>OV121092.1:34284456-34929698 GCA_921293015.1 Phorcus lineatus
TAATGGTAGTGAGTCAAGTCTAACTTTGTACTAATTCACTTAGATCTTCATTGGTCAACTACCTCATTGCCTCTTATTTCTTGATCATCAGTAACATCTAACTCAAGGAACTACTGGTACACTTTTTGACCTCCTGGGGTCACGACCTCACTAATATCATCCCTAGCCACGTTTTATTACCTGCCTGCCAACACACCTAAAGACTTCACATGAGGCAAAAAACATAAAATCGTTGGAATGTCAGCCATTTTGTGTATCCAACCAAGCACCAATGGTGGGAATTGATTTAAACAGATGGCCAAAATACTGCTTTTCACCAGCGCCCAGATAGCATGGTCAGAAAACAATTTGCTCTCACCAAAGATAAACTTAGATATTTGGTTGCGTTGGGAACTTCTTGGTCTGCCAATGGAAATATAACCAGAGGCAAGTTAGTTTCACCCAGACGAGCTTGGAAAATATTCCACTGGAGCTTGGTGTATTTGATATATCTACAGACAGATGGTGTCTGATTTTACCTCCAGGATAGAAGAGTTCCACAGATCTAGAAAACAGCATGTAGCTGACGTAACATTGTTTGTGCAGATATATTTTGAATCAGTAAATCCTTATGCTTTAGAACAGGTGAAATTTACCACTTTCACCACTTGTGATTGTAGTTTATAAATACAATATTATCTTGTTATTAGAAAATTTCATAGGTAAATTAAATACACCCCTGTGTGTTCATAATCAATGTAAATATATTCTGGTAATTCTGGCCATGACGTACAAAAATCTATACAAATGAATTAACTTCTTCTTCTTATTATGATTACAATTAAGTAAGACTTTCATTAATCAACTTGCAAATAGATCAAATCAATTTCAATTTGGTTGTGACTCATTACACTAATCGCCTATTATCAAATTTCATTTTTCTTTATAGCAGAATACATAATTCTGAATTTATATGCATAAATATCAAAAGCATCAAGTACTTTACGAAGTTTTATATCATTATATTTGATCATTGTTGTTATAATCTTTAACTTGCTATCTTAGCATTAAAAGATTACTACTGTATATTCAAAACTGAGATAAACATCTTTATTCATAACAAATATTCATTATACTTAAAGAACAGTCCTGTCGGGGTATTTTTTGTGAAAACTAAATTCAAGGGTTATAACTGTTTATCCATACATATGTTATACAGAACATTATAACACAACACATGAAACATTTTGGTTGATTTTGATTTTTACAACTTGATAAATAGGAGCCCATACTCATAAAAAACCCACAACATTGAAACAGGAAGCCATTCATCTGTGCTTGGCTTGAAAAGCCTTGTTGCCGCAGCACAAGGATTGTTGATTAGTCTTATCATAAATCATTTTAAAAGTGTGGATATTTTGTCCTTAGATATGGTGGGGTTTTTTAATATTGTGAAATTAGTAAAGTTACAGTGCCCTCTTTTATGATATTCCCCTAAAAAACAACATGGCGGAGCGATTGCCGATAGGACAGCCTCTTTAAGCAACTTATTGACACCTTGCACTAACTGCCTAATATCATTATAGCTGGTAATATAACCAATATATTGCTCATTTTGGGAGGAAATTAATACAGTTCCTAACAAAAAATCCATGGGGATATGTATTAAATTGCCAATACGTGTTCAAATCAGTGATGGTATTGCTTTGTTTAGACACACAATATCATTCCAGTTTATTATCCAGGACATCATTATACTTCTATCATATAAACATAATATTATACCAATATTCCAAAAGAGTTTTCAAATAAGCAATGGGCTTGCTTTGATTAGATTCATATAATGATATTCAAATCTATATAGTTTCCAAAACAGCAATGGACTTGATTTGTTTAGAAATATAACAAAATTCCAACATACCAATAGAGTTTTGAATTGGTGATTTCACATGTAGTAATTTTCTTAAAAGGTTTCCATATCAGTATTGCAAAATCTTTCAGAACCGACAGAATTTATTTTTCAAGTTTCATCTTCAGCATAGCTAAAAATAGTGAGGACAGCAATAATAAAACAAAAGATATTTTTGGCTCCATATTTTCATACTGAAAGAGATTGATGCCAATAAAAGGACTCCAAATGAATATGAAGTATGGTGCTGTAGTGGTTAACATGCCGGCCTTTCAGGCCTCAGTCTCGGGTTTGAGCCCAGGTGGAGTCAGGGGCAAGGCACTTCCTTCATATGATACTCAGTCCACAGTACAAATGGGTACCTGAACACAGGAGGTATGGATTGATACGGTAATTAAGCTTGGTTGCTGCCTCAAAGGAAAAACCCTGGCATGTTGATACATGTGAAGCCAATAACAATAATCTAATAATTGTCATTATAATTATTTTTCACTTCAGTCAATTAGTTTAAAAGAAAAACTAAGTGACCCATCATTAGGGGCATAACTCACTAACAAAGGGAATAATGAAGGACTGTCCACTGGCTAAATATTGGATTTTCCATAAAACTTGTAGCTATTTTGCCATTTTTTACAAAATTATAAAAATATTTGTTATAAAAAATTTACAATTGACTGACCTAAAACTGATTTTTTTGCAAATAAAAAAAGTTATAAGAATGAATAAGAAGAAATTGTGATATTCAAAACCGTACAAAAGGTAAGCATGATGGAGAACATGAAAAAATTCCAAAGACAAAAATAGGGGATGGCTTGGAGTTTCTTATAAACCATGTAAGCAATAAAATTTAAACATCCAAGAAAGATTATGATGACAAAGCAAGTTTTCTTTAAACTTCAAGATTATGTTTAAGAAATATATCAAAAAAATATCATGACCTGAAAATATGTGATGAGAAAACATTACTTTATTCATAGAAGGGACTTTATGATTTTTCTTTTAGTAACAGAGACTTCATCGAAATAAAGGCAATTTCATAAATACATTAATAACCTCTATGAATAATTTTTTTCATGCAAATATATTATATAGTTTCAAATTATGATCACAATCATAATTTGTTCACATATACTATTGTATAACTTCAACAAATATATGTTACCCTCATCATGCTTTATTAGTTGATATTTCTAACTTTTACCTTATCAATTATCACTGAAAAATATCCTTAGAATCATGCTTTCATTTATTCCATTACAAACACAATAGAATCCAAAATTTAGTGCAAAAAAACAATGCTAAATTCACAATCACTAAAGCAACCAAAATAGGGGAAATAAAAATTCAAAATGAGTTGCCAAACCAAGGGGAATAACTCTACCTGTTACGCTTGTTCATTATCATTATCTTGGGGTTCTATGCCGCAAAAAGAGAAAATTGTAAAGTTATAAACATTTCAAACATATTTGTATTAAAATATATGCTAAAATACCATGCCAAGGAACTGGCAAACATATGTCATCAAAAGAATATTTACAAAATTTAATAAAAAGGATTTATTATCCAAACATTTTTGCTAGCTTCAAATTATTAGCCTACACAAAGATGTCAACACAAAAAGAAATGTATTTATCATTTTCCTTCAATAATCAAGTATGCAAATCTAAAAAAATGTAAACTAGTCTAAAATCTGAAACAAAGGTAATAATTAAAAAAGTTAATCTAAAAGGAAGGATTCTACAAATAATACAAAATTCATGCAAATTCTTCTAATTTTTTTTTTTTAGTTGCATGATAATCATTCATAATCAGCACATACAAAACATTCATTCTTTACAAAAGATAATTGATTTATACACACACGGAATTATTGTCTTCTTATAGAAATCTAACGTCAGCCAATAGCTACAAGCAGTAAATGAAGAATAATTCATAATTCTGATAACTTTCATAAAATTACATCTCCAATCGCAAAAATGAAAGTTGTGAATTGATGAATTACTCCAGTTGTTATTAAGGTTTGAATTTGCATCATTCACTAATTAGTTGTTTAATTACTTATTAAGCTGCACGCTGATTAATTGGCTCGGCTTACCTCACCTCACTAATTAATTTTGTCCAACATTTTAAGCTGAAAATCAATTTTTATAAATATTTCTTAACACAAATGAAAATTACAGTTTTTTTGTTAAATAATACATTTCTAATCTACCACTTTGTATATATTGTTATATTGTTTTGTCTTTCATTTTTATCTTTTATCGATATCTCTTGCTTGATGACATTAGAATCTATGTCGAAACATCACTTCCACAGAATAAAGAAGTTGTTTATCAATAAAAATTGTCTTTATCCATCTCTTTCAAATGGTTCACAGACAATCCATCATTCTTATAAGTTATAAAAGATTTATTTCTTCTTCTAAAAACATATACCAAAAATCCTTGAATAATCAAATAAATGTATCAATTTCCGAAGATAATTATTGAAGGCAGACAATTATTCTTAACAAGAAATTATTTATTTGTAGCTATAACGTGTCTAAACATAATATTAAAAAGAACAACACAAAACAATCATTATTGAAGACATCTTATTGTAAAATATAATGGATGCTTTTACTGTGAGGTAAAAAGTGTAAAAATTTATCAATATGACAAACATGAGAGATATTTTCAAGTCTATCGATTTTCCTCAATTAAACCAAGCAATTAGTGCAGGCATGCAATTATTCAAGGATTTTTTAAAGCTCACATTTAAAAAATGACATCAAACAACTTAACAGAATCACATTTTGACACATAGACAAAATATATTTGAAGTCGATGCATAAAACAAATTTGAAGAGGTGGAATTGACATATTTCTATCTGTGCAAAATTGTATAAAATTGAGAAATAATTTAAATACTTATATACCTGATTTCCTGATAATCATCACTATCATAATCACAATTACAGCATGCACAAAAATAAATAATTAAAATCACACACCTAAGCTAGAACTTGAACACTGTACTAATAATCTAAGTCAGCCAAAAGCTGAAATGTTATTTAGGTGTGTGCTAAGTTATTATTCACTCCAAAATCATGCATTATGTTCATTTGTGCAAAAAAAATAATATCAAGAAAATGTGAACATTTTTTATATATTTTCAAATTGTTGAATTGAACCAAAAGCATGGTGCTTCACTAGAAATGAAAATCTGTCACATAAGCAGGAAGTGAAAAAAAATTGGAATTTATAAAATTATATTTAAACACCTAGAAATAAACATGTGCAATTTGAATTTCACAAATAAACAATATACTGTTGACTCTCAGAAAAATGTCTTCACATTTTAATTGTTTCACATGTTTGCTTAATTTCACATTTGAATTGTTTCACAAGTTTGCATCACATTTTCATCATCTCATGTTATTGTCACATCGAAGCTGCTTCAAATTTCTATTGCTTCATTGTTAGTCATGACAAAAACATTTTAAATGTTTTCTTTCATTTCATAATTCTTTTATTTTGACTTAAAAGCTCCATCACTACACTTAAATTTGAAGATAGTAAAGTAGATATAATTCACTAGAGCGTTTAAATTTCATTCCATTTTTTGACAGATTTTGTAAATGTTAATAAATAGAATAAATACATTTATGATATATATATAATATATTTTCTTTCTAGAAATCCATGATGTCTAAAAGTCTAATATTTTCCTTATACATTTAATGTTTCTTGTAATCTTCAACTTTAAACAACTAAACATTACTAGGATTTTTACACTGTCAAAACATTTAGAACTTTCATAATGAATAACATTTTTAACAAATTTTATCTCTTAACTTTTATTTTTGAATGTTTTTTTATATGAAAAGACAATTTTTCTGAGAGTGAAACAGAATACGAAGTATATCAAAAGCACCTGAAGCCAAACTCTTGCACTGAAGACCGACTGACGGAATCTCACCGTACTTTCGAGAATGCCCACCTGTAAATATTACATATCACATGCATGAAATATAACAGGAGTTGCCATTGGTCAATCTGTTGACCAATAGGTGATAAGTGTTATATTGGTGCATATATATATATTCAATATATATATGATCCATTCAGTGCCTACTGTTGTTAAATAATTATTCAAAAGTGTTTTACAACATCAACCAATCATTGAGTAGGTTTTGATGATATTGACCAATCAGAGATCAGTGTTGTAACACTTCAACCAATCACAGATGTCACAAAACATTGTATATCAATGATAAGAAATACATGCCATTTAGAAAATGAATAAATCTAACATTGTTATATTTGGCATCACACTATAGGATCAAGATTCGAACCCATATCCTTAGTGCCAGCATTGATTGAACAAGCAGCTAACTAACTTGCCTATCTCGCTTTTTCGCCTAAATTGATTAGTATTAAATTATTTGGTACATAAGATCGAGTTACTGTCCAGTATAGTTTTATACAGCATTCAACACTAGTGATTGGCTCTTGTTATCAAACACACACTATATAAACCAATCACATATGAATATATATATCGAAACTAATGATAGGATGATTAACTTGATGTGCGAGCCAATCGGGAGTGACGAATAGGCACAACTGACCAATCATGAGTGTGAATCTACAACCTGACATGTGCAGACAAGACTATGTTATGTGAAAATGATTATATTATATCATCTTTCAATGATGAAAATGTGAATTCAATGAATTAAGCAACTATGTCAACCTCAATTCATTGAACTTGTGAAAGAATTTATTTTTCTTTTCTTTTTTTTGTCTAATTAGAATTTAAAAAACTAATGCTAGACAGTGTGTTGTTTATCAGAGTTAACATCTTTTTTATTTTTCTACTTTGCTGAAGTCATTTGGTGAAAGAAGTGTAGAAGTAAATACTGGAGTAAACATGTAAAATTTCAAATTCAAAATTTTTTGATTTCATTTGATATAAATGTTTTTTCCAAAAATTAAAATAACTTTACCAACTGATTGATCCAATAATTCACCTTTATGAAATATTGCCATAAAGAATCATAAATCTAAAACAAATTTATATCTTGATATTAGTGACAACACTGAACAACTGACATGCTTATGAATATCAAAATAGACAGAATCTCCACAAGCGAGCAATGCACATAAAATATGTATCTATGAAATAAAAAATTGTAACAAAGAGAGACTTTACTTTTGATTTTCATATGGATTAGCAATTTAAAAAAAAATATAATCAACATCAACGTCTTTTTTAGTTCCAGAGCCAAAATGCATTTTCATAGTATGCTTCATTTTCAGGTGACAGATCATGTATCATACTTTACTTTCAAGGAAATTATTCATATTACTGATTTATTGGAAGGAAATATCAAAAGAGATAGCTTACTGTGTAAATTCTATATATTAAAGAAAGAAAATTATCTCCATATGCAATAAGAAAGGAAATGAAACATATCGAAAGTAATATATAGGTAATTTAAATGATATAGATTTAAAAAGTCAACTACTAGAGCACAATTGAATGGAGATTGTTATTATTAAAAAAGATATAAGAACAATTCAAATTTTGTAAAAAAAAAAATCAAAGCATTATGAAAAAAGATGGGAGATGATCTATCCTTTATATTCTCTGATATTTTTTCATAAGAACTCAACCTTTATAAAATTACAATGATAAGTATGCTTTTGAGCATTTAAAGGAACTGATAGAAATAATCTGTTCCAACATTTTTTTTAATTCACACTTGAAATATCTTGCATGAAGTTTCAAAATTTTAAAAAATTTACTGCAAAATTGCTATTTGAATTATTGACATAAAGATGCAAAATCCTTTTACCTGTTAGCAAGATGATTGTAACGATAATCATTAATTCATTTTGCAATAATATCACATTTCATATAAAAACAAATACTTGCTGTTTGTCACTAACAAATTATTTGCCAACACTCTTTGGATGCTAAGGATTTTTCTAAACACGCGAAGGGCCATGGTTAGCATGCTTTTGACAAAAACACGGAGAAACCAATAAAAAAACGTGCAGTTCACCTTGGTAAAGCACACGAAAAACGTGGACAATCAATGGTTGAATCAGATCGCAGCGTGCGTACAGTGCGACAACGAACTGTACCCATTGGTCCTGCAGAACATTGCCTTTAAATTATTTCTATTCAAGCTCCAGAATGAATTTCCTTAACCCTCTGCCTGCTCAATGTCTCCTCGGAAGCCAAAAATCTAAGAATGAAATGTTACTAAATTCTGTTTAAAATATATTTTAGCAGATCTAGTTTGGTTTATATGTGGGTTTATGCTGTTTTTAAAGTTTTAAATGTTATACTTTCATTGCTTTGGTAAATCTTTCCTGAAACCAGCAAAACATAATTATGTAGGACTACAGGGATTGCAATGCTACTTTGCTTTATAGTAGTTTAGATCTCTACAGCAACATTGGTAAGCTTTTAGGCAAACTAAACATCAAAGCTTTTCACAGTTATCATCTCATTTAATTCATCTATCTGCATGTAGTATAGTAGTGTATTTCCCTATTGCAACATTGGTAAGCTTTTAGGAAAACGAAACATCTAAGCTTTTTACAGTTATCATCTCATTAATTCATCTATCTGAATGTTGTATAGTAGTATATTTCCCTATAGCAACGAAAGTAAGCTTTTAGGTTAACCAAATATCTACGCTTTTCACAGTTATCATTTCATTTAATTCACCTATATGCATGTAGTATAGTAGCATATTTCCATATAGCAACAATGGTAAACATTTGGGTACACATTTACATCTAAGCTTCCCCAAAAATAATCCTCTGAAATTCAATCTGCAAATTTGAAAAGTAATAAATAATTAGGGAACTTTAAATATGCATATACCCATATGGAATGCATACTGAAGGTGCTCCCTGCGTAAGAACCTTCTTGAATGTCACCACCAACAAAACCTTCATTGACATTTCTTCAGGCACATACTGAATGAAGTCTATAATGCCTATGAGTTGAGTGACACCGCAAGTTCTCAACTTGTGACTCGTTGCCTAAGACTGATGTTGGTAAATAGAGAATCTCATCCAAGTGTCTTTAGATATAAAATAAATCAACATAGAGTTGATAGAAGATATTGATAGAAGAGTTGATATCATGTTTTAAAGGGCGACATCTCGTCTGGAGACCAGTATCGGATAATAACTAAACATTTAGGTGAGGTGAGTTGGTGTTTAACGCCACTTTCAAGATTATTTCACTTATATCGTGGTTGCTAGTATTATATTGCAGGGAGAAAGCCCGCAACACCATTGTGGCTATGCATTGCGGTGAAACCTGCGAGCATCGGCTTGAACTAGCAAACCATGGGTGGTACTGTGCTGAATTTCAGTGTAGCACTGCACACAAACCTGACTGCGTGTAGAACAATTCTCTACTGTAGACAAAGTTGCTGAGCTCCTGGCGGGATTCGAACCACGGACCTCTTGATCCGAAGCCGAAAGCTCTAACCACTGCGCTATCCAGCTAAACTTACTAAACATTTAAGCTTATCACTGGCTCAATTATCTCTGAAGTGTCAAGAAGTTGTGGATACTGCTTTGAATTGTCCTTTTGATCAAAGGTTCCATTATATATTACTAAAATTTCATTGATATTCTTCTTGAACCATCTAATCAGTTAATTCTGTTATGGAGTATTGGTGTTCCAAAAAGATATAATAAGCCTTCATTATAGGCAAAACCTTCATCAATATAATGGAAATATAAGCTATTTATCTATCTATATTTGCATATCAGAGAATGTCAAATGTTTCGTGCATGTATCTTTAGTCACATGAGCTTTATAAAGTTATTTGTTTTAAGTGTCACTTTTTGATTCTGGCAGACAGAGGGTTAAAAATAATATGTTATGAAAATGGGATGAATTGAAGAATGAAGTGATGTTTTATGATTTAGATTGTCACATCAAAAGCTTAATTCTTAGTTGTGTGCTTTTATGAAATATAAAACCACAGTGAAAAATTGTCCATTAAACAATCTGATGATGACAATTTAGTCATAACATTTTATAGCAAATGGAAATAGATGGTCAGTTATGTTGAGAAGGTTTGATATTGTCCAAAAAATGAAAATGAACATCATCAGGTGTTTTGATAGAAATTTTCCACTTAATTCATGTTAAATTGTTGTCTTTGAAACATGATATTTCCACACTGTACCACAAATAACACTGTAAGCATGCACATTTTATTACCATCAAATTTAGTTAATTATATTTGTCATCAGGAATGATATGACATTATGAGAAATTATGGTAACAAATAACCGCAGGCCAAATTCTTAAGGTTTTAAAAAGCTTTTCATTTTCAAAAATTAACTTTAGTGATACAACCAAAATTGAGAGCTTAAATATCTGGCCAAGAGGTTAAATATTATGAAAGTATCAAATAATATAAAACATAGAAAACACCTGCCCACATCACAATGATAATTTTTCCGCATGCAAAACTGGGCAATAATTCACATTTTCCCCAACAAATTATCAAATAAAAGGTGAGTGTGCTTGGTGCGAAACTATAATTCGTTTGCAGACAACATCAAATTACCATGGAAACTATAAATATAATGTTTTATGTGAAAACACATATTGAGGGACTAACTAAGACCAAGTCTTAAGTGACTAATTAAAATATAATGTTATCTCACTATTTTCCTTATATCTAAGGAAATTCCCCATAATTATGTTCTAAAGGAGCAGACATGAATGGCCATAGAATTCTGTGTTCTGTGTTAAATTGGAGCATCCCTCATCCGAATATGTGACGGTCAGGCCAAAATTAATTTGTTCAAGAGCAAAGCCAATCACAAAATAATATACAAGAGATAAAAGACCTTGCGCTTGAAAAAAAAAAAAACATACAAATAACCAATTTCATATTACTTGTTAAGCTTTTTGTTTAGAAATGATAAAGTTATTTCATTTTTTTCACAGTCGTTTGTATTTATTGCAGTGTCAATTTTGTGATTATTTTCATGATCTTTTATATTGAACCTTTGACACTTTACCTTTAAGTGAGATATATATTCAGTAAACAGACAGGGTTTTGCTTACTGTAGACATCATGTTTTTAAAAAATATTTCTTGGTTCAAGGAAAGACTGAATTTATTTGCCACTGAGCATATAAAAAATCTTTACAGGCATGAAAATATCATGTAAAAAAAGAATGTAATGATACTTTATTAGGCCAACATGGATGCTTGATATCAACCAATGGGAAACTTCCTTACATGTTTTGAACCTAGTGAAATAACGCTACATTGATTTAATTGTACATATACTAGTTGATCAAAACTAATCAAGATTTTATAGATGTAAGAACATTTTCCTATACTAATCTATTTGCTCCACCTAAAGAAGAAATGCATGTACTGTTGTGTACTGTCACAACAAAGTCATTCAATAGAACATTCATTAAATTGGTCAAAAAATAAAATAAAACTAAGGGTTACAAAAACCTATAACATAATTAGTTGTCTGTAAACCAGTATCAAGGTACATGTTAATGATTTGAACTTTCACCTCATGTATATACATACCACTATTTTGACTGTCTCTTTTCATTTACAACAACCACTACACAAAAAGAAAATTCATAACATATAATTTCTTTTGGAAATAAAAAATCCTTCTAAATATGGTTATTTGTGAACTCATTCTTTCGAAGCTTCAGTATTTTGTTTAAAACTAAATAAATGAAGTATCAATATAATTGATTTTTTAATTATTTTCAAAATTTTTTCACTACCATTGCTGTAAAGACGATAATCTATACATATATATTTCTAAAACTAAACATTTTCCACAGCTTATATGCTAACTAAAAAACCTGGTGTACTTATATGAAATTATGAACCGATATGCTTGAATGAATCCAGATATGAAAGGTAGTTGCAGGGGAACTGTATAATTTTATGCAGGATATAAAGGAAAAACATACATAAAATCTTGATTGAGCTTGCAAATTTATAATAAAAATGATCAAGAAAAAGACAAAAAACATTTTTATGACATAAGTTGAATCATGATCTTATGAAAACAAATTTACAGAAAATAGTATTCTTATTAGCATAATTTACTATCGATGTTAAAATCAATTCTGCTCACACATAATGTAATGAACACATGGAAGAATAGATAATGGGAAGGTAGTATCTATATATCTAAATTAGATTTTTAGAAACAATGAAAAACCTGTAAAATAATTTTTTTTAAATTACATAAACATTTTAAATGTTAAAAGATGGAAATCAATGTTGTCAGCATTATATCATAATTTGATGAGACACTTGAATGTGTTAGGTTAGGAGAAGAATTTCTTAGGTAAATTAATAGAGGAAAGTGGTATTACAATAGAAGAAAATGTTGAAATAGAAGAATATCTAGGAAAAATTAAGAATACGGTGCTACAATTGAAGAATATCTTAAGACAATAGAAGAATAGGTAAGGACAATAGAATAATAAGTTAAGACACTAGATGAATAGGTAAAGACAATGGTAAAGTACATTACGACAATAGAAGAATAGGTAAGGACAATAGAGTTAGGACAAAGGAAGAATATGTTAGGACAAAAGAATAATCAGTTAGGACAATAGAAGAACATGACAATAGAAGAACATGACAATAGAAGAACATGACAATAGAAGAACATGACAATAGAAGAACATGACAATAGAAGAACATGACAATAGAAAAGAGTATACTGAGGTATTCAGGGGGGATTCGGGGGTACCTCACTGTGCCCTCTGCCGATATGTTATGATAAGGGACCAAGAGGGGGAATGTTATGACAAGGGATAAACTGTGGGGGCAAGTTTTGACAAAGGATTAACTTCCCCTGGTTTGGTGGCAGTGAGATGTCCCTCCAGAAGTTTATAGTGAACTATGTTTAATTTTGATTTGAGTGAGGTGATATCATGTAAGTGATCATCATATTTAGGGTGATATATGCCAACCGTCTACAGTGTCCAGGCCAGCCTCTACCATTCCATCCCTTGTTTGTAAAAAGAGCTGCTGCTCTTCCTCATTTCAGACTTGGTGATGATATTGAGTGGGGGTGGACGATTGAGGCCAAAATGCCAAATGTATCGTCACCTTGACAGCATCTTGAATGCTGAAGGGGACAATCTACTACAAGGGAAAATAACTGCAATTGAATATGCAGATGCTGTATCACATATTGTTCGCATGTCAATGTAATGAATTGTATACATGAAACTGACTGTGCATCTTATTTATTGTCAAACAATGATGTCATATCTATATGAAAATGCATATGTATCATATGATATATTCTTGACTTGTATGTTAAATAATTGATATATACTGTACTGTAATAAAATTCAAGAACATACTGTACTGTAATAAAATTCAAAAAGATATCCCAAGCTTGTAATCCCCTGTTAATCACTCGATTGTTACCTAGTTAACTACGGATGGCTGCATTACCCCCTGAAACTGAGTCAGGGGGCACAGTGAGGTTAAACCGGTATTCAGAAAAACCATATTTCTACAAATGATGATTATGATATAGCATAGGGGGAATACAATATGATAATAAAACAAGTGAGATTTCTGAAAGAAAGTGGTGTGGCTATGTGTAGAAATATTCAAAGTTCATGTAAGGGTTTTGGAAGGAGGAAACAATGGACCTTTGAGAAATTGTTGATGGACCTACTGTATGTGTCGACAGATTTATCGAAAAGTGACAATAGACTTGTAGTGATGTGTGGAAAATTAAAATAAAGTGGCAATAGACATATAGTAAAGTGTCAATGAAATAATAGCAAACTAACAATACACCTACAGTAATAAGTTAATGGACTTAATGTGGTGAGTCAATGGTCTTGTAAGAGAGGGTCAATGGACTTATAGTAAAATGTCAATGGACTTATAGTAAAATGTCAATGGACTTAGTAAAATGTCAATGGACTTATAGTAAAATGTCAATGGACTTATAGTAAAATGTCAATGGACTTATAGTAAAATGTCAATGGACTTATAGTAAAATGTCAATGGACTTATAAGAAGAGGTCGAGGCACTGTAGCAACTCAACAAGTTGTGATGAGAATGTACATCAGGGCTTTTTCAACATGTCAAATTATCATAACATTCATAAAAAATGTACCAGGGGCTGGATTTTCAAGCTCTCTTAGTGCTAAGATAGTCGTAAATGCCATACATTAACACTGACTCACGACTATCTTAGCACTAAGAAAGCTTCGAAAATCTAGTCCCAGGTCCTTAACAGAGTGACATAACAGTTATAATGCAATTTGCGAGGGCTTCATATGAGGGTCAAATAAATATTCTCTCAGATCTCAATGAAACTTGCCATATGTAGTTCATAGAAAGGTTACGATTAGATGAAGCAAATTATTGAAATTATTATGAAAACATGAAAAGAAATTAATCCCTTATGAGTTCAGTAGCTAGTTGATTGTTATGTTCAAGAAAATGAAGTGTTACGGTTTCTAAGAACTTCAGTGACTTTTCAGTACACTTAATCAATACAACATGTTAGTTACAGAAGGAAAGTGTGAAAAAATTGTGATAAGATATCAAAACATTATGTGTAAGCCGAAATTGTATTAATTGGATGATTAAGTCTTCTTAAAATGAGGCACCATTAACTCAAATGCGTACAGACTTATACGAAGAACATTTTATAAACAGATTGGTGTACAAATTCTTACCGTCACTGATAACATAGGTGGGAGTCTGGCACAAGATCTCTTTGAAACCCTCTCGGAACGATGGACTTCGTAGTGCATAAATGATTGGGTTACAAGCACTGTTGAGATATCCAAACATGTAAACCTGGCAATGAAAAAGTTTTAAAAATCATGTGAGAGGAAAAAACAGTTTTGCCAATTAAAGTATGCTGTATTTCTTCTAAACTGCTCTGGATATCTAATTATTTGATAATCGCTAAATCAGATAAAATTATATCTGAGATAAAGTATGCTGTATTTCTCGTAAGCAATGAAGGGGCAGCAGTACATATTTTTTAGATATTTAAAGTGATCACACAAAAACAAAAATAATTATTTTCTAGACAATGTTCCTAATCAAAAGAAGCAATTTTAAACAAACATACCATGATCAGGTAAGCTATGTGAATCCATTGAATCCATGAATTAAAGTTCTTCCAACAAAAATGGTCGCCAGTGTTTTAACTTGATATTTGATTATTTCCTCAATGACTAGGGATGATCGGGTTAAGGAGATGCTTAGATCCTCTGAAGGTCATACCTTTGGAATACACTAATCCTTATTGGGGAACATTTTTAGAAATAAATCTTTTCCAAAAATGTGTTATCGCCCCTTTGAATTTCGATAATCTTTTGGAGGGATCAAGACATTTTTACCCCAAAGAACAGAGTCTTCTCCATTATATGAAATAATGTATATTAAGAGAAAGCCTACCCAAAACCACAGAGAATGAAAATATTAACTTTTCAAGAACAATAAACCAATACTAGCATCTCATAAGTTCCATATGTGCTATAAGTATATAGGAGATCAACGAATTAAAAGAAAGCTATTGCGAAATCAGTTAAGTATTAAAAGCTACAAGAACAACAAAACTATCTAGCATCTCATAAACTTTGTATGTGCTATAAGTATATTGTAGATCAACGAATTAAGAGAAAGCAATTGCGAAATCAATTAAGTATTAAAAGCTAATCTGCACCTACCAATGGATTGATATATTGATTGAAATGTTTCTTGTCTGCCTTACTGGAGACGAAGATTGTATAGCAGTTGTATGGCAACCAGCATATGATGAAACACGCCAACACGATGAACAGCGTGACCGCGACCTTCTTCTGTTGGGCGAGGACAACATCCTGTTCGAGAGTCGTATTTTCTTGAAGCCGTTTTGAATGTGCTCGTATCTCGCTAAACATTCTTGAATAACAGAATATTAGAATTGCCAGGGGAATAATAAAATTGCTAACGATAATAATGGCGTGGTGTACATAGGAGAGCAGGTTGTGAGGATATTCTGGTCCACATTGCGAAGTTCCCTGCTTGTATCTCACGTGATTTAGACCTGTTACTGTTATTGTTGCACAGAATGCGGCCCATATCCACGTGAGGCCCATCATGAGTAAACAGCAGCGAATACTGAATGAAGTACTGAAGGGTCGTGTGATCGAATAATACTTATGAATACTTATATACATTAAGGTATGTATAGATGCAAATAAACAAAATGGGTTGAGAAATCCATTCACTTCACATAAAGCTGTTCCCAAAACCCAGTTTCCCTTCACAAGAGTTGTTATTGAAAATGGTACAGCTAGGCTTCCAACGAGGAAGTCTGCGATTGATAGATTCACAAGAAACATATTGGTCCGAGTTCGCATTCCACGGTGCCTAACCACCACCATCACCACCATGGCATTTCCAAAGATGGACAACAGCGCCGATATTGCCAGAATTATTGACAGACTGATAGAGAAGGGCAAAGACCAGCGGTGGTCCGTATCATCTTCACTTGAAGAGTCATTAAATATTGTTCCAATTGAAGTGTTTCCTCCATACATCGTAGAGTTGGACATTCTTGATTTATTTTGCTGTCCAATTCTCAATTGAAGTAAAAGTCTGTCGAGTATTTAGCTTATGTGGCACAAATACTGGTTCTTTTCCTGATCAACTGTTTTCTTTTTTTATATTCTCAATTCAAACATTTTGTATTGGTTTCAACTAATTATGACTACATACAGAAAATCACAATTTTTCAGAGAACTGGTTTCAAAATATCACAAGCACTGACACAAGTTTCAAGAAGGTTCCAATCAAGGTTCCAGTCAACAATATTTTCATGTATCACAAGTTGAAGTTGATTTACCCACGTAGAACTTCAAGTTCATGCAATCAGAGATTTATAAAAAACACAAGAGTATTATTGAACAATTTACACCTTTACAGAAGTCTGTTCACATCCATTGAAATATCCATTAAGCAAGATATTGTAATTTCCCAAATAACAGTTAGAGAATCAAAGATCCCCTCTTGTCTTCTTATGTTCAAATTCACATTGCGACAATTATCAAAATAACTTTTTAACAGCTCAATGTGTTCTGCTAATCCAAAATTATCTGCTCAGATGAAAAATCAAACACTCCTAATCACTCTCTGCAGTCATGCCTAAATCACTTTGCGATTTCCTTGTCCGCTGAGAAAGCTATGACAGCCGATCTCTAACTGAAAGTAGCAAACATTATCCGTGTATTGGAAAGGTCACTGTCCATTAGAGTTGAGTGGTGCCAATTGCATTGTGGGTAGATGGCAGCATTGTCGACCAATAAGAGGAGAGATTCATGTGCATGATAGGTGTGAAGAGTTGACAAGTCGGAAATCACAGACGTTCATTTGTCAGCTTCATCTGTGGACAAAAAAAAATCAAAATTAGAGAAAAAACAGATTTGATTAAGGGGAATAAACTTGGTAACGGGATACAGTGAATAAAAGATTTTGTTTTGAGATATATCAAAATATCAATGAAATGAAAATATACTTTCTAATAGTCTCTTTTCCCTGCAATAGAACTGCTGTCACAAAGTCAATGTTTTCAAAACTTCAAATTCAAATTTGTAACTCCAGCTTGATACAAAAAACGTAAAATCAATATTGCAAGGATAATAATATAGCATTTAATTATTACAATTCCTTCCTACATAAAGTTAGATATGGTTTATCATGTACAGCATTAGCAACAGTATGGATTGTAATATATGCAGAATAAGGAGGATATTAAATGAATGTCTATGTCATACCATTTTTTTAAAAGAATGAGAAAATATTAGAATTTCTTGAGCAAGCAAGTCTTCAGAATATATCAATTACTGTAGTAATGAAAACAAGGAAAATCCACAAAGATTCTACTTCCAAACCAAGGCTAGCTATACCCATCTTTCCCACAAATGCGGAGTTGGAAAAACCTATGACATCACATCATTCTTAACAATCATGTGAAAGTAATATTTCGCCCTAATTAGTAATATTAATCCCCTCAAAGGACATAAAAATTGCCAGGATTACACTACAATAGCATTTATTGAAAAACTTAAAAAATTGACACAATCCTCGATGTAAAGGGCATAAATCACGTATGGAATTAAAGTTTTTTAAAGTATCCAACTTTTACCAAATCAAAGTTTAACAATTCAATAGGGAAAATTCATGAAATAAACCTTTCCCCAACAGGCAGACTAACACACAAGCCATAGGAAAAACAGACATTATAGAACTTCACATAGTAGGCTTCATGGAAAGGGCAAATGCCACAAACTGAATCAAAGTTTGTAACTCCAGAAGGTTTGGAAGAACTATCAGTAAATCCCCGCTGAAGAATGAAGTCCTGGGAGAGAGATCTGATACATCAAACACAGCACATAAGCAGAGGTCTAACACACAACACTGCGTATCAAGAAAGAGCAAATATGCTATTTGTCATAATTAGAGTAGAAGTAATGGGCAAATTGTACAATATCACTGCCTCTCTGTGTGTATTGATTACCAGTCATACTCTAGAGTGAGTGTACTGTACACAGGAATGAAATCCACAACAGAACAGATCAGAATTGTATTTGTATATGGGCCTCACAGCCTATAGTACAATAATGTAGAAGGAAAAAGTATGTGTCTTGTGTAGAGAAATATGTAATTTTCTTAAATTATTGAAAATATAATATCAAGTATGTGTAATGTGTAAATTTAGTCCCAATAAATCTTGGAGCTTGTGTATAGAAATATGTATATATAGAGAAAACACAACTCATTAACAAAAAGTCAATGACATTACGATAATATGATTTCAATAATGGAATAGATATATAGCATATGTGTTTATCTGTTAATTTAACTGCCAATTTGATTGCTTCATAATAACATTATACAGTTTCAAATTGTTAAAATGTAAAAGTGTCAAAGAAACAATATGCAATATGGCAATACAGGTTCAAAATGGTGGAAGATACAATAAGCACGACAAAACAATTTAAAAATGATGGAATATACAATATTCATAATGATAATACATATTTCAATATGGTGATATATACAAGCTTTTGTTTTGACAACTTGAAGATAAATAGTTAAAGTCTCCTCAGCACTTTAGTTTAATAAGGCTCGATCATTTGTTGAGTGCATGATACTGTTTTCCTAGACAAATGGTGCATTTGTTGCTTATCATGGGTTTTGTAGCATTATAAAAATGACAGTCTAGAAGAATGTGGGAGAGTGTGGCATATTCAAATAATCAGTTGCATGTGGATGGTGTGTTAGCAAGTGCTGAGGTTGGTATTATCACATCATTGTAGTGAATTATGGGTAATTCCAGGCAATTATTTGGCAGCGCTGGGAAATTTCTGATGGGCCTGTGTGAATAGTGGCTGAATTAGCCTGAATTATGGTTAACATTGTATGATATCTAACATTATGATAAAAGATATGTTGTGATACAATAGAAAGTAATTGGTTCTGTAGCTCATCAGGCATGAGGGTTGAAGACTTACATATCAGACGATAAGGTTTTAGACACTGTCCTTATGTTTTTCATCATGGCTTCAACACCTCCATCAAATTTTACACAGATGCCAGACTTCAGTTTATAATCCATGTTTCTAAAGGTATTTTTGAGCTTCCTACTTTCGCATTCAAATACCACCTAAAGTTACATCATGCAGTGATAGCCTACATGAACAATTTAAAACCTGATGATTTCCATTTCCACGAATACTCTAGTTGCTGGATTAAAATTGGTTGAATTGTCCCTTTAAAAGACACTGTAGCATGGTTTTGATATTTTATTCATTCAAGTTTTGCATTTTACTCAAATCGATTATCCCAAGTCAGAGAAAAAAAGGTCACATTTTAGGTGAGACTACACACAGCCAATTTCAAATGAGCACCGTTTCATGATTACATATATGGATTTTCTTAGCTTTATTGATCTTGGTACATTCATTTAAGAACTACTTTAATTTTTTTTTAAATTCTTGCAATTGTTACTATTAGTTTTCCTTTTGTGAGTACAATAGGAAAACAAGCTAAAGTAACTTAACATTGTATTTCATGCTCCAATAGAAACATGCTAGAGTCGCTGTATGATAACTTGATATCAGTGAAAAGATTTCTCCCCCAAATACATAAACTGACATAAAAGAAGCTAAAGGTATCATTTTCAACATTTCAACATGTATTGTATGAGTACTGCACGAATGTCCCTGTCAAGCCATTCACTTTACATCAAAAGTTTTCTCATAAATAGTAAATAAATGAACCTGATAAAACAGAACGCTCAACAACAAACATATCCATTACAACAATCTTGCAATCACTACCTCATTCTATCACTTTACTTGTTATCAAAATCACATCTACTCCTTTATCTGAAACATGTTGAGCAAAACAACAAAACAGTCACTCATCACCAAAGGGATCTATTACAACTGACCTAAGATGATGTTAGATTTAGTCAATAAATAGTTTTAATTTATTCAAAACACAATAAATATATGATGTCATTTTCTTCTTTCATAAATCTAGACTTCCTGAATGAGGCTCTAGACTTGATAATATTAAAGGCCCTTTTTCATACTAAGTAATGTAGCAGGACTACACAACTGCAAATGTTGCAGAAAATTACCAAACGGTACAGAGAGATCAAGATTTGTGATCTAGTTTCATACTTAGTTCTGTCTTTGGCCAAGGAACTTCATAAAAATTTAACTCAGTTCATGCAGATGTTTAAATCGATACTAAAATTAAGAAAATTTACACCTGAAATTCTTAAGGATACATTAAAAAAAAATCTTTGGTGGGTAAACAAGTTTTTGATATACAAAATTATATCCGCTCTATTTTTCTAAGTGGTGAAGTCTAAAGTATTTTTTCTAATTAAGCCCAATGTCATATCAAGGTAAACTAAAATTTATTGTTCAACAGACAAAGAAATATGAACTAACTGGCACAAAATCTTACTAAATGCCATGTATATTCTAAATGAAATGATTAAGATATTAACATTCATTGATGAATGTCAAAACTCCTTACATCTCGCTATTATGATGTATATTGTAAATACCACACGTGACAGGTCTAGGTCATTTTCATGCTGGACATACTCCCAAGTCGTTAGCTTGTCTGTAGTTTGTAATAATACCCAAGTTACATTTACAAGGTAGAAAGCCTTTGAAGTTTCTTAAAGGTGAATAGACTCGTTACTTCTACACTATGACACTACCAAATAAGAAATGTGTAAATAAACTCAAAAGTATCAATGTACTCTTTAAGTGACACTTACCTAATAAACAAATAATCAAACATCAATCGTTTTAGAAATTCAGATATCAACACAAAATGAGATAAAAAAAATTCTGTTAAAAAATTTATATATTATATTATATTATATTATATTATATTATATTATATTATATTATATTATATTATATTATATTATATTATATTATATTATCATTTATTGTGAATTTTAAGATTATTTCCCACTAAAATATCATAAGTATCTTACGCTATTACAGGAATGAAAACTTTTAAAAATATGTTTTGGAACAAAGACCAAATTAAGCAGATCTATAAATTCAAATCAATGAAAACAGAAAAATAATTTGTAAAAACCCTCAATACAAAACCCTAAATACATAATGAAAAAAAATATGTATCTTACCTCCAAACAAACACTAAACTAAGCAGACATACAAGTTTAGAGTAATATTAATCACTGGAAACTGAAACTGAACAAAAACTTCCTGAAGACCCAGACCTGATGCTTCCTGCTGGTTTTTATACACCATAAACATCATGTGAGAATCATAATGCTATAAAGATAATACCACCGGAAGGCGATATTGGTTAAATGATGATAGTAAGCATTTGAACCAGGCTGGCACTCATAGCTTCTTGAAATAATTACACGATGAGACCAGGTTTCTAGCAACAAAAAGCTCTACAGGATATCCATGATTTATTGAAGGTTGAGTATCGGGTGAGAGAGTATCGAGAGAGAGAGTATCGAGAGAGCATCGAGAGAGAGCATCGAGAGAGCATCGAGAGCATCGAGAGAGCATCGAGAGCATCGAGAGAGAGCAGAGAGAGAGAGAGCAGAGAGAGAGAGAGCGAGAGAGCGAGAGCGAGAGCGAGAGCGAGAGCGAGAGAGAGAGAGAGAGAGAGAGAGAGAGAGAGAGAGAGAGAGAGAGAGAGCCAATATTTTGTCTTGGATAACTGGATCTAAAGAACGGTCTAGCTTATAGATACAGGTGTAACTTCTGTCTATAGCTCAGGTGAGCACACATCTGAACAATTTCTTTGAAAGACAAATCATGATACCCTCCCACACAACAAGATACAGCACACCTGTGACAGGTACCGGACTTCTCCATTGTTCCGTCGAGAAACCCACACTAACAGTTCATCTGATCTTCCCCGAGGGCAGTATATAGAACAAGTGTAATCGAGGCCAGTCTCACTGCTTGTAACAATAATTATCAGAACCCTGTCACCACTTAACATCCCCATTGCAATTCATGTATACCGGATGAGACACAAGCCTTTCATTCCAACTTGCCATTGCCGAATTGTTACATTCTAAACAGATCTTCAAGTAGGCAGGGACAAGGAGCTGTCTATTTGGAATTGCTTGCTTCAGAATATTTAGATATAATTAACATGTTCCAAAACCTCAGGCTTATAACAGTAGGTCATTCAGTTATCTTCACTTGATAGACAGTTTGATCTGGACTGTGGATGATTTTGTCAACATAAAATGTACTGGCAGACAAACACAGGGTGATATATATCTCTTACTGATCTCTGGTGCTATAGATATGTATATAGAGCTGAGATTCCTCTACTCATGCATGCGTTTGACCTTTGATTTGCCGGATTTAGATGCCTATGTCTCAAGCATTTTAAGATTTGAGGTTCTTCCTTGTAGACATTCTTAACAAGGCAAGTTTCTAAACATTTCATTAGGTATAGTTTTTAAAAAGCATCGTTAGGTGTCTGTTTGGATCCTAGAGATAACAAGGAAATGCACTGCAGAAAACATACCCTCATACAAACATAACCAGGCCATGTCATAAAAAAACAGTGTTTCAAATAAGCTTCCCCCCAAAAGGTATCCTAATTCTTATCTCTATGAATCAATTTCATCCATCACCTGTCTTGATCCCTTACTGCTTCCATGACTTCACTATCAATAACTATGCTCTGGTCTGTGAAGTTTTTTTAGGCTTATGTTTTATTCTCCCTAAACTAAAAAAGAATTATACACCTCTTAATCCTTTTGACACTGAGGCTTCAACTTTCCAAATACAAAATGATTTGATCTAAACTGTGAATTTTTCCATTATCCAAAGCTTAGAAGTATGTGACAAATGCACAAAAAACATCTCCCTGAAATCTACATTTCATTTGAATTTGGCTGACACTGCCAATTTTCATGTCTCAGTAAAAAAACTAAGTTGGTCTCAACTGTCAAAACTTATCCAATTTATTAACTCAAAAACATGTAACTATGCACGGGAAAAATGTCTTACCTGGAAAATCAAAGATTCTTACCTGTGAAATCTACATTCATTGTTAATCTCACTGACACTGTAGGATACATATCAAAGAGTAAAGGCTGAGTAACTGTTAAATCTTATTGAATATCCCAAACTAAAATGCATTATACATGCACAAAGAAGGTGTCGATCATACCTGCCAAAATCAAATTTTTTACCTGTGAAATCTTTTCATCATTTAACCCACTGACAATTTAACATACATATCTGTAAAGGCTGAGTTGGTTGTAACTGTTAAATCTTATTGAATATCCAAAACTAAAATGCACTTTACATGCACAAAGAAGGTATCCTACCTGCCAAAATCAAATTGTGTTACCTGTGAAATCTACGCTCCATGTTAATCCATCTGACACATTGGTTCCAATGTCTCAGAAGAAAGGCTGATTTCGCCTGCACTAACAAACAGCACTCATGTGAAATGACAGTGTTTTGTGAGGGAACATTGATTAGTTATAGATCCAATCATTCTTTCGTCCCACTCGCTTCCAGACAGCTGTTCACGGGCACTCACAGTAGCGCTGCTCTAGCTGCAGTCAACCAGAGCTACTACACAGGGCTCTGTTAGACTTTGCCTGGCAAGTGTAGGCCTGATTCTTCCATGGTCAGAGGAATTTGCATTTACTGTTTGAAATACCTGTTGATTACATCCTGTAGTGGCACTGCCCTAGTTGCAGTCTACCAAAGGTACTATACAGAGCTTAACTTCACTCTGCAAGTGTACAACTTTTAGACTTCCTTAGTCAGATTTACTTGCATTTACTGTTTGAAATACCTGTTGACAAACTCTCACAGTATTGCTTTCCCTAGCTGCAGTCAATCAGAGCTATTAAACAGGGCTCTGTGAGACTTTGCTTGGCAAGTGTAGAACTTTAAGACTCCCTTAGTCAGATTTACTAGCATTTACTGTTTGAAATACCTGTTGACAAACCCTCACTATGCTGCAGTCAACCAGACTTACTATACAGGGCTCTGTTAGACTTTGAGTGGCAGTGTGGGCCTCTGTTACTCCCATGATCAGATATACAGGTACTTACAGCTTGAGATACCTGTTTGGGAACACTCACAGTACTGCCACGCTAGTTTGTTTTATCTAAGCTTGCCAAGAGCACTGCATCCGAACAGCCCATGGTCATGGGTACTGGCATTAAAAAGGCATTTGTTGTTGAAATAGCTGTTAATCTAACACTAACTGAACTGCTTAAGGTGCAGTCGAAAAGAGTTAAAGCCTGGGTAGGAGCTCTCAAACTCAGTTTAACACAGCAGCAGGAGGCTGCTTCCCATCATCCCACTGTCAGAGTGACTGGCATAAAACTGAATCCTCTGTATGAATACAGCTACAGATGTAACACTGTAGACCTGTTGTCAGGACAGTAAAACAGAGCTTGAATCAATTTTTATCCTGTTCTTTGTGGGTGAGTTACTTTGGACCTTGCTATTTCAGGCCTCCTAAGATTAAAAAGGATAGTGAATATGAAGAGGTTGTAAATATAAAACAAACTGCCATTCGAGTGCAGTCAAAGGGGAGCTCCTAAAACCAGATAGGAGCTTGAGCTGTGTCTGTAGCTCTAATAGACACAGATCGAGTCATGTTTATGCAACACCCGCTAACTACTGCAGTCAACCAAAGATGCCTGTATAAAATGACGAGGCCTTGTGAGACTTGCATGGCAAGTGAAACAGTTCTTATCTAAGGGTCATAGGTAATCCCATTAAAAAAGCTCTGAACTTTCTGAAATAGTTGTAAATGTAACACTGAACTGCCATTCTTGTGAAGTTGAAGCTGAATAGAAGTTCTCTTTGGAGCTCGATCTGTAGACTAAGCATGGCAAGTGTGTTGATAAGGCTGGATCTTAGTCAAGGATACTGGCATTGTAATGGCTTCTACTGTTCTGATTGTCAAGTGTCAGAAACATTGCAGTACATTAGATTTAATCTTCTGTTTGTCAAAATCTAATTAATTATATTGTTGCCCCAAAAACCAATGAATTCTGCCTAAGTTATTCTTTTATAAACCTGTTTGAAAATATGTATCAGAGTTTCCTGTTTCTCTTTTGGGCATTTGACAAATTATTAAGTAGAATTCTAATTTGGTTACAGTAAGTTAATGAAGTGATTTGTCAGTATGATCCTGCATCCCATGTTATGACATAAACCTGCCAATTGATAAATCCTAGAAATGATTATCTTTCTTCATCAGATACCCTTTTACTTTCAACTCAGTCTGTTACAATGTGCAGGGGTCAATGTGCAGGGATGGACTGAAAATATTGACAAATCTGATTCATAAGGAGCTGATGTTCTTTTATCAAGACCCAAAAAATCATTTTTTTAATCTAAAAAACCAAACCAAAATAGCAAAAGGCACCATGCCACCACTAGACCTAACCACATACCAAGTTTCGTAAAAAAAAATATTGAATGGTTTTTGAGATATGGTTCGGAAACGAAAGCATTTCAGAATTACGGATTTACAGAATTATGGAACCACGGCCGGAAGTGAAAACATTATGTCTCCCCCAAAGCTTTGCGGTGGACATAACTACAAAATGTCAACAAGAAAGATATCTTTCTGACAAAAGCAATCATAGGAATATCTAAACTTTGCAGACTAGGGGTTGAAACAATGCCATTTCCATAACTATGCCTAATAAAATCTTCAGCAATCTTTGTTATGAAGAATATTTACAAGGAAGAAACTCTTTCTTAAATGCTTAGAAACATGAGCATCTAAATCAGGCAAGTCAAAGGTCAAACACATGCATAAATATAAGAATATATAAGAGTTTTATATACATATCCATATCACCCGAGATCAATTCCAGTAAGAGATATATATCACCCTGTGTTTGTCTACCAGTCCTTTTTATGTTGACAAAATCATCCACAGTCCAGATCCAACTGTCTATCAAGTGAAGATAACTGAGGTGAGGTGAGGTGCTATCGGGTTTAAAGCCGCTTTCGAGAGTATTTTGCTTATATCACGGCCGCTAGTATTATTGCAGTGAGAAAGCCCGCAGCATCTGCATGCATTGTCTGGAACTAGCGAACCATTGGTGGTACTGCACTGAAATACTGGGTGCAAATGCAAATGCAGTTCTGCAGACAAAGTTGCCGAGCCCCTGGCGGGATTCGAACCACGGACCTCTTGATATGAAGCCAAACGAACTATCCACTGCGCTATTCAAAGATAACTGAAAGACTTGCTGTTATTAGCCCGAGGTTTTGGAACATGTGAATCATATCTGAAGTAGCATTCTGAAGCAAGCAATATTGTGAGGCAACAAACCACTCCTTGTCCCTGCCTACTTGAAGATCTGTATAGAATGTTATAATTCCACAGCAAAATAATGAAACACACATGATATACTTTCTGTATGTCAAACCATTTTAACTTGAAGGCCATGCACTGAAATGAAATAACTTAAAAAACTGGCCTGAGTTAGCTAAAATATTCCGAGGTCTATTGACACAGACATTGAATATTTTGAGTTAAATACAATCTGAAAAAGTAACATCAAATCAAAACATGTATGAACATTTAAAAAAAATAAATATCCATTTTCCCCTATAAGAGGTCTTCACCTGTGGATCTGTGAATATTTAAGCATATGAAGCTTGTGCTTGATGTACCTTTTAAGAAATAAAAGATTACAACTCATTGCATTAGGATATTATCCTTAACATGAGCATCTGTGAATATACTGGTAATATTGCTTATGAATCTTATGATGTCAATGCCTAGTAGTCTAAAAAAACAAAAATGTAAGAACTGTATTCAGTATTAATTACAAGGGAACTGAAAGCCAACACAGATTACAATCACATTTGATTCATCGAGTCACCAATTGAAATCCTGCATGAAATCCTTAAAATGACAGCCGTAGTTTACAATATGTGGCTGTCATGGGTGATGGATCCGTTGATGTTGATGGTGCTAAATATGCAGCTTAATTCTTTCATTAAACCAAAAAATACTCACAGAACACCTTTATAGTTGACTCCTCAGTCTCAAATTTGAGTTCAGCAAATCCATTCAGAATGAAATCACTAGAGAATGAACAATATGCTTCAAATCTTGATTATGGGGAAGTGTCTTTGAACTCTAGAATCCTTGACATCCCTTAATTTCAAACATTAAAGCGAACCGCAGACAAAACACTCTCACAGGCCAATTGCCATGACGGATGGAACCTCAAAACACTCCTTCAACTTTTACACATCAAAATCCATTCTTTGATAAAGGAACCACACAAATATTACTCTCACCTGTCAAAATGGATAGAATCTTTTCCAAACAACAATCTTGGTCATGTAATGTAAAATGATCCTCACTTCAAGAAACCAAACGCAAAAATTGCGGTCTCCGGTCTGAATTGTATTGACCTAAGGAGACTTCCACACAACCATCCTCCATTGTAAAACATCACAAAAGAACACAGCCCCTTGCAGCTACTTGATTCAACATGCTGTCTCCACATGTCTAGATATTACTGTAGACCCTTTCCTGAGAGGGGCCACTGACAAATCCTGTTCTCATCAGCCAGAATTGGATAGCGTTCACACATTCATCCTCCCAGTAAGAAATCATTAAGAACATACCCCTTGCACCTACTTGACAGCCATGATGCAACATCTTCTCACAACACATCTCAATGATGTAACATTACACCCCTAATGACAGTTCCCTTATCCCAAACAATACATCAGCTTCTTTGATGCGGATCAGAAGGTAGATCACTGCATAACTAGTCTGTAGACTCTAGTGCTTTTGTGACCTGGGGGTTCATTTGAAAGCCCTTTATCTCCCTCCCTTATTGGCTTTAACTCATTGGAAAATTAGAATCAAAACCGTCTGTGTGTCTCCATATGAACTCACAATGTCTGTGCTCTGGGTTGCCTTTTGTTGCAGTCCGTGGAGACACTACACTATTGTCAAGCAAACGGTTAGAAAGGGACAGATTGACTAAAACTTTCAGATACAAAATAGTTGGGTCTTATACTACGAGTTAACATAAGTTTTGTTTGTCTCTCAAACATTGGATGCTTAAATTCAAACCATCTGTACATATCAATTTATGTACTCTAAATCTTTTTAAACTGGAGTTGGGTTATTTTGCATGTGCATGGGAAGAACAAAATTTTAGACTTAAACAGTTTTGGTGTGACAAAAAAGTAGCAAATACTACCATACATGTATCAACTTGTATTACTCATCAAACAGGGATTCTATTTTTAGGAAAAATGCTTTTAATGAACTGTATATATATATGATTTATGTGTATTTTGTCTCCACTCAAACCCCTGATTAACTCTAGTGTCTGCTTAAAACATTTTTCAAGTTACAGGTGCAAATATGTTTGAGGATCATAGCGACATTTATTGTACTTATTTGTAAAATTAGTAATTGTGCAGAATTTGATTCTAAAAAATGTAAATACAAAATTGGAGCTCCAATAAAGAACCAAATCACTTGAAAATCAAAACAATATACTTCCTTGATACTTACAGTTCTATATACCACTGCACAAGAACATGCACATTCCAGTGGTTGATTCACAATACAGGTAAGTTCTCCTGCTATAGATGGTATCACAGTGTAACTCAACACCGCCCCATTATGTGAACACAATACAGGTGCTTGTTTATAATTGACAGTCAGAATACCAGCATTCGCCTACTATTTGGTTTCGCCATAATCATGTTAGCTACAAAATAATCATCAAGTTCACAATACTAAACTCCATGTTTGGTATACATTCTTATATACTAAGGTAAAGGTGTGTTTCAGGTACCGGAAAAATAAAAGAAAGTTGTTTTCATATTTAAATCAGTTACTACCAGTGACTCATCATTGCATATGATTGCAGTATATTCAAATATCTATGACTTGAAAATAACATTGTCATATTTGATATTCTAAATGGCACAAATCTTGCACTTTTACGGGTTGAGATTCACTTTGGATTCAAACGTACATCCTGAGGGTTCGGTAACATCCTGTACCAGCACTGACTGTGCCAAAAGCTATAAACTTCATTCAGTCTTTGCAAACCTACAAAGTGAAAAAATTATAGAGCAGTTGGATGGATGGATGGATGATAAATCTTTAACAAGGATTATTTCATAATGACAACTTACACCTGATTAATAGATGACCGAGATTATTTAATAAGAATAACAACTTACATATTTGATAAGAATAACAACTTACATATTTGATAAGAATATCAACTTACAGGTGATCATAAATCTTTGACCAGAACTGTTTGATAAGAATACCAACTTACAAATGATTAATACCTTTTTGACCAGGATTACTTGATAAAAATAGCAACACTCACAATTTGACATATGCCATTTGTGGATCCAGGAATTTTTAAAGTTGAGGTTGACCCATTGAAACATGGAAGGAGGGGGGGGGGGGGGGTCCAATCCCCTGAACCCTCTAGATCCACCCCTTTATGCCTTACAGGTGGCAATTTTGTAACTTAAGCTCCCAGATTAGAAGAGATTTGTAGAAGATTATCCCCAACTACGACAAAGGAATCACTGAATCTTTGTTGTCCAAGTGATCAACTCCAGATAAACAAAACCTTTATTAATCTGTGAGTTCCTTAACACAATGCCACCCTCTGAGGTAAGAGCAATTGCTATGATATACATTGATAGTAGTGCCGGACTAAGCCAACTGTTTAAACCATCTGCTCTTATCTGTCTGATTAGCTACAGAAAGGGGTTTTAGAAATGGAAGAAAATAACATTTACAGGAGGCGGATTAACACCACTTCCAAGAGTATTTCACTTATATCACGGCAGCCAGTATTATTGCAGGGAGAAAGCCCGCAACACTATAGTGTCTATGAATTGCGGTAAAACCTGTGAGCACTGGCTGGAACAAGCAAAACCATGGATGGTACTGCACTGAAATTCAGTGTAGCTTTGCACCCAAGCCTTAATACTTGTAGAACTCTACTGCAGACCAAGGTGCCAGGCCCTGTCAGGATTAGGCCCCTGAACCTAGATTTTTGAAGCTCTCTTAGTGCTAAGATTGTCATAAGCCAATGTTAATGTATGGTACTTACGACAATCTTAGTACTATGAGAGCTTCGAAAATCTAGGTCCAGGTCTCTTAATCTGGAGCCAAACGTGCTCACCACAAGCTATCCAGCTAGTGCCAACATTACTGTACTTACCCTTGGTAAATATGTCAAAACAAAGTTGCTTTTACATATGAATTTTATCATATGAATATTCTATTGAACCAAATAATTTATCTTTATCAAATTGCAATATAAACACCAAAACTTACATATATCCTTGTTAATATTAGATATTCAGGCAAAAAATATATTTCATATATTTCCTTATAACAAAAATCACAATTACTTATTTACTTGTTAATATTTGGAGTGAGTGAGTGAGTTATTGTTTAACGCCGCTTCGGCAATACTTCAGCCATTAGCGGCGAGCTAATATGTAATATTCTATCAAAACATATCAAATATTTACTCCTTCTATTTAAAAACAAAATTCATGGTGATTTTTTTTTACCAATTACATCATGCTTCAGAACTGAACCAACAGATCAAGAAAAAAACAACAATGCATAAACTGTAATTTGTTGGTTTTCACTATGTTAAAAAGACTGAACAAGGATCCAAATTCAAACAAATCGTATCACATTTCTATCTGATTTAATCCAAATTAAATCAAAATGTATAAAATTTCTATATGATTTAAAGTGTCTAATCCCTGTGCCAATTTTTCTTATATAAGTGTTATTAAAATCTAACTTGATGCTTTCATATAATCCGACAAGTAATTTATCAAAGGAAAAGCATGTAAACAAATATTTAGTGGCGGTAAGGAAAATCAGAGACACTAATTGTATGCAGATGTTACAACCAAGTTCCTTGTGTTAAATATGTCTGGAATTACAGAACACCGAAACAACCTCTGAGAAACCGATCTTTGAGATGCCATTTTGCAAACATTACCTGGAGGAAAAAACTGGATTGCCTTTCTCTACTGCCTTAGGCATTATTATTCCTTGTGTACTTTTCAAGGACATTTAACGCTCTTAGAGATCGTAGCATTGAAATTCTTAAATTCAAGATCCATTGATATACCAGCTACTCACAAATCTGTCCAAACCCTAATTTTTTACATCACATGTAAATAGTCTTAATGTCTGCCAGCCAATTATTCAAGTTGAGTTCCTAAACAGTTCAAATTCGAAAGACTTTTACATTCTTTGGTTATGATTTTTATTGCCTTCCACAGCCATATTTGTGGGGTGTAAGTTTCAAATCTACAAACTTCGATCATCTAGGTGAAACAAAATTTCATTTTAGGGGATTCAGCAGCTCTGGAATAAGAAATGTGACGATTTATGGAGGATGGATTGTAGAGAAACATTGGCAAAAATTTCAAAAAACAACATCATGCTAACAGGTTTGAGGACTATCTATAGTGAAATTAATAACCAGTTCAAAATCAATGAATAAATGTTATTGCATTGTAAATTTTTCCTACGCAAATATTTACCTCATATATATATCACCCCAGATTGATCAAATGATATTGACTCATGGTTCAATGAAATCTGTCAAGGTCATAACATGTACATAAAGTTAGGCTGACATTTCACAATCATTTATATATACACATAAGTGTTTAGAATGGTAATAATACATGTCAGACACTGATGGCTAAAACATATGATTTATGTTGAACTAAAGTAGTTGGTTTATGGACTACCATTAAATTCACGAAATTTTCTCAAATAGAAAAATTGAGCTGCTTTCTGATACAGTTTTCCATTAACAGATTGTTTATTAGATATACATGTCTTGGATATTACCTTACACAACGTCGATCATGTATTTTTTAAAAAGAAACCACATTATTTCAACTCCGACACTCAAATTTTGTGTGTGATACATATTCCTCCCAGGCTTTAAAATTCAGCTACGGGGCATGACGGGGGTCAGAATAATATTCAGTAACTTGAGAGTAAAGTCTAGAGAGATTTGAGGACAGAGGTACATAAAGCGACTATGTGAGCAAGTCATCATGACATTGTGTTTAAGATATGCATAGAACTAAACGACATACCCGTATTATCCTGTGTAGAATTGATTATATGCAGTACATACCGTTTACATTATGATTGAAAAAATGGTATGAAATCCTCAATAAGATGCATAAATCCTTCCGCAGAAACTTCTCGATACATTAATCATAAATTTATAAGCTTGTCAAACCTTGATCACAGGTCCTATTTAGAGTTACCTTTCTTTAATTGTTTAAATATTTTGAATAACGTAGTCAACATGATAAACATTGTCTCCCTTACACATCCACAAACAACATACTCTATACCCTTGAATAATTTAAAGGCTAATTATAATATAATTATAATCTACATAACAAGGATAAATTTCATTTAAGAAATAAAACGTACAACCAAGTAAAAAAATCAGGCATTGTAGGGTACCTATTCCTTGAAAATTCTAAGTTCAAGATTTATGGGACGTCAAATGAAGGCAATGTTTCTATTTCCTTATTTGAAATTCAAAACTTGGCACTTAAATTTTAAGTGTTACCTTATTCAAACAGATTTGATCTGTACTTATATCCCAATGTGATTGAAGTTCAATAAACGTAGATAAACATTTCATACATAAAATGATCTCACTGAATCTTTATCATTTTATAACACTCAAATGAAAATTAAATTAGAATACCTTTTCATTTAGAAACAATAAGCTTTTGACATTAGGTTTATAAAGATAGGGATATCATGAACATGACAAAAGTGATGGGTTTTTCACTTTTCATAACTTTTGATGAGATGAATTTCTCAAAATTTAAATCTTAAAAGTTAAACTTGTTATTTTAAAGCAATAATAACACATTCAAATCAGTTTCATTTTGGCTATCAAAATTTAAGATATGTAAATGATTTGATGTAAAATTTAGATGATTTCATATGATAAAATGAATGGACAATAAAGTTCCTTTTCTATACTTTTTAACAAAAAATAACCGCCCACCAGTTTTTCACAGAAGATTTATGTCTTTGATATAAGGAGTGGTCAGGATAACAGCATTCATATTCAGTTATAGTGAAAAAGCCTACAAGTGAAAATTAGTGGCTCAATCAGTAAAACATAACACCATATGCTAGGTTATTAGCTTACAGTTGTTTATCACTTTGTTAATGAGTTACCTTAAGTTAAAATCAGAAAGTTTTCCTCCCCACTGAGAAGATATGATTTATCAGTGAAATGATTTTTTTTGAACAAGAACTTAGACAATAGACAAACACAATAAGGCTATTCAAACAAGAAGAAATTAATTAAAGTGTGAATGATTTCCATACAAGAGATTACGTACTTGGTATACAAATTTCACATCATTTTTACCTATTTCTTGTGTCAGAGTTCCAAATATGCTTACTTTATGCTAACATTATGGACATTTTACTAACACATGTGTTACAGTGAAAAAGCCAACAAGAGTTGGTAGCAATCAGAAAATGGATAATTCTTCATCAACTCATGGTGTTTATCAATGAAAAAGACCAGATGCATGTTAAATAGGTGTTTGCCTTCATTATCAAATGATTTATTGATAATACAGAAAGTTTGTGAAAATGAAAAATGTGCCAATTTTGAGAATCTGGTTCCTATCCTTTCAGGACTAACATGTTTAAACTGAACTTAACAATGTGTCCAAATCCTGTTTACTACTTTTCAAGAGACGGATGACATCCTGTCTAGAAAAGGGCGACAACATCATGAGGATCAACTTAAGGATGTACTGACAGTGGCGGATCCAGGGGGGGGATGGGGGGTGGGGGTTCAGGGGGTCTGAACCCCCCTTCTTTTGAAAATCAATTATAGATTCAAGTCAATAAAAATAATGAACCCCCCATTGTTGACAATTTCTGAATCCGAACCATAGAAAATCATATATAACGGCACAATCGCCCCCCCTTGATTATTTCTGAATTCGAACCTCCCCTTTAAAAAATCCTGGATCCGCCACTGACTGGGATGGGACCATCAGAAGTTTGTAGTAATTAATTAAGAGGAGAGGGGTATGTCTGTCATCATCATCAACACATGGAAGTAGCCGCCATAGGAGCAACAGTTTTTTTTTAGGTAATTCTTTTCTTGGGGGCATTTGTTCTAAGATCCTTCTCACATGAACTTGTGTTCAAATACCATGTAGGGCTATCACTTTGTTTCATGACAACAATTTCATATCATACCATTCTTTCTGTTATTAGATTGAGTTGAATAACATGGTATTTGTTCTCATAAAATGTGGTATTTTATTCTGAAAACGGCATTTACTTTGCTCTAATGAAGAATGAAAGAAACTAACATACAGAAAGAAAATTATTAATCTATGGAGCAGCAAATAAGGTTTGAAGAAATGGTAGATAAATCATTTTCGTACAAAAACTCTTAAAAAAGCAAAGATAATTGCTCAACAACTTTCGTCTGGACAAATACGCCTTCAAGTTCCAAGAACACCACCAATAACACTTCCCTATCAACTGATCCTTACTTAAGTACCAGACAAGGTCGTCTGATGCCCTTTACATTAAGAGCTTATCTCAATCATATCTCACTTCCCGACAATATTAACACACAGTCCATAGAATCTGTCATTGAGACATAAATTACTACATGGTTACATCCCTATAAACCTGTGTAAAATGATATCGAATGTTCATAAACACTTCCGCCTAGAGATATTGGAGTCTGGAACTAGTCGTGTGGAAAATAGCACTTTTTTATCACCAGATCATGGCAACAAGAGACTACCGTCCATATATGGCAGCGTCATTTTTCAAGAGCAAGTTTTATGGTTGACTGCACTCACAATTCTTGCAAAGATGAAAATTAAGCTCTACTCCAAAGTAATAATACAACCAATTTGTAAGTTTTAGATCCTCATTTCCACGAATATGAACCCTTAGGCACAAATTCTCATTTCCTTAGATCTTCGCACAATCAATTAATTGAATATTGCAGATTTTTATCATCACTATGATTATTTGAAAGTGATGCAGCATTTCTAAATCAATCAGACTTCTTTACATCAACAGACTTTTTCAGATTAGAATTATTATCCAAGATATCACTCTGATGCAAACGTGAATTTTCAAAAGTCCAGGCAAGGGGATAAGGAACAGAGCAAACACTTGGATTAAATGGAACATTATTAATCATATCTCATGCAATGCCAATACATAAATGAAATATGTTTAAAAGTGTTTCCCTTGAGTTGATATACAGTCTTGGAAATAGTGTTTTCAACAATACCAGTAAAACCATTTATTAACGATGTGAGAGATAGTTTCCATAAAGTTGAAATATAGTCTTGTAAAGAATGTTTTCTACAGGGTCAAGACTTATGAGAAAAAACACTTTTGGCAATATCAATATATGTATAAATTGTCTCTGATAAATTGTCAATTCCATAACCACTGGTATACTCAAGATAAATAGACCTTAAATATTACAAAGAACTGCATGAAATATTGTAAGTAATAAGAATGCTCAAAGCTGTATATGAAATATAGGATATTAGCAAAAGATGTGAGACAATAATGGTCAGAGAATTTTGCAGCAAACCCTTACTGTCTTGTCTGATCATTTATGAAATATGATCACAGTCTGTAAATGGCCTTAGAAAAGTTTTGAAAAGGAGGTGAGGTGAGTTGGTGTTTAACGCCGCTTTCAAGATTATTTCACTTATATTGCGGCTGCTAGTATTATTGCAGGGAGAAAGCCAACAACACCATTGTGGCTATGGGTTGCGGTGAAACCTGCAAGCATCGGCTGGAACCATGGGTGGTACTGCGCTGAATTTCAGTGTAGCATTGCACCCAAACCTGACTGCTTGTAGAACAGTTCTCTACTGCAGACAAAGTTGCTGAGCCCCTGGCGAGATTCGAACCACGGACCTCCTGATCCGAAGCCGAACGCGGTAAAGACTGCGCTATCCCGCCCTCTTTTGAGAAGGAATATTGCATAACCAATCTGAAAGAATCATAATATGTGTCAATGAGTCCATGATGTTTCTCTGTAAGGGACTGCTAAAGATGAAATCATGTAAATTCAAGTTGGCTTGACCCTTTTTCCTGTATTATTCATTTTGTTCAGTTCCAAACCAAACATCATATTCAACATTCAAAGGTCTCAGCTTTCTAGAGATTTAACCTTACAGTCTGTTTTCCTAAACCAAAACTAAACGTATCAATTTGAAAATTCTTGCCAGTTTTCTTATGTCAGCTTGCCAATTACTGTAAAATCATAATATTTCGCGGGGGTTTAAGTTTCGCGCTTTTCGCGCAAAGCCATAATGCATAATAATACATCGGGAAATATTATGGTTATGAACGTGAAGAAAACCAATAACAGACAAATAATTTGGTTGACACATTTTGGGTTTGGTTCGTTCATTAATGACGAGTCACTAATTAGAGCTCTCACAAGTGTGTACATCGTACGAGGATATGCACGTTGTTTGTTGTGCAAACACAGTCATCACAATAATCCGGCCTGGCGGACTCCACTCTTGATCGCCAATATGCGTGTCCTGATGTTTTGATTGCGGTACGCTAGAGCTTCGATTCGGTGCATATATTTTCGGTTCGGTATGATATTTCTTTGAACGAGATCTCGAGAAGTCACATCATTCAAACACTATTGTTTGGAGTTAAAGATCAAACTAAACCGTTCCGAATGTTTACTTCCGGGAAAACTTGGCGACAGGTATCGTTACCACTTCAAACCTTGAAGACGTTTAATGACAATAAATAAAAGAAATTGATCATTGACTTTTTTAATAAATATTGTTTTTATAAGTTAATTACTACTAGTTTCACTGTAATCTTTGCTGCACGGTGCATGTATTTTGCGCACTAAATTTTTGCTATTGCTTAGTCGATATGCGCGAAAATTAAACCCCGCGAATCAGTCATTTTTTATGTTTGCGCGAAAATAACACCCCGCGAAAATAAATGATTTTACAGTATATGCTTTTCAGTTTGAAATTATCTGTTACAGGAAGCTAATAAAAGATGTTTAAGTTACTTTGAAAAAAAACACTGAAAATATTTTTGAATATGACATTATGAGCTTTTTTGCCAAGAGTACATTATTTTCTTTGCCATGTCTCTTTTGATGAGCTAGCGCATAATCCATAATGAAGATTTTCTTGACAAGTTACCATTCATCATGTTATCAAAACAAATAAGCAAGTAATGGAGTAGCTAATTGACATTAAATGAAATTGCTTTCTATTTATTCTTTCTGTTTACAATTCAGTACTTATATACCTTATGGAACAACATTCAATTTCTTCAATTATTTTCTATTTGCAAAAACATAGGACTTATAGTTTTTCTAAAAGACTGGCTCATTTGCTCTGTAGCCCTTCAGGCTTAAAAGGATTAATTTTTCTAAAGTAGAAGACTGTCATATGAAATGACAGCTTTAAAGATCAAGGATCAAATGACCTCTTATGTAGTTTGGACTCTCTTAATTAAAATTCAAAATCTGCACCAATCAATGAAGGTTGAGCAATATTTTTGTCTCTATTCTATTTGATTTAAACAAATTAGTTTCATATGTCGTTGCAAACCTTAAATAAGAACAAATCTTGTCTTTGCGGAAAGAAAAAGACAAAATATGAACTTGTTTTTTTTGTAAGGTTACAATACTTTTGTCCTAAAAAACTGGTTATATCTTATATAATTTACAGAGATTGATAACAATTTACCAATACAAAAAAAGTCCTGACATTTTCCCAAACCTTGTACTCCATCAGTATTCTACACCTGTAATCGATGACATTGTGACACCTTGTTTATCCAATCAGCTTTCTAATACAAGTTATCGACCAATCAAAATGTTTCATATTTCCTAGTTCTCTGATGTGCTGTGCATGTTAACATCATATCAAGTTTAAACATGGGCACAATAAGATGACAATCAATGAAAAGGGATTTAATGTTCTTGTTGAAATATTGTTCAATTAAATAAACACTTAAAGTGCTTTAATGGAAAGTATTTGAGAGAGTGATGTTTGGAATTCAGCAATATTCACAATGTAAATTTGTCAATATGCTAGTTCATACTTGTTCACAAATAGAGAAACATTTTGGAATTTATTCGATTTCAGAGCACTTTATAACTTCAAACATTAGTATTATGTTTGACAGATATCGATAGAATGTACAGGTTTCTGAACTATAAATGAACGACAAATACATGAAAATACTCAGATCTTAATGTGTCCTCAACTACTCAAAAGAGAGTTGAATAAAAAAAAAATCTAAAATTCATATTTTCTCATCAATGAGATAGAATTTACTGTTTCCAATCTCATGTATGACAGATGATCCCAAAACTACATTTGACAAGTGAAAAGGTGCATTCAATAAGGAATATATGTTCTATTGTAGTAACTGTTAAAGGACGAATGTGCTCTTCTTGCACTCGGCCCTTCAAGTATTTTTTTTCAATATGTTAGTTGTTATCGAGTTTAAATTATAGTTTGCACATATGATGTATAACAATGGACCATAAAGTAACACTAAATCCCATTTTTTTTATCAAAGAATAAATCACATCATATCTAAAAGAATATAGTTAGCAATATATTATTATACCTTTAGAAAAATTCTCAAAATCTACTTTCGGCAGTTGACGGATCCAATTAAGTCAATGATTGTATCAATGGATCCAGATCATTTCACGACAAGTTTGAATGCTAACAACTTTAAAGAAAAGTCAAGAAGAGGGGTGAATCAAGAAGATATTTCCTGGTCATGATATTACTTGCCTGACCACTACAAGTCTCCAGTGAATGCCATATAGATTTCCAAATACTACTTGCCTAACAACCAATATCACTCTAATGGGGCGGGCAAATATTGACTGTTGAACCTGAGACAGAGAACTGCTTTAACCCATTAGTTGTAAGTAGAATATCTCACCAATCAAGTGGATATGACAGCAGAGGGATTCTTACCTAAATATGACCTGGCTAGATTTCTGCCACTCCATCATGTGAAAGTTAAAAATCATTATCGTTGAAATAAGATTCATGAATTACTGGTTACAATTTTTACTGATCCAGAGGAAGTAGATTCTTGTTTCAGTCATCAATTCAAAGTATACCTAAGTATAATTGTTTAAAGTTAATGACATCATAAATCATGTGTTTCTGTTATCATTGGTGGTATTTAGATTATTCACTTTGGGTCTTATGAAATATACAATTCATCTGTATAAAGCACGTTCAATCTACAATTACTGAACATGATTTTAATTCACAATTTGTGATAGGTTTTTGGACTAAATATTACTAATTACTTTTGTTTTTATCATTCATAAATTTTATGAGTTCAAAATTGTAGATAAAGAGCTATTTTCTATGATTCTTAAATATGTTCTTAAAAGGTCCATAGACCCCAAAACACACCCCCGGCTTGTCATATAATAACTTTATATCGATGCAATGGGACTCAAGAACAAATAACTGCATCTTTTATCAATTCATCAATATCATGTCTCTGCAAACATAAGCAACATCAAATAGTTTGGTGTTTTCACAAAATCGGATGATTGGATGCCTATAGGTCAGCCCCTTTACGTACATATTCCAATAAATAAAAAGCAACATAAAAAAAATTATTGTTTCTGTATGCTTTTGTAAAACACATTGCCAAATTGATTGGAATCCTATATATATCATATATACTGGAACCCTATATATATATATTGGAATCATTTCCATGTATTTTAAAACTTAACAATTTTATATAACATGTATATATATATAATAGGATTCAATTTATTCAGTATCAGAGATCATAATAATCCTAATCTTCGTACAATGATATGCCTTAAATTCATATAAAAAAATTTAAAAATCTAATATGACATGTTAAAACTTTTTAAGATCAGTTGAAAAATTATCATTTTAAAAACTTTCAAATTAAGCATTTTATTTCATGAAGAAATATACACAATAACCAAAATTTTTATCAGGACCAATTCAGAACAATAAGGAACTTTTAAAATTCCAAAAGACAGGAACTCTTATAATAAGCAACCATTCAAGAACATGTGAGAACATTTCAAGTATGAAAGGGTTTTAAACTTCGGAAACTGAAACAACTAAATGACATAACTACCTCATTTAAGTTTGATAAAAGCAAACATTACAGGTTAAAAACATTTTGAATCCAGCTGTAAAAACACTGTAAAGGGTAGAGAAATGGTTTACAATGGCGCCCTGATAGGTTGAATATGACCGTACACGTGGGACACATATTCTACACAGGTTTCAATGCAAAAGACTCTTCCATGATCCCTTAGAATGATATTGGTTTCGATGATAGTACAAAGTTTATCACAATGTGAGGAGGAAATTATTTTTCCTTAAGTGAAATTAAGACATTTTTAGCATATGTTTTTCTGAAAAAGAAAATGTCTTCTTGAAAAAATATTAAATGCCTTGTCTTGTGAGAACATTAAGTAGATCACTTTGTGAAAAAGAAAGTCTTTCTTTAGAGACATTTTTTTCACAAATTTATCTCTGAAATGGTATCATCACAAAGAAGAATCATCTGAAATTAAATGTAAATTGCCTTATCAGAAGAATATGCATATTGACGAAAAAAACAATCGTTAAAATGATAATTTTTATGAAACATTTCATTACAAACATTTTTATACTATGCCTACAAAAAGAGCCGATACTTCTATATCTTATGTCCTATACTTAATGGTTAAGATACAGATACAGACAAATGATAAATAGAGAATCTCACCCAAGTGTCTTTAACTTTTATCAACGAGTGTTGATATATTTGATATAAGAGGACACGAGGGTGAGATTCTATTTATCATCCAAAATCATTTTTCATTTTGATTCTGTGAAAAATGTGTATTTCTCAACACTGCACTACTCTAAGACCCTCAGTGGAGAGACGTCATAGCATTGTGACGTCATCATGTTTATGATGTCATAGCATTGTGATGTCATTACTTGATGTCGTAAAACAATTGTGATGTCATGAACTTGACTGTAATAGGGCATTGTTCAAAATCTACTGTCAAAACTATATCTCCTAGGAGATATCGCTTGATCTTCCACAAGCGATATCTCCTGTGGAACACAGTTTTGGTTGATAAAAGGTTATCTATTCATGTGCATGTTTATTCCCCACTAAAACATTGCATAAGAGGTGATGACAATGTAAAATGTTTTGATATATAAATACTCCAGTTAAGAGATAGATCGCACTGAAACACGTAGGTGTGAATTTTGATAATTTTGATTTTTATAAACAGTACACTGATATAATCACATGGAAACTTGTAGGCGTGAATTTCAGATATTTCATAAGATCTTAGGAATGAAATCAAGTACCAGGTATCCGAATGAATAAGAGGTTTAAGAAAAAGTGATCTATGTTAATGCATGGAGAAAGATTTAAGTAAGTATAAAGTTGTCGATTACTAAAGCATAAACTTGTCCACATCATTGGAAATGATATGAGGTTTAACGCCGCTTTCAAGAGTATTTCACTTGTATCGCAGCTGCTAGTAAGAAAGAGAGAAAGCCCACAACACCATTGTGGCTATGAATTGCAGTGAAACCTGAATCTGACTGCGTATAGAACAGTTTTCCTTGCGGGATTCGAACCACGGACCTCTGAATCCGAAGCCAAACACGCAAACCACTGCGCTATCCCACCCCCTCCACATCATTGGATTCTTTCAACAATAAAAATGTGTATTAGACAAGTGTGTGGAGTATAAGACTTGGTTATGTATCCACACATGTAAGCATGATGTCATATAACTTTGCATTAATCCTCAAACGTCTAAAATGATATCATGCTTGGTTATCTATCATCCAAAATTGCTTGTAGAAGATCCTAGGAGATATCGTTTTGACAGTAGATTTTGAGCAATGTTAATGTAAAACAATTGTCACGTCATGATCAAGTTATGACATCACAATGCTATGAAGTCACTGCGCTAAGAGTCTAAGAGTAGTGCAGTGTTCAGAAATATTCATTTGTCATGTCATTGTCATTTGAACCGGTATACAATGTGAACAATTACTTTTGTATCTAACTCTTGTATGAATATTTGCATCTATGTACAATGTGTCTACAATTTATTTACAACAAACTATGTAAACATCTTATGGGAAATAGATATATAAAAAAATAAAATAAAATAATGCATACATGGTAGTGTACTCATGCGTGTGAAACAAGATACAACAAAATTATGTATTCTACGAAGAATTTATATCAAATCATCAAGTGATGTGTATATAATCTGATGGATATCTGTATTAACACATCATTTAACATACACACTTGATGACTTTTTGTGTATTCATCCCTGATAATAACTTAATATGCATACATTGAGCATATTTGAGAAACACAGCATATGGCAGGAATTGGTATATATTCATACAAAAAAAAAACCTGAAAAATTTGTAAAAATGTGCATTCCACTGAAAAGACTCAGAAGATAACTCCCTAGTGTTGAAACAGACATACAGTTACAAGATAAGCATTGATAAGATGGATAGGGTTACAGATATGCATTGCACTCGTGAAAAAGAACATTAACATTGAATGAAAATGTTTATGATTTGACGGTGAAATACTGGGATCAATCAATGAAATTAAACTGTTTTATCAGTCAAAAGGCGAAATAATGAACGAATGTGTTATCAGCCATAAGTCAAAATAAAAAAGGAATGTGTTATCAGCCATAAGTCAAAATAAAAAAGGAATGTGTTATCAGTCACAAGTCAAAATAAAAAAGGAATGTGTTATCAGTCACAAGTCAAAATGATAAAGGAATGTGTTATCAGTCACATGTTGAAATGATAAAGGAATGTGTTATCAGTCACAAGTCAAAATAATAAAGGAATGTGTTATCAGTCAAAAGTCAAAATGATAAAGCAAGGAGGGTGCTTTCAGACCGTTGTGAAGGGGAAAGCACCTGGTAGACGACGTTCGAATCCCGCTTTAGTCAATATTCAAAAACTTTTATTCCTCGGAACAAGGTATATTTTAATCAGACTGACTCAAGAGACGTCTCATTATGAAAAAGGCAGAGATTTGATCATGTTAGATAGAAAATTGGGCTTTTCTTAACAATTGCCATGTTTATCTTATCTTGTGAGTTAAAAAATTTTGAAAGAATTAACTTGTGGCTGAGCCACCCATGATTGTTTAAACTCTCTACCTCACTCGATGAGATGAACATAATTGGTATTTGTGAAGAAAAGACAAATATCCTCTGAGTGTTATGTACAAACCTGAAACAAAGGTGCTGTGAGAAACAGGTGTGTATATTTAACTCACCACATTAAATATCACCATGGGATAAAGGCGTGTATTTACATTTAATGAAGTGCATTTGGCAACCGCGAACATTCCATCTCAAACACCCTCAACTTAAATGTTCTTCAAAAATTTCAGGCAAAAACTGATAAACATTCATCAAGCATAATATAATAAATACTGATAACAGTTAAAGCAGGTATTTTAGATGCTGCTATAACTGCAAAACACATTTTAGCTTGAAGAATTTTAAAATGCAGTTAACATAAAATCTTAACACATTCAACAGAAGGTAAAGCGTAGTTCTATCAGTCTCAAGATAAAATTCCAACGCTTTAAATTTTTTAATTGACTGTGAACCTAGATCTTAACTTATGACTATAAACTAAAAACCAAAATAGATAAAGAAATCCTTTTATATAGCATTTAGGTTCTTCAAGAGGATACATTTTTGTCTTTAGTGTACTAAAACAGGCCTACCATAGGAAAAAATTGAATCGCAATGAAAAGCAGTGAAATGTATACATTAACAGATGAAATCTGATCGCAATTTTAGCGATACGTAACCAAAAGTTTTAAAGCAACAATCAGCACTTTTAGGTGAGTAATAACACAAACGAAACACTTGATACACTACAAGGTTATCGCACATGTGCTGGAACCCAAATTGGAAACTAAACAAGCTATCTAGCTAATGTATTCACAATTACTGATTTCTTATCAAATTCATAATTAAATTACAATTTTAGCAATTCATAATGAATTTTGAATTTCTTAAAAACTCTATATGTTAGACTCGTGTCTTAAATCCATGTTTAATGAAAGATTGTTAGAAAATGTAATGGCGGCAACAGGTTTTGCCCTACTTTTGCAAGGTAACAGTGTTGCATTATTGCATAGCATTGTTAAAAAGTGCTGATCCATTGACGCTTTCAGAACTTTTAATTGAGCATTGCTAACTTGTGATGCGATTTCAGCTGTAAATATGTGCATTTTGTTGTGATTTTATTTTTTCTTAAGTAGGCCTAATATATTTCATATACACACATAATTTGGATAATGTGATACTTCAGGTCTATAATGCATTTTTCAGGGTAAAATCTTTTGCAAAAGACCAAGATCATCTTTTACTGCCTAAAGAAATGAAAAAACCCAGTTGTTCCTTTATTATACTTATATACAAGTTGTACCTTTATTTCACCTTTTCATAATTTGATGGAATTTCTCCTTATGTTTTAAATTACCTTTACAGTGTTGATTACACTTTACATGGCAAAACCTGGATAAAATTGATCACTGAATCCTATACTGGTAAATCAATCATAGTGCTAATTGATTATAATAACCATTCTTGAGTGATTGATATTCATAATCATTACTAGTAAAGAGAGAGTAAGATCCTGGATGGTTTTTTATTTTAAATTCAACATACAAAGTACCTTGAATATTACCTCGTTAACAGGTATATCACTCTTGATCTGATGAACCTGATAAACTTTGACTAAGAGAAAAAGGTACGTCAGGGGTGTGGAAATAGGCTGTCCGACTCGTCCGACTCGGGAAACTTTGCACACGGACAAGTCAGTTTTTTCACGCTAGTCGTCCGCGGACAAGTTATATTTGATCATAATAAAAATAATAAAATTGTTGTTTCAAACCTTTTGCTGCGTTTTTTCATTTTTTATTTAAAATTCGTCACAAACTACAACACCTCTCGTTACTGAAGCTTCCATTACTGGACCAAGTAAAGCTATATGTAGCCGCTTCTTTCCGTATCTGTTTGACCAACCACAGAGTGTGTTTATAAAATTAGCGTGTAACAGACGTTCTGATTAGCTGATATATAAAGAGTGGGAGAACCCGTGCGGGAATCCCTGTCAATTGCAACATTACATACGAAACGAAACACAAACAATGAAACGTAAAAATAGCACATGTTACGAGTGTCTGATTGTCGAATGCTGGGATTGGTTAACTTGATCTCATTAATATTCATGAGGCTTTTGAAGGCGATCCTCACCTAAGTCTGAGTGCTGTGAGTACTGAATGTCTATACAAATCTGCATTTAAATTTCAAAATGAATGTTATTATAAAATAAAAGTCAGAAGTCAGCTGAATAAAGTTGTTTTATTTGAAATATGGAACATACATGCCCCCCTTTAGTGGCTTTACACAGTAAAGAGGGTTATTATGTAATATCACACAATTTAATTAGTTTGAGTCCGGACAAGTACATTTTTCTGCGGACAAGTACATTTTTATTGTTTACTTGTCCGTGGACAAGTGAGTAAAATTTGTATTTCCACACCCCTGTACGTGAAAAGATGAAGTTGCTTCTTGCTTTGACATACGCCAAGCACAACTCAACCTCAAATCATGAAATTCTCTTAGCGCTAAGATAGTTGCCAAAAATCTAGGCTCTTGTTATTTCACTTAAAGATATTGTACTCAATATGAACTTATAATTTGAGCAACTCATAACAACAGACTGAAAGTTCAAATGGATTGCTTTTTCAGATTTTGAACCCTACTGACGACTGTTGTGAGATGAAATTGCAAAACTCACTTGCACTGTACCTGGCTAACTCATGTACTTCCTGTTCCTGCTCCTCCAAGGATGATGCACCCTTCGATAGGTGATCCAATTTGTCAGAATACCAAATTAACTCACTAGGCGCAGTGCAAAATTGTTATTCAAGCATTTCAAGACACTAAAATGTTGCTAGCAAACTGCTTCAATTGCGTGCCTCAAAGTGTGATCACATGTACCTTGCACTGGATTTATGAAACAGTGACTCACTTATCAATAGATATGACCTTTCACCTGTTTTTCAACTGTCTGCATGCTGCAGTGTTACTTATCATACTAAGACATTCCCTCAAATCCATCCAGAGATATGATATGAAATTTTGATAAAAAAATCAGTTAAAGTTCAAGTTTGCACAATCAAGATTCAAAGACAGACTTGTCCTCATTCTAGATTCTGGGTTTGAAAACGTAAGTTTTCATCATAAACTTTACTTGGTGACAACATTCAACAAGTTTCTTTAAAGTTATCAAATATTCAATGTTCACAGATTGATACAGCACATTGTCAATCATTTTAATTTTGCAAACCAAAGTGTAGACAATGAACTTTACATCAATTCATTTTTCTGGATTTTCTTTTTATTCATAGAATTATAGATATCACAGCAAAGCTAAGTCTTAATAAAAAATATTTAAGACTTTGAATTCCAAAAACTCAGTCACCAATCTATCGATTTACAAAGATCAGTCACAAAACACATAGATCAAAATTAAGCTGCCTATACTGTACTTATCAACCTTCTGAGCTAGAGAGCTACAAACACTCTGATCGTGCTACCCAACATATTATCTCACTCTATCAGGTACTCTTATCACTTACTCAATGGGCATTCTACGCAAGTGAATTTATCAAGATACTTTGCACTACATGTTGCATAAAGCAAGTGGTTTCTAGTTTATTTATGATTATTGATTTATTTGAAAACAATTTGTGATATCCCTTGTTAACTCTTTAAATATCACACAGTTATATATTAAGAATTTGTACAATTAAAGATGTTGTGATCTGATATGTAATCTGATCAAATATGATATAAGAATATGTGTTACATTTTTTTACTATCTAAAAGACAAGTATTTCTTTAAAAATAAGTTAAATGTCACAAATGAGAAAGTAAGTAAAATTATCCAAATGTACGCAGATTAAACTTGAAAAGGGTGAAATAATGCTTTTAACATACATGCATTAGTTTTTGTTCCTTGATTAAGTGGTTAAATATTCAATTACACCGAACACTAAGGATCCATTTTTTCTTAGGGGTAAAAAACTTGAAAACTGATCACACCCTTTTAGATACTCATTAGTTGACTCTACCAGTATCATTTGATACATCAATCTATTACCTCAGTTCCAGCAAGTCATTTTTATGAAACACAGCATAAAACCAACATTTTGGCTTGTGCAGACTAAATATGAACCAGAGCTTCGTGTAATGTACTTGGGAACCTCAGCGTTGAAAGGTTCCAAAATGTTCATAGCTTTTCATGTCTGCTGTTTGTAACTCAAAGTAAATATTATCAGTATCTATTCAAAATCCTCTAAATATACGAGTTATGAACCATACTTTTGCAACAGTTATCAAATAAAGGATATATAAACCACTTTCACAAATTATAGGAAAATGTGTAACAGCTAGTACAACAAATAGTGTAAAATTACAGTAAAGTTATAACACTATTGTAAAGCGTGTAATAAAGAAAAGTGTGAGACAATATAAGAAAGTGAATATTTTTATACACCTTAGTCTAACTACACCATGGTCTAGATCTGAAGTGATTTGAATGATACCCTAATATATATATATATGTATATGTATATAAGTAGCGTTGTACTTTGACACTGCCTGATTTGAAATGGGTAAATAAATGAGTTATCCATGAATTAACAGAGTCAATTGATAATACATCCTAATATGTGTCTTCAATCGAGTACTCGAATACTCATACTATGAGTATGAGGTACCAGAACTTTAAGGCTTTTGTTCAAATGGTATCATAAACAAACTTAATCATGGCTTTGCTAATATCTTTATTACTCCCTACCTGATTAATGTAAGTTCATATAAGTAAACAAATGAGTTATTCATGAATCAACAGAGTCCATTGATAATAATATATTATTGACATCCTAACTTGTGTCTTCAATAGAGTTAATACACACAGTATTAGACAAATAAACTGAACATGAGGTACCACTAACTTCAGGTTTTTGTTCAAAAGGTATCGTAAACAAACTGAAACATGGTGTTGCTAATAACGTTACATATAAAAACTTTGTCTAAACTCTTGTTCAATTATTATCCATGTTTCCCTTGTTTCTCCTGATTTCACATGTGCACATACAATATTATATAACCCTGATTTCTCATACCAACATCTAAAGATAATAAAATGTCCTACAGATTGAACTTTTCACATGAGATAGTTACATTACCATAACCTTGCTGACTGTTTCATTTTTTTCAATATTGCATCATTATACAACATGCACTTTAAACAAAAAAACGTCTTCACATACATGGACTAGTAGCTGTCATGAAGTGTATCCAATTAAGACTGAAAACACAACAACAATATAAAGATAATAAAATTTCCCAGAAATAGAACTTGTCACATGAGATAGTTACATCATCATAACGTACTTGCTAGCTGTTTCATTTTCTTCAATATTCCCTCATTATATCACATGCGTTTTTACCAAAAATACTCTTCACATACATGCCCTGGCAGCTGTCATGAAGTGTATCCAAGTTAGACTGAAAACACAACAACAATCTAGAACCTACCTGATTTCTCCAAGTTTTTCAATATATCCAACATTCCCAAACAATTCCTCAAACCGGCAGAGTATACACAAAACACAAGCTAGTCTAGTCCAACCTCGACAGTTCATCGACACAAACTTTCCTGGAGAAAGTTTCCCACTGAAGTATCACCCCAACACATGCTCTTACAGATTTCTATCCAGTGATGTAAGCACCAATGTGATTGGTCGGTTGCCGTCAATGGATCCATGAAGGAACGAGATATACTGCTCTGGTGGTTTCGTATGGCTCTTATCAGTGTTTAGAAATGCTGCCTAAATCCTGCCTCCATGTGCTTTTTGTTTTTAGATTTGATCCGTTCTTGCTGTTACTTGTTTGAATAAAATCAAAATAGAAGTTTTTTTCAATAAAGAATGAAAATGAAATTTATTTCAATAGAGTTAGAGTAGCCTCAACCATCATGTGTATTGCAATAAAGTACAGTTTTGCCCTGAATTGCATGAGGCTGTAAATTATATTTTAGCCAAAATGATCCTAAATGAAATTAATCGAATTGGAAATGCTCAACTAAGGCCATTAGTGAGTGACGTCACAATGTTATTGTTGTTGATGTCATGGGCAATTGTTTCGTGAGCGAGTGAGTGAGTCGTTGTTTAACACCGCTTGGGCAATATTTCAGTCATTAGGGCCTGCAATTGTCTTGTGACATCATTCAAAAACTATACTTTATTGCAGAAAAAAGAAGGGGCAGTGCCTTTGATCTTTACTGAAATAATGCTAGAATAAATGACACAGTTTAACCCTTCAGTTCAAAATCTTTTTTTATTTTGTACTATTCATTGTTTGGATCAATATCATGTCATACAGTTATTTATTGATCTAAGGTAAAAAGATTAGTCTTGGTTCATTGAGAACTCAAACATTCAAGACAAATCAATGTCAGACAATTTAGCATGAAGACAACCACTTCCCTTAAGAATTGATGGATAAAGAAAATTCTTAGAAAGTTTAGAAAACGTTGTAAATAAACATTTAAACAATAAGAGGTTATAAGAAATTATTATGTAGACAACATTTAAATAAAACTATTTCATAAGAATATGAAAACATTGCATTCTATCCTGCCTCATGAGAGTTTTTGTACAATAAAAAAACATAATCTTATTCATCTATTTTAGGTGTCCGTCAAACAATTTAATGATAAATCTACTTTGAAGAGACATGTTATACTCCTTAAAACTAAATGCATATGGGCAAACAAATCTAATTTTTTAATGCAACGGTATTTAGAGTTGTATCCGGTAATAAATAAACCCCAAAATGATCATTTTGTAAGATGTTACACAGAAAACTTGTTGCTGACATCCTGAGTGATACAGCAGGTGAATAAATGATTTATAACCTTTTGTGAGAAATAACAAGGTGCTGGCAGTAAATAGGTACTAAAACAATTTCGCTAAGGGGAGTTCTGGTTTTGATAGAAGCTGATAAACACCTAATCATAGGATCAACAAATAGATCTGCATAGTGGTTCCTTGATACAGTAGAAATTGGTTCCCCTGGCAGGATTTGAACCTAGAACTGTTGTTCAAAATGAGATAACTTTGTGTAATAGAGATACAACTTTTATCAAGAAATATTTTTACAACTTGGAATTTAATAATTTAGTCCCTTGTCATTTCAACTTTGATTAATTTAAGGCATTTTGACAGTTTTCATTTTTCCTTTAAATTTAGCAAACCTATCTATATATGAATCTGCATAATCCCTATAAATAGCAATAAAAATTTTGGCCAAAAAGGTAATCAATTCTTTTACCAGAATTTGTTTTTTGAAACATATCTAGAGAAAATTTAAATAAAAAATACTTTATGAATAAACAATGCCACTGATACAAATATATTACTACACCATCAGCAAAAAATTATTATCTAAAATACCATATTTTCTCCCCTGCGAGACAGTTTCTCTGTTCAGTAATTACCCATAACATATCCATCATAATACTGAAGTTATATAAACAACATCAACAAGATCAAATACTTGCCCCATTTCTGGCTCGAAAACACATGGGGGGAACTAGAGAGTGTGTTTTTGTCATCTTATTCCACTCAAAACAAGGAATTTCTTGGAGAATTCTTTTTCCTATTTTTGCTCGGTGAGTCACTGGCAAGGCCTGTTAAAAAGGTTCAAAGTTTACTTTGAGAAATTTCATGTCAAAACATGAAGGCTGTTTTCAGTAAACTTCACATGCATGTATTTCACCACTTAGATTTCTCTGCCAGAAAGTCATTAGCCTACCTTGGTACCACATCGATCACTGTCTGAAGGATTCCTTATGACTTACCCTATATCTACTGGCTGTGCTTTATTCATGTTAATTTTTGGAACCATTAGTTGCTTTTTTTATCAAGGTATGAAAATAAATATGAAATTCTAAAATAACTCAGCAACGTGCAAACAATTTCTGCATAATTTAACTTTTTCTTTTTTAATAACTTTTTTTTTTGATTTTGATATTTGTTACTCTCTTTGATATTTTGTTATTCTTGCATGTCAACAAAACAAGAATCTGTATGTAAACGTCCCAAACCTCAGAATAAAGAAGTTGTCATCCATAAATATTTGTACTTACTTATGTCACGTTTGAAAGTCATGTGGTTCAGACATTCCATGTTTAATAAAGTTTGCTAAAACTGGCGATAATTATAATATAATATAATAATAATATTCCTTTTCCTTTATATGTTACTGAATGTCAGCATTTACAAATTCGGAGGTACTCTAATAACAAAACTATGCTGCAACATAAACTACATTGCCAATATTTTCAAAGAAATAAAGATGCTCAAATATGCATGTCCTAAATGCATGTCATAAATGTCAAAAGCTTTCAATTCGTTTCAAATCCTATATTAAATGGGACCGGATTTAGAGTTCCCACAACCTTTTCAAACAACTCCCAATTTTTCATCAAAGAGATTTTATTGCCTAACAAAGTCATTAACTCGTAGTATACAAGTCTCCACGGAAACGGGACATTTTCTCTTCACGACCAATTCCACAGAAGCCTCAATGGGCTGATAAAGCAACAATATACAACAGAGACATAGTGGAGCTTGAAAGTTACTTAAATTGCTTGATTAGAAAATAGCAATAAAATTGTAAAAATAACTTTAACTCTTAAAATGACCGATCTTAAAATCAAGTCGCAGCCACCTGTTTGAACTGAATCATTAGGTGCTCAAATACATAAGAATGTCCTCTTGTTTTTCATTAAAAAAATATACCAATAAACATTAACTGGATATCATAAATAATCCTAAATATGTTGACAAATTTTTTAGACAATGCAGATAATCTATTAACAGGTTTGCCCCTAGCAACAAAGCAAAGACAGTTTCTTTTAAAGATTATACTACTTCCCTACAACTAGCAGATGAGGTGGTACTACTTTCCTACAACTTACAGACAATGTCAATAACCCCTGTCTATACAAAAACAAAGGTGATGACGGCTACCAGTTTCTTGTTGCTGATTGTTTCCACACAACTACTTACACTCTGGTGATGTAGAGATCGAGATAATGCTTTCCACATGACTGTCTACTTATAACAGGGGCAATGGTACTTATATGACCATCATCATGTAATGATGGAGAAAACATTGTAAGGGAATGTGATAAGTTTCTAAGTGAAAATGTGATATCAGGAAGATATGCCACGTTATATGCCTAAATGTTGACATCTTCCACTTCTGCCTAAAATAGGACTATAATATTATCAGAATTTATTTTTTGACAACAAAAGGGTAAATGTTTATCTACAAATATAGGTGTAACATTGAATGTCAAATGACATGGCCATAGAACCAAAATACAAAAGTATTATTTGGCATAAATATGTTTGGCATATATTTTGAAATTATAATATTTAACTTTTAGAAAAGAAAGATTAATAACACAAAACTTTATATGTATAATAGTTTACAAAAACAATTAAAAAATTACCTAATTAGTGATCCATTGACAATGAAAATAATTATCTTGTGTCATAACTGATCAGATGATTTTAGTCTAACATCAGTTTTAAGTGAATACCTCTTCATAGTCTGGACTCCATCAATTCTATAGGGTTCAGAATGGTGTTTCTGACTGCCTGGGAGTTGTCAAGGAAATAGTATGTTCCCTTGAGTTTCCTCAGGAAATTAGTTTCTCTTACCAAAACAATAAAATCTGATGGATGACAAAACCACATGGTATTGTGGTGAACTGTCTTATAGAAAACAGATTCTACTTTTTAAATAGCTTTTTCTTGTGAATTGTTAGTTTTACTTTGTTTTATATTCATTTGAGTCCAAATTCTTTGAAAAAATCCATAGATTTTCCTTCATTTTTTTGTTGAAATATGTAATGCTTGATTTCAGATTTTACTCTGTTTTTATATAGTTTTATCACAGCTTTTAAAAGACATCAAATTGGTTTTTGTTTGAAATACTTGCAAGATATTTTGATATGGTAATGATATAATAATCGAAATAATATTATTATTAAAAACATGAGACAAACTTATGCTTTATTAAAAAAAACATTTTTTTCCAAATAAATGATTCAATAACAATACATCATTGCTTATATGTTTTTGCAAGATATTCTAAATATGTTCTTGCAAGAATCGTTCTTGTTTACCTCAAAGATGTTATAAACAAGTTGAGATAAGTTAATGTAGACTTACATCTCCTCATTAACTAGAAAACCCACTTGTTACCATGGAAATAGCAATCAACATACGTCCCAATCACTGCCCTAATAAACATCCATTCCCACTACCTGTCTTACCCTTCAGTCAATTGATGTATCTAAGTGACTCCCTGACAAGTACAGTATGTTTAACTTCTACTTAAATCCTACATTCAAATGGGGTTCTGATCTATTTAAAGTCATTTCCATAAACATAAGAGCGAAATAGTTCAAACTTCATTTGTATATGAATTCTATTTTGAAATTTCTAAATTTTTCTCCTTTACTACGTTTCTTTGACCTCATAGAATTTTTTATGAGGCCTTTTAGGTAGGGCTTTTTGACTAAGCCTAGGGGCCTTTTGTCTTTTGCTGTTTTAGAGCCATGGGGACACTTTTGCAAGTTCCAGTCAATATTTACTTGATGAATGTACAAAGTTAAGGTACTACAAAATTCTTGCATTTATGTAAAATCTTTATCACTTATACAAATTTGTTTATCACCAAAATAATGGTGATTTAGAAAATCCTGGTTTCACTATGGATTCTTTATCAAATAGAACTGCAAGCTTGTTTGAATATTCTTATCTGCTAAAATAATTGCCGAGCCACAGGATGTTCCACACAAAACCTTATCAACCATTTGCAAATGAATCCAAGTATATGCTCGTTAATAATAAACAAACGGATCTTGTCCACATGCACAGGAGTGACGTTTTATCCATTTGATAAAACATTTTATACAAGGGTTATGAGAGCAGGATAAGTACATTTGCAAAATGAAAATAAACATAAACTGAATTTGTAAATTAAGCGCAAATTCATCTAATGAGACATAAACTGTACATCGAGATATATTTCATTAATAGTGTGATTCTAAACAACCTCCTGAAAGGCAAGTACTTATCACCGTAACTGATTGTCGTCACCGCCAAATTTCTCCGCTAGTTGAATTACAAAAATAAATCAGTCATTATTCATATTTCGAGACTACTTAGTATTTAATTTCTCATTTATATGTATATAATGATAATAATAATAGATTAACTCCTCATGCATTGCTCATAAGACAAAATACACTGTAAATTCATTTTAGGTATTTTGTGTTCGGCAGCCTCAATGCAGGGCCAGTTATAGTGCATCTCTGACCTTATAATGCCGAGTGACAAGCAAGGAAGCAACAACTCCCATCTTTTAATGTCTTTTAGTATGATGCAACTAGGAATAAAACCCGGTCTTAAGGTGATAAGCAGACACTCTATCAACTGAGTTACATAGGTGAGGTGATATAGGGATTAACGCCGATTTCAAGAGTATTTCACTTTTATCGCGGCTGCTAGTATTATTGCAGGGAGAAAGCCTGCAACACCAATGAGGCCATGCATTGCAGTGAAACTTGCGTGCATAGGCTGGAACTAGCGAACCATGGGTGATACTCTGCTGAAAGTCAGTGTAGCATTGCACCTAAAACTGACTGTGTAGACATTTCTCCACTAGAGACAAAGTTGCCAAGCCCCTGGCGGGATTCGAACCACAGACTTCTTGATCCAAAGCTGATTGTGCTAACCAATGCGCTATCCCGTCCACTTGAGTTACATCGGTAAGAAACAATGATCATAAAGAAGAAAGTACTTACATACTGTTACGCTCTCTTCATAGGTAATGTCCATACAACAATAGTCGATCTGAAATAAAGATAAAAGCATTCCAGACAAACTCTTCAAACATGATATAGATAAAGGACTTTGAGGTAATTTTGCATATACATAAAGATGACATTTCATTTAACAGTTACACATATAACATCATATTCAATGCAAACATAAAAATGGCATGATATGAGCGGAAAAACAAAATATATAAAGATCAGAATTTATCACATTCCCTCAGCTAAACATACATCATTAACACATTAAATAAATTCTACAAATTCATGTATTTTAAGCATCTTCATAACATTTTTATCAGATTTCCATGGAAACCATTCACATTCTTTTCCTGTTTATTGCATATCACCCCAAAAACGATACAGGTGATTGACTAGGAAAGATCAACTAGATATTCCTAATCTATTTTTATATCTAAGAGATAGTATTAGAAATAAAGATATAGGTTAGGATGAAGAAAGGCATCATGGTCACATGGTGTGATGTAGGTAGCTAAGATGTCAGCAAGTGCCATGTTGATTTGGTTTTACGCATGCAGTAATTATTTTTCAAGACATAACCAAAATATAAAACAAAACTATAGTTAAAATGATACATATTCATAGTTTTTCTTTCATCTTGAAAAAATTAGGGCTTTTATACTGTTCAGAGGATCTTGCCAGAACTAAAATATACACATGAACATATTTGGTCCTCATTAAACATTTTCAAAATTTAAAAAAAAAACAACAAATAAATAATTAAGGTAACAAAATATAAGATAAGATAAGATAAGATAAGATAATACTTTATTATCCCGGAGGAAATTTGTTTTACATCAAAACGGCCTCGTACATAGATGGCTCACATTGTCCAACTATAAACAAAACATCATGTAAAGAATATGACACATCAATAACAGCAACATATAGCTTACAGTAGGATATAGATATTCAAAGAATATTTACTCAGTATATACAAAGAAAGGTGGAAAAAATGTATTTAAATGCAGCTTATTCAAAATATGAATCGACATCTACAATTACCGTATTCGACGTGATAAGCGCCCGGGGCGCTTAAAAAATTGGTAAAAGGGGGCGCTAATTAAAACGATAAAAATTGTCCTCAAGTTTAGTCTTGAAAGTGTTTTCTTACGATACACATGTCTTTGAAATATGGTTTTATAACTTTTATCATTTTGGTGGTGGCTGGGGGTCTTGAAATACCCTGTATTCTTCACTTTATTGGAAGTAAAAGACTTATTGCAAGACTGAAAAACCTTCTTCAATGAATCAGCATGCAAGGTAAGCAATGTTGAGAGGTGGGCGCTAAATCAGGACGCATATTGTTCAGTCAAAAACGTGGTGGGTGGGCGCTTATAGGGGAGTGGGCGGTTATTAAGTCGAATACGGTATCAATTTAAACCATGTGAACAAGATGAAGTATACCCGTATACAAAATAAATTTAACATTCCTAACAAAAAGAGTGATGGCCCTGTAGATCATCAGTCGCATAAGTTGATCGTTGCATTACTAACTATCCAATGCTTTTTCATATAACCAAGTGCAATATTTCCAATTCATACTAGTTTATATTTAGAAGTCTTTTTATATAATACATCTGTTTCCAATCAAACATGCATTAATCCTGAATGTGGAGTACAAAACAAACATAAAATAAGTTCACTGTGAATACCTGTATAATATGAAACATGTTCATTCTGAGATTTTATTAATGTAAACTCATTACTAACAATACCTGTACTTTGTTAACCTTCAAAATGAAGAATAGAGCAAGATATATCCTAGCCAATGTTTTGTGAAAACAGAATTACATGAAAAGGACCTAGTTATCCTAAGATTCATCAAGGAATGTTTGAAATATAAAAAAAACACATCTTATAAACATATGTTCAGAAAGGCCAGGTACAAATATGAAAAGAGTTTTTAAATTTCCGTTTTTGAAAAAATTCAAAAGTTTCTTATATGTGATGTTCCTGAAATATATTGTCTGTATTTTGTATCTTTACAACATGGAAAGAAATCCTTTCTTCCCAAAAAGAGACCTAACCTGTTCTGAACCTTTGAAAATGTTTAAAGCAAAAGTGAATAAATTTAACTGACAACCAAGGAACTATTCCTGCAGTTGTTGAAGTATACCATTGCTACATTCTTGACTCAAGAGCTTTACACTTGGCGCCGTACTAAGGTGGCGCCAAATGGATATAGGTGCCACTCCATGTATGCAGGTATAGTATTTATCAAGGTGCCGCCTTGAGTTCATTAGTTTCACTAAACGATGATGCTTGTTCCTGGAAGTTATCCTACAGTTATAAACAATGGTCATGCATTATTTCATCATAATAAAGATACCACCGTCAATTGTAAGTATGACAGAGAACTTGACAATAGTAAAAGTACAAATTCGCTAAAAAATGTAGGACATAATGATCGTCCTCAACTTGATCCATGCATTAATAACAGCTGACTCTCTGCTTTAAGGCTTTCAAGGCCATTCTTAAACAGATACCAAACCTCATAATTACAAAGAATTTCAAGAAGTTATCATACCAAAATACTTGTCAATACTTACAAGACAGTTCCACTACTGAGGACTTTAACAAATCTTAATTTTTTTGTCTTATTTCAATTTTTTCTCAGGCTTCTAATAAACTTTGCTACTTTCCAACTTTATAGTTTACCATAGATTACAAGGAAAATATTTAGCAAAGGAAATGTGTGAAGAAGACTGGCTTAAAGATACAAGGCTAGAAATGAAGACAGAAGCTCTGAATCAACAGAACAGAAATACTAGACTAGATTCTTCCTACACATTCACTGCAGAATCTTCAGCAAAGGATAATGTGTGTAGCAGTCTGGCTTTGTTTCAAGATTAGATAAAAACAGAAGCTCTGATAAAGCTAGAGTATGAACAGAGGCAGTCGACTCCATTATCTTGGACAAGAAACTTTATAGCTTCACTCCTCCTACACTTCCATAACTCTTTTTCCTGAAGAGTTCTTTGGAGACCATCTCATAAACATTTCTTATCTAGGTTTTTTACTTATGCAGTGTTTACTTTACAATTTGTGATGGTATTTTTAGAAAAATAGACCTTTTTTACTTGAATACTGTTGCAAATTGATAAGTATAAACACTGGATAATTAAAAACCTGGATAAGAAATGTATCTTTCCATTCCGGATAATTTGTTGGATATTTGAAAATGTTGGAAAAGTATTGACTATCCCATGGTCTCGTGGAATTTCATTTAAGAGTTGCGACTATATATCAGAAATATTATTTAAAACAAGAGTGACTTTTTCACTTTGATATTCAATCAATATATACACAATAAATTGAAACAACTTTCAAGAAATGTTCTTAACATTTAAAAAACATAAAAAATCTACAAAAGTTTAACAAAAATATTTCAAACTTACAAGAGAATTCCAATTCTGTCAAAATATGAAGTTTTGACACAACCATTCATTCCATGCTACAGGGGAGACTGATGTCAGAAGACTGAATAGAGCTTCCGTGTTATATCCTTATCCTGCGACCGTATCACACAGTAATGGAATATATTGGTCTGCAACAGCACCAAGCTAGCCAATCAAATCAATCAATACATTCTCAGGGCAGAATCCCTAAATCAGCCATTATCTCTATTCCATATAACCCCAAGCTTAGGATGGTATTCTGGTTAAAGAAACTGACATTATGTTTCGTAAGAATTTCTTCAGTCTGAATATGATGAAATATTTTGTGAATTGTTTTTTCCTTACAATTTCATGTACATTTTTTCTTAAAATTAAGGATATTACATTAATGACACAAAAACTTAAAGTCTTATAATTTAAAAACTGTTCATGTTGCTTTAAGTTCTTTGTTTAAAGAAGAATACGTATGGGAAAAATCCAATGATTATGATTTATTGGAAATAAGAATATTTCTAGGAAAAAATCTCAGTATACAATAAGTACTTGCGAGAGTTTGATCACATTCCCAATCACCTGTAATTTGCCGAAATATACAGGTAAAAAGATAACAGGGCCGAGATGTTCTTAGTTCTCTTAGCTAAGTTTTAAATCATAATGTAAAACTACTTATTATTATGGGAACATGCCAGTGATTATATTTTCCTAAAGGCTGATCCTAATCAAGTTATTTTATGTTAATTCGTTCTCTTGTTCAAACTTAAGTTGATTGCACATGATATTACGAAGAGCCCTGGAAGCAATATTTCAAATTGTTTCCAATACAGACTCAACATCATAACACAACACATCAAGAGTAATTTTTATAAAGACAAATCTTGAAGGGAATATTCTCTCATGTGCGTAAATATGCTATACAAATCAAAATAGTATCCTAAGCAATAAGTTTCACATCCGGAGCATTACATTTCACATCCTAAACAATACATTTCACATCCTAAGCAATAAGTTTCACATCCTATTCAATAAGTTTCACATCCTATTCAATAAGTTTCACATCCTAAGCAATACATTTCACATCCTAAGCAATGAGTTTCACATCCTAAGCAATAAGTTTCACATCCTAAGCAATACATTTCACATCCTAAGCAATAAGTTTCACATCCTAAGCAATAAGTTTCACATCCTAAGCAATAAGTTTCACATCCTAAGAAATAAGTTTCACATAGACAATGCCTATATTCCATGTAATCAGAAAGTGTCTATTTAAAGCAAGTGATCCGACTGGTCCAATAACCCTCTGCTTTGCTGGAGCTACCCTAATGCATTTATAGTGTTAACCATTACTTATTTATCTACAGCAGTTAAGGGTTAACCATCAATCTGTATTTGATTGGTTTAAATGACATCTCGTTTGCCTGATGATTATCTACTAGCAAAGTGCCTTCATTAGAGAGTCACTTATGCTGGAGTGTAAAGTCATGTATCTGTAATTAAGCTCCATTGTACAGAATTGTACAGAATTGTACAGAATTAAGTCATGGGTGCCAAACTCCTATGCCTAAGGAACTGTATCATGCTTTTCTTATGGAAATTGGGAGTCTTTAAGACAAAAAAAGAAATGTTACCATTTGCAAAACAATATGGATTAATATTATATTTATTTCACAACTAAGTGACATAAGATATATTCATTGATAGCAGATAAATGTCCAAATTAATTAGAAAGATCAAAAGTGCTCTGTGAGGCAAAAGTAAGGTTATTGTTTTCATTTTGTATTATCTATTTGAATTCATCATGCTATTCTTTCAAATTGTCAAATCTAACGCAATCAGTATTTTAAGATAATTAAAATATGTTTAACTAACTTGTGTTATAAACATGTTAAAGTGATATATATATATAATATATCCTGTTGGCATTTTTTACGTCGACAGGTCATCATGACACTTTTAAGTGATGAGATACAAACATTACCACCTGGGTTGACCAGCAGAGTTTTCAGCAAGTTCCTACAAACTCCATTAACAACAATAATATATATCTATGGTCATTGATCTGTCTAATATTTTGCTAATTATCTGCAAATGATACCCTCTATTGTTGACACCATTTTGTTTCTGGATAAATTCTATAGAGCATGAAATAATGACCTGCTAATGTGAGCATCAACTGTAAACTTGTTCAGTTAATAATACTAGGTTAGAGTCAAGAGCTGTTATTTCCTGTCAATGGCAAACAATGCCAAACAACAAAATCATGACTGTAAACAAACGAAAACACAAAGGATACAATCTTCAATCGTTCTCCGGATTAACAAAATCCACAAGAATAAGCATGAACTGAATTAAATAACTTGGATCCTAAAAGAGTCAAATCATTAAAGACGTAGTAACAAATTTTTTTAAAGACAGATAAAGTGATCTCACGGAAACAATTATAGCGATTTTCATTTGCAAAACAATATTTTTTAATCAAAAGAAGTAGTTTTAAAACAAACAAACCTTGATCAGTTAAGCTATTCAAATTCATTTCCCTACCTCAAATGATTAAACGGTGTTCATACAAAAATGGCTGCCGGTAGTTTTTGCTTGATGCTTAAATATTTCCACTAAGACTATGTATATATCAGGTTTAGTAACGATATATTTTGAAACTCAGAAGATTAATATATTTGGCACTAACAAATCTTTATTTGGGAAAATTTGAAGAAATAAATCTTTAAAAAATCATGATACTGACCCTTTAAGTCTGTGTCATCTTTTAGCTATTGAACTAGCCATTCCTATGATGATCATGATAAACTATTTCCTCAAATCAAGATCAAAGTCCATTTTCCATGCTAACATTACCTTCGATATGCTTACCAAATCATACATTTACAAATAACTTTGCAATGGTGTGAACCCTAGACAATTAGCTAACATTAATGTCGTTATGCTAACCGAATCATACGTTTCCAGATCACTTCCCGATGGTGTGATCCCCTGACAATAGCTAACATCACATGATCTTTTTCATCTTTATTTCAAAGGTTCTGAAAGCAGAACTGAAGACCCAAAGGAATACACAAGAATGCCAAAGGTGATGGTGCCAAATATGCAATGAATGCACCCATGAAGATAACGTAGAACCAGTGTCTTAGGTGTGGCAGCTTCAATCACAGAAAACAAAATGAGAACTTTTACAAGTAAAATCTCTGAATGATAAATTCAAATTAAACAGACAAAATATCACAACAAAACAGGGCCATGAACTTCAAAGATGGAAGTGTAAGAATGGTAAAGTATATAATACATATATGTCAGCAATTGTAGCGTAATCAAGCAACCAAAAACATTTTGATATTCATACAAGGTTACTAGTATCCAAGAGATTGGTAAAGTCAAACCCAGGAACCAAGATATAGAAGCCCTAACAGACAACATCAGAATGGAAAGTAGTGGGCAGCAAAGTAACATTGACAACAATAATACATAAAGGAATGGTTAACCAGATACAATGGTGTACACAACCCCAAGATTGAAACACCTAATGACCAAAACAACATTTATTCATCTCTATTTTGTCTAAAAGAACGGTTAAGTTAAAACCAGAAGTATAACACACAGAACTCCCACCTACAACAGAAGTGAAAGTGTGTGTTATTCTTTGACGCCGCTTGGGCAATACCTACAACATAAGAATGGTATACTAGATGAAAGTAATGATAAACACCTAATGTGCAAAACAACATATATCTATCCTTTTTATCTAAATGAATGGTCAAAAAGTCAAAAACAGAAACCATATACAAAACTCCCACCTACAACATAAGAAAAGTAAACTAGATGAAAGCAAAGACAAAATAGATGAAACAATGGTAAACTAGATGACAGCAATGCTAGATGAAAGCAATGGTAAACTAGATGAAAGCAATGATAAACTTACAAATGACCAAAACCATGACGAGAAGAATGGTTGAGTTCAAACCATGAACCATGACACATGAGAACTCACACCTACAACATTAGAATGGTAAACTAGATGAAAGCAATGATAAACACCTAATAAACAAACCAACAAATATCACAATAATGTCTCAAAGAATGGTTAAGTCAAAACCAGGTACCATGACACACAGAACCCCCCACCTACAACATAAGAATGGCAAACTAGATGAATGCCATGGTTGCCAACTACCAAGTGACCGAAAGCACATAGATACACCACATCAGTGTGTGAGTGGAATTCTACATATCTAAACGGCTTTTAGATGTAAGGGAGATTGAGGGTGAGGTGTTGTCTTGCAGTAATGGAAGCATGATGGGAAGGGAGAGAGAGATGCATTCTGGGAAATATCCAATATCTCCCCAGGTGGGCGGTAGTCGTCAGGTGAACACTTTAGGGCGCTGATAGGTTAAGAAGACATAATATGTTGGGCTGAAACAATCTTTGGGGTAAATGTGAGCTGATAAGTGCACGAAGATAAAGAATTATTTGTGTAAGAAGTATTTCCCAGGAAATTTGGTTTTTCACTTCCTGCAATATAAACAGGACTATATTTTTTTCAAGACGTCTATCTTTTAAGTTACATGCAATTTTGTTTAAGTTTTAGCTTTTATTGTATAAATCTGACATAAATTAATTTATGGTATAATATAATACATAACTGATTTCTATGACTGATCATGTTATTAAAAACAATTCATAAAGAATAGAAATCTGTTTAAAATGAACCTGCAAACCATCCAAATAATTTCAGAGCAATTAACATCAGTTTGTGCCTTAGTTTATTTATTTGCTCCCTTTTTACATATACGTACATTCTCAAAATAAAGCAGTGAATCAATAATAGTTGATGTTGCAAAAACACTTAAAGTATAAACAATTCTTCCTTTAAACATTTCTATATTTCCTTTTCTTTTGAATCATGAACATTTCTATATTTCCTTTTCTTTTGAATCATGAACATTTCTATATTTCCTTTTCTTTTGAATCATGAACATTTCTATATTTCCTTTTCTTTTGAATAATGAAAATTTCTTTATCTCATTTCTTTTGAATACTGAACATAACTTTATTCAATTTTCTTTTGAATCATTAATATTTCTATATTTCCTTTTCTTTTGAATTAGGAACATTTCTATATTTCCTTTTCTTTTGAATCATGAACATTTCCATATTTCATTTTCTTTTGAATAATGAAAATTTCTATATCTCATTTCTTTTGAATAATGAACATAACTTTATTCAATTTTCTTTTGAATCATGAATATTTCCATATTTCATTTTCTTTTGAATCATGAACATTTCTATATTTTCTTTTCTTTTGAACCATAAAGGATTAGATTTGAAATATTAAAAACACATTATGATATTTAAAAAGTAAACTATTTTTAGGGCATCTAGATGTGGAACACATAAAAAAGCAAGTTCTCTTTAAAACAACTTCATTATTGTTAAAGAACTGGAAATAACAGATCGTCTTCATTAGAAGAGTCAATATACATGATGAAGGATTGAAAATATCTTTCATGAAATAAAATCAAGTTATTTACAATACAACTGTTTTTCCCCCCAAAACTATCTTTTCTGACATGAGTTCCAATTAACCAAGCTGAAGTTAAGGTGTCTTATAATCGCTATAAGCATACGACAAGGGTTTGGATGGATTAAAAAATTATCACTAATAGAGTCTTACTTCATTACCTACATCTTAACTAATTAAGCTTAACTGAAATGTTCTATCAAGCAGTCTTGTTAAAATAATATTGTTTGAGTAGTGTAACACAATTAGAATGAACATGTTACTAATTTTTGCAATGTTCCTTTAGCTGTGTTTCAATTTCATGAAAATAAACCACTTTATAATTATCCCTATGAAAGCGCTAATTAAACATTTGCATATAATGATGTATGGGGTTAATTTATTTGAAACAAGAAAAAAGTGAGCATGGCTCACATAACCACGGCAGCCCATCTGATTTCTTCTCCCTCTAGTCTGAATTAATTTAATTCTGGATAACCTGATTTACTAAAAGTTACTGTAAAAGTTTAAGAGTAAATGTGTCCCTATAAGAACATCAGATCTGTTAATCGCAACAAGTCAAATTGCGCAATCAAAGGCCATAAGTCTGTCAAAAATAATATTTTGGAAAAAATTACATTTCCATGAAAACAAAACAAAAAATTAATTCCAGAAAATTCAAAAGTGGTCCAAACTGTAGACAAGGTTATGGCTAACAAGTGTGCAAAGTTTGGTTGATCTAGACCTTACGGCTTTTGAGTAAATTGACCGGACGGAGGGACAGAGGACAGACGGATGGAATGACCGCTATATACCCCCACTACGAAGTATGCGGGGGTATAATTATTCGCATTTTGCTTAAGAATTGAAACAACACATGTTTTAATATAAAACATGTTTCTTAGAGATAACTTCATGAACCCTTATCAATGATTAATTGCCACATGTGTTATGATATTTTAATAGCCATATGAAAAAGATGAGTTTATCAGTCAACTAATTTGGAAAGTGAAAATGTCTCATTATTTTGCAGCGTGGCGTATATCCCATAATGCTTTGCTGCACACTCCGACACTTCAAGAGGGATATATAACTCCAGGTAGCTACATGCATATAGGAGTTTAATTAGGATGTCACGCTTTTGCTGATAACATTACAACTAGTGTAAACCTCTGGTTGGGATCTGCGCTTACAGCATCTGTTTATTAACACATTTAAGGATCTTCTCATCTTTGATTGGTTAAGTTGGCAAGGAAAGAAATATGTAAATTACATGTCAATATATTCTGTTTATTTTACTTAAGACAATATCTAAACTGACACCTTAATTGAAATTAGTTTGGGTCTGTCCTTCCTAACACAACACTTAACAGAAGTAAATGTAACAATAAGAAAATAAAATACATGTTATCCTTTGAATAACATCTTAAAATGACATTATGTAAAATATCTAAAATCTAATTTGAAAAAACTTTTAAACTAGTTATTGTTATTTATTTCAATTAAATGTCCATCTAAGATCAGTAATGGTTCTTTCTAAAATAAATTGGATGATACTGATACTAACGATATGGTTGGCATATCAACCGTCAAATGGTACTGTAGGTTAAAACTCTTGTAGTATGGTTAGTAATGTAAGAGTCATAGATATCATCTATGTTTGTATGGTTTTATAAGCATGAAATACATATGGATCTGGAGCTAACAGTTAGGTAGTATACCATAGCACCCGGTGCTGAGGGAAATAACCTCGCTTACAAGAAGTCAGATTGCTTTGCATCGCAGGAAGTGACCCCTGACCTAGTTATTAACTGTATGGGCGCCATGTGTTGCAGATCTTCAGGAATAGTCTTGGATAGTGTTTACAATGTGGAAGACTTGTTGTATCAATATCTCCCTGCTCAAAGCGGGATACAGAGAATACTCTACACAGAGGGATGGGCGCCATCGGACTATGTGTAAATAAACACACTTGTTTTTCTTAACATACACACCAGGAGTGGATATAGTACAGACTGACAAAAGGTCTCTGAAAAAAATGTCAATTGATTTGGAATGTGACATGGGGTCTCAGGATTTAAATATGATCAGTTTTCAGTGAATAGGTATACTTGACACCTTACATTATTCTAATAAAAAGGTGTAAAGATTTGCACTTATCAGGTTAGTTACTAGAGAACATATAAATAAAGGTCCCACCCCCATGCCTCTTCTACTTTAGATTTCCACTTGCCTGTTAATCCTTCCTCTCAAACTCTCTCACAGATGGATCCAAGTAGAGGGACTGGCTTGGAGTTGGAATTTTAAAAAAAAAGTCAAATGTAAAATTTACAAAAAAAACAACCCGTTCTTCAATAGACGAAATCATCTCCCTTAAAAATTTCTGGATTAATAAAATAAATTCCAAGATGTTTATTGATCAGTAATGATTTAATACCAAATGATATCAACTGATGTGATCCAATTTCTCTTTGAAATATTTCTATCTTTATCCAGCTGTAAGACATTAATATAATCTGATGTTTTGTCTGTATTTCAATTAAGTGTCTTTGATAAGCTAACAGCAGTTTAAAACGTAAGTGAACATAAATCACTGACATTTGTGAGTCTAATTGTTGGAATATTTAGGAAGTCAATATTGATATGACGCCTGTAATATAATATTAATTGTAATATAATATATATATATATATATATATTTTATCTTGAAGAAAAGCTGGAGTAGAAAAAATTAAAAGGTGGAATTATTTTATAGATCTTTAATCATAATAAATACATCTTGTATTAATGTATGTCTCTGCAAGATGGTGGGAGGTGATGTAAAAGTTGATGGGTGATGGAAAGAAATGTTAGAGGAAGGTAAGAGATGGTGGGACATGGTTGGAGATGGTTGGAGATGGTAATAGTTTGTAATAGATGGTGGGAGATGGTAAGAGATGGTTGGAGACGGTAATAGACGGTGGTAGATGGTCCTCAAAATAGAGAGAGGGTGGTATAATCAGACTCCTGTTGAGAAGAGGTTGTGTCATCAACGTGACCTCCAACGGACTAATATAGAGGAACACTTCCTTCCTACCCGCCCCCGCATAAAAAATGACAGAAAAAATGATGAAAGCACTCAATAGCAACCATGATAACATGCCCTGAACATTAGACCTCCTCAAATCTAATTTCAACCTGGGGAGGAGAAAGCCAGGTTGAGAGCATTGTTTGTATATTCAATGTAGTGTTTAGAATCATGTATGTACCATTTATCGATCTTCTAAGATGAAATGAATAAATCATAAAATATCATTACTCCTTCATCATTATTTCATTTTTGCCTATAGGTGTGTAAAAATCATGTTGGACATTTTGAATTTGTATAAAATTTGAGGTAAATGTACAATAAACAATTTTGAATCTCGGTAATAGATGATGGAAGATGGTTATAGATTCTGGGAGATGGTAAGAAAGAAAGAGATGGTATGGTGATGGTAATAGATGATGGAAGATGGTTATAGATTTTGGGAAAGGTAAGAAAAGTAAGAGATGGTATGGAGATGGTAATAGATGATGGAAGATGGTTATAGATTCTGCGAGTTGGTAAGAAAGGTAAGAGATGGTATGGAGAAGGTAATAGATGATGGAAGATGGTTATAGATTCTAGGAAAGGTAAGAAAAGTAAGAGATGGTATGGAGAAGGTAATAGATGATGGAAGATGGTTATAGATTCTGGGAAAGGTAAGAAAGGTAAGAGATGGTATGGAGATGGTAATAGATGATCGAAGATGGTAGAAGATTGTGAGATGTTGGGAAAAACATTTAGTGATTTATTTTTCTAACCTAAACATTAGTTTTGGCATAACTCATTAGCAATTAAAGAAAATACTTTCGATAATTGTCCTGATGAAAAAAATTTGGCAGGGTAGGTTTGACAAATGAAAGCAGACATTGATGGTGCATTTTATCTACTGAAGAATAACAAGAGCAAGATGTTTATGTCTTTATAAGAGAGGACTGAATTTTTTGCGTTTTCCTACTTTTTTCAACATTTACATTCTTGTAACCATCCTAGTTACGAAATGACCGACTACCTCACCAATAAGACAAACTAAAATACATTAAAATAATTATAGTTCTTTAAAAATGTGAGTATAAAGTTTATGTTCCTAAGAAATTTAACTTTGCAATCTTCATATTAATCTGCTGATCTTTCAAGAACACAGAAATTGCAAATATATAAGTGCTTCATATTCTGTAGATTTGATGCACATTGCACCTACCAACCAATAGTTTTTCACTTAACATTCCACACATTTCCCTCAAGACTAATTATCATATAAGTATGCTATTTATAACAATAATACAAAACACCTTAAGGAGTTGTTGAAATGAAGCTACTTTAAGAACTTGAGATTTTGCCAAAAAAATTTGAAATTTTTAGACTTCAGATGGGTTTTTTTTACCCCTTACTAAACCATTTTTTGAAGAATGTTAAAATTAACACAAACGTGAGAAGATGAATTAATGTTTAAATTACTTCTTAAATGGTGTGATTTGAACATCAAACCCAAACATAACTTTGTTATTAACAGGGATTAAGAAAGACACCTCTGACAATGGGCCATTTTGGGGCTTTCACTCTTTTTTCAAATATTTTGAATGGGTCATTCCCCATTGTAGCAAAAGTAAAATTTCTAATTCTAATTGGCCATTTTTCCATCCAATGTGCAAAATGGCCCATGGCCCCTGCCTTTCCCAATCCCTGTATTAACATTGAACACAGGTTCTTAAAGACTGATTCAACATTGTTATAATTGGTCACTGCAACTTTAAAATTCCTGTATTTTTTAGCGTCGATTTCTTCGGGGGATCGATTCAAACCCGCAATCTTTGAGTCAGGCAACACTGCTAGCATCAGCTCACCACACAGCTACCGTGATAAATAAGTGATAAAGAAATAAATAAATCTCAATCAATCTTTTTGTTGACTTGACCATGTCTATCATTTAATAAGATGACAAACTGATGGAACATCGAGATGATTTCTGAAGAAGATCTTGAGTGTCGTGATTATTTTTAGAATAAATTTTAATAAATATTAAAGCAAATTCTCGCTATCTTCATATAGGTTGACGGTGAATGTGTTCACGAACATACTCAGACTAAATAAAAAACATGACATGGTTGTAAAACATTTAATTCACTAATATACCCATATGATTAACAAGTCTGTTTTCTCATTTAGCTAGTTTGGAAAACGTTGGAGGATATCATGCCAGAAGCAAAATTAGTGCACCTCACATCTGCGCACTCTTATTATTCAAGTATGGCGAAAAATTACCACTGGTGGAGCTATGATTGTTGCACTCAATAAAGCAGCATACGTTATCATGTATGGCAAGTCTGCCTTCCCAACAAGATTCATTGGTTAATTGGGCACAACATGCTAGAAAACAGAACAAGATGGCTGTGGTTGTATGAACATTCCTAAATCATAAGACATTGTAGATGGAGACCTTGAGGTGAGAAGTGAAGTGAAGTTTAACATTTGAAATATCTTTTTTCTATTTATCGAAAACACACTGATTTGTTGTCGAGAAAATTTGTTAAATATAATCTATCAACTCAAATCCGACCCTGATGCTAACTCTAGCACCAGGAAACATAGACCTACCAAACTTAAATGGATCTTTGAGCTAAAGACTATGGCACCCCTAAGTGTCAATGACAAGATTTAGTCCCATTCTAATCACAACCCCTTCTACTGTTTAACTTTAAGTAAATTTGTTTATCAGATTTTTGATAAACGCTCAAAGAATATAACTGTGTGAGGTTTTAGGTTTTTAGATTTTACTACAAAGTCAAGGAGGAATGTTGTCATAACAGCAACTATAAAACTCTCGATGAGTTAACATCTCTACAGACTACATAAACATCATGTCAACTGAGTACAAGCACAAGATTACTCAATTCAGAACTCATCAACGACATTCCATTAATCATTCCAGGAAAACAGAGTCAGCAATAATTCAGCTTTTTAACAGAAGATATTACCATCTAGAAAAGAGTGGACAGATCAGGGAGAAGAGGTAAAAAGAAATGAATAGGAGAGGAAGACAGCAGGTTTGGTCTGGCTTCTATCCATTGACCTGTCCACCTTGTGTGCTGCTAACAGTAGGCTCTGGATGGCATAGCTCTTGTGGTCTCTGTAGCATCAAAACCACCACACCATGATAAGGTATTGAGTTATGTGGTGGTAAGATAAGATAAGGCCAGGTGAGGTGATTTGGGTTTTAATGCTGATTTCAAGAGAATTTCACTCATATCTGGTTCCTAGTATCATTGCAGGAAGAAAGCCTGCAACACCATTGTGGCTATGCATTGCGGTGAAACCTGCGAGCATCGGCTGGAACTAGGGAATCATGGGTGTACTGCACTGATAGTGTAGCATTGCACCCAAATATATACTGCAGACAAAGTTGCTGAGCTCTTGGCTGGATTCGAACCAAAGAGCTCTTGAAATGAAGCCAAACACACAAACCACTAAGCTATCCCGCTCTTATGATAAGAAAAGAATACACAAGTCAAGATAAGATAAGATAAGAGTCGATTAAATAAGATGTTTGAGAAGATATTGGGTCAAGTGTTATCAGGTAAAAGAGAACTTAATCAATCCTTATCTTTGTAACAACAGGAAAGAGATGAAAATATTCAAAAAAGGTTAAATCAAATAGATTTAACATTGGTAATGTTGATTAGTAGAAAGATAGTCTGATATCTGTAATGGCTTACAAAAGATAATTTTGATATACCGTATTCGACTTAATAACCGCCCACTCCCCTATAAGCGCCCACCCACCACGTTTTTGACTGAACAATATGCGTCCTGATTTAGCGCCAACCTCTCAACATTTTACCTTGCATGCTGATTCATTGAAGAAGGTTTTTCAGTCTTGCAATAAGTCTTTTACTTCCACTAAAGTGAAGAATACAGGGTTTTTCAAGACCCCTAGCCACCACCAAAATGATAAAAGTTATAAAACCATATTTCAAAGACATGTGTATCGTAAGAAAACACTTTCAAGACTAAACTTGAGGACAATTTTTATCGTTTTAATTAGCACCCCCTTTTACCAATTTTTTAAGTGCCCCGGGCGCTTATCACGTCGAATACGGTATGTTAAACTGTGGCACATAGAGCAGACTAATGTCACAATAACATGCTTTCACTAAGGATCTTCAACAAGTCTAGCTATGATAACATAAGGAAATGGATATATTCAAAGGAGATTATTTACTCCAGTAAATTGTTCAACATTTAAGAACTGCTTCTTGTAGAAGTTGATAGCAACCAAGTACAAATATTTATGGATGACAACTTCATTATTCTGAGATTTGTGACGTTTCGATACAGATCCTTGTATCTTGTCAAGCATTAAGAGTTGATAAGTATAAGGGTGTTTCTATAGTTCATATACACATTACTATCATGTTTGCTTCAATGGGAGACGGATGGAAAATGATCAAAAGATACTTATCAAATCTGGTAGAAGCCCGTTAATTCAATAGTAAATTGATGGTCTTTGTAAATAGGCAAAGCACAAATGGAAGCACTGAAGCGATTTCAACAAACCAGTCAGGGCTAAACTGATTGACTCAGTTGACATCCCATAAATCATATTTGCATAAGAACCTCTTCAAGTCTAGGAATGCCACAATAACTAACAGATGGAAAGATTCAAACACAATTATCTAATCTGGTACAACAAGCCTATAGGCGGGAGTGGGCAAAGTGGGATGCTTGTTTTTGGTCGTCTTCTCTTCATGTAACTCTTCAACGAGAAGTTAAAAACACCTTGGAATGATAACTGTTAAGAGAATGACGCAGTCACTTACAATGATACTTACTTCATAAGTTCTCAATTAAGGAATAATTACAGTGGCATTTTTACATGCAGTAGCTCTAACTGAAAATGATTTTATAAGTGCAAACCTTTTAGGTTGCATAACCATGGGAATATTTTACTTGAAAGCTACTTTTGGACTCCTGTATAAGACAACATGATTTTCTTTGATAGTCTGAAAAGCCATAATTTGTTAACATATATTCTCATCAACAATTTTATAATATTTTCAATAGTCATATATATAAATACAATTTTGATTGAAACAATATCAGCAATTTCACAGAGTGAAATAACAAGAGATTCTACTCTGTGGAAAACACTTTTATTCATTTGACTTCATTCCTGACATCATGAACAATAGAATGACAACTAAATGACATAATGACATGACAGTGGTGAGCACAGTGATCTGGATATAGTCCATAAAATTCCATATCATTTATGACAATTTTTAAAAATTGTAAAAAGACAGTTCTTGTCAAACACCATGAACATGCTGTGTCACACTTGAAAAATACATTTCTACTCCACTCAATGACATATACATGGTATTTGAAAAGAAATATCAAATATCATCTATTTATTATATTTTCAATGGTGAAATATGCCATTAATCGGTGAAAATAAAACCTGTATTTTCACTGAGTGAAATAAAAATGGTTTTCTACTCAGTGAAATGATGCAACAATCATATGACCTCGTCTGTAAAGTCATGAAACAATTGAATGATGTCATGCAACGGCCGCGCTAGCGAAGTGTTTTAGCTTCTCCATTCATATAGTTAGGGTCATGTACGGGGTTTGGGAAACATAATAAATAGAACATTTAACATTTCTCGTCAAATACCATGTATATATCTCATCTTGTGAAGTAGAAAATCATATATTTACACTAGTGGCTGTGATACTCATGAAAATATAAATTTTGTACTTCACTCAATGACATATACATGGTATCTGAAAAGAAATATCAAATATCCTCTATCTATTCTATGTATCAAAATTATAAAATGAGTCAAAATAATCTCAATAATATAAATACTATGGTCAAATCTGGAACTATTGCAAATGAATCACATACTAGCCAAGACAAATACGGTTAATGAAATATTAACACTAAAAGACTTGATGAACCCGTTTTCAGGGACAATTTCTAATTCAACAAAACAGTTATAGCCAAACTATATCCAGAACATAATTTAAAAAAAACATAGATGCATTGTAAACAGAGCTCCACATACCTACTTTGAAGAATTTACAGTAAACCACTGATCATGAAATAAGCATATCTAAATCAGTCTGCAAATGTCCAAAAGCAAACAATAGTTATGAGTCATCTGAATTACTTTGAAGACAAATGTGACATTTTATGTATTTAGCCTAAATATGTGGTATTGATATATTGTGGTAAAATCCTTTTAAAATCACAACCTTCTCTGAAATACAGAATGTTTCCAATACCATATACTGACGTCAAGAGATGGTTGTGTAGTTTGAACTAACTTACGCCAGAATTATTTTGTAACTTTTAGAGCTGTAGTCAAAATACAAGGATCTAAAAGAAGCTTCTATAGAATGTCAGCCCATTGTGATAGGTCAAAAAGACGAAATATCCAGTACAGCAAACCCAATGAGAAGAGAGGTGAGGTGAGGTGAGGTGAGTTGGTGTTTAAAGCCGCTTTCAAGATTATTTCACTTATATCGCGGCTGCTAGTATTAATGCAGGGAGAAAGCCCGCAACACCATTGTGGCTATGCATTGCGGTGAAACCTGCGAGCATCGGCTGGAACTAGCGAACCATGGGTGGTACTCCTCTGAATTTCAGTGTAGCATTGCACCCAAACCAGACTGCGTGTAGAACAGTTCTCTACTGCAGACAAAGTTGCCGAGCCCCTGGCGGGATTCGAACCACGGACCACCTGATCCGAAGCCGAACGCGCTAACCACTGCGCTATCCCGCCCCTCAATGAGAAGAGAGGAATGGTGGGTATTATAAATTGTATGTACTGACAGTGCTATATAGGAAGTCGAGATCTCTAAAGCTAGATGCTGGAGTAGACTGGGAATGGTGGAATCTGCGTAATATCATAATTGGAGCATTTTGGACAATCTAATAATGACATGATTTTGACAAAACAATCATATTGAATAAAAAATGATGAATGTTTTGATGAGAAAATGACATTTGCCAAGGGATTGGCTGTTAATCATCTATGAAGCCAATAGACTCTCTCAAAGGCAATATCGCATATCTAATAAACAATATCAAATCTGCTATTAACAATATCAAAACCTTCATAAACTATAAGATCAAACCATTGGTTAAGGTTGTAATGACCAAGCCAGCTTTCAAAGGTTTTATTCTTAAATTGCTAGTGGGTTAATAAATCACAATATTTTCAAACAGCATGCAGTGATCAACTACTGATGATTTGCCTAGGAGTGGTGATGGGGGAACACTATTTTCTTTCTAAAATTAGTTTTCGTGACCAAAGATGAAAGAAACACAGGAACAGTTAAATCTTTGCTTGTCTTCTTTGAGATATCAAAACTGAACCCTTAGATCAGTGAAACATGTTAGAAGAAAACATTTGGCTCTAGATAGCAATCTCTGCATATATTTAGGGAAAAAACCTTTTTAAATGAAATATTGCCATTATTTCTAGAATAAAAAAGTTCTGATTCCAAAGATTGAGATCTTTGCAAAAGAAAAATGAAAGTAGAATTTATATGTTATTAGTATGTAATAAAACAGATTAACTAATATAACTTTCGAGAAGCATGTGACACAGTTGACAATAATTATTATGATGATAAACCATTTGACATTTTAGAAAAAAACTTTTTAGATTAGAGTAGTGTTCCTTTATCTGAAACAAATGACCATTTTTTTTTAAAAATACAAGAGATCTGAACAGTAGAAGTTCTTAAAATAAAACTAAAAGCATACACCATGACATATAGTGTTCAGCTGTTTACATTCAAGACATGAATTCCTGCAGAATTTCAGATTAACTTCCTGTCGGATTTCAGATAAGCTTTTGCTTTGAAACGTATCTGTTACCTTTATGCCAACATTAACGTCTTTCAAACTCTGCCTGATGACACTTTATTTATTAGTTTAAGTCTTCATCAAATGTCAGATGATTCAAGAAAGAGTTATCTCCCCTCTTATCATGCCAAACCCTCCCATAGACCTAAAAGAGACTGGGTTTTTTTTTCTCCACAGCATCCCAATTTGAGGGGACATTCCTGTTTTGCCTGCATGCTAATACTCTGTGATTTGAAACAGATATTGTTTTGGGCATTGCTTTTTTATTAGAATTCATAACCTCAATACATAAATGGAAGTTTTTTTATAATGTTTCCATAAATTGACATTGGTCACATGATTTCTATATAATTTCACAATCGGAAACTTAGAGGCCATTACGACAGCCCTTTTAGGAATGCAAATATTATGAATAAATATTTTCATCTAGATTGATACCTTTCGTTGTTTATATAGTCATTTTGAAAATACAGAGATATATCTATTCACCAAGGGCACTCTATGAATATATCAGTAAAGAATCTAGTCTTGTAAAGGAATAAATTTTTTTCGCATTTTAATTAACTAAAGAAGCGTAAAAAGCCTGGTCTGATTTAGATAGTATGAATTATAATTTTTAAAACAATTTACCAGCCCTGTAGACTAAACAATGCACGCAAAAAGGCATCTCTGAAACTGATCATTTGACCAACTGCAAGAGGAGTTTCATTATTTATACATACTTTCTACTAGCTGCCATAAGCATGATTGTGAATTGTCTAAATATATTTATTTCTTCACCAATTATCTCAACACTTAAAAACAGTTCATGAGTGCAAAAGTATTGATTAACCAACAATTCAAACCTTCTTGGTATAAATCAGCCTTATAGTGACAGTAGTTGTGTTTCATGTCAAACATACTCAAATCTAATGTAATTTAGAGTGGTATTTTTTTAACACTAATGAGAAAAACATAAACTTAGCTATATAGATATAGAGAAATGTATTCTACATACACTTCCCCTAGCATTTATTGCATGAGTATCAACAAGGATGACAGATTAACAACATCCTCATGTTTTTGATCGTGATGGACCATCCCTGATAATTTAATACAGATCTCAGAATACTAAGGAGTTTATAAACATATGTCCTTCCATGTAGATTTTCTTGGAATCAGGTTGGGGTAAAACTAACACTTCAGAAGTGCTAGGTTTAAATCCTAATGTAGATGTATATGACATGGTTGAATACCATTTTTTCACATTTGGCAGTCGCTGTGAGGAGTCAATAATTCTCACTTATCTCGCAATTTTGAATTTTGGTGTTTAAAAATTTTAAGGGGTTGGCTTTGCCAGAGTGACCTTGACCTTTTAGCTCAGTTGCTAGATAGATCCCGCATTTCAACTTTGAAATTTCCTTATGTTAAGAAATAATCATGATTATCCTCAGTAAAAAATATTGGAAATTCTTCATTACAACTAACCCCAGCAACAACCAGCAACAGTGAGCCAAAGTCATTGAGAGCCATGCAACTTTCGATCCCTTTACATCTTTTAGGGAATTGAACCTCAGCTTGTGTGTCATGAGCTAATGTGGGGACACATGGTCCTGAGCAATGCTATCAGTGAAGTTCAGCAACATCTGCAATGGCTCACCAGATGGATGGGTTACCTGGTTCATTGCATTCAAACTGAGAGTTTGAAGGGTGCTTCCCTGCCTCACACTTTAAGACACATGTTTAAAAAGTTAAGGCAAAAACTTACGCCCCCAGCAGTACAAGTGGGTACCTGGTTTGGAAGCGATTGCAATGTAACAGATAACCAAGAAGCACTTAATCAAATACTGGATTGTATTTCTTAAGGAGTTGAGAATGAAAAAAAATGTGATGTTTGACCTTACACCAGAGAAATAACGTGTGGTACTTTGAGCTTGCCCATGTGGTGTGAAGTCCAGCGCACTATAAGTATACTCATAATTATATCCCCTATGTCTCTACTTAACCTGAGAGTGTAAATTTGGCATCCCAAATTTACTTGAGCAAGATCCTATAATATCATCATTGTGTGGGATGAAAGGAAATTGCCTTGAAAAGTTTACAGAGAATTTTACTTTTTCTTGTTCTGAATTCAAAACCAGAGTCAAGCCCACGGTAAAATAACATTATATACTTCTTATGTTTTCAATGACTTCAATGCATAAGTGAACAGTGGTACCAAAAAAATCCTTCTTCTATCATCTTTGCATCTTCAGTTTAAACAAGAACATTTCCTTCTACAACCAATTCTTTTTCAAAACCTGAAGCAGTACATGTAACTCATCTCCTTGTGTTTTCTTGTGTACAAACACAGATTACAAGAAAATAAACAAAATGGTCCATCCTAACTCATTCAAGACTGACTAAATTCACTTACAAGTCTCAAAACAGATGTTCCATGCACGATCTGAGTATATCACATTCTGACACCTGTGTAAAGATATAAACAAGTACCTACATCGCAGTGATGCACGTAAAGGGATTGCCACTTTTATGTCCGGATATTAATGGTGTATGATAAATATTGTCAATAAAACTAGATCATTTTATCAATTTCCTTCACATTTACAGTTGTATTGTTTTAGAATTATACATGCCATTACAAAAGTGAACGAATGCAATAAAGTAATATTTGGGATTTCACTATCTACAATAACAAATGTGTGTATATTTTCAGGTCAAATGCCTTGTTGGGTTCAAACCTCAGAATCAAGGAACACTGACTACCAACAGCTTATCCACTTGCCCAATGGGCCGCCTCGAGTAACATCACACACAGCCTACCCTCTTCATCACAGGACTTGTCAGGCTTCCTGTTACATTTCTGGCATAAATTTTTGTCTTCCAGATAATTGTTGAAATAAAGTGCGAATGAAAATAGAGATCATTCCTCAAAAAAGGAAGCTTGATTTTAACTATTTGAAAATAAAAATAGAGGTGAGGTGAGTTGGTGTTTAACGCCGCTTTCAAGATTATTTCACTTATATCGCAGCTGCTAGTATTATTGCAGGGAGAAAGCCTGCAACACCATTGTGGCTATGCATTGCGGTGAAACCTGTGAGCATCGGCTGGAACTAGCGAACCATGGGTGGTACTGCAGTGAATTTCAGTGTAGCATTGCACCCAAACCTGACTGCATGTAGAACAGTTCTCTACTGCAGACAAAGTTGCCGAGCCCCTGGCGGGATTCAAACCACGGACCTCTTGATATGAAGCCAAACGAACTATCCACTGCGCTATTCCACCCCCAAAATAAAAATAGAGACCATTCCTCAAAAAAGAAAGCTTGATTTTAACTATTTGATGAAAATAGTTCAGATTTGTGTAATACTGTAAAATCATAATATTTCGCAGGGGTTTAATTTTCGCGCTTTTCGCGCAAAGTCATAATGCGCGAATAATAAAACATCGCGAAATATTATGGTCATGAACGTGAAGAAAACCAATAACAGACAAATAAGTTGGTTGACACATTTTATTACACACAGGATTGTTTGGTTTGTTCATTAATGACGAGTCACTAATTAGAGCTCTCACAAGCGTGTACGCCGATATGCACGTTGTTTATTGTGCAAACACAATCATCACAATAATCCGGCCTGGCGGAATCCACTCTTGATCGCCAATATGCGTGTCCTATTGTTTTGATTGCAGTACGCTTGAGCTTCGATTCGGAGCGTATTGCGGTACAGGACCCTCGGTTTATATATATTTTCGGTTCGGTATGATATTTCTTTGAACAAGATCTCGAGGATTCACATCATTCAAACACTATTGTTGGGAGTTAAAGATCAAACTAATTCGTTCCGAATGTTTACTTCCGGAAAAGCTTGGCGACAGGTATCGTTACCACTTCAAAACTTGAAGAGGTTTAATGACAATAAATAAAAAATTTATCGTTGACTTTTGAATAAATATTATTGTTTTCATTGTAAATTACTACTAGTTTCTTTGCTGCACGGTGCATGTAGTTTTTCTCACTAAATTTTTTATATTGCTTAGTCGAAATGCGCGAAAATTAAACCCCGCGAATCAGTCATTTTTTATGTTTGCGCGAAAATAACACCCCTCGAAAATAAATGATTTTACAGTAAATGATTTGCTTGATGCAGTTAAATGTTAAAAATAAAAAGCAACAGACCACAACTATAACTTTGAATTAGCAGTACTGTGTACATTATGGGAGAGAGATAGATGGTTCATGCCTTACAATGAAGAATTAAGAACTAAAATAAAATCGATGAAGGTAGAGTAATAATTTAAAAAAGAATTATAGATTTTATTTTAGTATAGTAAGAGAGACTACACAGGGCACTGTAAGGAAGATGGATATCACAGCGACATATAATTCCTGGAATAAAGTGTTGTGCTTGGAACAACAGATGCTGAAAGTCTGGGAGAACATAGACAGACAGGTATCTTAGGCAGTATTCTCACACATGATGTCAGAATGAAAACATGGCTCATGTACAACATAACTCGGTCTTAAAGGGAGACTGGTTTGTTCAAGAATATCCTTTAAGGAAGATGTCACAAGTTGGTTCTTCTCCAGCATAGTTTCGGTGGTGGAATAACATGACTTTTAGAGCTGCCTTCAACCTACTGTACACATAATTATGTCTAACATTGAAGAAATTTTTAGGGTAAGTAAAGTCTATCAACAGGACCAACTCGCAACAAATCAGTTTACATAGGTATATAATGTATGTTTAACATTGAAGATAGTTCAAGGATTAGAAAAGTCCATCAACAGGACTACTTAAAACAAATAAATTTTCATGGGTATATAATGTATGTTTAACATTGAAGATAGTTCAAGGAACAGAAAAGTCCATCAACAGGACTACTCAAATTAGATAAATTATCATGGGTGTATAATGAATGTTTCACATTGAAGATAGTTCAAGGAACAGAAAAGTCCATCAACAGGACTACTCAAATTAAATAAATTATCATGGGTGTATAATGAATGTCTCACATTGAAGATAGTTCAAGGAACAGAAAAGTCCATCATCAGGACTACTAAAAACAAATCAGTTTACATGGGTGTATAATGAATGTTTCACATTGAAGATAGTTCAAGGAACAGAAAAGTCCATCAACAGGACTACTAAAAACAAATCAGTTTACATGGGTGTATAATGAATGTTTCACATTGAAGAAAGTTCAAGGATCCGGAAAGTCCATCAAAACAATTTTGACTAAACAATTAAGTTTACATGGGCATATAATAAAATTCGAACACGGAAGAAAGATCATGAGTTAACCATAAGGATGGGTATCGCTACTCATTTCCGTATTGCAATATACTGCGATACAGAGAGGCGTATTGCAATACGTATTGCAATATATTGGTACCTTTCATATTTTAATTTTTCCATGCTCTCTTGACTAAATAACAGCAATAAGAACAGTGATCAATGCTCATCTGGCTCGTTTTGTAAAGAAAGATTATTCAGTGACTTGGATCGGACTTTTAACATGTCCGTGCTATTTTCGTTTTGCGAGATCACACTTCAACTATCAGTAAAATCATGTTTTTTGGTTATATTTTTCTGTAATTTTACACGGAAATTGTTAATTTTATATGATCCGATATATTGGATATTTTCAGAAGAGTGTACCGGTACGTATCGTGTTGTATCTATATCGCAATATACCGATATACCGATAATACCGCGCACCCTTAGTTAACCACCAGCACTAGTCAAACACAAATAATAGAATTGATTGCTCCTATAACAAAGCAATAATTTCCTGAGTAGCTGAAACGCAATCTTGACAGTGAAGTATTGTCGTTAGAGCCAATCTAATATCAAAGTATTTCTGCACACTTTAGGAAAATTGTTTCCTTACCTCCTTGACATGACCAAATGTTTATAATGGGCATTCGTGAAGTTGAGATGAACTTCCTTTTTATTTGAAAACAACGTTTCAACCTTCTAGTCTATTTTAAACCTTTAACTTCCTAGAATAAGGAAATGATAATATCCATAAAAATACTTATTCACCATAGAGACCAAATTATTTTGAACATATAATTGTCACGAACGTGACCATATGTTAATTCCCTTCCACAATCAGTAATTGAACTTAAATCATGGACATACATCAGAGATTCTATAGAGTAGTGAGCTTTTCATGTTTGATTCAATTGATATTATATCCTTATGAAGATACACAATATTAAGATTGCTATCATCATACGTACAATCAGGGTGTGGGCCTTGTGATCATTACAATAATAAAAGTTGAGTTCAATGTGACCTCAAACTTGTAAAACATGTTGCCTTGTCTTGAGTATCTAAGGCCAGACTTTTTTTTTTTTTTGGTTTACGGAATTTAGAGTAAAAAAAAAATTTCGGTAGGTAGGAAATTTTTTTTTTTTTAAATTCAGTTTTCAAATTATTTTTTAACAGTTTGTATTAAGTGAAGGTCGGTAGGCAAGAAAAAAATAATAAAATTTTTCAATTGTTTTTATTCATAATGGCACACTGCTCACCATCCTGATAAATTGTCAAACATGTATTTTTACATTACCGCGTGGTTACAGTCCAACAAATTTAGAGTTACCTCCCTTCCCTAATTCTCGGAACGGGGGATATTCTGAAACGAATCGGACGCGTTTCGATATATTGTATATTTCTATCTGGTTTTTTTTACAGATACAGATCGTGAAATTGGATTTGGATTTATATGATATATTATATTTATTTTTTTACACGCTTTCGAGTCGGCGGTTAAAAAATAATACCGTTATTTTAACTATATTTTTTTCCCACATTTCCACTTTTTAAGGTCAGCGGATCCGTAAACCAATGAAAAAAAAAAGTTTGCAGAAAATATAAATACTGATACATCAGTTCTACTTAAATACATAAAGCACAATTAAGTAAACGCTGAAATCAAGTAAAGAAAAAAGTAGATACAATTAAACATTAAGAACTTAATTATCTAAATCTAGCAGTGACCTTGAAAATGAGGTCAAGGTCACCAAAATCAACTAATGACATTGAAATCAAGGTCACATACTTAAATCGACTTGTGTCTGGGTATTCCTCCGATGAAGTCTGACATCAAATTTGAAGACTCATGGGCCAACGATTCATAATATACTGCATTAACAACACTTATTCGAGTGAAGTAGAAATTTATATTTTCACGAGTGGCGTAGCCAAGAGTGTAAATATATGATTTTCTACTTCACGAGATGAGATATTCACGGTATTCAACGAGAAATGTCAAATGTTCTATTTATCACGTTTCCAAAAACCCAGTAAATGACCCTAACTATATGAATGGCGAAGCTAAAACGCTTCGCTAGCGCGGCCGTTGCATGGCGTCATTCAATTATTTCATGACGTCACAGACGACATCATATGATTGTTGCATCATTTCACTGAGTAGAATACCATTTTTATTTCACTCAGTGAAAATACGGGTTTTATTTTCACCCATAAATGGCATATTTCACCATTCGAAATATAATAAACTGCGCTAACAACACTTATTTTAAAATGGGTACAAGTCTCAAAGTGACCCTGAAAATGAGGCCAAGGTACTCGATAGCGGGCCAGAGTGAATTTCATGTTAGGTACTCGATAGCGGCGGGCCAGAGTGAATTTCATGTTAGGTACTCGATAGCGGCGGGCCAGAGTGAATTTCATGTTAGGTACTTGATAGCGGGCCAGAGTGAATTTCATGTTAGGTACTCGATAGCGGGCCAGAGTGAATTTCATGTTAGGTACTTGATAGCGGCGGGCCAGAGTGAATTTCATGTTAGGTACTCGATAGCGGCGGGCCAGAGTGAATTTCATGTTAGGTACTTGATAGCGGGCCAGAGTGAATTTCATGTTAGGTACTTGATAGCGGCGGGCCAGAGTGAATTTCATGTTAGGTACTTGATAGCGGGCCAGAGTGAATTTCATGTTAGGTACTTGATAGCGGGCCAGAGTGAATTTTGTGTTAGGTACTCGATAGCGGCGGGCCAGAGTGAATTTTGTGTTAGGTACTCGATAGCGGCGGGCCAGAGTGAATTTCATGTTAGATACTTGATAGCGGGCCAGAGTGAATTTCATGTTAGGTACTCGATAGCGGCGGGCCAGAGTGAATTTCATGTTAGGTACTTGATAGCGGGCCAGAGTGAATTTTGTGTTAGGTACTTGATAGCGGGCCAGTGAATTTCATGTTAGGTACTCGATAGCTGGTCCCAACATGACAGACATCACTGTGTAGCTTGCATCTATTGAATAAGTTTTTCACATCTCTGTATGATTTATAGTTATGCATTCAGTATTTACGATTTTATAACAACTGAAGTGAAGGCAATCTATCGATTGATATAAAAATCATTACAGAAGGGATATACTTCAATCACAGTGATGGATAAGTAATGTTCATTTGTGTTTGGGACAAGGTACTTTTGTTAATACGATATGCATTTTCGCCATGTAAATACAGCATATCACAGTCGCCATTGAGAAAAGGAACAATGCATAATTTAACAACTTAATTAGGGTTAATTCAGCATGCTTCCAAAAATGATTATTACAACCTGAAATAGTGAGTGAGTTGGGGTTTAACGCCGCTTTCAAGATTATTTCGCTTATATCGCAGCTGCTAGTATTATTGCAGGGAGAAAACCAGCAACACCATTGTGGCTATGCATTGCGATGAAACCTGCTAGCATCGGCTGGAACCAATGATCCATGGGTGGTACTGCACTGAAACTCAGTGTAGCATTGCACCCAAACCTGACTGCGTGTAGAACAGTTCTCTACTGCAGACAAAGTTGCCGAGCCCCTGGCGGAATTCGAACCACGGACCTCTTGATCCAAAGCCGAACGGGCTAACCACTGCGCTATCCCGCCCCCTCACCTGAAGTAACTTACTATGTTCATTCTGTTCACCAAGGAAATTCATCTGATCAATATGACTAAATGATTTAGCTGTGTCTAATTCTGAACTCTGAGAAAGGTGTTTCTATTTTTGAAACTTATTTCTGTACATCTCAGACACTATTCTGGACATCATCAATAAGATCATCAATGATAACTCAATGAATCAGCAAATTCTGATGAAGTTAAATACTGCATTAACGATTTCCAAATAAGACTCGCGATGAGGCACTCTGGATTAAGACTAATCAATATGGTAATCCATTTATAGTTCTAGCTTGTTATTAGACGATAATTGGCATTCATGGACATGACTCTATCTCACCTAATCTAATTACCTCCCTTTATAGACCCCAATTAAGTATCACATTCTATCATGGCGGCCATATTTGAACAACTTTATTTTTGACGTCAGCATATTTGTGTTTGACATGATTTTATTGAGACTGTATTCATAAAGTAAATTAGGTATCTCATTCTATGATTGCAACTATGTATCATGGGCAAGATATTACCCAAATTACATTAAAATTATATTTATAGAAATTAGAAAAATGTATGATTAATTTACAGAAATATCCAAATTACATTAACAATACAAATATACAATTTATCATTATTCATAAGATACATAGTCACAATCTTTTACAAGTAGACCATATTTCTCATAATCACCTTTTCACCTAAGGATACAAAATGTCAGAGTAAAATCTTCATTCTAAATGTAGACAACTCGTCTATCTAAGACAATAGTCTTTAATTAATAATCCTTATACAAGCGTTGACACTGACAGTGATTTTAGTAGATAAAGCCTTAGGCTAATTTAGCTAATCCACTTAAGAACTTAATTGACCTCATCTAATTAATCTTCATACTTTCCAGACATGTCAATTTAAATAAGTCCAATGAAAACAATAACTGGCTATAATATTAGTGACACTGTTAACGAATTTAAAAATCTAACCAATGAGAGATCACCTTCATTTACCTTTATATACCAAGATAGAAATTAAATCTTTAGTTAGAGTTTGGATATCATCTAGACACTTCTCAAATCAAGACTCCAGGGGCTGAGTGTATATATATAGATTGTCATGCCCCTGGAGGGAACATCCAGCTGTAATCTACATGTTATTATCATTCTGTTATTATAATTCTACCTGTGAATAAATTTGTACATAATTATTCCACGGACTTTGGATTTCTTCTGCCTAGAGTTAATTCCCCATTAAAAACTAGACAGCAAGACCGTCATCCCGGAATATCCAAAGTTGGGGCAGATGAGGAATACCTACAACCCTGCTTCATCTTTGTGATAACTTGGTGAGAATCTTCAAAAGATCCTAAATCCTGATGCCTGGAATTTTTATGGACATAGCAACAGAGGACTAGTCTGATGATATGAAAGTATCTCGGATTATATAACAGCTACAACATCCACTGACCCAAAGGAGACACTCAAGGACCAGGCCAACTCATTTAAAACTGCCAAGACAAAAAGTGTAAGTACATTTTTCTTTTTTTGAATTTGTCTCTTTTTTTTGGTTTAGTAACTAGACTTACTTTAAAGTTTCATAAACATGGGTTCTGGCATGGATGGCAACTTTGAGGGAGAAATTCCGATTATTTCTCTTGTCACTCCTCTTGCCAAGTCAGTCATTAAGGCTGACTTTGGAGATTGTTCTGCCGCCTGTCTTTTGGACAGTGGTGCGAGCATCAATTGTATTTCTTCCAACTTCCTTGAATTAGCATTTCCAAATGTTAAAGTGGGAAAATCCTGTTTTCCACATATTAGAGGGGTTGGGGGTTCCATACACGAAGTTATGGGTTCAGTTGTCTTGGACTTCTCAATTGAAGGCCAGGAGTTTTCTGATAGGTTTCATGTTCTCCCTACATTGCCAAAAGCGGTAATTTTGGGTTTACAATTCCTGGAAGGAAATGATGTTGTGCTAGATTTCAGCTGTAATTCTTTGATTATTGACAACAATTCTTCCGACAGACGTTATGTTAGATTTATGACCACTACAGTGTCAGGATTAGCCAAAACAATTGATGAAATTTACATTCCTTCTCAGAGTGAGATACACTTTAAAGTTAGATTAGAAGACGTTACTGACGGTGCGACAATTCTCATAGAGCCAATCTCTTCACTAGCAGCAAATTTTGAGTTAGCAGGTGGCAATACCATATGTAAATCAAACAGAGGGATAGGTACATTTCGTCTACTGAATCCATCTCAAGAGGAAATAGTACTAGACAAAGATTCCGTTGTAGGCAGCTTTAGCTATATTGACGTTGATCATATTTTTGACATTGACTGTGAGCAAGTGAACACAATGCAAACAGACACAGACGGTCAGAAGCAGGACAATGACTATATCAAAGTTGCTAAAGACCTTGGATTCGACCTAGCTAATGCCCAGCTTACTAACGAGCAAAGACATAGACTGTTAGCTTTCTTAGGTAAAAATAGGGATATCTTTTCGACAAGTTTGACAGACTTAGGGAAGACAGACATGCATTATCATGAGATCGACACTGGCAATTCTCAACCCATAAGATGCAAGCCTTATCGCCAGTCACCTCATCTACAGAAGATCACTGAAGAACTTGTCGACGACTTTCTGAAGCATGACCTCATCGAAGAATCAAATTCCATGTATGCCGCCCCCATTGTTTTAGTTAAGAAGCGGGATGGTTCCTACAGATTTGTCTGTGACTATAGAAAATTAAACACTGTTATTTTTCCTATGTCATGGCCTCTACCTGTGTTTGATGATGTTGTTGACCAGATAGCTAGCAAGAATGCTCAAATTTTTTCAACCTTAGATTTAGCGAATGGCTTCTTCCAGGTCCCACTCCACGAGAATTCCAAACACAAGACGGCATTTGTGACACACAAAGGACTATATCAATTCAAACGCTTGCCCCAAGGCTTAACCAATTCACCACTTTGTTTTCAGATGCTCATGTCAAAAGTACTTAGAAAATTGCTTTTCAAAATTGCCCTTATCTATATAGATGACTTAATCATCTACAGCCAGACATTTGAAGACCATTTGACCCATTTGGAACAAGTGTTTTACTACCTCAGGCAGGCCAAATTGACATTGAAACCGTCCAAATGTAATTTTGCAACAGACAAAGTGTCCTTCCTCGGTCATGTTTTATCTTGTGGAGGTGTCCAAGTGGACGACAAGAAGATTGAAGCCATCAGATCATTTCCAGTTCCTAAGTCCCAGAAGCAAGTCAGATCATTCTTGGGACTTACTAACTTCTACAGAAAATATGTTAAAGGTTATGCCCAAATTGCTTTGCCCTTAAATGCTCTTTTAAAGAAACATTTAGAAACTGTTTCAGACAAGAAGCCAAAGTTCCAGTGGTCACTTGAGTGTGACAAAGCATTCAATGCACTCAAAGAAGCTATGTGTACCACACCAGTTTTAGCTTATCCAAATTTTGATAAGGAATTCATTCTCTCAACGGATGCCAGTAGTATGAGCATAGGTTTTGTTTTGAGTCAGAAAGACCAGGACAATATGGAACATCCTGTTGCCTACGGCGGCAGAGCTCTACATGGCAGTGAGAAGAATTGGAGCATCACAGAAAAAGAAGGCTTAGCACTTTTGGAAGCCATTAGATCTTTTAGGCCATATTTGGCAAACTCAAAATTCATAGTTTATACCGACCATATTGCCCTCAAATGGTTGAAATCAATTAAGGATGCTACAGGTAGATTAGGACGTTGGTCACTAGAGTTATCAACGTACAACTTTGACATCATTCACCGAAGTGGTAAATCAAATGGCAATGCTGATGCTCTTTCAAGAAGAGAGTATGAAGAGAACATCAACTGCAACAGTCAGACTGATGAAGACACAGAAAGGACAATTTTTACGTCCACAACGCCGTCATTTCGCTCAAATGAAACCATCAATCCGTCGCGACCGTCCGTACATTTTTCTCCACATGTTTCCATCAATGCATTTACCACCGAACAAAATGCATCGGCTTTTTCGGTTACTTTTGAATACGAAGAAGATTATCGTTCCATTCCAGAACAAGTTGTCGCTTCAATATACTCAGTAAATGCTGAAATTCCAAAGGATGAAATCCTGGAAGTAACCATCCAATCTCATCCAAATTTACATCACTTACAAAGAGTATGTCCAGATTTTATTCAGGTTTTTGACTACAAACAAGACAACCTCCTTCCAGACGATGAGAAGGAACGTCACAAAGTCCTAGTGGAAGCCGATAGATTTGAAATTGACAACGGCATTCTCTATCGGTTTGTTCCACAAAGACAAAAAGGACAGACCGACAAATTCATAAAACAGCTTGCAGTACCAAAAACACTCAGGAATCAAGTGCTGCAATGCTACCACGACAATCAACTAGGCGGCTGTCACAATGGAAAGGAAAGGATGCATAACACTATTAGACCAAAATACTACTGGCCAGGAATGTACCAGGAAATATCAAAGTATGTTCAATCATGTGAAGTTTGTCAGCAAACCAAGAGGCACTACCATGGAAAGAAAGCGCCACTATGTCCAATGCCTGTTGAAGAAATCTTCACAAGGTGGCACATTGACATTCTTGGTCCATTACCAACAACGCCAGACAAGTACAAGCATATACTGGTCATCACAGATGCAGCATCAAGATGGTGTGAAGCCTTCCCTATTCGTACACAAGAAGCCAAAGAAGTTGCAGATGTCATGGTACGAGAAATTTTTTGCAGATACGGGGCAACAAGGACATTAATTTCGGATCGAGGACAGAACTTCATGTCAAAATTAATAAAAGCAATCTGTGAACTATTTGATGTCAAAATGACCCATACCAGTCCATATCACCCTCAAACAAACAGCTGTGTTGAACGAATGAATTCCTACATCAATCAGTCTCTGCGAGCTTACTGCAACAAGACACAAAATGATTGGGACCGTCTTCTGCCCGGCATTATGATGGCTTACAGGATGGCTCCAAACTCTTCAACACAGAAGTCACCATTTATTTCTCTTTTTGGCCGTGAAATGAGGGCACCTCAAGATGTCACCCTCATTCCAAAAGAAAACTTGGGCACGAATGACAGAAGCTATCTGTCAAACTTACTGGAAGAACTAGAAATTACAAGACAAGTAGCAGCTGACAACAACACCAGAGCCAAAGAAGTTTACTCAGAGCAGTACAACAGAAAAGCCAAGGAACCAGAATTCGTCCCAGGACAAAGAGTCTGGCTTTACTGTCAAAAAGTAGAGAAAGGACTGTCAAGTAAACTTACAAAAAAATGGTATGGAAGCTACTACATTGTCAATTTAGGCCCAAATTACACCTACAAGTTAAGACGAAGTTCTGATGACAAGATCCACAGACCACTCGTCCATGCCAATCGCCTCAAACCATATTTTGACCCAGCTGATCGTCCACAAAATCCACCAGAACCATTGCTGAACAACAATAATGACATGGATCCGGATGTCATAGATGACAACGGTTTGACAACTGACAACACTTTAACAACTAAAAATCAAAGACACGAAGAAGTCCAAAATGATAATCAAAAAGCAAATGAACAGAGACAAGATCAACCAAAAACAAAATCTAATCAGCAGAAGAAGAGAAAGAACAATGGAGCTCAAGGAACTAAATTAAGGAAAGACGCTCAACAAAAATCAAATGATTCAAGTTCAAGTCAAACCATGGACAAGAAAAACAAGAACGACAAGCCTAATAACAAAAACAATAAAACTAAACCAAAGACGAAAAATCAGGAAAAACCAGAAAAGGCCATACAAGATGTTCATGATGAAGCAAGTGAAACTCAAAAGACTCAACAAATATTAATAGATGAAATCGACTCAATTCTTTCATCAAAAAGAGCAAACAAGAAAATATATTATCGTATTAAATGGAAAGATGTTGAAAGAGGAAATACCTGGGAATACGGCAGCAGTATCCCAGAAGCATTGAAAAGAGACTTCCATTCCAAGCACAACATGGCAGGACGGCGTAGGAAACGACCTCTCAAGAGACACAAATTCTTTGAAAAGAAGTCAACAGAACCAGAAAAGGATGTCAATGTCGTGAATGGAGACACACAAAGCAAGTGTGAGCAGCCTGAGACACCATGCATCGTTCAAACAGTGCCACCAAGGCCAATCTTTCCAAAACATTTGCGATTGGTGGAAATGGATGTAAAAGAAGTAGTCGGCATTGAACTTGTCAATGGAGACTGCTATGTGACAGTTACATTTAATAACACCCAATTTCCAAACGATGAACACATCCTGTACCTTGAGAGTGTCCATCCACGCCTTGTTCAGCAATATCTAAACATATGCTGGGAAGAGCTCTATGCAATGCGCAAAGATACCCAACAACTATATCAACACAGCCTACCAATATTTGCATCAAGACTCAGTGACTATGATGCAATTGAATATCGTGAAATTCGTACTGGTAAGACAAGACCCTATCAATACACTTTCATTCTTCATGTTGATGTGGAACAAGTAAATATTTTCTTACAGAAAATACAGGTTCTCCTTACCAAAAGGTATGAACTGCTTGCACTTTCACAATAAATCAATTCATTTGCCAATTGTGTTGATTTATTTTTTATATGTATTTTACCATTTGTGAACACAAACTTCAGTTTGATCACCTGCTAGATTTATGTTACACAAAGATCTTGAGGATTGGACTGATCACCCAATACCAAGATGGTAAAACTAACCCATGAATGAATGTAAGAATGAATGAGAAATGCACTCTAACAATGCACACTAACATTAACATTCTTAACATTTCAATTGAGTTAGAAATCATATTTCTTTTAGTTTATTTTTTTTCCCCTTATTTTTATCTTATCTACAAATGCAAACGATTTGTATTCGCATAATGTGTGTCTACATTTCCATCAAGCATTTCTTCACATACATCATTACGAATACGTTAGTTATGTATAACACATAATGTGTGGAAGTACATTTCAACTATTCAAGATTGCACTATTCAACATGTATTACCATATTTATTACTGTGTCATATGTATCCCACAGTACATTTTAGCTATACAATAGCACAAAATATATCAGCACCATTGCTATCCAAGATAGCTCATGTAATATACACCTATATGTTCATGTACTAGCTTATCAATTATTTCTTTTTCAGCAATATGAATAAGTTAGTTATGTATGACGCATAATGTGCGGATGTGCATTTCAGCTTTACCTATTTTTATACCCATACTTTTATACCCATATTTCATTTTTCCTTCAACATTATGAATAAGTTAGTTATGTATGACGCATAATGTGCGGATGTGCATTTCAGCTTTACCATATTTATATATCCACGTTTTATTATTCTTACAACATTATGCATAAGTTAGTTATGTATGACGCATAATGTGCGGATGTGCATTTCAACTTTACCATATTTTTATACCCATATTTTATTATTCCTTCAACATTATGAATAAGTTAGTTATGTATGACGCATAATGTGCGGATGTGCATTTCAGCTTTACCATATTTATATATCCACGTTTTATTATTCTTACAACAATATGCATAAGTTAGTTATGTATGACGCATAATGTGCGGATGTGCATTTCAGCTTTACCATATTTTCATACCCATATGTTATTATTCCGACAACATTATGAATAAGTTAGTTATGTATGACGCATAATGTGCGGATGTGCATTTCAGCTATTCAATATTATCATATCCAAGTTTATTATGAATTTACCTTATGAATTTGTCATGTACTTCACATGATATATGAGCACATTTTAGCTATTCAATAGCACCAATATGAATCAGCACGGTTTCTATCCAAGATGGCACATGTAGTATACACTATACATCATTATTTAAGTATGTACCTTGATATGCACTTATCACTCCATGAACTATTTCTTCACATACAATGTGAAAACATTTCAGATACTCAACAGCACCTATATTATCTATACTATCAAAGATAGTGATGTATTATACACGTATATGTCTATACAACAAACATATATAATTAGATATGCATTTATAATGTCATATAAACCAAAATTGCATTGTTTTCAGCATTATTATTAGCACTTACACTATCCAAGATAGTACATGTTTATACACATGCAAGTATATCAATACAACCCTTACCACCTTAGATGTTTTCAATTAATCAGTATCTTTTTCAGCCTATAAATATCAATTTACCTTTGCACTATGTATATACGGTAAACATAATATCACTATATATCAATTTAATAACAGCATTTTTTCCCCAGATTATATCAAACAGATACTCATGTGACCTCTTTACTACAAAATTTATTTTCTTGTAGCTTAAAAGAGATATGCCTTTTACCAAAAACTTTTTAATTTGAACGATTACTGCCCAGAATTTCTCTTTCTGATTTCATATCCTCCTGCCTGAATCAACCTGTGCTGTGACCTGTTTCTTGAGAGAACAGAACATCAAGATGTATACAGATCAAATCAGAAGGCCAAGCCCATACAGTAGGGAAATCTACATCTGATGTTCATCGTCAAGGAAACAACAGTGAAGATTCAGTGCACCCAGGATGAAAAATCAACTTAAAGAAAGAGACTGCCATAGAAATTCATCATCAGTGTGATCGAATCATCAATTTGGACATTCATCATCATCGAAATAATTATGATTGACTATCATTTATATTTACAATTTATGTCATTTGAATCTCAACTTATTTTATCATTATAACCTGTAATTGATATCACCAATATCTTCAATGCTTTCATGTACAATATGATTAGACCATCTTATCCAAAATGTATCCCACAAACTGATATTTTAACCTTATAAAAGTTTGGAGACCAAACTTCACAAGCGAGGGGAAGATATCATGGGCAAGATATTACCCAAATTACATTAAAATTATATTTATAGAAATTAGAAAAATGTATGATTAATTTACAGAAATATCCAAATTACATTAACAATACAAATATACAATTTATCATTATTCATAAGATACATAGTCACAATCTTTTACAAGTAGACCATATTTCTCATAATCACCTTTTCACCTAAGGATACAAAATGTCAGAGTAAAATCTTCATTCTAAATGTAGACAACTCGTCTATCTAAGACAATAGTCTTTAATTAATAATCCTTATACAAGCGTTGACACTGACAGTGATTTTAGTAGATAAAGCCTTAGGCTAATTTAGCTAATCCACTTAAGAACTTAATTGACCTCATCTAATTAATCTTCATACTTTCCAGACATGTCAATTTAAATAAGTCCAATGAAAACAATAACTGGCTATAATATTAGTGACACTGTTAACGAATTTAAAAATCTAACCAATGAGAGATCACCTTCATTTACCTTTATATACCAAGATAGAAATTAAATCTTTAGTTAGAGTTTGGATATCATCTAGACACTTCTCAAATCAAGACTCCAGGGGCTGAGTGTATATATATAGATTGTCATGCCCCTGGAGGGAACATCCAGCTGTAATCTACATGTTATTATCATTCTGTTATTATAATTCTACCTGTGAATAAATTTGTACATAATTATTCCACGGACTTTGGATTTCTTCTGCCTAGAGTTAATTCCCCATTAAAAACTAGACAGCAAGACCGTCATCCCGGAATATCCAAAGTTGGGGCAGATGAGGAATACCTACAACCCTGCTTCATCTTTGTGATATATGTTTGAACAAATTTATTTTGCATGTTGAACAAATTTATTTTGATGTTGAACAACTTTATTTTTGACATTGGCTAGCTGTATTTATTTTCCTCCCACATGATTTTGTGTTAGTTTCTCCATTAATGTAATCAGTATTACTAATTTGTTTTTGGACTATAAATTCTTTTTGTTGGATGATATTGACATACTGTAAATAGGTTGACTTCATAGATTCAATCCAATGCAAAACCTGTTGTAAAAACTCATACTAAACTTGAAATAAGAATGATCTTTCACTTTCAACTAGCAAAGATTCCCCATTTCTTTATAAAGCATAACTATTTTGTTGAAAAAATTAATGAGTAACTTTCCAAAAAAATATATTCTAAAATAAGATAAAAAAGAATTAAAAAAACACTTGGACTCATTCGGGGTCGAATTTGAATCAAATGAATATTTTTGATATCTCAGATTGGATGTCAGTGTCTTAATTATGACTAAAATATATACATTCAAAATAATACATTTACTAAATAGACAAAGTAGTGCAATCTGAAGCTAAACAGACTGAAAAATTACCTCAGCTTTTTAAAGGGCACATTAAACTTAACGAAGAAGTCTGAAACTTTTGTATTGGTACGTGACCACCTCGTAAGGCCACTATTTAGTGTCACGAGGTCATGAAGCTTACAATATTTAATTCTGGCGTAATAAATCAACTCAATGAAGAAGACGAACCTTTTCTCGAGGTACGCGAAAACCTCGAAAGACCACTATTTAGTGTCACGCACATGATCATTAAGCTTACAATATTTAATTCTAGCGTATTAAACTTAACGAATAAGTCTGAACCTTTCTATTGGTTTCTGGCGTATTAAACATAACAAAGAAGTCTGAACGTTTTCTATTGGTATGCGACCTCCTTGTAAGATCGCTAGTTACATTTAGTGTCACAAGGTCATGAAGCTTACAATATTTAATTCTTGCATACAATGCTAAATAAATTCCAGATTTAACTGATCTCCATTAACATTAATTTGACTGGATTCATTCAGGTCCAATTACCAACCTGGGACTGACATTTGTATTTCTTCATAAAATATGAATTATAATACAGTGATTTATTCTAACATGAGCTACATGCCTTGAGATATGACTCGAAATTAGACTGATGATATTACAGTCATTTATTCTAATAGCCATGATCATATCAAGAACTCTTCATGACACAATAAATGAATGAGATGGGCATGGGAAAAATATAATGTCAGTATTCAGGATAGACAGATGTCAGATTGGTCAATGTTTATTATATTAAAACATATAGAAGCTCTGCCAGGACCAAAAAATTATGTCGGATCAGACAGATGTCAATATAGACAGATTCCACTGTATTTTAAAAACATAATATTTGAAACTGATAAAAACAAGGAAAGTCTGCATGACTACAAACCTACTTTTTAAAGAGAACAATATATAAAAAACAGACCCAAACCATAGATCATATCTCCTTAACCAGGATGGATTTGAAACCACTTCAATGTTAGATATTAGATATTTACTCATCAAATGGACAATAGAGTCTCTCAATGTTGAAAATCGGATTGGCTGCTAAATTAATTTGTTAACTTCTATATGACAATGAAATATAATAATAATACCAATAAAATATACAACCAAGTGATCAGTGCTCCCAATAGGAATGGACATGCTTACTACATGCACAAACATCATTTATCAGATGAGAATGAGTCACTTTCGGAGTCTTTGACATCATAGTGAATCTGTGACATGTCCCTTCAAACCTGTTTTTAGCAGATATTCAATCACTAAAAGCCATGGACGTGACGCTTTTTCATAATCTACATGGCATATTTCCTTCAGTGCAATGATGTATTATAGTGTTTAAGTTTCACAACACTAAACTGAGAATCTAAATAACAGTATTTCCTTAAACCAAAATTGTTAAATTCTAAACCTTCTTGAGAAAAAAACCATGTAAATTCAATTCTATTTAAGCAGATAATCAATTATGACATGTTAACCATTTTCACAACTTCTAGAATCTGATCAGAGATCATTCATTATATTTTGTATAGATTCAACTATATGTCCTTTCAAATCTGTCTGGTAGCAGATATTCAATTATGGAGGTAACATTTTCAAAACTATCCTTGTTCATTATGTAAATGGCATGACTTCTTTAGATGTGGGGACATCAACAGATAAGTGTGAGATATTTTGGAACACTGGGAATCTAAATAACTTCATTTCCACACACTAAATGTGCTTCTATTCTAACCCTCCTTGAGACAGAAATGTTTCTGAATGCCAAATGTCACACTCCCCTTGTCGCTAATGGTTCCATACTCCCCTGGGAGTTGAGTGTATAGACCAAATCTAGTTTCATTCAGTTGAACCACATAATAAAATGGTTAGGTTATGAGGACACCTTTGGGAATTAACACAATTTTTATGGAAATGTCCTTGAATTGTTAAAATGATTCCTACCATTTGAGAAATCTCTCATGTATACTAAAGCAGAGATTGACTTAGCGCTTTGAGGAGGTGCAACCGAACTCTTCAGTTCCGTATGTGATATGGTGATGGTGATGAGGATGATAATAATAATATCAATAATAATAATGATAATAATGATAATAGCTTTCTCATGCATATATAAAAAATTGCAGTAACATGCAGGCCGAACGTACAAGTAACTTACACCATTTTGGGTTACGTTTTCATATTTTCAAGAACTACAAGGAATATTCAACAGTATATATCTTCATATAGTGAACAGATAAGAATAGAAATGAAAATTGGAAAACCGTAATCTCAAAAAACATATTGCAATGTCCCTATCTTCCAGAACATCTTTGTAAACAAAGACTTCATCTATATTCCCAACAGGGATGACAAGTTTGAATTTAGCAACCAAATGTAACAAAGAAAGTAAATGTTGTCATTTGAAACATGATAAAAAGTATCAGATTTATTTTTGAATGCTTCTCCATCTTCTAGGTAGGTTTATTTGTAAAGACAATTATTGAATGTCAACAATTTGTTATGAGTCAACATCCCTATGTGGAAATGAATTATCTAGATTGACAATGTGAAAATAATGTAGCTTCAAAAGAAAAACATAGCATTTTGAAGGAAATTAACCTATTGAAGACTTGATCTTTAAGATATCATATTGTCATTTAAATGCATCTCCTAAATTTATAACGGACGTTTACGCACTAGTTGTCTATTTAGTTTCGGATAAATTCAATCAATTTTACGTTGAAGTAAGAAAGGTACTTCTTAAAATATTCCACATATGGATTGAGTAATGTCAATGTTAAGGTTTCGATTGGTTTATGTTAGTAATTTGACCTTGTACTTATACTTGAACTTGAACTTGAAATGTATTATAGCATATAATTTACTTTGATAACATAACAATTAAAAAATAAGATATCTGTTATCTGTTATTCAGTAAACATGATACCTGACACTTGAATATCGTCTCAACAACAATTGTCGATCAAAAATTGGTCCCCACTCACCTCGTAACATCAGCGTCCTCTGTACTAGCAAAAGGTGAATAATCTCTCTCTCTCTCTCTCTTCTCTCTCTCTCTCTCTCTCTCTCTCTCTCTCTCTCTCTCCTCTCTCTCTCTCTCTCTCTCTCTCTCTGATGTCTTCATAAAAAGGAATGTTAAATCATTGTTATAATAATCATTGAAATGTGTTTTATTTGAACATTCTTAAAATTATAAAAAAAATCAAAATGAACCTCACTTTGTACATTCTCTTTATATGATACTCATCGTACTTGATACAATCTTTCAAAATAAGAAATGTGTAAATAACTTCTACATAAACTTATATAAATCATACTTTAAACAAAGAAGTTCCTCGCAGCAGCATCACAGAAATTTTTCTCCAAAGCTTTTAAATGCAAAAGGACAGATTTGTATAGAAAAAGAGCGTCTTTCATCAAAATCAGTCAACCATGTTTCTATCAACATTCGATGATTTATCAGACCATTCCCTTACACCTTGAGTAAATACTATTAATTCAAAAGCAAATATAATTTGTAAGAATCACCTTTGAAGATCCCTATAGACAGGAATTGAAAAAGCAAATGTTTTCAAAAGCCCTGATATAGAACGCCATCGATCTTTATGGATGACAAATTTTGAGATTTCTTTGCCACAAGTTCATTTAGTAGCAGGGCTATGTTTTCAGCTGATGTTTTGGTAATATTCATAAAGCCAATGGGAGGAAGTTTTTCTGGTGCCTTTTGAAATATTACATTCAAAAAAGAAAATTGACCAGAACTTGTTACAGTGTAAACTTACTTAAGTTCATTGATTTCAATTTCAGATAAAATGCATGTAATTCCTCCACATGTACGCTGTTAAACAATTGAAGTTCTTATTTAATCTTCCATTAAGTCTAAATGACAAAGGGACAAATGATACATGTAAGTTTCAAAATTGTTTTTTAACATTCAATACAAATATTTAAAAAATCATTTGGGAAGCAAGACATTTGGTTGCAAAAAGTTTCTTTAAGTTAATTATCGAATAGAATATAAGTTATATAAATATCAAAATAAGAGATGCATTATTTTAGTCAAACTCCATTTAATTTCCAGGAAAATGAAAAAAGAGAGATGATTTATAACAAGAGCACTTAACTGAATGTGCAACTGTGTAAAGAAAACTGAACATCAATAACTCTTATAGTGTAAGAAGAGAAAGCAAAGTCTATTAATTCTAATTCAATCATTCAAGTAATCTAATAAAACTGAAAAAGAAGCGAGCAAATGTCCCTTACCCAAATTTAGATTAATCATATTTAGATAAAACCTAGTCTATATGTCAAAATTATGTTTATGTTTCTGGAAAGTGATACATAATCTCTGGGCATTAACTTCATGGTGTATACATCATGTACAACCAAAGCAGAACTATAAAGATATTAAACTATAAATGTAAGATATATATCTGAATATGCCTTACTTATCACTTAACTTTGGTTGTATAATTCATACAAGTTTGAACACTTATAGGCAAAAAATGTTTAGAGGGCATTTAGAAGTGGCATCCATTAGAAGAGCAACTTTTTGACTTTATGCTTTGAGAAAACCTAGCATTTATGATAGCAAAATGTATTGACTTTTTTCATATAGAAATTATGTATCAGTTCCTTCTGACAATTTTGCTATATAACAGCAAGATTCTTAACAACACTTTTAGATAAATAGACTTTATATTTGCACCTAATATATCTAATACTTTGTGAAAATCTTGAATATCTGAAAGCAAAAAGTCTTGACTTGGTAAAGTTTCTGCTCATCACCTGGAAGACTTTTTTAAATTCTGAGTCGTGCCATACCAAAGGATGTTAAAAGATGGGAGTTGTTGCTTCCTTGCTTGACACTAAGCATTATAAGGACAGAAAAATGCTTTAACTGTGGCTGCGAGGGGCCAAGGGAACAAACCGAATTTATTCCGACTTTCTTGTAATACAATAAGACCCGTAACAAGCTTATATTTCATTATTAACTTTTCTTCTAACTTACATCAAATATACCACACAGAGCTCCAAGCTCATCAAAACCTGATAATAATAAACTATTTCAATCAGCTTCACTTCCAAACTACATCACTCAGATTCTAGCTTTTGTCAGAAGAACTCATATCTGTAAAACAAAACAGACATAAAACCAGATTTGCATTACTGTACATATTCCAAGAAACAATAAAGACATGCTTTATATTCCTACTCCCTGTGACAGAAACATATGTTTTCTTGATGTCTTGGAGATAAAGATAATTTGTTTGTTAACAATACCAATTTTATTCTCCTGAGACTATCTACAACTGTCATAAAGTCTTCATGCGCATTCATTTGTCATCTGAAAGAATAACAAATTAATATAATTTTTTCTGACAATCATTCAAAATGTTTATAGAGCTCCACTACCAATATACTTCATAATCAACAAGAAAAAAACACTGACATTGAATATCTTACTCAAATCATCTAATTTTTAAAAATGATAACATCTATATGATAAACACAACACTAAAACACTATTTATTCACCTTTTCCCCAATTGCTTGAAAACGGTATATGAAGCTATACCGAAACATTGCAATCAAAAAAGAAGTTGATAATCCATAAAACTCATTGTCTTCCTCATACTGACAATTAACTTCTAGAATGCCACACAAACAACTATTCATTCCACCCCTCAACCCAATACCTGTGGTGGTTTGGGTACCTCAGAGACCCTGAGAGCTATGTCAGCCGGAGCTTACATGCACCCAAGCTGAACAGGTCGACGGGTAGAGGCCGGACCAAATTTGAGTCATTCTAAAACCTGCTGTCTTCCTCACACTTTGCCTTTCTTTCAGTCTTTTCCCTCAACCTGTCAATAACCTTTCTCACTGATCTGTCCACTCTCTCTATGGATGCATGATTTCATGAATGATAGAAATATTGTTGACCAAACATTAAACCCTAAAAAAACTCAATCATTAATATTTCTTTCAAAGGATACCACATAAACTCCAGCTCTTGTAGAGAAAACTCATGGGTATAAACTATAATAATAATGTCATAAAGCTGTAAGACATAAAAACAGACATGCATTATTGAATACCCAGACACAATAACAACTTCCTTTATTCATATTCCATATGAGAATGACATATGCTTCTTGTCAACTTGCAGATATAGAGATAATTTTTGCATTTATGAACTAGCTTTTATTCTTCTATGACAATCTTGAGTCTGGATTCATTTTTGAGATAAAAAAGATTGGCTGGAACTAGTGAACCATGGGTGGTACTGCGCTGAAATTAATTGTATCATTGCACCCAAACTTTACTGCGTGTAGAACAGTCTCTACTACAAACAAAGTTGCCGAGCCCCTGGCGGGATTCAAACCTCAGACCTCTTGATCTAAAGCCAAACGCGCTAAACACTTGGCTATATCTTGCCCCCTCTTTTGTTCATCACCTGATAGATAACACGTTGAGCACACATGGAGAACATGGATTTAATCACCTCTAATTGGCAGTCATTAACATCTTGGTGACTAAAAATGGCAATGCATGTTCGTCTGGATGAATCCATTTCAGGAGTTTCAAAGCTTGTGTCTCATGTCCGATGAGTGAGCACCAAAAATTGCCAAAAATGAGAAAAACATTATTTCAATGTTATGAGATTTATGAGGAATATATACGACGTAAAATTGACAATAAAAATTTCTAGTCTCGTAAAGTGTAACATGGATTAAGATGGGGAATGCATTCCGAATCTTGGATTAGTGTAAAATAATTGAATCAACTCTTCCTCATGCATTCCCATTACAAATAATCCAGACATAGACACTGTTGGTACCGTCAGTACAGGTGATGCTTACGTACTATTATCTTGGTATCAATTATCTATAATCTACATATTATAATATATAATGCATATGAGTTCATCTGTGCCATATTCACATGCATGCCTTTGAATGTTTGACTCTGTAACCATGGTAACAATAAAAAAGGTAACTTAAAATTAACTGCCAATTTGTATCATATATAGGTTGATTAAACAGTACATCTTCATTAGAACTTGCAAGCATCAAGGGCACACATCAATTTTTGAAATTTCTTGCATGGGAAGTTTCATGTACTTGGATGTTGATTAATTAATTCTACATCAAAGCTGGAAGCAAGAAGCACTCGCAGATGTAAGCTTGGCAACCATGTAGAGAATATTCCTTGAGAGATCTGCACCAGGCAGTGGTTCTTATGTTCTTGCAAACATCCCTGTCTCTAAATAATAGATAGCTTACTTATTGCCTGTTTTATCTCTCTGAGACTCTAAAATTAATATTAAAAGAAATAGGAAAACAATTAAAAAATTGTCCTTTTTGATCTACAATAGCCAAAGCATTATTTCTAGATAAATTGGTAAATTGGCACAAGACAAGGAGGCCTTGTAAATTTGGCTACCTATATTTTATATTATTAAAAGACAAATGATAGAATTTTTTGGATTTTATATGACAATTTTTGCTGAAGCAAAACCACAAAAGATAGGAAATTGAAATTGATCAGTGTTAAACATTGTTCATTCAGATGGCTCTCCTATAACCAGCAACTTCCCTTGCTAAATATACCAAATCCTATTCTCCATTACAATCCAAGCCTTACAACATTTCCTAAATGTCGGTGCCAGTTTTCAGTGAACTCCATCAGAACTTAACAGTCTAATCAGAAATCTCTTGTTCAGGCCTACCAAACAAAACTGCAGCACTGCGTAGGAAAACGTTGAAAAGTCCACATTAAACGTGGAAACTACGGTGGTCGAGCCAGCTTCTTTAATGTGCGCATACTTGGGGCTATCTTTCGCTGTGTTCACGTTTTTTGTTGCATCTTTTAATGCTTCCATGACAAGAGAATCTATTTATGTTGTAGTTTCCGCGTATAATGTGGACTTTTCTACATTTTCATGCACACTATGGAAGTTTTGTCTGGTAGGCCTACTGTTGCTTACTACAAAACACACTAGGGAGGTGAACTCAAACCATAAATTTAGGCACATTGCAGCAAGACTTAAATGTGCAATTGATAGATACTGGTGAAAATTATACCTTGCAGGGAGATTCATGATAACAGGTTAATTGAACACAAAAGTTTGGTTTGTTTGATTCAGGGAGAATTCACCAGAAGGAGTGAGTGATTGAGTTGGGGTTTAACGCCGCTTTCAAGATTATTTCACTTATATCGCGGCTGCTAGTATTATTGCAGGGAGAAAGCCCGCAACACCAATGTGGCTATGCATTGCGGTGAAACCTGCGAGCATAGGCTGGAACCAACGAACCATGGGTGGTACTGCGCTGAAACTCAGTGTAGGATAGCACCCAAACCTGACTGCGTGTAGAACAGTTCTCTACTGCAGACAAAGTTGCCGAGCCCCTGGCGGGATTCGAACGGACCTCTTGGTCCGAAGCCAAATGCGCTAACCACTGCGCTATCCCACCCCCTCACCTGAAGTAACTTACTATGTTCATTCTGTTCATGACATCACCAAGGAAATTCATCTGATCAATATGACAAAATGATTTAGCTGTGTCTAATTCTGAACTCAAGAGAAATTAAGGTGTTTCTATTTTTGAAACATATTTCTGTACATCTTAGCCGCTATTCTGGAAAATCAGTGAAATTGATTTGAAACCACATGTTCACAGGCAAGATTAGAGAACGAAGTTACACAGGGAAGAGACAATTGATTTGAGATGTTCCAGAAGTCGTTTTACCCTTGGCAAATAATTAGTTCCTTAAGCTTTCAATACTTAATCAGTAACTCCTAGCTAAAACAAGAATAATTTGCTCCTAATTGATTTGATAATTGAAAGGTTGATGAAACTTCATCCCTGCACCATGGATTACTAGCGGACATCGCCAAAGACAAAATTATGTTGTCGATTTGTAGAAAACTGATGGGCTGACCTAACAGTTAATTTGTAACTGCAAAGGAAGCAAAGTTCTGTTCAAGATGTGAATAGAACACTAGTCTAACACAGAAGAAAATATTTTTTTTATTTTTCTTGATCACCACATCATTGAGAAACTATTGTAGTTGACAATGATTGATTGGACGATGCAACCATCACCTTGGATGAAGTGAACAAAATAACTTAGAGCCATTGCTTGCTGTTGAGCTTGTGGTTTGGGTGAGCATCATATCCTTATAAAAAGGAGAGAACAAAAAACATATGTTATCGAAAATACTTGGTAGAACTAGAACTCCTTTTTAAAAGAACTTGAATATTGTTTACAACTTGAGTTTACAGATGCTGTGGATAAATTCTAGATAAACAAGTAAAGAAGTGAGCACAGCTCACATACCCCCGCTTCAAACTATAGTCTGGCTTTCTTTGTTGGTCTAACCCTCAAAAAGCTCACCTAGGGATCATGGTTGATAAATGTATTAAGTTTGTTGAAGCTAGCATGTATAGTTTAGGAGATATGCTCAGGAAAAAGCACTTTGTCAGATAGTCATTGTTTTAGTAATGTTTCCATGTAAACCGCAAAAAATAAAAATAATTTTTTTGGTCTTACCCTCAAAAGGCGCACCAATGGATCATGGTTTATAAGTGTATGAAGTTTGGTGAAGATAGCATGTACGGTTTAGAAGATATACTCCGGACAAAGGACTTGGTCATAAATTCACTGTTTTAGTCATGTTTCCATGGAAACCGCAAAAAATAAAAATCATTTGTTGATCCAACCCTCAAAAGGCAAATGAAGGGATCATGGTTGATAAGTGTATGAAGTTTGGTAAAGATAGCATGTATAGTTATGAAGATATACTCTGTACAAAGGACTTTGTCACGTTTTAAGTCATGTTTCCATGGAAACCGCAAAAAATAAAAATCATTTGTTGGTCTAACCCTCAAAAGGCACATCTAGGGATCATGGTTTATAAGTGTATGAAGCTTGGTGAAGATAGCATGTATAGTTTAGGAGAAATGCTCCGGACAAAGGACTTGGTCATAGAGTCACTGTTTTAGTCATGTTTCCATGGAAACCGCAAAAAATAAAAATCATTTGTTGGTCTAACCCTCAAAAGGCACATCTAGGGATCATGGCTGATAAGTGTATGAAGTTTGGTGAAGCTAGCATGTATAGTTTAGGAGATATGCTCCGGACAAAGATTTGTGACTGACGGACAGACAGACGGACGGACAGAATGAATGCTATATACCCCCGCTTACGCTGTAAGGCGGGGGTATAATTAATTACAAATAACCAATAACTAACTAATAGATTAAAAATAGTAACAAATATCCTCAAAATGTAAAAAACATCTGATTGGATTTCTACTTCATGCTGACAATATCAATTGAACTATTGCAATCATGAAAGCTAGGATGGGACACTGATCCAAACCTGAAAAAATATTACAAGGTCACCAAATAAGCAAGTATGGTTATTTACTACAAAGACATCGATCATGCTATCCATGGTAATGGAAACAATGAACAGCCCAATCAGTTGACAAACAAATCCAATGAACAACCAAGAGGTAAGCCCTTTAACCATTATGATAGACAGAGGTAAAGGTTAAGTCCAATACATTAACAGAAGCCTACGATTCTCACAGTAATCAAGCTTAAATGATTTAGGACCACTGAGGTCGTCAGAGAGATGAAAGTTGAAACACGTCTCTAATGGGTAACTGTGTAAAACTGTGTAAAACTGTATATTTATGTGTAGTTATGTGTAGTCATGATTATTTAATGAATATTTAAGATTCACAATTCTGGTTTGATGGGATCAAGTGTCAAGTCAGGGTATTTTATAATCTAATTTTAAATTTTATCAAATTTAGGGGGAGATTATAATTACAATTTGTTATCAAAACAAGATTATTTCAAAATTTAGTTGAAACATGTGAACAAGAGTGATATTTTGCTTGCTTAAGATTACAAATTTGACAAGAGTTAGCTCACGTTTATTTGAAAAGAAATAACAAACAAAAAGGGTCCATTCAGCCACGTAAGAAGTGAATGTGGAGAGTCTTGTTATCTTGTCTATTTTTCATCAGTTTAAGGATAATTTATTTGTAAATTTCTGGATTTCTACCAGGAAAAATATTATCAAAAATTTTCAAAATAACACCACATGTAAAATATCACATGCAAAAACAAAATAAAATGGCAAAACCCTCATACCCAAAAGGTTTGGGGAGCCTTGATAGGCAATGCAAGACATTTTTCATCAGTGTAAGGATATTTTATTTGTAAATTTCCGGAAATTCTATCAAAATCATTATTGATAAATTTCAAAATAACACCATATATCTAATATTTCATGCACAAAAAAAAAAAAAAGGCAGAAGTCTCAAAACTTCAATGGAACCATCTCTGTCAGACAGATCTAGATCTCTGATGGGAAATTGTTTCCAACAAATAGTATCTGAATAAACAGTAAAATATAAAATGGCTTAGGACCATATAGAGGTCAACAGAACAATGAACGTTGAGACTTTCTGATGGACAATTGTATACAGCTCTCGGTATATAATATGATTACAGACAACACAAACAATGACTTTCTGATGGACAATTGTATACAGCTCTCGGTATATAACATGATTACAGACAACACAAACAATCCATTTACCTCTCAGTGTTTATCAACTGACAGGACTTCCCTCTGTGCTACTTAACAAGTTGATAATTGACAGTAGATTAACTTGTCTGTACACAGAAACTGGAAGAGTTTCTCAGCAGGGGTTCAGATTAAAAGTAACCAGATACCCTTCATCAAATGAATTCGAGGAGAGATCAAGTGCAAAATCTTGGACAAACTCGAACCTAATGGATCTACTCCTGTTTCGTGAATAGGACCCTAGATACAATCATGACATTTCTGTGATTTTTATTCAATTCTATTTATCTAATGATTAAATAATAAAACATTTATTGGTTCAGAAAAGTTGAAACATGAGATGTATCTGAGGAAAACAATTGAGGGAATCATAATGCACTTTTTTTGTGCAGAACGAGAAACATCTGGTCATAAGAGGCTGTGCAGCATAATGATTACCTCAGTCATAAATCCTGAATCTAACCCTAAAAGACTCTTTGGAATGAATTTAATAATTCTGTTGTGTGAAGATCAAAGAGAAAATGATGACTGTCAGTATCAATACCATGCTTGTCAGTGATATGTCATTTTTATCTTGAATTTTCATTTCAAGAAAAGTAGCTGTAGTGTATTTGTGTGAGGGTTTTTCAAAAATAATTCAGTTCATGTATTCAGTTCAGTCCAGACTGTAGCAAAAGCTTCTTATTTTGTTCATTAAATAAACCATTTAAAGAAACAGTGAATTGGTAAATAAGCATATCAGAAGATTGTAGATGAAAATTATACAATTCACATCTTGGATGTATACTTTTTTCTGTACTTCAGAGATGCACTACAAAAAACGGCATCAAAAGAACATGATGTACGTACGTCTTACAAAATAAATCATTGGTGATCCAGCAAAATTAGAATTATCGGGTTTGCGAATCTTTTCCCATATTAGTACCACATCTGGAATTGCCTCTGACTGTTCAGCAAAGTGAGTGAGTTATTGTTTAGCGCTGCTTGGGCAATATTTCAGCCATTAGCAGCGTGTCCAGTAAAGACAGGACCAATCAACTTGTAAACAGGAAGTGGATGGTTGGATTTCAACTGAATGATACTGAAATGGGTCAAACCACAAAAACAACCTCTACACGCAGAAAAATACAATTGGCTGATTTCCTATTAATCTTTTTTCTTTATAAGATAAACAGATCATAATTCACAGACGCAGGTACACTGATTAAAGATTCAAGTCAAGGTTCATGAGAAATGTCCCAATTGAAATCATACTCTAAGCAATTCAGGATCAACCATTGGCAATAGATTGTTTCAAATGTTATGATAACTTCCATCAATATATCAGCTGATTCAGCTTCTGATTCATTAGCATTGATAAGAAATGGAAACATCTTAATCATCTAGAACATTTAGATATTACCAGTGAAATGAGAAATGCATGTCTACAGTGAGGTCGAGATATTTGCAGTTTGAGAAATACCACTGCCAATAAGTAATTACAACCTGCCAATATCTCTTAATACTTTCATCTATAACCCCTTATCTCTTATCCATTGTTGACCTCAAGTGTGATCTTATTGGTATTTCATCATAGAATCAGATTCATAAGAGTTTAAGAGAATAAAAAATAAGGATATATTATAATAGTGGCCACCATTGCCATAGGATTACAAATGCTACTTACCTCCAATTTATATGTTTAATATGTTATATGATATATGTTTAAATTTTAATATATAGTGAGATATATGTTTAAATCTCACAGCTTCTCAACTTCTCATATGTGTTCTATCTATATCTGCAAAACTCACACTCGATAACTGACAAAATTTCTATTTTTTTAAGTTTATATTTTTATGTTTCCATGGTTACTATAACAGGTTGGTAACTTCTGCATTGTTACCAATTCCTAATTATCTTCTTAATCTGTTTTTTTCCAAATATTTTCCCATATAAATGAGTTTTAAGAAAAGAAACAGTTGCTTTTATACAGAAGATGTTGATGATCTGTAAAATCTGCTCACCAAATACTTTCTTTACATATATATCTATATATAGTGACCACAAGATAGCCTCGCTAACAACTCTACCATTAAAATCTTAAAGAGCCACTCTGTGACTTTCATAACATATTATTCACCTTTGATACGAATCTCAATGTCATATGTGGTGACATATAATCAAAACATCCTAACTTTTCATGTCCAAAAGACACATATATGACAAATACTGGTTTTCAATGAAAATCTAAAAACAGCCTTATAAATGCACAGATGTGTAAATATCACGTCCATTATACATGGATATTTGTTATATAACCTAAAAAACACTATCAACTCCTAACTGCCCTCCTGGCTGTTTTAGATAAGTCTTCATAATTATGTTTGACTATTTGACGCGCGCCACCGTCCGGTTTTCGATCATAATTGCGACGTTTTACCTTCATATTGTCACTGTAAAGAACCAATAAGCTTTAAAATGTGTCCTCTTGGTAACAGTTGATACTTCGCGATCAAATGGCACCAATGATAAGTTTGGCATATATATGACTCCAACAACTCACGGAGTGGCTCTTTAAAAGTATGTTAGGAACAGAAACATGTAAATCCATTAACAATTCATGATTTATCAGAACTGACCAATACTTCCTTCATCTAACTGACCATCCACTGACCAGAACAAAGCACAGAAGATTATTAAAGGTGGAATGGTAATATCAAGCCTAAGCTTGAATAGTGCAGCAATCACCTCTATCCTCAATCAATAACACTAGACTTCCTGTACACTATATCCAGTTCTACCTCTTCTTCAGTAGGCTTCCATTATTCACCAAGATTAATACTAATCTCTTTACACGAATCTATCTCCATTTCCTTCTCAGAGAAACATCACAACAGGGTGAAGAACAAGGGATAAGAAGAGATTTGTAACAGAGATTCCGGCCAAATGGACTGCACTGGTCAATCAGCATCAAACAGTCAGCTATCTCAAAGTCCCTGGGATCCTTTCAGACCGTCTTAATATCTCTTGATAATCTTTAGTCCGTGATTTCAAACTTTCTTGCACTCATCAAGGTTGTGTTCTAAAAATGCCAAGATTTTCTTCATATTCAGAATGGTATACAGTGTTTCTGTTATCCGGTAATTTGGTCGGTAAATAAGCCAATAAACGGGATTTAAAAATGCTGCCGGTCACCATGAGAGGTAAATAAATTGACCAGATATTGAAACCTTTATCTGAAACATGGTATACTGAAATTTTAAGATGATCTTAATCTCTGATATTGATTTTATTGAATTATGCCAACAACTATCCATGGTTGGGTTAATTGTATTAAACTAGCTAAATAATGTAGTAATGGTTTTGCACTAAGATAACATGGTCAAGTTTGAGAAAAGATTTCGCAATTCATAAAAAATGATCTTTGAAAATTCAAAATGCCCTTTATCTTTTAGTCATTTTTAAGAACAGAAATTAGCATTTAACTGTTAGCAGAAGAAAGACAAGGTTATTTCATAGATGAACAACTTCTTTATTTACACAATAGCAACTCTTCTGTATAGATTCCTATATTGTTTTCAAGCATTTACAAGTCTATTACAAACTGGTCACTTAACAGTCATTATCTCTTAAAGACAAATTTATTGAACAAAACCAGCAGGTTGACTCAAATCAGTAAACACTTGATATTTAGATATTTGCAAGAATTAACACAGAGACTGACAGGTAGTCTATTACAAACTGGTCACTTAACAGTCATCATCTGTGAGTAGCGGGCATTAATGGCATGAAATCATGGTCCTGAACTTCACCTCTACAATGTCGATGATCTCGTGTATTTCCATCAGCTTAGTTTGTGGTAAATGCTTTCCCATCTCACAAATTGCAGTCAGCTCATAACACTTTTATGGAGGTGTAAAAGTCATGGAATGATTGGTCAAAACAGGATTGGATGTATCTTAAGGTCTGTATTCGACCTTTATCATGTTTATAATCTCTCTTGATTTGATTCCATTAACTCGGCTCGTGTTCCATCTCTGAAGATTCCAGAGTTTAAAATTAGCTTGTGTTTCCATCTCAATAAACATTGTTTATATTTTGATGTTTAAATCAAAATTCTGTGTTAATGTTAGCTAAATTATTATTTCTTAGAAGTGACATATCACTTGTCAGCAAGAGTAAGGTGCTGCCCAAGGATGTCTGAACATGGAAAATCTGTGAAATATTAGTGATAAACTAATTCCTATTGCATTATTTTTATTCATTTGAAGTGGTTTGGGAAAGAACACTTACTAAAATCTGATAAAGGGATGTGAGGTACACATCTTGATGCTCTCTGGAAGAGAGCTAAGACCTTGGGGAAGCATCTTGAAATCATCCACCATGCTAAAATCATACTAAAACATGCTGAAATCATACTGAAATCTGCTGAAATCATACTGAAGTGAGTAAGTTAGTTCTTGTATAATGCCGATTGGGCAATATTTCAGCCATTAGCAGCGAGAAATCATACTAAAACATGCTGAAATCCTGATGGGAAAATTTTAATGATACATGCTGAAATCTGGTAAAAACATGCTGCAACAACCTGAAATCATGCTGAAACATGTTTAAGAATACTGAAAATAAGCAGACTATTGGTGTTCCTCTAGCTGTACTAGTCCTTCAACAAAGATGAGGTTGTCAATTCCTCGGCTTGACTTCGAACCCAGAAATGTGATTCTGACAAGCTAACCACAGTTATTATCTAAAACTGGTCATTTGGCATTTGACAACCCTATGGTTAATATATATATTGATAATTAAATGTCTGCTTAGTAAATAATTCCTCCATAGGTATAGGTAAAATAAATTTGAAATATCATCTGGCATTTATATAATTACACAGACTATGTCAGTTTTACTAATTTCATGAATACTTCATACTACCATTAACTTGCTCAACATTATTGTCAACATTTATCAATTTCTGATATTCACCTTTATGATGTGATAATCATCAGAAATGACTGTTAACTTATGATAAGAATATAATGAACCTTTACACTGATAATCGTGATGAGAAGTTTGATTAGAGGAAGTTAATACGATTCAGTGATATTAGTAAATTCATCATCTCGATGGGTCACAACAGAAACCTTTGACAGTTGATCAGTATGAACGCTTGACATTAATTTATTTCCAATAATGCTGCATTTTATTAAAATAATTAACATAATGTCATTCCAATCATGAATTGTATTATCTCTATCATTTTTTATATTTTTTATTTATATTTTCAATATTATCTTTGACGCATTATAATTAAAAAATTACAATTTAGGACTGTTTTATAAACTTCGTCGTTAAACCATGGATGTTTCAAATTATGAAAAGGACTGTTAGAACTGATTTGACTTAGTGTGGCAATAGCAAACAAAATTGTTTTGAATTATATTTTGAATAAATCCTAACAAATTCTGTTTAGACTGTAGGTAAGCAACATTTAAAAAAATCTATAGATATAAATAAATATTCTCTTTGTTTACACAGTAGCTCAATCATGCAAGAGACATATTGGTCTAGAATTAACCAAACAAGATTTTTATACGAAAACATACACCTTAATACACTCTAAGTGTTCAAATCTAATGTCATCACTTTGCATGTAGGTAATAATGACATATGAATGAGAAACTGAAAGAACAAATGCCTGAAAAACATTTAACATAAACATGCTATTTCACATTAGCAGAATTGAACTTAATCGATTGAAATAACAATACCTATCTCAAGAAAGAATTGGTCAAGAAGTCAAATACATGCTAACATACCCTTTGACTGAGATGAAAGCACTCTATTATAGCTTCTAACCCAGAATAACTTACAGATCAATGATTTGACAAAGGCTATTCTGATCCCAGGAACTTCACATATCCTCTTTCGCAAGAATCAAAATATTTCTCTGAAAGTAATTCTCTACACGATGTTGAATTCGGCATAATTAGAAAATCAATTTGCCCAATGTCATTGACAGAGCATGTCGGGTGTTTAGAAATGTTAAAAATTCTTGTGGCCAAAAAATCCTTACCAAAGGTGAGGTGAGGTGAACTGGGGATTAACGCTGCTTTCAAGAGTATCTATCGCGGCTGCTAGTATTATTGCGGTGAAATCTGCGAGCATCGGTTGGAACTAGCGAACCATGGGTTGTACTGCGCTGTAATTCAGTGTAGCATTGAACCCAAACCTAACTGCGTGTAGAACAGCCGAGAAAGTTGCCGAGCCCCTGGCGGGAGTCGAACCAGAGACCTCTCGATCCGAAGTCGAACGCGCTAACCACCGCGCTATCCCGCCCTCCTTACCAAAGTGGCTTGTACATGAATTAAGTTCAGTTGCATACTATGATTATTGTTTCAAAAGTTTCAATGAATTGAAATAATTTGATTTTTGTGTAAGTAAAAGCAAAAGTAATCATGAAAATTACATACAAGACATAAGTGTTTCAAGATATATTGCTTTAGATAACAAAAGACTAGACTACAGAAAATATGTATTACAATTTCATTTAGATTCATTTTAAGTCTCTTTTGGCTCTCAGAAAAGCAACTCTAATCAAAGGACATTCATTGAAGATGACAAAATAATCATTGGTCAACAGAATATTGAAGTTAAAGGTCAAGTTCATTTTAAATGGGTACCTGGTTATTTCAGAATCCTTGAAATAGTGAAGGTGATGAATAAAGAAGAATTTTTACCACATCAAAAAGAATTGTAGCAAGCTCAAATATTTGATTTAAATACTTTATTTTTCACTTTTTCAAGGGGTCTTTGCAAGAATTTTAAAGTTTTTTAGATTCTTTGATATATTCAAGATAAAAAGCAGATAATTAGTGAAGTGCGCTCTACAAGGAAGTGTTTTTCTTACCAAAATTTTCAAGCACAGTCTGAGAATAGGCTAAAGAATATCTTGAGACATCTGGAATCAAATGAACTTACAAATAACATCCAACCTTTCTTAGAAGTTCACTTGATTAAAGAATTCTTCAGGAACTGAGGGTTTTCAAGAACAGGCACCTTCAAATTAATTGGACAATACAAACACAATTGGAGGGACTATAGAATGTCGATAATCCCCTTCATCTCCTTGAACAGGTAAATAAAATAAATGGATGCATTTTAACTCAAATTAAACAATGAGATATTTTCCGAACAAGTCTACATTCAACTGAGAATTCTGAGAAAAGATTCAATCCGTCTTGATCAAATACATTCAGATTTGAAGAATAGGCATTATTTGTACTAATCAAAAGAAGTTTCATTGGTAGTTTTTCGAAAATACACCTTCTTTTTCTAAGATTAGAATAGAAATTACTTCTCATTGAAGTAAACAAATCAGGTATTTATCAAGCTTTTCAGATGAAAAGTACTTTAGTTCCTTAAATGAAATAATTAAAACATAATATAGACTTGTCAATACTATTGCATGGCATCTAGAGCGAGGGAGGGGATCAAAAGAGGGGGAGACCTAGGGCCAGAATTCGAACCCCCTTCCTCTCTCCTGTAACTTTTTCAAGACTGATAAAGGGGTCATACCCACAGCTTTACAATGGGTGAACCCAACAATCTCCCGCTCATCCCAAACCATTTGAATAATCCTGGATCTACAACCACTGTCGTTAATGCTCTTAAATGCATTTGAGGTAACTCCAAGGAAAATAATTCCAATATCACAACATGATGGTTAAAGCCTGTAAAGCTACATGATATTCGTATTCAGTGAGATGGAATGAAAGCTATGCCTGTGAACCATCACTAGGATAAATATCTCTCATGGTTCATTCGTACCAAAGCTATAACAACGTAAATGAATGATGAAGCTATTTCCCTACAACTGACAAGAATGATGCTATCTTCCTCACAACATGTCATCACATTCACCAAGGTAGTTATGAAGTCTTAAAGAGTTACACAGTATGTTGAGAATTTTTTATACGGATTGAATAAGAGTCAAAATACTATATGAATTGAGTTAACAGGACAGTCTTATGGGGATATTTTTTATGGAAAGGAAATTCAAGGGGACATTCCTGTTTGTCGATCCATATATGTTATTAAAACATGATTATAACACTACACAGTTAAAACATGTTACTCGGGGTAAATGTTTGGTTGATTAAGGTTTCACAACTTGATAAATGGTACCATATACTAGTTAAAAATCACACAAATGAAAAGTGATCGAAGCCATTCATTGGCACTACAAGTGTGAAAAGCCTTGCATTACAAGGCATTGTTGACTAGTCTTATCATAAAACATTTGTAAATGTAGGTGATTCTGTCCATGTATATAGCTTATTTGTATAATGTTGTAAAATAAGTAAATGTACAGCGCCCACTTTCATATAATTCCTCCCCCACACCAAAAAAAAAAGGAAAACAATAATTTTATCCTAAAAAGTTTCATTCCTACATCCAATTTATATGTACATTATATGATCAACCCACTGAACACTACCAACCCATTTTGTATAAAGTCTGCTGCAAAAAAAATTCAAAATTCACTTTAAGTCAGTGGCTTATGGGATTGTCAAGTTTCAAACCACAAATCATGACTTGCCACCTCATTTTTGATAAAATCTGAAATTATCTCTTCATGAAATATTTGTTTGCAGAGTTATCTACTGCAATAAAATGTTTAACTATAAATACGAGGTTTCCTTCCTTTCCTGGGTGAATCGGTATAATTTTCCAGATGATACACACAGTTAAATGGCTACACTACTTACAGCTGAGTGCTGTTTGTTAGATTATCACAAGATCTACATAAATCAGAAATTTCAGATTACAAAGATAAAGACAGTTTAAACCGGGGAAGGTCGCACAAAGAGCAGGATAAGAGTAATCCTTTCATTACAGGTAAATTAACATTCTTAATCCATCGATCTGTACACAATGTTCAAAGACAACTTATGTGTGTACATACTTCCTGATTATCTTCACGCTTGACTTGCATGAGTACATATGATTAAAGGCTAGGACCGTAATACCACAAGACTATTTGCTGAGGGAGGTGGAACATGTATAACCAAAATGACTTCATATCACAACATCATATTTTATATCATACAACCATTGTTCCTGGTTTGTAATGTTCTCATACAATGATAATAATATTCTTGATGCATGCAAATTTGACCATGTGGTTGACATATCTATTCAATGTCACAGGAATAAAGACTCTTTTGTGGGTTCTTTTTTTAAATCAGAATGTTTGCCATCGCATTGAATGGCAATTCAGAACAAGGAACTTACATATTGATGGAAACAAGGCGAAAGTGAGCACAGCTCACATACCTCTTCATATATAGTCAATAATACCAATGAATGAGGATCACATTCACTGAGAAAAGGTGATGTTACATATGTGGACAATTAAAGGCAAACACAATGTCATTAACACGATCAAACTTGTAGTTTTGCTGTTTTTGGTCATGATTTCAAAGAAAATTTGCACCTGTTCGTATTAACCTCTAGTAGCAAAGACTTAAAAAATTATAAAAACCCTTGAGTTTCAACCCTTTAAAGGCACAACACACTACAGGTAACATTCACACCAAGTTAAAAGTATAAAATTCATATAGTTTTTGAGAAATACCCCGGAAAAGAATTAAACAAAGTCTTAAAATTTGAGGCCAATAGTAAATGTTGTTTGTAGGGTTTTGCACTACATACTAACGCAACAGTAAATAATCCCAACAAGATCTAAAGCACTCCTTATCAAATCCCTACATCTGCTGATCCATAGTTAGGAACAATTACATGTATTGTTAGTAATTATTAGTAAACTTACCTCTGGGATGAGCTGTGCCCCTTCTCTCTGTTCCCTGAACCTACCTACAGAAGACTGAAAGTCCTAATAAAGAAAAACTAAGTCATAATTACCCTTAGTGGTCTGCACCTCCCTTCATCCACCTGGAGTTACTTCCCTTGACCCTGTAGGTGGCAGCTTCACATTCTCGCAAACATCCCGAGACATCATCTGGAATCATGCGGGGAGGTATTAGTAACTTTTACTCGGGAGGGTGTAATTCGCTCATCCCAGAGGTAAGTTTACTAATAATTACTAACAATACATGTAATTGTTCCTAATTATTGGCGTAAACATTCCCTCTGGGATGAGCTGTGTCCCCGAATCCCACATAAAGGAGGATGGGATCCAGCTCGATGTTGAGGGAATATCTACACCAATAATCCTCTACTTCCTTACTTGACCATAGAATACTTAGCATGTTTATTATTAAACACTTCATTACTTTATATAATCCATTCTTAAGATTATCCATGTCTACATATGAACTCATACAACAAACCCTTCCACCGGTCAAGGGAAGTTAGTAACCAAACACCACCACTTAGTACTTTATTAGTTCGTGTCAGGCTATGACGTTCTTCAGGCGATATTCACCTATTGACTCTTAATAATTCCTCGCCTTCAATATTTCACCTCCGGCTCTGTGACGTCACTTTCTGTTCTTATGACGTCACTTCCGGTTACCCAGACACTCTTATTCACACCTAAACGTCATAGTCTGAGTTGCTTTTAGGAAGGTGCATAATCAGTGGTTTACCAGACCACAACTCGTGTTCTGTAAGTTCCACTCCCAACTAGCTTGGCCCTCCACCACCATTCTCAATAGCGGACAACCTCACCTTCCCAATATTTGCTCCTGATGTTGCTCAGGTCCCCCTGACACTCGTCCTTGACGACCCGTTCCCCCCCCTTTCTTTTCAAGCTATACTTGCAAAGGGGTTAAGCACTTGCCAGATGTTGAGCCGCTACTAGCGGTCCTAGTTCCTTCAAACCATCCAGCGATGAAGCTATGTCCCTAAGATATGCTGATATAAAGGTATTAGATCCTTTCCATTGGCAAGCCGCCACAAGGTGATCAATAGATGTTGACTTCCATGCTGCTAATGATGTAGCTAGCGCACGAATCTCATGGGGAGAAAAATTCTGATTCACTGTATCCTGATCCATGGCCTGGTAAGCAAAAGCAATAGTTTTCCTCAACCATGAAGCTATAGTGTTCTTTGAAATTTCTGTGTCCACCGCTGTCTTACAAGATAGAAATAGTCTCCTTCTTGCACGTCTGAAGGATGCTGTCCTCTGTAAATACCAGCGAAGAGCTCTCACTGGACACAGTAATCTTGATTTATTAGAACGCGATGACGACCCTGGCAGAGCCGGAATCCTATAGATTCTCGATCCCAATGGTCCTAACGCTGTTGATTGATTCTTGGCAATGAACTCAGGTAACGCCCTACATGATACTTCTGTATATCCTTCTGAGAACCTTATTGACGCATTATCAATAGCATGGAGCTCAGATACTCTAGCTGCTGAGGCAAACGCGAGTAGAAAGGCCGTCTTGAATGATAAGAACTTTAGGTTTGACGCCTGCATCGGTTCGTATGGTGCCTTCAAAAGCGACTGGAGTACGATACATAAATCCCATCTCGGAAACACCGACGGTGTTGACAAGTCCTTAATCTGGAATGATCTGATAAGCTTATGTAACGAAATATCAGACCCTATCGATAGTCCTTGAATGTCACACACTGAGGCGATGGCTGATCGATAACCCTCTATTGTACCATGTTTAAGACCCCTCTCCACTCGTAAATGCAACAAAAATTCCGCTACCATGGGAATAGAAATGTTTAGATCTAACAACTGTCGCTGTTCTCTCCATCTACTAAATATGTTCCATTTTGCATCATACAATCTAGAGGTAGAAGGTCTGATCGCCTTAGTGATTGCATCAGACGATCCCTCGCCGAATCCTCTATCTCTGAGCGCTCTCCTGACAATCTCCACACGTGTAGATTCAATGCCGCTAGGTTCTTGTGGAACACTCCCGAGTGAGGCTGAGTGAGAAGATTGTGCCATTGAGGTAACTGAAGTGGAGCTTCCGTCAACAATTCCAACAGATTTGGAAACCACGGTCTTGTGGGCCATGCTGGCGCTACTAAGTAAACCCGACACTTGTGGCTCGCGATCTTGGCTAACACCTCTGGAATTATCTTCATTGGTGGAAAGGCATAAGCTACCATTCCCTCCCAAGAGATCGACAGCGCATCCACTGCCCAAGCTAAAGGATCTGGAATCGGACTCACAAACGTTGGAATGCGAAAGTTCCTGCTCGTCGCGAAAAGGTCTATCGTCGGATACTCCCAAGTTCGCCCTATCAACTGCATGGCTTCCCTGTGAAGAGTCCACTCCGTAGAAATCACTTGATTCCTGCGTGATAGAGAATCGGCCAAAACATTCAGTTTCCCCGGAATGTGCCTCGCTCTTATGATAATCCTGGCCTGATCCACTATTTGGAAAAGTACACGAGTGAGATCCATTAATTCCCTCGAGCGAGTTCCCCCTTGTTTGTTTATATACGCTACCACTGTTGAATTGTCCGTAGCTATCATGACATTCTTCCCGTACAGTCGACGCCACCACTGTCGAACTGCCTTTACTACCGCCAACATTTCTAGTACGTTTATGTGCAACGATGCCTCTTGGAGAGACCATGAGCCCTGGGTCTGAAACTGATCTAGATGAGCACCCCAACCCTCTTGGGAGGCGTCCGTAAATATCGTGATCTCTGGCGGTGGCTCTGTAAACCTCGTTCCTTCCATCACATTGCACTCCTTTGTCCACCATAATAGCTCGTGGCGTACTCTGAAAGGGCATGTTATGCAGCTGTCCAACGGCCAACGCCTGTTGTCGTTTATCCAGACTTGGAAATGACGAAGGTTTAGCCGGCCCCTGTAAGTGAATGCCTGGATTGACGTGAGCGATCCCAAAAGTGACATCCATCTCCTTACTGGCGCTGCTCCTTGTCGAGTTAACGTGAGAATCAATTCCTTGATAACTAACCAGCGGTCCAGAATGGGCAAAATGAGACCTCGATCCGCATCCAGCACAGCTCCCAGAAACTTGATCCTTGAAGTGGGTGTTAATTCCGATTTCTCTGGGTGAATTAACCAACCTAGATGAGTAAACACGTGGATAACGAATTCCGTCTGTTGCACAAGCACGTCCGTTTTCACATGTCTCCCCAAAAAATCGTCGAGATATCCGTGGATGGCAATACCCCTCATGTGCAGGAACTGGAGTACCGGTTTCATTACCATCGTAAATAGCCAAGGCGCTATCGATACCCCGAAGGGAAGAACACGAAACTGGAATCGCCTGCCGTTCACTGCGAACCTCAGATACTTCTGGGAGTGAGGATGTATGGGGATGTGAAGATAGGCGTCCTTCAAGTCCATGCTTACAAACTTGGAACAAGGATGAATGAGCTTCCTGACATTTGACAGAGATTCCATCGTGAATTTTGGAGGTTTCGCCAAAAATTCTTTGTTCAAGATCTTCAGGTCTATTATCATTCTCATTTCCCCTGAGTCGCGCTTGGGTACTAGGAAAACTGGAGAATAAAACCCCCGAGACGAGTCTAGGGGGGACAACTCTACAACTGCCTCCTTCAGCATCAGTTGATTCACTGCGAGCATCGCCGCCTCCAGGTGCGAACCTTGAAGATAATACCTCCTTCCTATAGGATACACCGCTAGAGGTGGACGAACTTGGAATTGAAGTTGATACCCTTCGGAAACCACCGAATTTATCCAAGGATCCCGCGTGATCTGTTCCCAATTTTGGGCGTAATGTTGCAGTCGACCCCCCACTGGCGAGGGAACGACTGGAAGTTGAAATCCGAAATCTAAAATCAAGTCCGTGGACATGCGAGGGTCGAAAGGATCTGACTGTGTCAAAACGTCCGGAACGGAGTCAACGACGTCGGGGGGGAGCAGACGCGCCCCTAGACCCCCTGGAACCTCTGCCTCGAAAATTAGATGGCTGAGTGTTGTTTCTCGGTTGCTGATACTGAGCTTCTGTCTGACGACCCTTGGCCTGCATATTTGCTCTCTCCCACGCTGAACGATGGAGGGGGGAACGGGTCTGAAGACTGGGGCCACCTCTTCTGCCACTGGGGGCGCCGCGATTTCTGGTCTGAGCTAATAGAGCCGCCGTCAGTCTGGAGTTAAGGTTCCTAGAAGTCTGCGCATCCTGTGAACTTATAGCCTGACTACATTTCCCGTTAAACATAGACTCCGAGTTAACAGGTTGCTGAAAGAGATCCTCCTTCGAGTCCTGTGGCAGATTCCTAACCCCTTCCAATAACTGAGATCGTTCCAAAGCTGTCAACCGTCCTATTGTGCCAAGTTGAGCTTGGGTAGCATCACTGACTGCCAGGTAGATGACGTCCAGAAAAGAATGAGCTATGGCCACCTCCTCCGCGCTCATGACTACCAAAGATTGAGGTTTCACTCCCTTATAGTCCTGGAAGGTAGGGGGTATGAGCTGTCTGACCCCTGCAGCGAACCAGTTGATATACGACAAGATATCCACTGAACTCCTCGCTGAAGAATCAATGTCCCTTATATCCTTGCGTGTGAGGGAAAATTTCTTCATTGCTCTCCTCTGGAGTGCCCTGGCATCTAACTGGCCAAAATCCCTGTCCAGATCTGGTGCAGAAGCAGGAAGCATCCGATCATGGATGACATACGCTTGTTTCAAGCTAGCTCTAGGAAGACTTGAAATATCCTTGGCCTTAGACAGAGTACTGTTAATCAAGTTCAAGCCCGTCTTAACAACTGAGGAATGAGGCAAAGATCGTTTGGATGGACGAGGGGTAGGCAGCATGCCTGTGGTACCCAATTCTTCTGGAAGAGCCTGAGAATCCTCCTGATCCAAAGACGCCGGAGCCGTACATGGCTTAAGTTTATACAACATCTCGAGTTTGTCCACGAATGTCCATTCCGGTACTAAGTCCGCGGCCGAAGTGTCCGCCGGCGGAATAATGATCATCCCTTCATGCGTATCTAACTTCGCATCCATAGGCAAGTTACCTCCCGAATTCTCATCCGTGATTATAGGCAAGATCGGCGGATTGAAAACATCAACAAATTCCGACAGCTCCTGTTGTTGTTGTTGATTGTCACCTATCAAGTCATCATGACCCAGCCCAAGCGGGACGCCCGTGCCGTCCGTGAGCTTAGAGGCTGGCAGCTCGCCCGACCGCCCGCCGCACGTGCTAACCGGGCCGGTAATTGATGAGTATGACCCACATTCCGTACCACGGTTCATAGCCACGGGCTTCATGCCCAGCACGTGCGACCCGGCCTTTACCGACCCAGTGGCGGGAGGGAGAAGGTTATCGGTGTCACGTCCGTGCGGCCCGATCAACCCTGCCCCACTTGCGGCGCCTGGTTGAGAGCGGACACTCACACTTCCTAGGTCTCCACGACCTGACAAAGACAGCAGGCCCCCAGGGGGTAAACACTGTCTCTTAACGGGAAGATCGTTAGACCTAACCTCCGAACTCCCACCGTTGGGGTCGGCAGCTCGCTTACCAGCCGTAGTCTTATTATCATCGGACTGCTTAGCTCCGGAACGGGATTCATACCCCTGGGGGGCAGCGGAATTTGCCGAGCTACCCGAACGGGACTTAGATTTATTGAGGGATTTCTTAAGTTCCTTAAACTTGGCATCGTTCCGTTCCTCTAAATCCTTGACTGACTTGGAAAAGGACTGAACTAGCTCTTGCTTAAAAGATGAGAGGAGAGCACCTAAATCAAGGGAGTTGGACTGAGTAGCTACCGTACCAGACGGGGGAATCTGAGAAGAATTTAACTGATCTTCACTTAAAGTAGCTGTAGGTTTCAATGGAGTGGATCGGGACTTCTTCAATCTTATTTCAAACATTTTAATCCAATCTTCATCGGGTAAATCCTTACACATAAGGCAACGTGAGGCCATAGAGCAGATTGAATCTTTGTCACATAAAGAACACAAGGAATGAGGGTCCCTATCCGACATAAATCTCTGACAATTAACACATTTACGTTGCGACATCTTGAATACTTCGCGGAAAACGGCAAAGTCACACAAATTTCAGAGTACAAGACACACAAAAACACACATGAAAGTCACAAATAAACACAATGCGATTGTCCAAAGACCCAATGTCGATGTCACATACCCTATTTAACAAGAATCCAACGTAGCACATGTGGAAGCAAAAAGAATTTCCAGTCTCCTGTGAAGTAGCTGCTGATCACATGGGCTACAGAAGAGAATGTGAAGCTGCCACCTACAGGGTCAAGGGAAGTAACTCCAGGTGGATGAAGGGAGGTGCAGACCACTAAGGGTAATTATGACTTAGTTTTTCTTTATTAGGACTTTCAGTCTTCTGTAGGTAGGTTCAGGGAACAGAGAGAAGGGGCACAGCTCATCCCAGAGGGAATGTTTACGCCAATAATTATTTGGAAAATTGTTAACAGGGTATATAGAATTATCCCTCAGTACAAAAAGAACTATATAAATAGGAATAGTCAACAATAATCTTGAAAACAGATATGTCAAAATGTCATATTAAAAGAGCATGTTTCTTCCATCTGCACATTTTGTGATTTTGCCAGGTTTCTTAGAGAGCTTAATTTTTTCAAATGTTAAGAATTTAATTCCCTCTATATAGATAAATCTACATTAAGGGAATTGTCAGCACGTAATAATTGTGGAAATAGACATGTAAATATGTCACTTGTAGAGCATATTAACGTCGCTTCAACCTCCATGTGCTGTGATCTTGCCAGGTTTCATTGAGAGAGGTGAGTTGTTAGAACATCATTAATCTGACTAACAAAGACGACTTAAGACAGATTGGACACGTAACATCCCCATCACCAACATAATTCAACAAGCTGCACATCTTTTGTATCAGTCACATCTGCATAATGAATGTCTATCATCTCTTTAGATCTGAAAATATGCCAATAAATGCACTGTTGTAGATGGGCCGGATGGAGCATCGTGAATTCCTCTGTGAAGTAGATAAGATATTTATTTTAAGGTTTTTGTCCAAACAAGCTGTTAGTGACTTCATGATATGTGCAATTTTTCTGCTACAGCAAAAACCATTCAAAATCAACAAAGAAAATGCAAATTAGCATTGCCAAAACATGGTTGAAAAACTCTGTCACATTTATCTTAATTGACTTAAACATATTTTATTCAGTGAAGAAAAGGGTTAGGTACAAGTTATCAACTTAGGTAACCTTCTCCCAGGTATTTACAAATGCAAGATACACAAAAACATATATGTAACAAGGAAAGTGATATATTACAGAAATATTAGTGAGAAATATACATGGTTATTTAAAAATTTTTAAAACTGCATGCAGTCAGGAGAATTGCTTACTGTTTGAAATATATTGTTGGATTGCCTTGAAGATGGCCTGATTGTGCATTGTACATTTATCTTAATCTTCTAACAGACAGAACACCCTAGCTTATTCTTTGTATTTACAAATTGCCATGCACTCAAATGTCCTTACTGACTAATCAACTGTCACATTATCTAAATCTTTTAAGAAACAGAACACTCTATTTCATTCCATGTATTTATCAAAAACCACGGACTCCAAAACTTCTATTGTCCAAGGCTTATAAACACCATCTTTCAGAGTGCCCTATCTTATTTGTCACTTAGGTCGCCCAAAACCCACAGACCTTAAACCTCTCAATGTTTTAGCTGAAAACCATCTTTCCCAAGTCTTTAACCTTATAACATCAACAGAATCCTATCGCATGTCCTGATGATCCCGAATATCACAGACCAAAACTGTGCAGGCTGAAACGTCAACTGACACATTCCTCTAACCCTTCACCGATCATCCTCCCATCTTATTCCTCCTCATGCTTCCATGATCAAGCTTCTAAGGAATCCAATTTTATCTGTGTACATAGAACTGGAATAATGAATGGGCTCCTATTCACTGAGGAAATTGCAACAGTTTCCAGTTTTACTTCAGCCTTTCTTGTCAGAGAAGAGGGGTCCTCTTCACCATCTCTGTTCATAAATGGAATGAAAACATCTTTAGTCTAACACCATGGTCGTTAGATTCCCATTCCTCAATAGTGTCTTTATTCTAACTCGGCGTGCTCGTTCCTTACATGAAATGATTGCCAAGTCATGTTCCATGGTTTTCAGGAACAGATTTGTCATGAAAATAAGGCATAACATTGAATAGAACTGAGATTGAAAGTGGATTTGTACATTTGTGTAAATCAAATTGAAAAAATTAACACTAAATGAAAACAGTTATCCTTTAGATCATATTTTTTTACCAAACAAATCTGCTCCCTTCAAATCAAATGTTTTTAAAACACATCTTCTGGCTTCAAATCTAATATTTATTTTAAACAAACCTGCTGGAATGTCGAAAACAACAGCGTTCAAAGCTATTTATCTCTGTTCAAAAGGATTGGTGTAGCATGGATTATATTGAATGAAACAAATGGAACTTTTGGGAGTCAACGGCTAAATTTATAATTTTCGATATAATTTTTATGACATGACATCGGTCATCCAAAAACACAGAGTTTTTATTTTGTTGATGTTAATGAACACTTTCACAAAGATATCTGCTTAAAACAAAACCTGAGAGGACATTTCAGTCTGGTTAGATAATGATGCCAAACCAAATTCCCCTGTAAGGTAGAAATTGTGCCAGCCCCAGTGACAGGCTAGTTTAAGCCTTACAGAAATTGTCCAATTTTTCTATGCCTGGTCTCAAGGGTACAAAAGAGGAGCTTCGGTCCAATGAGAAATAGGAAGCTGTACTCAACCACATATTTGTCATATATATTGCAGAAAGGTTTAGCTTAACCAGTGATTGAGGATAGCCCAAGATATGCCTTGCCAGGTAAGGATAGTATCAAAACATACAAGTTCCTTACAAAATACCCTTGAAAAATCATTTCTAACAAATAATGCTCTGACCATACAGCTCCTTCTAAAAAAATATAAAAAATGAAATCAGGTCATTAAGTCATACAAGGAAGTATTTACCTGTAGGTCTGTACAAAATAGAATGTTTAAAATTGTTAAGTTTATTCTCACACAATGCATGAATAACATGCCAGTTATATATTTCATACATAAAATTCAATCTATGAAGGATTATTTCCAAATCACAAGTTGCAATACCAAAATAAACACCTTCCTGGCAATCTAATCAAGGCATATACTTTTTGCATGGGTTATTATGATATTTCACAGGGGCCTGCTATGTAAAACACAACAAACACAAGAATATAATACAATTTGTATTTTTTTTCTTCAAAGCTCTCATGTTACCATGTTATTTGAAATTAACTGCAGCTCACACACTCTGAGGTAGTCAGTAGGGAACTATTATCAAACAACAGGGTAGACACATTCATTAGGCAAATAGTATATTTCATTAGAGTGGAAACAAGGAAATTTAATGAAATATTGATTACAACTGCGTGAATTGCATGAGGATTAAACCTCCACAAGACCTGGAATAGAATCCACTTCAGGTGATTGTGGCCAGAGAAATCGTTACATAAAACAATTTACTTGATAACATGAATCTTATACAATAATGCTTGTAATTAGTAACACAATGACCTTGACAGTAGATTAGTGAAATAATTTTTGAAATATGACCTTGATAGTTAATTCCAAATTTTCAAAATATTGGTAAAACAAAACTTTTTACTCATATAAAAAGGTATTTTTGCTAAAATCAGCATCAACATTTTGAAAGAATAACTGAAGATGAAGGTGGACGAATCGGTATGTACCTGATTTCATATAAAAAAAATGAGTCCTTTTTTTGGTTATCAAACTATCTTTTTCCCACTTACATAGTTATATATATTTATTTGTAAAAAGGTATCCATAAAAACAAAACAAGGTGATGAAGCACAAAGTATTCACAAAATATGTATTTTTTATATTTCAGCTTTAGCGTACGAAAAAACTTTAGGTATGAACACCTGAAAACGTTTACGAGATAAAAGATCTAATGCTAACAAAATGGAGCACATAAACATTTCATTACATGAAGCTCTCATCCACCTGAAATTAAACTTCTGTTGAATCATGAACCTGCTTTAAAAAAAGTAAACTGTTTCTCGGGCACATAGTTTACGATAGTAAAAGGGTGGTGATTTTAAAATTCTTTTTGTTGTATTAATACTGACAAGAAAGGAATACATTTCTTTTTCTCCAGAAATAAAGTTTGGAAGCGCTGCCAGTATACAAATTGGAAGCACTCGCTTTTCAATATTCTCATTTTTTTTATTTGTCACCAATTTAATGTCACTGCTAATTCAAAGTTTTTACTTTTCATAACTAAATTTATTTAAAAACAAAATGAATTTGAAGTAAAAATTCCTTAAAGCAAATATTTTTTCAATTATCCTTTTTCATGTCGTTATATATACACTATTCTCATGCCCTCTTCCTTCGTATGTTTCTGCCAACATCAGTTCCTGAAAAATTACCATTGAATGCAGTGAACCTACATAGTCAAAACAATATTTTGCAGAGATTTTCCCTACCTTGGTGTGATGAAAATGTTCATAATCATTGAAGTCCTTTGATAATCATTGGAGATTCAACAGAGATCCGTTACACCTCATAATATGTCATCCCACAAGTGGCATCTACTGCGCAAGTGATGAGTGGTAATCCAAGTAGTATTTCCTTGCTGTTTCCTGAAACATTCAACAACACTGACTTAAGCTTATTGACAAATACTTACAAACATTTTCAAAGGAAAATGTAAGTATAGTATATCAAAGGTTTGTGAAATTTATAACCATGAAGCAAACAAAATCAAAGATTTGAAACAAACAAATTAACTTACCATAATGTAAAACATATATTATATGGGATTATTTGGCAAGTGATATTTAACTGCAAAATATGATTGTTTATAACAAAGACATTGATAACATTCTCAGAGTAAAATTAATATCACTATTTATCGATCAAATTATCTATCTAAAGAAATCTGTGTCTCTTCAAGCTAGATGTGAGAGTTACAATTTATCATTAACACTTAAAAAAGGTTCTGCCTAAGAAACTAAAAAACAAAATATTGATGATTGATTGATCAAGGAATGGCAAATGCCCATTTTTAGCCAGGAACCAAATACGGATTATTTCCGTACTATAAGAGATAAATCCTGTAAGAAGATTAGCATTGATTAATCTAGTAGATAACGTACGTGTTAATTTGAATACTGACTTCACAATGAGTGATTTTTTTCAGGTGCTGTTTCTTCCATCAAAACAGACTCTTCACGTGAATCAAATATTGTTATCAGTTAATTGATTAAATCCTGAGAACAGAACAACTGTGCTTCCAGAGTTTAGTCTCACATGAAAGGCGCCAATAACTTTGAGACTGGTACCTGTAGAACCATCTTATTGTACTCCTTAAGATTCATTATGGCATCAGATCATGTTTTGTTTTTTACAAACATTGGTTGAATAAAAAATCAAGAATTGAATGAACACCTCTCTGTGAGTGGAAATAATGTTGTGAAAAATACAAGAATCTTTATTTCAGGTCCGTGTATTTTGGTCACAGTCAAATCTTTACGGGAGAACTGGAGGCGGGGGATGTGTTCCATGAACACTGGATTTCAAAAAGTACTTATTTTACTGCCACTTTTTAAAGACATATTTAGCTATGATAAAGATCAGATTTATGGAAAAACCTACTTTCTCTTTGTCACAGGATATACATGAGAGACCAAGACATTGTATTAACAAAAGCTAATTGTAATAAATTTCTTGTGTTTTCTTAAAAATTTCCATATAATTGCCAAAATACAGCTAGATGAACTTGGTTTATTTTGAAGGAGGAAATATTTCCAATACTAGAACAATGTGCATGTGATGCACAGTGATGTCCCCCTTGCAAACTTTTAATCCAACCTCATCATCTTATTGCCACTTATACCAGAAACAATCCATACCAAACACATTAAAAATTCAATGGTGCATAAGGAATACTTTTATAAATTTGTAAACTTATTTGTTGTAGGAAATGTGACATTTGATACTCACAGTCATCAATTATTATAATTAGAATCTACAGCCCCCAATATGCACTAAGTTCAAATTGTTTCCATGGAAACCAGAAAAAAAAGCGTAACGAAAGTAGCAAAAGGCACCACTCCATCAGCTAGATCTAACCACATACCAAGTTTTAAAAAAAACCATTGAACGTTTTTTGAGATATGGCCCGGAAACAAAAGCATTTCGAAATTACGGAACTGAAAACATTATGTCTCTTGCAAAGCTTTGCGGTGGACATAATAAGGGGAGCTGAGGGCCTATAGATCCTTATCCATAAATCAAAGCATTGGTGGCTCAGAATAATCATTTTTAAAAAAGGGAGAGGAGTGAAGTTCTTTGACCGTAAAGATATCCTTTCAGAGATAAATAAATGCAAATCTCTGCTATTGTGAGGAATAGACATCCACAATTTTAGAGACCTTTTTATTGACACACCTCCATATTTCGAGGCGCGAGTTAACAATTGTTCATCAACAGCTAATAGACAGATCCATTCACAAGTCACGTCTCATGTCTTTATTTAGCATCTCGATATGAAGAATCAAGAATCGTTAACTCTCGATCCACAAAAACCTGAGAAAAGCAGACATTTGTAATTGTAGAGTAGTTAATAATAGAGCAATGTTAATTTACAAAATTCTGACATTGTAAATCTTGAGTTAAAGTGAATCAATGAAAATTAATAGTGTTCGCAGTTCTTAACTTGGACATGATATAAAGACATTCATATCTCTTTCCCACACATTTCTATCAGTGCTAGGGGGTTAAGCTCCAACATCAATTATTCTTGCATATTATTATACACCCACAAGAGGATATGGATTAAAGAGAACGGCTCATTCCTGGAACATTTTCAAAGAAGCCTGGGAATATATCGATGAAGAACAGTACTTACACCTGTCTTTCTACAGAAAGTTTGAGTCAAGTTATGAATTTGGTTCATTCAATGATATTAACTTTTTTTTTCTCTGTTTGTTGGAATAATGGTAAATAGGGCTATGTGTCAATATCATGAAACAAATTATCAAAAACTTGGGTCATATTATTTAGTCACAATGGTGAGGTGAGGTGAGGTGAGTTGGTGCTTAACGCCGCTTTCAAGATTATTTCACTTATATCGCGGCTGCTAGTATTATTGCAGGGAGAAAGCCCGCAACACCATGGTGGCTATGCATTGCAGTGAAACCTGCGAGCATCGACTGGAACTAGCGAACCATGGGTGGTACTGCGCTGAATTTCAGTGTAGCATTGCACCCAAACCTGACTGCGTGTAGAACAGTTCTCTACTGCAGACAAAGTTGCCGAGCCCCTGACGGGATTCGAACCACGGACCTCCTGATCCGAAGCCGAACGCGCTAACCACTGCGCTTTCCCGCCCCCTGGTCACAATGGAGATGGTTAAATCCACACTTTTACTAACTTATCTATCATTTGTTCCAAGACTAAATCATGTGAAAAAAGTAAAGTCTGAGGTCTTAAATTGCCGGAAAAGGAAATAAGCAATAATTCTATATTTCATGGCATGCATTGATCATATCAATAAAACTAAATACTTGTGTATCAAACAAAACTTTTTATCACTGCTGATAGAATAATTGTAGGGAGAAAGCCTACAACACAATTTTTGCTATGCATTGCGGTGAAACCTGCATGTAGAACAGTTCTTCACTGCAGACAAAGTTGCTGAGCCCCTGGCAGGATTTGAACCCCAAACCTCTTGATCCGCCTTAAAAGTTCATAACATTTTTATGAACCAGAGAAAGACAAGTCAATTTCAAAATTATTTGTATGCATTACATATTTCATTCAATTATTCCATAACAAATCGAAAATATTTTATTGCCTCTAAAGAACACGAATAAAAAACAATGGATGTTACCTCAACTATGTTTAGTAATAAAGTAGCCATAAAATATCAATGTCAAATAAAGAAAACAATAAAATTGCTTTTGGCCAGTACGTGTGAAGAAATTCCTGTGATGAATTGATCTATGGGTGATAAAAACTTTATTCAATATTTTGGATGATATTCAATCATTACATACGAGGGGATATAAATAAGTTCTTACAAGTTGATATAAAACAGAAGCCAATGGTTGTGACATTGACTTTATTTTTCAATTGGACATTGATGCGATTTGTCCATTTGTCTTTGAGACTGTCAATGGCCCCTCAGCCATGCCTCAGTAGCTGCCTTGAATTCATCACCATTGCCAAATCTTTAGCCATGCAAATGTGATTTCAAATAGCAAAACCTACTGTAGTCGCTTGGGGCCAGATATGGACTGTAGGGGGATGGTTAAGTTGTTCAAAGCCACATTGTTGAAGTGCAGCCTGTGCAATACGACTCTTGTGCTCCGGAATGTTGTCATGAAGAAGCATAACTCCAGCAGTCAACATGCCGCGCCTCTACTTCTTGATCACTGCTCTAAACTGCTTCAACAAGTCAGCAGAGTAGGCTCTGGTTATTGTAGTTTTAGGTAGTTTATAGTCTATAAGTATCAAGCCCCTTGAATCCAAGAAAATGGTCACTTGCCATATCTTGCCGTGCATCCATATAAACTGTAATGGCCTCAACAGGCCTTCCTGACCCTGGGTCCTTGTCAAAGGAGCTTCAACTCCGCTTAAACTCAGCTGACCATTTTGCAACAGTTGAATACTGAGGGGCTTCTTTTCCATACTTATTAGTCATGTTTATGTATTTAGGTCACGTTCACCCCTTCTTTTGTGAGAAACTTGATAACTGCGAACTTCCCCTTGTATGCAATGACAAAAACTCAGGAAGCAAAATTCATGAGAAAAAAACTAGTTCACAGCAACTTCAACAGCCAATAATGATACACAAAGGACATGAATTGTGAAAACATATGTTGGCAATCTATTGATAATCTCACTTAAATTTTAGTCCTCCTAGAATTATATGAAATTTCATTAATACGATATCTTTGGACGGAAAACTTGATGAATATTTCATCAATAATAAATTACCTGTTTTATGAATTCATTTGAATCGCATTGAGACTGCTTACTTCATAAAGTATGATGTCACAAACAATTTTGTAAACGAACCAATTAAGAAATATTTTCTTCTTTGAGTGGCTTTTTCTTTAAGAAATATTTTGTAGGTTTTTTTAATTGCATATAAATCTAACTGGGATATAGTATTTGAAATGATCATGAAAATGTGTAGTTAATTATAAAAGAAAACAAATAATTCTAATGAGATATCGCCACTCAGTAGAATGACAACATTGGTTACAGCTACTGTAGCCAGACAGAGGTTTTATTTCACTGATAGAACCGAGTATCTCACTCTCAGTCATACAATAGACGTTAATAACATAAAAACTCACACCAACTATAACAATCCATTCCAATTTACATCAAAGCATCTTAGCATAATTGTCAGATTCTAAAGCTGCTTCCTATACACTTTGTCCATGCTTCATGAAATTAATTCTTACAGATTTTGAATATGCAGTTATCTAACATAATAACCAATAAGAATGAAAGAAACAGTTGTGAGCATTATATAAATCTTGCCAATGGATATGAAAGTGGGTTTTTTATGAACTTTATTTTCAATTTTTATGACCTTTTCCAAGTATCTGGATGTCATTCAAGTAGTGCTGACAGTAGTCTTCCCATTAAAAAAACTCAAAACCATTATATATTCATGTCATAGAATAATTTACATTAATATCTATAACAAATAAAGAAAGTATCTACAAACAAAATTTACCTTCAGGGAATAGTAGTCTTGTGATAATAATTTAAATGCCAGATGACCGTCAAGGCCCTTCCTTAACTGAGCTTCCCTTATACCAAAATACTAATTACTAAATTCTACTATGACATTGCTGGATGATCAATTCCAATTGGTTGACGATTACATTAGAACTAATCAAATGGTTTATTCAGAGAAGGTTTTGTTTATAAGTGAGATGAATCTCTTTTCAATAGGAATAACCCATGTGTGCGTTAACATGGAAAGAGGAAATCATTAAGATTTTGAAATCAAAAGCTATAAATGTCTTTTAGTACAAACATTTTTTCCTTTGTATATTAAGTCACTGTTCAGACTCTATCAACTCACAGTCAAAAAAAATAACTCACTTGGTAACTCAAAAGAAAAGATCAAAGCTAATAAAAAGTTTTTTTCAGAAACTTGCTAGCAATCCTGTTTCTTTTTACTGCCTTCAGGTACGAACCATCCACGCTTCATGAAGTCCGTCACTGAATTCTTGCTAATAATAGCAGAATCAATGAAGAACAGTTGTTGGTACCATAAAATATCTCTTGAATCAAGGGACCGTATAAATATTTAGTGAACCTTCACTATATATCACTGCAAGTTATACTTAAAGGATTAAGAGATATTGGAATTTCTGCAACATGCTTCCCGCTTAATTACCATAGACAAATGATTTACCAGTACTGAACAGTGGCTGTTACAAGCCCATTAATTCAAAAAGCATATTTCAAATATAATTTGTGTTGTAGAAAATGAAAGAGTTATCAAGAAAAGGAAAAAAGAAATTCTTCACTGGTTTTCTTCATCTATAGTCATGTTTTCTTTGTAATTATATCAATTTGAAAAGCATCACAGAAATATTAATAGGTGCCATACAATTATACAAATTTGTTTTCTTTTGGTATCTCTACTTTTTACTCAACGTAAAAAATTTTGTTACAGAGTAAGTGGTACAAATAAATGGAAAGGATACAAGTACTGTTAACTTCTCGCCAACTGGATGAGTTTTTATGCTCACCTTCTTCTTATATCATTATCTGTTTCATTTTACCTTTTCAAAGATATTTTCAAAACTCTGTCTTCATTGTAGTAACAAAAGAATTCTCTCTTGATATTTTAATTATATATATAAGTATATGTATTTTTTCCATTTTTTCTGTTTTTTGTTTGTTTTTAACTGAACTTTTCATTCCCTTAGTGTACCCATAATTTAAGCATGATACAATTTTAGTTGATGAACTGATGAAATCATTTCTATGAATGTACAATTAACATCATTCAAAGAAGGCGATATTTTGAAATAGATTGTATACAAATTATCCAGCCTTCTCATATATCACAGTTATGATACAATATCCAAAGAGATATTGAATTGTTGCCTTCCTAGGATATGGAAATAATTGTTAACGCATAGGCAATCAGTCATTTAATCACTGAGTTGATGACAGAAATACTATGAATTCCATTAGCCTGTACCAATCTTCAGAAGCATAACACTTTGTGACTATAAGGATAATCATATGGATTAATCATACATTATCAAGTATTGTTCTTCAAAAGCTGTTATCAATGAATCTGATGTTATCTTTGTTATCAATAATTTTTCAGGGGGCGGGTTAGGGTAGGGGCTAGCTCGTTTGGCTTTGGATCAAGAGGTCCTTGGTTAAAATCCTGCCAGGGGCATGACATCTTTGTCTGCAGTAGAGAAGTGTTCTACATGCAGTTAAGTTTGGGTGCAATGCTACAATGAATTTCAGCGCAGTACAGCACAGCTTCATTAGTTCCAGCCCATACATCCAACAGAGACGATTGGGGTTTTTAGGGACTGAAATGGGAGTTTTTCCTTCCGAATGGGGCAGCCGATGCTTGCAGGTTTCTCTGCGATGCATAGCCACAATGGTGTTGTAGGCTTTCTCCCTGCAATAATACTAGCAGCCGCTATATATGTGAAATACTTTTGAAAGCGTTAAAACCCACATCACCTCACAATTTCTCACCCCACAATTTTTTACTACAGTATATCCTGCAATATTTAACAGATGTAATTGTTGTGACAGTTGCTGAAAATGTTTCTTTTGATGATAAACAAAGGATAAACAGCAAAATAACTTGCTAACATAAGCGCTGGAGACAATATAACCTTCTGTGTGCATATATTATTCTAGTTACAAGAAAGTTATTGGGATTGGCATGGTGGAATGACAAGCCCGAGTACCAGAAGCAGAACAATCACTGCTTGTAACAAATGCAAGAATTCCGTACATGTATATTGCATTTACTGGATCAGTCATCAAAATATTTTACGAAGAGTAAAACCGGGTTGAATACTTACAGTGACTTGCATTCACGATCGTCACATATATCCTTTATAGTCCTGGTTAAGTTAACTAATCTCGCTATATGATGAATCTGAAGTTTGACCTTTAGTTGCGACACATCCCGGTAGTTCACTAATAGCAACCATTTCCTGCTCTTATGAATAGAATAACTTCCATTGTCTGTACAGTCACAAGCCTTGTTTGTAAAAGTTCAAATATGATGTCTGATGGCAAAATAAGCGATAATTATCTATTTTTCACATTAATTGGTTGGTTGGGACAATACAAGAATTATTTTACAACATATTTTCATTATTATATGATATATTAAGATAAGCTTCTGACTATATTGTAAAAGGTCACTCAAGATTTCATTATGCATTTAGTTTCATTCGGGATAGAAATTGCAGTAACTAAAAGTAAATACCAAATCTACATTGCAAATGGTATCTATTAATATGATTTTATATAAAATAATAGTTATACAGAAGAAATTTCATTTGAACTTTAACCCCAGCCTTTGCTGGAACTCTACCATATAAAACGACATGTTTCTAAGCTTGTCTTCCTCCAAGTTTTACCTACAGTGGCAGAGGGGTTAATTGTTGAACTTTTCAAATTATTTTGATAAATTACCTTTGCACTTCTACATCTGGTGCCTTTTGATGTTTTCTAAATGTTTCCTACTTTTGGTTTTGGCTGTTGCACTGAAAACACAATTATAATAGAATTTTGTTGGTGGACCAGAACTCAAAACCAATACAACCTAGCTCATCGACAAGTTGAGCAATCATTTCGAGAAGTGGTACCTTTTGATTTTCCTAACTTCTTCCATCTTCATATTTTAATACAGTCAAAGCCACTTCTGATTCCCACTACTTCCACTCGTTGATTGAAAATCTGATCACGTGCCAAGTTTTAGCTGCTGACATTTCTGGTTCAGAGAAAACTCTTTTTAATTTCAATACAGAATTCCAGTGGGACACACCATGTCATCTACGCATTTTAAAAACTACACTGAAACCACATTTAAATTTCTATTTCATCTACTTCAAACCACTCATTGTTGATTTCAGAATTGCAGATGAAATTGAAATCTCTTGCTATTCAATTATGCTCAAATATCAATCTATGGACAGTTGTCTAATCTTGTTGTCATTGTAAAATTGTATAAATTCACCTGCAAAATGTATTAGATATATATCATCCCAACAGTTAGAGAAGTTCATCTGAAAGATATGTCACACTCTGAAATCGATTTCAGAAATGATGACAAGTTTAGTTGTATTATCTTGATTAGTTTTCTAAATCTTGACAGCAACATGTCCGACACTTCTTCATAACTACATTAACAAATATCCTAATCAAAATTGCTTAATAGAATTATGGGTTTGTGACGAGATTAAATTGGAGATAACTTGCAATGATTGATTGGGATGTCAAAATCTGTTAGGTTAGTGACGGCAATATATCATAATTATTGACTTTTTTGTCATTTTTGTATCAATAACAATGATAGACTAATGAAACATTCTAAAAATATCCAAATAGAAACAGACTTAATTATTTTTAAAGCAATTTAACACTTCGTGACAGAAATAGTCTTGGTTGTCTTCTAATTAACAGTTGTAAACCTTTAACCATTTAACCATTTCAATCATAATGATAATAATATAGAGAGCACCAACCCATCCACTCAGTGGTTGCTAAAGGCGCTTAAAGGAATATTATTACCCTGGTCAAACCCAAGCCTAGAAGCTAGGTTACCACCAACAAACCTCTTCAACAGGTATCTATTACCTGCTGGGTGAACAGACACACATAAAGTCTCTTGCCAAAGTTCACACTACATGTCTCTCAACGTGTCTCAGTTTGGGAGCAGGGAATCATGCTTAAAACTCTCATTTAAACTGACCATCCAGCAAGCCGTGACCGATGTTGCTGAACTTCACTAATAGCGGAATTACTTTATATTATGGGCCTATATCATCCAAAACTGTGTTCCACAGGAGATATTGCTTGTGTAAGATCAAGCAATATCTCATTATTCCTTCTGACAGTAGATTTACAGTCAAGTTCATGACATCACAATTATTTTACATTACCAAGTAATGACATCACTGACATGACGACATCACTCGGCAAGCTTCGGATATTTGTAACTTTTATCAACTTGTGTTGATATATTTGTTATCAGACGACACTTGGGTGAGAATCTCTATTTATCACCCTGTCAAACTTTTCATGTATCATGTATCCTTAACATTGTCGCAACATTTTCTTTTCAATTTTATCTTTGATGGTTTTTGTATGCATTCAAAATATCTGATTTTATAATTTTATCTTTGCTCGTTTCAAACATCAAGCTTCTTCCAGAGTCTCAAGTTAGAAAAATGATGAAGAGAGTTTCCAAAATAATTCTTTACATCTGAAAATGAAATGTTCAAAGAAATATTTGATGAATTTCAGTTCTTTCTGCTACAGTGATGACACATACATGGAGTAGTAATCTGTGATCAGAGAGAAGGAAACGGACACCTGTTATCATTAGATAAGCCCTTAACTCGTCACCTTGTCAAAGCTTATCTGGAAAGGTAAATGGAAATTATTTTTGAAAGTATAAACACATCAGATAACAATGTGATTTGTTAAGATTTGTAACAATTATCATCTTGATAAATTGAAATGCATTTTGATGTTTTTAAGCATGCACTTAAAGTATCAGATTTTTCAAATTTCCATAAAAATAGAACATCTGAGACATACACACATTATAAAATTTGCTACTTCCCAGTGTGATTTTAACCTTAAATGCATGTTTTGTAAGCTAGGAACTTTAATAATTATAAAAATAATAAGGATATTTAAATTGCGCTAATCCACGTCACGGAGGGATATGCTCTAAGCGCATCCTGCATTATTACCCTGGTCTAACCCAAGCTGCCGGTTACAGAGCTCAAGGTCACCTTCAACACAATCTACACCAGGTACCCAATTAGTACTGCTGGGTGAACAGAGGCACAATTTGAATAAAGTCTCTTTCCTAAGGAGACACCACAAGTTTTTCACTTGTGCCTGCGGGGCAAAGAATAACCCTTTAAACTCTAAGTTTATACAGAAATGATCGGGTAACCCACCCATCCAGCGAGCCATGCCAGATATTGCTGAACTTCACTGATAGCAGTCAACTGAGCTAAAATTATTATGTCCTTATTCAAGAGATAGTGTCCATAACCTTCAAAATACACCTTTATTCAACCAACTCATTGTATATAATATTTGTATTGTATTGTACGTTGTATATATGTATAAATGTTCTTGTACCTCTTATGTCTGCAGCCTGAATTAATATAAAGTTCAGTTTCGTAGACTATAAACTGTGTCTTATGTTTCCTATTGGTTGCAAGGGGTACAGTTTAAAAGCTATATAAATCTATTCATTTATATATTTTATTTGATTAGTTCGTAAAATTTCTGCTGAATTGAATATCTTAATGTTGTAACATGTTTCTTTTAGTAATTACATGGTCAATTTGAGTGAAATGTGATACTAACAATCAAAAATCAATTGCAAAAAGACAGTAAACAGAGATGAAAACTCGTTAGACTTGACCAGTTTGTCAGGAAAATTTGATAAGAGGTAGCAAAAGTTATACTCATCCAAGACGGACCTACTTTAGCACAACAACTAGAGGTGTGGAACGAGGGAACAATTTTGTTCCGTTCTTGCAGAACAACTGGCTGATTTGATTTGCATTCAACCTCTTGGCAATTAAATACATAAGTGTCACCAGACCATGTGTATTAAATTGGATATATAAAGTTCTTCTGGATTGTTAAGTTGGAAATCAGTAAATTGTTAAATCTTCTGTCACTTATTTGATTAGGGATCTTTAACATTGCACACTGCTAATGAACGAGATATTGCTCCAGCGGCAATAAACATGGTTGAATGGATATAACACCATCTGTAATGAAGACCATTTTAATGATCATTTTCAAATAATGATCGATATCATGATTTTAACATACTATTTTCATGATTATTTTGACATACCATTTTTATGATCACATTTTTATATATAATTTCATTATTAAAAAAAAAAATCTTTATAATGTTGTTCATAATATTTCATGATAAATATTTTCAATCATCTGACTAAATGACAATTTAATCAAGTGTTAACAATGTATGCATTCAATTGTGAAAAATTTCCTTACTTGGATTTTCTTGAAATCTTCATCAATGCATGCATTTGAATCTGATATATTTCCATATTTGGATCTTCTTGTAATCTTACATGTTTCTCATCCTTTGTGAAACCTTATTTCATGTTTTTCTCTTTCATTTAATTTGTAACTGGATCTCATTCTTTTATCTTTTAACATCCTTGGCGACCAAGTACATGAGAAGAGATTTAAGCGTCTCTGTTCCTTCATCCAAACAGTTTTAGTTCTAGGATACCCCAAAGACGTGTTGGAATAGAAAAACATCCAGCAACAACTTACAAAATTAGAAAAAACTTTTCATCATTATTAGCTGTGTCTGAAAGACAAGCCCTAATAAAAATTTCTTTCTCTTTCTGTGTCCAACTTCACTTTGGCTTAAGTATTGTACTCAAATGGATTGCTTCCATAAAGTCTCCTGCAATGTTAAATAGATTGAAAAATCAGATAAGTCGTTGTAGCATGTTTATTTGGGTAATTGGGCAATTTCGCTCAATTTGACCCAGACAATTCAGAATCAATGATAATGAAAGCGGAATGATAAAAAAGTTTTAAGTCAAACTCAATTAACTTTATGAAAAGATTGATGATAATATTAAAGAACTGAAAAGTTTTTTTCTAATCTTCAAAGCAATCTTATTACTTATTAAAACATGGATTCTTATTGTCTAGCTTTGAAGGATGGTGGTTTTTTTCTTAAACACTAAATTTGATATTTGTTATCCATCAAACATTTTCTTTTAGTTTCTAATTAAGACTCACCTGAAGTCCATCCTTCTTGAATGAGAACAGATTTTTTTATCCTAAAACTATATTTAATTTTGTTAATACCCTTCCAAGGAAGTCTCAAAAACTTATTAAGAGAAATTTTGAATTGTGATATTTTTTTTCTAGCTTTACTTTGATGTTTCTGCAAGAAAATCAAATAAGCTGCATTAAGTGTCTCAGATAAAGTTTCAATTTATCTAATTGGAATTCTCTTCCTTAAGTCTAAAATTCTATATGAATGAAGAGGTTTCTTTTTTATGCTTAATCTTTTGTTATCCAAGGGTAAATTAACCCTTAAGATGCGGGTCCCGGAATATTCCGGGATGAAATTAGCTTTGCCCGCAAGTCCCCTTAGCGGGATGCGAGTAGCACACTCTATTTTTCTCACGCTAACTAATTATGACCGCGGGTCTCGGTAGCGGAGCCCGGAAATTTATTGCCTAGCAGTAGTCTCAGTTCAACGCTTGTATTTTCGTTCCGGCTCTCGCTAAGCAACCGTGTTTTGTTTCGTTGGTGTTCTAAATAATGCGCGAACATGCTCCGAAAGTTATGAGAGTATTGATAATGTTTATCGTACCGAAAATAAGCGTTAAAATCACTCAATTTTCCCCCACTCCCCGCCGCACGTGCTAATAGCCTGTGGGCACTTTCTCCCCGCTCGCACGAGCTTACCGTCCCGCGCGTGCTATCGTTTGCTTACAAGCCTGCACTCACACCAAACGTACAACCTTATATCGCACGCCCTATGCTCTGAACATTTGGGCGGATTTCAATACCGGTTGGATCATTTGAAAGAGCAGAAAATTGTCTTCAATTCAATATAAAATACATAACTACACTACCTGAATTGAAGATACAGCATGTGCCGCAAAAAAGGTGATTTTTACATATTTTTAGTTTTACACCATTTTGTCACACCAATTTTTACATGATGTGCTCAACGTATTTTGACAATTTTTATATCATAAGATAGAGAGAAAGATTGTCTTTCTTTCCATGTAAAATGTGTACATGCGCAAAAATAAATAAAGACACAGCAAGCGCCGCACAAAAAGCTAATTTCTCGATTCAAATCATGTAAACTGAACGGCGTTTTTGACATGTGCCTTTCTTTCGCTCATATCTTCTCAACAGCTAGGCGTATTTTGAAATTGATTACCTCGTGATAAAGAAGGAATAATTGTCTTCGAATTGATATAAAAAAATTATATACACTATATAGAATAAAGATACAGCAAGTTCCGCAAAATTGTGACTTTTGTTTATTCTTTACGTTTTTACCATTTTCTCGCACTTTATATCACATAAACTTCTCGGTAAATTTTGCAATTTCATATATCAAAATATAGAGAAAAGGATGATCTTTATTGCAATATAAAATTGGTATGTACAAGAAAATCAGAAAGGACCCGGCGCGCATCGCACAAACAGGCAATTTCTCTATTCATATTTTGTTGACCGAGAAGCGATTTATTTTCAACTGCTTTTTACACTTCCTATCCATTTAACGGCAGAGCGCATTATCAACATTTTTATATCACAATAAAGAGGAAAGGATCGTCTTCAATTCTATATAAAATTTGCAAATCGCAATTAGACAATAAAGGAGCGGTTAGTGATGTCGCAATTATCAAAATCTGTTCTAAAATACCCGAGGGTACCATCTTTGCAAACTTTATATATTCCAAACCAAGTGGTACATATTTATTATTTTCATATCATCGTAAAGCAGAAATAAATACCTTCATTTTCATGTGTAAGTTGCCCATATTTGAATCAAAATAAAACGTGTGGAAACGATGCGACATATGTTGCGGTAAGGCGATTATCAAGGACTTTATTACTAGCTATACCCACGTTTCGTTGGTAATAACTTCTAATTACAGTGCAAAAGATTGTTATGATTTATTTCTTCTTAAAGAAGAATAAATTGCCTTCAATTCCATATATAATTTGCATGTATACAAAGCGAATAACATGATTTATAAAGTTGGAAATAAAGACAATTTATTTTGAGTGTGAGTGTATGTTTCAACGGGGATATCCCGCCTGCACGCGCTGAGCGTGTGCGTTTGCCCGGGGCTATTAGCTTAGTAATATTACTGTGGGGGTCAGAACGTTATCGGGATTTATCATTAACCTGTTTTCGTAATTTATATCTTTCGTTTAGGATGGCGTATCGTGATAAAATTTATCGTGAAATATAGAGCAAGAAATTAGCTTCAATTCCGTATATAATTTGCATGTGTGCACTCAGTGATTAAATGATTTTATAATGTTTGAAATGAAGACAATTTTTAAAATTTAGTAAAATCCGTTCCAGACATATTATAAAAATAATTTTTATATCGATGTGAAGAGGAACAATTCATCTTTAGTTTCGTTTTGATTTCGCGCATGCGCTCTTGGAATTTATTGAGTTATGGCGCCCGAATTGAAAACAAGTTTACTTCAGTTGTAGAAACCGTTCCAGGCGTGATAGAAATTTCATTCAAAGTGTCAAGTAAGTATCATCCATTTGTAACATGGGATTCGCCGACTAGCTTTGTATAAAACGACGACAACGTCCTTATTCAGCCATGTAAACACACCATATGTTGTTAAAACGGTCGCATCTGGCGGCGCTGGAAAATTCGGCCACAGGGGCTAATTGCATTATTACCGTAGCGAGGCGAGTGCTGGAAAATTCAGCCACGGGGGCAAAACTGGTCAAAATAATATTCAGCAACGGAAGGGTTAAGAGTTCATAACAACTTTGCTTAACCATTTCATGATTGACTTTAAAAGATTTTTTGCTTATTCAAGTTAAGAAGTCCATTATAACAAGACCCACTTAAGTTTTTGAAGACTAAATTCCTGGCCCACATTATCTATGAGTAACCTAGAGATGAAGCAATATTTTATTCCCAACAAGCAGGATAAGTATGTAAATAGGATTTACTTAACAAAGCATAAAAGTAATTTTTAATCGTTTGGGTATCCTTGGTTCAATGATAAAGAAAAGGAATTCAGTTAATGTTGAAGGATATGTCATAGTATCAGGAATCGAAATAATAAATCAGATGATATGAGAGTCATATGTCTGTATCATGTTACATATTAAAATTGTTTTATTTTTCCTAAATTCAAGAAGTTTGTCCAAAGTTGGTATTTCTTTTTCTTAAAAATTCCTGATAATAGGATATCCTCCTGTGTATAAAGAATCATTAATGATAAGATATATCATCATATGGAGAATGTCTATATCCTCAAAACTCAAAATGCAATGGCTTGCTTTTATAATTCATTAAAGAAAAGAATTAACTTCAAGAGCCTTAATTAGGAGCTTAAAATTGCTCTTTCAGGTTAGATAAGGTCAGAAAAAGCAAACCTTTAATCATGGTCTTCTATAGATATTACTAAGGTGATGGTAAATATCTAAGGTGACCTTGACGATATGTGAAAGATGAGTATGTTATGAAAGGAGATAATTTTGACAAGAGGTTTGTGCATGTTTTAAAAAGAAAGTATACAAAATAAGTTTTGCTTGAAATTTAAAAAAAAATTTATGGGCCTTGATTTGGCTTGGGAGCTGTTCAGTAAGATCTAGGGAAACATAAACATAAGAACCCAATATGATTCATATTGACTATCATAATTTTCTACATTAAAGGTTCATGAAAAGTACATTATAATGTCAGACAAGTGAAATCTCAGAAGCTTAGCATGATATTAGTAAATAAAGTCATGAAGTAAAATTAATCTTCTTAAAACTTGAATTCTGGTTTGTGTTAAACATAATGAAGTTTTGAAGGCTATATGTGACCATCTGCTGATGGTGCAAGATAAAATTTACTAAATTAATCATTTATTTTGTTATGATATTTTAAAGATATTCTTGGCGAAGTTAATTAACTTTTCTATTACAGTGGTATTCTTGGAGAGTTCACATGATAATGATGAAGATATTAATCAAAAGGATTTTAAAATTTCATTTAGTTCAGGTGCATCCAGTGCCTGTAGTGCAGAAACATATCAAAACATTCTTGTAAACTCAGGATACAGAGCGCCGCCAAGCAGTGAAACCACAATCCCATCTTTAAATCTCTTTTTATGACAAATCCAGGAATCAAAACCAAGATTCCAAAGGTGCTATAGCAGCTGACCTCTATGCCAGAATCTTTCTGGTCAAACCAGGGTTGCAGAAATTGGTCTATTTGCCTGACGTGTCTGACTGGAAACCTTAGAACTTCCATGGTTCTATACTGATCAGCAGGTTTATTGCTGAATTCAAAATCAAGAAAGAAATTAAAACTGTACATTTGTTACCGAATTCTATCAGATTTGTCTCTTGAAACAATCACAAAGTTCTTGTACAAAGCGGACAAATTAGGACCATTGATGACCATAGCGAGTTGGGGTTTCACGTCGCTTTCAAGACTATTTCACTTGTATTGTGGCTGCTAGTATTATTGCAGAGAGAAACTTACACCATTGTGTCTATGCATTGCAATGAAACCTGCCGGCATCAGCTGGAAGTATTGAACCATGGGTTGTACTGTGCTGAAATTTAGTGTAGCTTTGCACCCAAACCTTACTGCATGTAGAACAGTTCTCTACTGCAGACAAAGTTGCCGAGCAACTGGCAGGATTTGAAACACAGACCTCTTGATCTGAAGCGGAACGCTCTAACCACTGCACTATCCCGCCCACAAAAAAATCTCTTACACAGCACTGAACATGTATGAGAAAGTTAATAAAAACTTGCCAAGACGCTTCACGTGCTTGAAGTACAGCACAGTGAAATTGTTGATACAAACTTGACTTGAGGGAAACATCTGAAAGTGGTTCAATGATGAAAAGAAAACTTTGGAGAAGTCTGTTCTCGTTTGAAGTGAATGGAGAAAACCAGATCATTATTGAAAGTTCGATTTGAAGTTCAACTTTCTCAAAGCTAGACTACTTGAAAGTATTATAAGGGCTTGATTATTTGTTGAAATGATTTAAAGCTACGTTAACTTTGTTGAATGTCATATTGAGGAATTTTCTTGTACAAGATCTGTAATTATCTTTGATTGTATGTTTAAGAAGGGGAAATGATTAAACTTACAATGATTTGAAGTCAAATTAATAAATTATCCAAGGCGAATTTACACAAACTGCTCTAAGGCTCAGGTTAATTTAATCCATAGTAATAAAATTACATAACAATCACCAAACCTAAACATGTTTTGTGCACACGGCCCAGTAACATAACTACGTACAAGCCTAGCCATGATAAATCTGATAAAAGTGAATCAACACAGCATTCATTTTGGTATGGTCAAAATACTCATAAACCTCTTACAATATTCTTACAACTACAAATTTCAAATCAATATAGAAAAACTTGATGAGCGGTATCTTTCCTTTCAGTGAGTTCTTTCATATACTTTTACGGCATTCCCAAACTTAGATAGAACTCGGTCTTTTCTGACAGAGAAAGAAGAAGGAATCAAGGAATATAAGTGTTTGATGTGGATGTAATTGGTTGAGTAAACTTCAACTTATCTCAGAGTTCCAAATTTCTGGCAGACACTGTGGAGGTATTGGGGCAGAACCTGATGGACATGTTATTTGGAGGAATTCAAGGAACAGTGAGATGTTGTTTGGAGATCAATGTCCTAATTGATTTTGAAACTCTATTGAATCTCACATTTCTTTACCATATAAATCATTGGATATATTTCTAGAGAATTAAATTCAAAGAAAAGATATGCATGGAATCTAAGCATCGAAAAGGTCTGTGACAACCACAAAAAATTCAGGATGTTTTGGAATATATGCTTACAAGATTTTCTGGATAACAACTTCTTTATTGTGAAAGTTACGCATTTAAGAGTATATGCTTACAAGATTTTCTAAACACAACTTAATTCTTTATAGTGAAATTCACCCGGCTGTAGTATATTGCAAACAAAGATAAATGACGTGTAATGATAGATTACCCATAAATTTACAAATAATTCATGATGACACTTATGACTTATGGACAAGGAGCTTGCTGTCAAGCTAACAAGGCTTTTCAACAGACATAGCACCAATGATTAACTTCATTTCTGAATTTTTTTGTGTTTGGGTGACTTTTTCAAATTGTATAATCTTAACTAACCTAACTGTTACACTCAGTAACATGCATGACATGAATTGTGAAATTAATCACATTGTATTGACATATTTGTATGAACAGGAATGATCCCTCGAATCATTTTTCCACACAAAGTACGCCAACTTACTCTCCCTTTAAAAAGTTATTGTTCTTGAAGATGAGAACTCTTTAAACATCAATACACAGACAGTTTTAAAATACAAGCATTTATATAGCTTCAACACTGCATAAAACATTTCTTAAGATGAAGTCATCACTTCCAGTGAAACACTGAAAATGCACAACAAAGGATATCATATTGGTTTCAGCAGTAAAGGACCAGAGTTTCATCTTTAAATATGAATGCAAAATGTGTCTAGAAGACCCTTCAAGCTCTTAAAAGGATCAAAGCTGTGATAATATTTACCTCCAAAAATGACTGAATCAAGAGAGACAGTAAATAGTGTTCAGCGTGTTCATAAATCTACACAAAAGACTACACACATCTGACGTCATCACTGAAACACTGATTGGAAATGCACAACAAAAGATATTATATTGGTTTCAGCAGTGAAGTTTCAAAGTTTAATCTTATCTACACAAAACAAGGATTCAAATACGGAAATTTAGCTGTCTGTGGCAAAACTTGTCTCGAAGACCCTATGGTAATCATGCATCTTTCAAGCTCTTCAAAGCATTACAGTTGTGATAATGTTTGCCTCTAAAAAAAGGCTGATTCAAGAGAGACAGTAAAAAGTGTTCTTTGTCAACATACATATTCAAGTTTACCTTCAAAATTTGCCATAATTACTTGTTAGGACATAGAAAAGAGGTCATCACTAATGCTATAATTGATATATTCATATAACTATGTCATTAGTGAGTTCAAAATGATCCTGCCTGAATTGTGTATATTGTCTTTTCAAAAGGCAAAATCAAACAAAAAATGAAAAAAAAGTTATTAAGCTCAAAGCAGATCTTATTTCACACACTGCGAAGAAGTAATTCTGTTGTGAATTTTAAAGTTGAACTTCACTGGTTCTATATACAGAGCAGTTGGTATATTGCTGAAGTCTGAATCAGGAAATGACAACTGTACATTTTGTAACCTAACTCTCTGAGGTTTGTTTCTTGCTTGGAACATAAGTCCTTGTACCAGGTGGACAAATTAGGAACATTGATGACCATTGATCTGTACAAACAAGAGGTGTATTTAGGCAAGTTGGAGTTTAAAGGTGCTTATTACAGGGCTACTATTATCATTGCAGGAAGAAAGCCCGCTACCCCATTGTGGCCTTGCACTGTGGTGAAACCTTCGTACATCGTCTGGAACTAGTGAACCATGGCTGGCACTACGCTAAAATTCAGTGTACCATTGCACCCAAACCTTAATTTGTGTAGAACAGTTCTCAAGTGCAGAAAAAGTTGACGAGCCCCTGGCTGGATTTGATTCACAGATCTCTTGATATATAGCTGAACCGGCTCGCCATTGTGCTAACCTGCCTCCATTGGAACAAGAACAAGACTGTTGAGCATATTCATAGATGACAAAATAAAGCAACTGAAGTTTCTCATTCAACAAAGAATAGACAACCAAAAAAACAACTTCTAACTGAGACTCTGACAGAGAAGAAACACCATAGTCTCCATAAGAGTCTGTCTGGACTCAAATCTATCAAAGTATGAAAAACATGACTGACAACTGAATTTGCCAATTTAACTCTTTAGATATCGTCTAGCAATCAATCCTTTAAGGTCTTTAACACATCAAATCAAAAAGGATGTTTTTAACATTTTAGTCACAGGACATAGTTCTAAAAGATAGAATATGAGACAGACTTCTAAAAAGGGAATTTAGTCGTTAAGACTTCATGAATCATGATCACTTTACAATGGTGTAGCATCTGACTCATCCATAAAGATAGTTGTAGGGAGAACATTTATTTCTTTGATGATGAATTATGATGGAAACTGCACTTGCAGCTCTTAAGACATTACATGGTTGACTATCTAAAACATTTAATCAGAAGTAGGGTTTTGAGATACAATATTATTCACAAATTATACAATATCATTCAACATCCTGTGTATGTCTACACAGGATTTCAGCTTAGAGAAAATTTCCTTCATGTAAAGAAGTGAAATAAAAGCTTAAAGGGAATGATCCATGATGAAGAACACATTGTGACTCAATGCCAGACTCTAAAGCTTGTTGATCTGGATGTTTTCCCTTTAATTTTCTCTTCTACAGGAAATATCCTACTTGGATTTGTTTAGATATCAATCAATAAGAACAGATCTTGGTTGTGGACAGTTCATCTGAGTTAAATTCATGAGGAACATCATAGGTCCACATGAAATGTTCATTGATTATACGATTATCCATGTCACTTAAAGCGAATCAAAAGGTTTATGGACCTCATTGATAATTGTTGTTGAACATCTCTCTCGGCCAATTAGAAAACAGAACGTTCCTCCATCGTATAATAGTAACTATTGTTGTGCTCAGTCTGAAAAGTCCCAATTTAGCGGGCAAAACTTGTCATTTACTTGTCACAACTCATAGGCATCTATCCTTGGTGGGCCCTCCCGTCAACATTCATTCATTGTTCATCCCCTTTATAGATCTCAAGTCTATTAAAAATTATATATATATTTGGATAATAGGTTTTACTTAAATTTGCAATGTATATTTCATTTACTAAGATTTATCTGCTTAGTTATCATACATGTCTAATTCAAATACAAGATTTCTCAAAGTAACGTAAATCATTGGACTCGAGTGTCAAATCCAAAAAACTTTTTTGTTTCAACCTCTTTGACATCGCGAGCATCAATCTACTTAACAAGTTTAACTCTATGTCTGTCAATCAATACTATCCCTTTCTAATAATCTGACAGAATCAGTTCAGTTAACGTTACAACTTGATATGTCTATCCAACTGTTCTACTGTCAATCCAGGCTTTATCTACTCAGCAAGTGTCTGTACAGTAATCAATATAAAACAGACAAGTTTTTGTGAAAGAGTATAAGCATCCCCATGGCTGGTTAACTTCTTGATAACTGACAGCAGATAAAATTGTCTTAACACAGCAACTGGATGGGTTTCTTAGCATGGGTTCAGATTAGCAAGATCCTTAGAAGAAAAAGAAGTCATTGAGTGCAAGTTTTATCAGTTTATTGTAAAAAGCATAAAACATGATTTTTTACTTACTTGGAGAAAGAAGACGCTTGTGGAAAGATATCCAGTTCTATGAAAAATTGTGGTCAGTAGAACAGCAAAGGTTTACATGCTGATAGTTTGGGATACAAATAAGATTTGTTCAATTATTTCAAGACATCAACTTCTTTTGGATCAGATTTGAGTCAATTCAACGTTGAAACATGAATTTGTCCTTTAATAATTATATAGTTTTCTTGACCATTGGAATTGAACTTTTTTGCAAAGTAAAGTTTAGAATCCTGTATCTTGGACACAAAATATTGGAGATTTGACCAAAAATCAAAAATATTATTTTAAAAAATCATACATGATCATATTTGTGATTGACTATGATTTTTTTAAAGAAGCTTTTCTTTCTTTATTTACAGCCAATTAAGCAACAATACAACAGTTGTGAAGGTAGGGAGATATGGGGTTTAACGTCGCTTTAAAGAGTATTCCACTTACATCGTGGCTACTAGTAATAATGCAGGGAGAAAGCCCGCAACACCACTGTGGCTATACATTGTGGTGAAACAAGCATCGGCTGGAACTAGCGAACCATTGGTTGTACAGCACTGAAATTTTGTGTAGCATTGCATCCTAAACTGCTGTAGAAGCTGTGTTTACTGCAGCAAAAGTTGCAAAGCCCCTAGCCTAGCAGGATTTAAACCCCAGACTTCTTAAGACAAACGTGCTAGCCAAATAGTTGAAATGCCAGTCAGGGTACATTTTTTAGAAGCTGTATGTAAAAAACAAAACAAACTATAGTTCTGCAAGAGCTCTGCATGTTGGAATGTTACTAAAATGAGCAAGTTAAAACACTGAAGTGATTGTTTTGCTATCCATAACCGGTCGTGCAGAGAAATATCATAATTAAGTCTAACAAATTTCCAGACTGACTGTTTCTCTGATTTTGTGGACAAGGATGACTTAAGTTCTACAAATAGTTCCATTATAACAATTAGTAACATGAAATTAACAGAAATTATATTTAACAATTTCCTCATGGCAAGGCACAGCACTGAATAATCCAGATATTTTCATTATCCAAGCCGTCTAGACATTTAAGATCTTCAAAGAGTTCTGTGTGCTTTGGTATGCTGTTCATGTTATTCATGGTTGAATCAGTCATATTTACAAGTATACCATTATTGTCTGTGAATAAACCGATTATGTTTCATTTCATTAGTTTGCTTACTACACTGATCACATGAGCTATGAGAGATTTTCTTGCCGAGTTCCTGTTGATGATGTGTGTAGAAGTGAGATGAATTTAAAGCATATCCCTTAAAGGCACTCTGTCACATTTCATTTTGGAAAAAAGTAATCTTGTAAAAAGTAAAACAAGTGTTACTAATTGCAAAACAATCTTTTTTTTAAGCAGAATTTTTTAGGGAAAAAGTAATATAAGGAAAAGGAAAACAAATGGTACCACTTGAAAAACAATCCAATTTTGAAAAGGTATTTGTTATCCATTCAGTAATTCTTTTTAGAAAAGAAGGGTTTTGAATCAAAATAAACCATGAACAAAATTGGAGGATGAGTGAAATAAACGATAAATCTGCAAGTGGTACCATTTTAGAATGAGAAATGGTGCATGTATTGAGAGGGGAAATCTACAGAACAAAGAACTAAGGTGGTAATTAAGATAATGTCATATATGATATTATCATATAACCTTATAAACAACTAAAAATGTAAGTATGTCAATCCAATTGCCAAATAACAAAATTCACTAATTAATAGACATGATTCTTTGATTTGTTGATTAATTCAATTACTTGATTGATGTTTGGCTAAGTGGCACCGCAATTAATGTTAATATCACTTAATGAATGTAAATTTAAAGAGTCTTAACCTTTGACTTCTCAATAACAATAAGATCTAAAGCATCAGTTAACACAATCAACACAAATACCAAACCAATAATGGTAAAATAGCAAGATTCATGTCTTTGTACAATTATAGAAAAATAAGGAAAATTGTATTATGAGAAAAACAAAATTATCACTTGGAGAATTAACAAATAATAAAATAGATAATGTCAATGAATCAAATTATCAAGACGATGAATTCTTTGATTTTGACTCACAAAATTACAGATTTTATGTAAATTAATTGGGATGTTTTTGTTAATAAGGGATAATAATATTTTAAATAGATGAGACGTGATTCACAATATTTGATAATCAAATAGTCTTTTCACAATCATATCAAGAATAAATACTTCCTATATATATTCATATGAAAAGTGATCATAAGAGCTTAGTTAATTGCATAAATAAAGTCAAATTAACAATCTTGTATTAAAGGGTTCTGAATTTCATATTGGGGACATTAAAATATCAAATTATTTATGCAAAATTATTTCAAATGAAAAAATATTATACATTTGATTTTTCTTTGCTTGAAAATGAAATAAGTATGTCATAGAATAATGACATTATCATGCTTATGATGTCATCTGAATCATGATGTCATAGAACTGTAATGTCATAACTTGATGATGTGATAGGATTGTGATGTCATCTAATTGACCATGGCTGAGCAATGTACAAAATCTACTGCCAAAACAATATCTCCAAGAAGATATCCCTTGATATCCCAAAAGATATAGTGAAAAATTCAAAGAAAAATCATTTTCTGAATCCTGTTTTTGATTCCAGTGAACGCTAGCAAAAAAAATTTTGTGGAAGTTTTTTTAAGAAGTTTTGTTAACTTTTAGATTAGTCAGATGATTTTGATAATATCATATTTATTTGATTTGACGGTTATTTCTACAAGACAAATCCAAAGAAATGAAAAACATGCATACCTTATTTAATAATTTCATAGAAACTACCTAAACCAATAAGAAATCTGCAACATCAAAGACATTTCAGATTGAAATTATGAAAATGTTTTTGCAAGAAATGAATAATTTCACTGCTTATATTCCTTCTATTCTCATACAAGCATGTATGTTTGTTTGATTTATAAGAAAACATATCTCGTGTGATGAATAACATCTCTGTTTCATTTCATCGATATCAGAAAAAGTCTTATACCTTATAAGATTTGGAACTTCAAAGCATTTGAGGGGACATGCTGATAAAGAGATTTCCATAGATTTCTGTAATTCTTGTCATAGAGTATAAAAACATTGTTTCATTTCATAATGTTTGAAACTCAATGTCTCTAAAGTTTGGTATATAAGAAATGAATTTGAAATATATTATGGGCAAAAGGGATTAATGAATTCTTCAATACAACTACTACTGATCTGTCTTGTAATTATATCCGTATATCTATAACCAACAATCAATATATTCCAATATGATGACCCTTTCATCTTTCCACTAGAATTGAATTAAGTAATTGGATCTCCCACTCCTTCCCATCATGCATTTGCCCCTGATAACGGTAATGAAATCTTTTCTACTATGAAAACCCTTTCGTCTTCACTAAGAAAAATAATTCTCTCTCCCCTGGGATTATGCCATATATATTTTCTTTGAAATCATGTTTAGATATCAGGTCAGATGTAAAAAGATCTCTTAGATATCATTATTCATATATATCATTGCCTCATTGTCAACAATCCTTCCAATCTGATCTGCAAGAAGAACATTGCATCTTCAAAGTAAACAGATGACTGATCACTCATTCTACACCCTCAACTTGAGAAATCTAGAAAGTATTTTGATTTCAAATCCTTTGAACTTTTTCTTAGGAGATGCACTAGTCATATTGTCAAGAAAATCATTAGGATTGAATATACAATACCTTTCAAGTCCTTTGAAATGATATATTTGAAGAAGTTCTACATGGTAAAACACAAGTATGGACGGCCATTGCATGGGCTTCAATCATGCATATAGTAAATTCCCAAAAAGACAATTTTCAAAAAAGCCTTGAATCATTTTCTAAGGCCCTAAATGTGAAATATTTAATTTCCATAAGAATACAGGTTTCAATGAGGACATAGCTATAGATTCAGGCAGAATTCTTGTAGGTTCACTAAAACATTTATGAAATCACTAAGGACCTTTCTACAGAGTGTATGACTAAAAATCTTTTGTATGGAGTCAATCAGGAAGGTTCACACTAGTGCCGTAGCACTGAACAGGCATATACTGGCAGAATTCTTAAATGTTCACAAAAATATTAATGAAATCACATGAAATCACTACAAAGCATATGACTAAAATCCTTTTGTATGGAGCCAACCATGAAGGTTCACACTAGTGTCAAAGCACTGAACAGGCATATACAGGCAGAATTCTTGAAGGTTAACTAAATAATTTATGAAATCACATGAAATCACTACAGAGCATGGAGCCAATCATGAAGATTCACACTAGTGCCGTAGCACTGAACAGGCATATACAGGCAGAATTCTTGAAGGTTCACTAAAACATTTATGAAATCACTGAGGACCTTACTACAGAGTGTATGACTAAAAATCTTTTGCATGGAGCCAATCCTGAATGTTCACACTGAATAGTCATGCATAAACAGGAAGAATTTTTTTAGGTTCTCTAGAAATACCACAAACATCATTGGCAATCCATTGATATGGAGTCCTTCTCAAAGTTTCACGCTAGTTCTTACCTTGGAAGATCTGAAGAGGTGAAATCGTCAGTAGAGTGTCTCAACAAAGATTCACATGAGGAACTTACCGTCAGCGCTTACCCCATCTACATAGAGTCCTCCACAGAAATTCCAGAAGACTAAGCAGAAGGTTTTTCTAATGCTTTGAACTATGTTTCATAAAATCAATCAGCCTGCTTGTTATTGTCAGTGCAAACCTTGACAGGAATTGAATCCAAACATTGAAAAAATGCTCAGATAAAGAAATTGGACATCAAAATAACTAATTATTGATTTGCACTAGCTGTATCTTGCATGGCAATTGTTGGATATTCAAAACAGCCATCAGCACTTAAATTTTTCAGAAATTGCCTTAAAAGTCAGTATTGATGAGGCATGTTAGTACTGAAAAAGTTGTATGTTACAGAGTTGATAAGGAGGGAAATCCACATCTTACAGGGTGCATATGCTGCTTTGAACTTTGGTATAAAGGTACTATATAGTTGGACAAGTGTTTTGGTTAAAGAAAAACAAAAAATGTTATTCATTATTATCCTAACTTTATCAACTTTGGATTTAATGATTGACTAACTTAATTATTGTCTTCAAACCACTGAATGATCTAAGGATAGAATGATAAGGTATAAAAAAAATGAAAATAAATTTTTAACATTAAATTGATTAAAAAATAACTTCAATTAAAAGAGATTGTTTGTGATCCAAGACATTATAAGTTCCTACATTTATATGAAATTCTTCAAATTCTTCAAAGCACCAAATATAATGAGGGAAGTGTTATATCTAGTGTTAATCAACAGAAATAAAAGAGGAACTACAAGACATTTACCAAGTAATGGAATGGAGAAAACATCATGAGAGAGAACTCAGTTCTTCCACTTACCTATCAAACATTAACTGTTTCTTTAAATGAATAAAGAATGGTGTATGGAACTAAATCTGAAGGGTTTGAGATGTCTCGAAGGTCTCTTCAATGTTCTTAGGTTCCCTTTCATCTCAAACAAGTATTTCATCAAAGATGCAAATAGTAAAAATGAATTGTGAACAATTCCCTCATCATTCACTTTTTACTAATTTTTTAAAGTTTTTTTATAATTAGAATCATCTAGTCCAAACAAAACAATAGCCAATGAACTCCAAACCACACAATAAGCATAAGTCAAAACAGCTAAATATAATTTCTTTAATACGAAGATGAAATCGTGGAAGCATATTTTTCTGCTTCTGACCCTCATTAAAACTTTCTGCCAAATTTCATACTTTCAGTGCACAACCCTGCCATACAACACATGCACTGTCGCAACACTTTTTGCATTTGTCCGAGGCATTCTCTCCAAATGTTCAGAGCTATCGTGACATTCACAATATAACAGATGGATACCAACTAGACAATGCCACAAACCCACCCAAGCTGATATCTAGAAATCGATTAACAAGAAAACAACAAATCACTTTTGTTAATGAAGAACACAACAGGACATCACTGAAAAAATTATTCTGAAGATCTTAAATGAGAACAATCAACCCAATTTGCATTCTTCATAAGTACTTTTAAGCCCTTTGAATGCATTCTTACAATTCATTAAGCTTTGGTGAAATTACTAGTTTCGAACAAAGACAATTGGTTGTCACATTACTCACACCCTCTCATTACAATGCAGAACACGACACAGCCTTATGCAAGCACAGATAACAGTAATGTTTCCAGTCTCAAACCATTGTACCTCTTAATTGCTTCGTCAGGAATCTGACCTTAATCTGATTGTGCTGTGCGGTTATCAAGATTTGCAGCGTTCTAAGTTAGGCCTAAACAGTGTGATAGCTTTCTTAGTATGCAAGGCAGTGTCTCAGAGTCCTGATTGTACTGTGTGGTTTTCCAGATTTGCAGTGTCTGTAGATTGGATGATGCAGTTAATCAGAATGCGAGCAAAATGTGACACAGAATGTGGGAAAGATAGACCAAGCTTAACCCATAAAGCTAGCAGTCAGTTCACAAGACTGATAATTATAGCAGCGTTAATTAACCTAACGAGGTAAATGACAAAAAGAAAATCCAAAGCTCTGCCAACATATTTCAAGTGGTGTTTCTTTTCTCAAAGGGGCATCAAAATAGAGAGATGAGAACATTAATAACTCCACAAACCTGTAATCTTGCCAATTTATACACTGTTATTATGGCTTCAGATGGTTTGGGAATTCCTCTGCCATGTAGGTAAACAATTATCTCAAGTTCTTGCTATGCACATACTGCATAAATGCTTTCTACAAGATTTATATTAGTGTTTTTGTTGCATCTGCTTTCACTAAGCTTACATGTTCATGTTAGATCCTGTGGTACTTATCAACATGTTAAAAAGGTTAACCCTTTACTTACTGAATGAATATATATCGGATCTCTAATAAGTTCCTATGACCTAATCTGGATGAACTATTGCTTATAAGTTGGATCCCTGAAATCAAGCCAATTGGGAAAAGTTAAAGACTAAGAACTTATGCAGGTAAAATGGTAACAAGAGGGCAAAATAAAATAATTTTTCTCAAACCTGTAGACCATCAAAATTTGACTTTGAGTCCAGGATTGTGCAATGGTGGTACTACATATATTTTTACCTTAAAGGAATTGTACTTTTAAAGGCAACTATATGTACATCTGTACATCCAGTATTCAGGTACCCATTTAAATAGCTGGTTAGACTAAGTGCAATGTTGATGATGTCTAAGACATAGCACAGTCTAGACCTGGAATTGAACCCAGGCCATTGGTGTGAAAGACCAGCATGCTATCCACTACACCAACATGCTCTACATTGAACAGTCTATGATTATTCTTACTTTGAAAATAGGTTGTTTCATGTAAACTGCCGACACAGAATGGCAATAACTAATCCAACAGCTTCTTAGGATGATAAAACAAAAAAATTCAGGTATAAGTATATATGTTCTTACATTTTAAGATTTTCATTCCTATTTTTTGAGAGGTGAGGTGAGTTGGGGTGTTACACCACTTTCAAGATTATTTCACTTATATCGGGGCTGCTAGTATTATTACAGGGAGAAAGCCTGCAACACTATGATGGTAAGCATTGCGGTGAAACCTGCCAGCATGGGCTGGAACCAATGAATTGGTGGTGGTACTGTGCTGAAATTCAGTGTAGCATTGCACTGAAACCTTACTGCCTGTAGAACAGTTCCCAACTGCAGACAGAGTTGCAGAGCCACTGGCAGTATTCAAACCACTGATGAACGCGCTAACCACTGCGCTTACCCCCCTTTGTTTAAAAAATGGGCGTGGTATCAAATTTATCAAACACGTGATTGAACAGCTCGTAATTTTATCTATTTAAATGTTACATTTGGCCAACCGTGAAGGCGGTGTCATCATACCTTGTTGCCACATAAGTTATCTATCTATTTAACTAAGAATTAAGACATAAATTGACTTCTCTCATTGCTCTTCTTGTTCATAAATGTTTACCTGTCCCAAATCATTTCAACAAATGTCTCTGCATATACTTGGACACCACCCAACAGCACCCTTTGATGTTTGAAGACAGTGTCATGATTAATTCAAATCCACTCTTTAACCCCTGATCTATTACCACCAACACCACCGGTTCCCAGACCAATTCTTTTAATGAAGTCATTGATTAAAAGACCTCCATTTCAAAGGTTAGTGACAGGTGTGTACATTTCCTCCAAACTCATCAATTCAAGTCTCAGTTTTCTCAATTGACTTTCTGATCTTGCCCGCCTGAAGTATCAATAAGGAGCTGGAATAATGGATATCCTGAAAATTTTAAAGTTCATGTTTTGGGTTTCAGAAGGATTCACTCAATTCAATGTGTCCTTCCTTGCTGATTACATTGTTTAGAAACGGAACCTTCTATTAAAGAGGCAGTAGCATAATTTTTAAGTAACATAAGGATTTCACGATAATAAAAGTAAATCTTACCAATTGCAGGGAATCCTTTTTAGTCAAAATAAGCTGTTCTCGTTTAACTTGTTCGATTAAGTTACACAAATCCATTTCCCTAACTAGAATGATTAAAAGGTGTTCACACAAAGATGGCCGTGAGGATTATTTTTGCTTGATAATTGATACTTTCCTCCACAACTGCAGATAATTGGGTTGAGTAATGAGATGTTTAACCCTTTGAAGATGCATTTGGCAGGAACATATATTTATTGACAAAAATTTGAAGGATCAAAAGTTAAAAAACATGCTACTAATAATTTACCTTAAGGAAGTTTATAATTTATAAATATTGATTCATTGTTGCTATCTGAACACTTTTGGGTTTTAACAGTTATCCTTTGCCTCAGGGAATAACATAATCAGTGTCATATTTCTGACATGTCAACATATGCACAAATGTTCTAGTCTTTCTGTGCAAGAATTTTGTTATCATGAAGCATAGTTCAATGATAATTGAACAATTCGTCAATTATTGGCACCGTCAAATGACCATATGCTTCATCTTTAATCCAAATAACACAATTGAATTTGATGCTAAAGTAATTTAGCTTATATAAAATAAAACACATTTTATTTTTCTTTCAAGGGTGTTTGTGAACCAAAAATGGTATGGAATTTACAATGATAAATCAAAAGTGCATGATTATTATCAGCACAATTCTGCCTTATTGATACTTACTTATGACAAAATGTTTTAGCATTGCAAATTCACTCATTAGAGAACATAACAGCAATGCTATACTCTAAGTAGTCGCTAGGGAACTATTATCTAACAATGAGCTAGACTCATTGATTAGAGGAACTGTATTTCATTAGGGTGGTTCAGACTCAGAAATTACATAAAATATTGATTTGACATCTCATGAGCTGATGACACGTTATATGATTAGATAGGTCCAATGTTTACAGGACCTTTGGAATCTATTAATGATGTCAAGCTTCAGGATGTTGTATACTAGAGTTTATTAACCCTCTCCGACTTTACTGCAATTCCAAATGGCATAGAATATCAAATTGAGTTTTTAAAGCTTGTTGGAATAGTTCCCATTTATTAAAGCAAACCAAATAGCTTAAGATTTTTCATTAAAACAATACCTACCATGAAATGAGGTCATTGTATCGTCTAGGGGATCTTTCTGTGATACTTAGTATCTTTATACTAGTAGCATAGTGATGAGTAATAACTGGTATTATCCAAGTGGCATATCCTCTGATCTGAAACATTTTATCAAATATCAAGATAAGTTTTAAACTAATCAAATCAAGAGTCATGATTGAGAAGGTGTGAACTGGTTTGAACTGGAGTAAAAAGTCAAGAACTAACAGTGACTTACTGGACACATATTAAAAAAAGTAAAAACTTTTTTTCTCACCAAAAATAAAGAAAAATTAAATGTCTTGATGTGTATGAAAATCTTATATCTGGGAACCACAATTGTTACCATATAAATCAAATCTTTTATTGTCTTTTTTTAAAATGACTGTCATGTTACAGCAAATAATACAAAATTTTAAGTAAAAAGAGCTAGGTCAACACTTATCTAATGTGTAAAGAAAATTTCAACAATTATAAGGATTATGTTTCAGAGAGAAAGTGTGACAGAAAGACAGACTGAAGATCTGCTTTCATTTTTATGTCCCTTTCCACTATTCGTAAGGGGAAATAATGTCTTCAAGTAAAATTTTCATATTATGGTGAAATGCCAACATAGGACTTATTAACAGAAAGATGAGAGTTCATGTCCCCACATTTCCTGACAGACGAAAATCATCACATAATACCAGCGGTCAATTCCAGGAACCCTCAAAATGTCAGGCATCTCAGACTGGATTAATTAATGTTCAAACATGACAGCGCCAAGAAACCTGAGAATTCAGACATTTTCAGACTCCAAGAATCACCATTAATTGACGTGTAGTTATTAGGGAATGAAATGTTGAAGTCTAGACAAGTGTGTATCTTTCAGGGCATTTCATAAGTCATATCCTGATATATTTCATAGATAATATTCATTTTAACCAAAACTTGTCATGTAACACCGTCATTGACAAGACACTTCATCGTCCTTGTCAAATTATGTAAAACTGTTATCAAACCTAACAAATCCTAAAACTTTAGCCAAATCTCTTATCTTTTTTTAAATATGGAAATTTTTGTTCCTGTAAGTTGGCATCCATGAATGGTTTGACAATCATCAATTCCGAGTATAAAGGAACTGTAGCATGAGTTTTTATTTATTATTTCTCAAAGAGTTCCCATAATGTAATAAGTATCATCAGAGGGTAAACACCTAATTACTTAACTGGATTATCCTTAGTCAAAGAAAAAGGCGTTGCTTATAAAGCCAAAACTGCACGTGGCCATTTAAGTGTGAACACATTTTAATCATTTGACAAAGCGAAATTTTATTCACATAGCTTAAACAAACTTAATACCTTCATTTAAAAGATCTTGATTGATTTGAATTTTTTTGGGCATTATAATAACATTTATTTTTGTTTTCTTGGATCACTTTCTTCTCCTGAGTAAATGTTCTACAATGCCCTTAAAGTTTTAAGTTATCAGCAACTATTAAATACCAATAAACATGACATAGTGGTAAAAAAGTCTTTCGTTTTTTTATAGACTTTGTATTGATTGTCATTGATATCACAGCATTTATATATAAATAACAGAATTTATCACTGATGTGAATATTATTTTGTTGGCTATAGACTTTTGACCCGTTTGATATTGTATAAATTCTTTGTATTAGTCTATGTTTATTATTGATTAATCAAATTGTTGTTATTAATATATTCAATTGTTTGTCATATTTTGCTGTTTTGACTAGGGACAGTTTTCATATTTATCAATTCATACGTAACAATTGTGCCAGAGATATTTGCAATACATTAATTAGGAAGTCATGAATGGGATCCTACTGACGGAAAGGGGGAGACTGTTGATGTATGGGGAGTTTGGCTATATGATCAGATTGGTTAAAAGATAGAAGCAATAAACAGCAGTCATTAAATATCTCTGTTAAAGAAATCAAACAATGAACTTGTAACTGGCCAGTAAATGTGAAGATATTCCTGCCTTATATTGATCTGATGGTGATAAAACCTGTAATAACTGCCCGGGATTGTAACACGCTGTGATTTTAATGCATTATGCAGTTATATCATGTAATAACCCTGTTACAACACTGGAATGTGCATTTAGTTTAATCATTTATCACATGTATAAGCACTTAATATAAATATTCATAGTATTTGATCTGTGAAGGATCGTGGGTGCATGAGGTGCATTAAGTGTAATGGAAGCATAATGTAACATCAAGGATAAGTATTAAGCATCTTATCTTGGACAATATCTAAACTAGAGCCATTGGATCTGTAGCTCATCAGGTTTTGTTTATCATTACTAAGGTTGAAGACAAACCCACATAAAATAAGGCATTAGCCTTGTGACCTTCTTTGGTTTGGATAGTCGAGAAATTGACAATCTATAATCCTTATTCGTCAAAATGAAATTCTAATCATTTTAGACTTTTGCTTTCTGATGAAGAAAGGCAAAAACTAAACATAGAACCTTACTTTCTAGAAACTTTACATTAACTCAAATTTTCTGGAGAACTTAACATAGGATCATAAATGTGTATGCCTGCCTCCTCTGGCCATGTTACATTTCAAATTTCTTTATAGTACCATTCTGTTCTGATAGAAGCAGCAAGCATTCTGTGCGTCTCATGTTTTTGCAATACCCAATATTTGAACAAGTATACAGAAGATTCTTAAGCTACCATCACAGTAAGAACCAATGGCATTAGGAAACATATATGATTAAGTATTAGATTTTTGGTACCTTATAATAAAAAACTTCAACATTAATGCCATGCCTTTTTTATTATTTTTGCAGTCACAAAGTATATGAACAAAGACATCAAAGTTGATAAGCAGATTCTTTAGTTAATACCCATAGGACAAATCTCATCAACTACCTATGGTATAGGAAGAAATGTACAGAAGACTTGGTATATTAGTACAAATGCATGTCGTCTCGTATAATTACAAATTCCATTCAGAACTATATATATACACTAGCATTCTGGCCACTTTGCTAGAGAAGTTGAGTCAGTCATCAATGCTTTTAGAGTACATATTATACACAGAGGGCATGAATAGAATGAAAGAGCATTTGAAGGGAGAGAGGATGCACTTAATGTTTGAATTTGTAATTGTGGTGTTATAAAAAATAACTTAAAACAAGTTTTTCAAATGAAAATGTTCATATCCTATGACCATCCTAAGGATTAAAATTTTCATCAGGCATTTAAAGGAATTTAAAATTTATTGAGGATCTTCCATTGAGTTAAACTGTCATTTAAAACGTTAGTGCTTTATGATTCAAAATAGCTAGTTCAAATCCCAGCTAAATTGGTTTCGTTATCAGTTAGAGGAGGAATTTATTGAAATGTTTTCAAGCAAGTCTTATGCTTCAGTTATTTCATTGAAGTCAATTTTAACATCCAAATGATCTCAATCAAATGCAAAGCGAAACATATTTGCACAAACTGTAAACATGTTTTGAAACAAGAATATTTTCAGAATTTTTCGACACTTTCTTCTTGAAAATTATTCCGACTCAGTTCCGTTTTATTTTATTTCTATCTCAACACTTTCCACCTTCGACCTATAATGAATCTAAAATGTTAATAGTTTTCTGCACCACTTAGTTTGATCTATTCATTGCTTGAAAAAAAAATGTTTCTACTCTACCATTTTGTTTGAATGCAGTTTTCCATATAAATCGGAGAACATCAGAATTAGTTTTAAATAGTTTTTAAAAAGTACTGTTGCTAACACTTGAATATTGAATCAACACTACTTAGGGTTATAAAAACTCCTCTTTAGCCAACCTGGAATTAATTTTCCATGTTTACCATTTTGTCATGAGGTCAACTTCTAAATATAGACAATTTATCAATTTCTGTTTCAGAAACCTAATTGATCTGAAATTTTCATTGAAGTAATTTTTGGTATGTATCCAAAGAAAGTGATACATTCGAACTCTCTGTAACATTTGTTTTTATCAAGGAATTTTCTACAGGCATAAAAAATGCAGTCTCTTTTTGTTAACAGAAATATAGCATGGTTGTTACTATATATCATCAATTTTTTCTGATTGAAACTTATAAAACTACAGAGTCACTTATGTGTAAATCAATAAACAAAGTAAATTAGTCATCTTTGCAAGATTGACATTTATTGTGACTGTGAAAGTATACCAAAGCTCCCAACAGTGCCGATCAGTTATAAAATTGCCATGAGTGACCAGCGAAGCATTCAGTGCAAGGAGTGCTAACTGTGAAAATGGCTGACAACTGTTTGGTATCAGAGACCTCTTAATGCTCAATTGTAGCCTCTTTATCTCCCCATGGGTCTGACTGATATCATCAGTATAAGCCTATTATCTTTGTTTTAATTTTTTTTATCATTTTAACATGCAGATTGATTTGTTTTGACAGTTGCTACTTGTACATAACAATTTAAATGACTTAGAATAAAAATTTTGTGCTTGAATAAAGATTTTAATAAAACAATATATATGTATATTTTTTAATAATGATAGAATGTGGATCAATATGCCCTGCCATTGTCAAGTACATGACAACACAACTGTTTTACATTATCAAGTAATGACATCACAATGCTATGACATCATTATAAACATGACATCACTGCATACCAAGTCTAAGGGAAGTGTCAGTGTTCAGAATGTACATTTTTCATAATTATTATGGTTATAAGTAGAGTATCAACATTGAGGCTTAGCTGATATTGGAAACCTCATTTACTTGTATCTATTTTTTAATATGCTTATCTTTCAAATATAATGCAGTTTTTTCTCTATAAATCTATATCAAACCCTTCATATGTATTTTAAAGAGCCAATCCGTGATTTTCATAACATATTAGTTACCTTTGATACGAACCTAAATGTCATATGTGGTGATATAAAATCAAAACATCATAACTTTTCATGTCGAAGAGACATATATATGACAAATACTGGTTTTTCATGAAAATCTAAAAACAGCCTTATAAATGCACAGAGGTGTAGATATCACGTCCAATATACATGGATATTAGTTATATAACCTAACAAACACTATCAACTCCTAACTGCCCTCCTGGCTGTTTTAGATAAGTCTCCAAAATTACGTTTGACTATTTGACGCATGCCGCTGTCCGGTTTTCGATCATGATTGCGACATTCTACCTTCATATTGTCACTGTAAAAAACCAATAAGCTTTAAAATGAGTCTTTTCGGTAACAGTTGATACATCGCAATCAAATGACACCTTTGATTAGGTTAATTGGCATATATAAATCCAACAACTCACAGAGTGGCTCTTTAAAGAATATACCTGGGCATAGTTAATGAATTTAATCTCTGTAAATAGGCCACCCAGAATGTAAGAGGAGTAACTCATTCTAACAACAGAGTTACCATGGCTTGTGACCAACAGGTCTGGTAATAATAAATACTCCATAAAAGCTTCCTGACTTCATTGCTCCTCCGTAAGAGTAATTCAGACATGCACTTCATCAGTGACAACTGCTAGATCTCTTCACGATTCCTGTATACTTCAACCTGATTACTTTCAACGGACACATCAAAGTGAATTCCTTTTGCAAAAAGTTTAATTTGATAATTCCATCAGTAAGGTAATTCATGTAATCCATAATTGTGAAAATGACTAATTCATTTATATCCAGAGAAAAAAAAATGTTTAAAAATATCATCGTCTTGACAGATCTCATCTCAGCAAAAACTTCCCCATTGGAGTTTCTTATCAATTGAATACTTTGATGGCAAATCTGTATTTCATGTATCAAATTTCATCATTTTCCAGATTTGTTAAAAAGCTGTCTTTCTCCCGAGTGCCCGCAACAAACTTGCTATTGAATAGAGGATTTTATAAGAGTGTCCATGGCATATTTTGTTTACTACAAGAGTGCTAGGTTATAAGTTCTTCCAGGGAGAGTATGTCATAAACAATAAAATGCTTCTGTTATAGACACTATAATGCTTCTGCCATGAACACTATAATGCTTCTGTTATAGATTCTATGTTTCTGTTTTGAAATCCACAAAATTAACATATGCTGCATGGCTACCATCTGTGAGAAATAAGATGAACAATAACCAATGACATAACCTCATTTATTACCCATATGGTTATTCATAAGTGGTGACATATTTTCAATATGAGCACATGTGCACATATCACTTCTGCCTAGCAACGATTGTTTCAGCGGGAGTTACCGCATTCTTTCGTCTGTGACGTTATAAAACCATTGTTCGTGACGTCAATATAGCGGGCCGTCGCAAAGGAAGCTGGCCGTTTTCTGAATATTTCCATGCGTTTTAAATGGAATAGAATTGGTAATAAAGAAATTATTCCACTCGGAAGTGTGTCATATGACTTTTACGAAACTCGTGTGAATTTGTGTATAACCCTCGCTCTCGCTCGGGTAATAAAAAAATTCACACTCGTTTCATAAAAGTCATATGACACACTTCCTCAGGTAATAATCTCTATATTTTGTCCTAAGATTGTTTGTTGCTTTATGTCATATTGACTATGTCATCTTGCCCAAGGACATATTACATTAAAATTATGAACCCTAATACGATTTCCCTTGTAGATAATCAGTTTATATTTCTACAAAAACATTGTCTAATTACATGATGGGTCATGTCAAACAAATAAGATCCAAAATGGATGTTAAAACGTTCCCATTACCACACAGATGATTATATATAGACAACCAAATATCTTGTCTAACCACATATAAATCTAACACTTGTCAATTAATCAACCGGAAACCATTTACCAGCATGGAAGAAACTGACACATCCTCAAGATGCTAATTAGTAAAAATTTCACTTACGTAAGGACCAGCACCAAAGTACTTTGAATAGTCATCTCGTAAAAATCCCCATTTCAGATAGCTCAAGTAAGTCTTCAGTGATGGTTCTCTTTACACATACAAACGACTCCATAATGTTTGACATCAACCTTTGGCTGCAGTTTGTCCTAGTTGTTCACTAAATGCAGCCATTTCCTGCTGTAATATCCATGAATAACTTGCATTGTCTGTTTGAATTTATCCTATGTCAGCTACATGTAGATGGTCCATTTACAACTTATTCTGAGGGGGGGGGGGGGGGGGGGGGGGTTATAGTGCAGTGGTTAGCTCTTTGGGCTCCAGACCAAGATCCTGTCAGGAGGTCTGAAAAGCATAACCACATTGTTGGTTTGGGCTTTCTCCCTGCAATAATACTAGCAGCCCTGATACGTCAACTGCTCTCGAAAGCTGCGTTAAACCCATATCACCTCACTTACAGCCAGTTCTATGATAATCATCATTATTTATCAGATAGTATTGATCAAATCTTAGTCTGTTGAGAAAGATCTTCTACATATCATTTTTTAATGCATCATAACTATTTTTATAATTTGTGTGACCATTTTGATTCTTTCGTGCCAGTAATTTCTCAAGCATTAGAAATCATGCTTATGGTAAACTAACAAGTACTGGTTCTATACTTTTGTTAAGCCTTAAAATTATTTATTCAGGTAGCAATCAAATGGCTCACCAATCTGCTGATAAACCAAACTCTATGTTGCTGAACTTTGGCAGTAATGGTCAACTGAGGCACCCACAGGGCCATACATAAGCCATTCATGTTTCCTTCTCTGGGTATTATTTTTGTTCTTTTGTCAAGAATAAGGAAAAAAGATCTCAGTAGGTTGGCCAAAGGAGCCGTATGGAATGATAAAAGATCATTTAAAAGGTTTCTGTCTGAAAAAACAACATTTTGACATATTCTTTGATTTATCATCTTGTCTGATAAAGTACAGTTTTCAGATTTCTTATTTATAAAGCTATTTTAGGCATTGACCATGAAAGCAAGATAGGTCTATGACGCTCCCACAAGTATTCCATACCAGTGTTCTTTTCAGAGTCTCAAAGATACTGAGCGATATTTCTACACATGTATCCTTTAGAAATGCCTGAACATCTCCACTGGTAGAGAAGTAAAATAATATGCACATACTAACTAGACAACTCAAAGCCTACAGGCATTCCATCTTTTCTAAGGCCTAAACTGTCACTAAATTTTTGGAAAGTTGAATTCTTAGGTGTTATTTCATTATAGGCAAGGATGTCCAGGGTATAAGTTATAGCTAAGTCATACTCTAACCCTAGATATGAAAGAAGGGTTAGAATAAGATCAGTCAAAGCATTGAGAGTATGTGAATCCCTCCTGTCAACAGTCAACTGCATGTGTCCAGGGGCGTAACTAGGAAATTTTCAGTTGTAAGCACAAATTAAGGATGTGATAAACCAAACAGACTAAAACATCATACCAATCAATTGTAAAGGTACCATCAAAATTATCTATGCTAAAAAAAACGCAATGAACAAATCCAATTTTTTAGATCGAAACTAAAGTTTTGTAAACATGTTTTGTAAGAGTATTACTTGGATGCAAGGTGACTTTATCAACTTAACAATACGGCACAGAGATTTGGTCTGAGACATGCCAAATACGCTAATGCCACACAACTTAATGTAAAAAATAATATAAAAAAATAAACTTGTCGTCATGTGATTGTACACGATCGATTTTCCGCAAAGAACTGTGTGTTTGACGACCGTTCCCAGCAATATTTTAAAGAAACATTTAATCAAGAAACGTAAATGTCAAATACCGTGTACATACGGGCTATATGACATTTATGCTAAATGCTTTAATTGAATTTCAAAGTGTAAGCACTTGCTGTTTGTGCTACAAGGTAGTTACGCCTCTGGTATGTGTCCTCAACTGTTACTTCAGACGAAACGGGTGGCATTTTGATAAATGAGATTTGGGAGGTAAGTCGTACAGAGAAAGGATAGTGAACTGTTATTTGAAATTTGAGCAAGCAATATTTAGAAAATCAATGCAAACTTAAGACGTAAAATCTATTAAGTGAAGCAATTTCTGCCTGCCGTGCATAAATATTTGCCTTGCCTAGATTTGACTATGCCTTTAAGAACATCCTCATATATAAATATGTATAAGAATGAAAAATGTTTGTTTGTTTGGAAAAGGGTTACATTTATGCTCTGAATAATGATCTGGTGAGTTCAATATTGTAAATTGTAACACCATTGAGCGGCCATCTGGAGTCTCTCACGCTCCTACTCTAAGCTTGATTACATTGGTCAGGAAATTTCCAGGTCATTGAGATCAATCACCATAAAGTGGACATGCTGATTGACTTCTGTTTGAGTACTTGTATTTGAACATCTCTCCAGGTCTCTGGTCTGGTCAAGTTGTCATATATCATTTTCTGATCCCATTTCGCAGTTGATTTAGATATACAAAATTTCATTTCTTATTTGTTTTAAATAGTTAGTAGCGGCTCTAAAAAAAATTAGACTATGCATTAAATATGAATATTTTGATTATCTGAATTTTTGGCATGATTTTAAGACCAAGATCTTTCAAGATCTTATAATAACAAAATGAGTTTTTTTAACTTTTCTGGACATTCTGATTGGACGATCAAAAGCTCCAAAAAAATGCAACTATGCAACTCGATGAATGCAGAAAAAATGTGAAACAATCTTTAATTGACCCATAAACCTTAGATATACATTTTTTAATTCTTAAATGGTTGAATAGTTACTACAAGAAAAGGAAAAAGAACAAAAGCACAATTTGATCTGCTAAATTTCTAAGCACTTCAAGAAATTGCAAGAAATTGCAAGTATTTCTCTCTGTTTTTGTAAGTGAATACAACCAGTGGGTATCTATCAAAACCGCACTTTTTATCATTTTGAAATTTACATTGACAGCAATTTTTTTAGTTGTCAATATAAAGTGCAAGTCTTTAGATATGCAACATTGCTAAGAGTAGTGTATTTCAAATAGACATGTAGGCTCAAAACTATTTCAGAATTCTTTAAATTTGTTAAAATCTCATGGACAAAGCAGTCAGGAGTGAAATTCCCGACCCCACATACAATATTTCTCTATACTTAAAGCTTTTTGAACCTGTATCACCTTAGGAATTCATTATTGTCTCAGACATAAAAGTTATGATGTTTGGTAAGAGAACATCAATCAAGTCATGAGGTTCAAGGGTTAAAAGGCATTTGTCCACTGGAGTAAAGTCTGTATGGAATGATTTCCCAAATCTGAGGAAATCTTTCCAAAGGGAGCTAGAAACCATGACAATTAATTGTGTAACAGACTGGTAAGGCATGCATCATGGGATAGCTTTATTCAATTAAGAGGTGAGGTGAGACGAGTTGGAGTTTAACGCCACTTTCAAGATTATTGCACGGCGCCAGGCGCCATGCTTTATTTGTTTCTTTATTATTCACTTATATCGCGGCTGCTAGTAATATTGCAGGAAGAAAGCCCCCAACACTATAGTGGCCTTGCATTGCGGTGAAACCTGCGAGCATCGGATGGAACTAGTGAACCATAGGTGGCACTGCACTGAAATTCATTACTTCATGATATTTTCCCACTGACTGAATTATCTGACTTATTTATTCATATGCTATAATTCATACTCTTCTCTTAGATTTTATTCATGCCAATACTTCATACCATTACCTTTTATTCTAACATGTTTATGCGCTTTGAGCATGCACCTTGTGTATGGATATAGCACTTTATAAACACTCATTATTATTATTATTATTATTACCCAAACCTGACTGCGTGTAGAACAGTTCTCTACTGCAGACAAAGTTGCTGAGCCCATGGCGGGATTCGAACCATGGAACTCTTGATCTGAAGCCGAACGTGCTAACCACTGTGCTATCCCCCCCTATTCAATTAAGAAAACCTTTGCCTGATACTTTCTTGAGATTGATATTTAACATAAAACCATGTGTTCCTTCTGTGAATGACTGTCTCAGCCTTAAATCTATTTCCTGTAATTATAGTGGGTGACCATTATCATTGTCATTTTGTATCATTTTGTATCAGTCGGAATTGGACAGTTGAGTCATCATAATTTTGAGCATGAATAAACAGAACAATAAAACATCATAATTTCCACAGAATTTTTTCTGATATATAAAAGGAGTTTTAAATCTTCATTTAATCAAAAGTCTTAGTCAGGAACAAAGTACTTAGAAATAAATTTAAAAATTGGTTCAGAAATATATCTTGTGGACATCTGATTGATACTGTCATGATTTTCTTATCAATAAATAAACACTTACAATTTTACAAGGGTTAAGTAAACAATGTAACATAATGTTATCATTTACATTATCATCGTTCTTTTGATAAAAATTTACACAGAGCTCAATTTGTTTAAAAACTTAAAACAATAAAATTGAACCATAAAGTACACCTGGAAAAGGATTATACAACCCAACCTCTCCCTGACCATCACATCCCCCCCCCAACTCCACCCCCACCCCCCACCCCCCATTCCTTCCCCTTACATCCCTTCTCCCCACCACACAAGAAATGAAAATTACGTCAATGACTTTCATCTTTCTCACAAAAATGTTGTGATTGATGATGAAATATTTGCTATTGATTAAAAAATAAGTTAATCATTATTCCTTTCATTTGACTAGATCAAAGCAATAAACAGTTTCCCGCTTTGGGATATCACCAGAATAAAGACCAACCCTATTGCATTGTCCTCATCTTATGAATATCTGAACAAAACACTGAAAGGCAATGGAAAGATTCAGCAGAACACATTTCAAAGACTAGCTGTCACATAAAGCACTGTTCACTTTCTACATTAGGTCTGCAATCACAAAACAACCAGACAAGAATTCAGAATGGACAGTTTTGTGATCAAAATCATTGCTCAAATGGGGAAGCGATTCGTGACTTATTCAAAACAGCGCTAAAGAATATTTCACTTTACTACAGCAATGAGAAAGCCTGAGACACCATTCTGACTTTAGATTAAGCCAAAAATATCATTATGGACTTAGATTAATCATACATGTAATACCAGTTTGAATGTTCATGGAATTAATTTTAATATAACGTTTCCTCGGAGCTTTTTATGTGTATAAAGTTTCTTACACTAGACTAAGATGCCAACAGTTATAATTTAAACTCTGGATCCACGGCGGAAAAAAGCTAATTGTTAATGGGGCAGTAGAACATTATTTCAGATAAATGAAGTGATCCCACTTAAAAAAATAACAAATGTTTCCAACTGCATGACGATGTTAATCAAAACAAGCAGTTTTAAAGCGAACATTCCATAATTGGTGAAGCTATGTAAATAAATTTCCCTACCTCAAATGATTCAAATGTGTTAATACAAAAATGGCCGCCTTTGGTTTGAGCTTAATACTTCTATATTTCCTCTATGGACTATTTGGTAGAGTAATGAGATGTTTTGGCTCCCTGAAGATAATACATTTGGCATAAACTAATTTTCATTAAGAAAAATTTGAAAAAATAGGTCTGATGCTACTCTCCCTATAAATATAAAAGAATGCAATAAAGAACAGAGAGTTGTTAAATGCAGATTTTTATTTAATTCCAAATGCTAAATGTTTTTGCTCTCAAGTCCCTTTCTCTTTTTCCCTATATATATCAATTTCCCCCAAAATGCAATCATTTATAAAATATAAATGACAACCATGCATTTACTTCTGACAAAACTGTTACTTTATTGAAGATTTTATCATGAAATCATATTTGATTTGGCTCCAACTGTCTCTAATGTACCTATTAATATGTCTTTAACTGACAGATTAAACAAATACTACCTTATTATCAAAATGATGGGCAATTCATTTTTGAGTCTTAAATAAAATATTAGAGATTTGGAGAAGAATTAGTAAACTTGATAATGAATGAAACATTTGTAGATTGCACATCAGAAAGTTCATGCATATAAAATCATCAAACAAAGATTTATCATTGTTTCAAGTTGTACAAAACAGTTTGAAATTTGAAATATTTTTACACATACATGTGATCAGGCCAGGATTCAATTCAAACAATTTTAAGCTTGGACAATACAGAAAAAGTTCTGGACAAATCTATAGTCAAAATTTATAAAAGGATAATTATCATCATTAGATAGTTTTTTTCTATCATAAAAAAATATATTCAAATACCATAATTGAACTCATATTGGCAAGTGTGCTTATGTAAGACTTGCTGAAATTGCCTTTTAATTAGCCAAGTTTCTGTCTCACGATAAAGGGATGGGCAAGTGTGCTAGCACGAGTACTTCGATCAAAGACAACACAACACAAGAATTAGATTAATGATGATATGTATATTCTCAGAGTGACTGATATGATAATGCTGATCTTGATAGTGCATCCAAGGGGTACCTATCAGAAATTATAAGAGCAGGGTACAGTAGATGTTCACAGCTTGGATGCAGAATCTAGAGAGCTTATAAAATAATGAAAATATTATTTTAATTTAATTGAAGTGGTATATAATGGATGTGATGATAACTACTTACAGGATAGAGAGATAATATAATGATTGAAATATACAATTTGGTTTGCATCAACATGTGCATGTACCCACCCAAATAAGGAATTGTATGAAATTATAATTATTATGTTACTTCCCCCATAAAGTTTCATCACACCCAACCACAGGGAATAAAGTTGCCACCTGATGTAGAGTATAAGTCACATAGTTACCCCTAGGCCAAAAGTATACACTGTAACAATTTAAAGAGATATCATTTATCTCCAAACTGTATAATATGTATAAGGTATAAAACCTAACAATACCGGTATTGTGTAATTTAAATGAATATATTAACCATAGGGCACTTGGCCTATACTTATATGGAAAATAATAAGGATGGGGCATGACTGTCTGTTGGTTGATCATACCAATCTATTTGAGACTGGCTCCAACAATATGTACAAACACCCATTAGGTAGAGTACCAAGAAACTCGTTACACTTAGATGGAAAAGAACCAGATTGAGTGCTTGATAAGATATATAAAGGTTATTTGAAGTAAGAATACTTAGAGTATTTAGGATGAGGATGTTGTTATCAAAGATGTTGAGAACAACTGTTATGATTTTGGCTTGAAGACACTGCACAGGGAGATTTGGTTTATGATTTATTTTGATTAGTAATTGTAGAAGAGATGCTCATTTTGTTAGGGTACATATAACACTGTATTTGCTTGTAGGCAAACATAAAGCACACCTGTAAGAAAGCATGTCAAGCTTATCATTAATTATAGATCTTCAAGAATTGCATACTTCAGGGAAGAATTGTTGAAAAATAAATGAATTGAAAAAGAAGTCATCAATCAGTTTGGTCATGCATGTTTTTGTCTTTGATGAACTTGTGTCATGCAAGGAGAGATATTGGGCCATTATCATTTAGGTCCGCATGGCAAGATTAATTATTAAAATTTCATCAAAACTTCAAAGGGTTTAAGATAAGGGATTATTTCATATATTGCTTAGTAGTGTAACACAAGTTTTTGTTTTAAAAACTTTCTTTCCTATGAATTCATTGAGAGAGTTTATTGGTGTATATATAATGTTCTTTATTTCTCTTACAACATGATATCTGCAAACAGGTAAAACCTATTCCCAAAATTCCTTTTTTCAAAAGCTGATTCATAAAGAAATCAGCCTGTTTATTAAAATATTCTATATTTTGAGGTAATATTTCAACATCTCAATCAAAATACTGTTTTCCTAACAGCTTACATTCATTGTCAAAGATTCTCATCAACTAACCTTGAAACCTACTTAGTACGCACATGAACTATTTTTTAATGTTTATCAAAGATCTACAAAATGAAATATATTTACCAAATGAACCATTAAAAATTTCAGTATAAGAACATTTTGCAGCTTAATTGAAGTGAGGTTTTGTATATATATTTGGCTAAAGTGTGCATGTGGTAACTATCATCTTATGATAAACATCAACTTGTCCTCCATCTTGTAAAACAACGATCTAGTTAAAATTAGATGTAATATTTTACGCCCGAAGGTCTGTTATCATATTAAGGGAATTACCAAAAATTTCCGTGTCATGCATATGCAAAAGTTTGCTATTCATTAAAGAGCTGGCACTGCACTTTGAATCACAGCACAATGTGACTCTTTTCTGTTCTTGTGCATATCGATTACAACGTACATCCAATTGTAAACGATGATTCACGGCAAATTTAATTTGAAAGTATTATGGCAACATTAACTTGATGCATATATTTTTGACTGAATATTCTGTGTTGTTTATTTGTCAATTTATGTAAAAGGCTATAAAGGAAAAAGGCCAGACAGTCATAAAAATCTTTTCAGACAAATAATAAAGACAAATGTATGACAAATGACAGTATGTGACATTGGCCAAGATCGACACATCTTTGATTGACTGAAATATACAAGGATATAAAAAGGAAACTATCGCTTTTTGCTCTTATGTTGAAACATGTTTTCTGGAAGGTATAATGAACAATTCAGTTACAATAATTAATTTTTCTAGGAAGATCATGGACCTCATGTTCCATATTGAACATAATTTTACATTCTTATAGATTTTTTGATTTTTTACTGCAAAAAGGTGGTGTTTTATAAACAATGGTCACTTGGAGATTGACATGACAGTAGTGAGGTCATATGGTGTTTAACTCCGCTTTCAAGAGTATTTCAATTATATCGCGGCTGCTAGTATTATTGCAGGGAGAAAGCCTGCAACACCATTGTGGCTATGCATTGCGATGAAACCTGCGACCATCGGCTGGAAATATCGAACCATGGGTGGTACTGCACTGAAATTCTGTGTAGCATTGCATCCAAACCTTACTGCGTGTAGAACAGTTCTCTTCTGCAGACAAAGTTGCCGAGCCCCTGGCGGGATTCGAACTAAGGACCTCTCGATCCGAAGCCCAACGTGCTAACCACTGTGCTATCCCGCCCCCTGACATGACAGAAGACACTTGCATAGAGAAATATATTCAGTTTAGTTAATGGGGAAATAAGATACTCAGGTGTACACTCATCTCAAGTTCAAAAACCTTACTTGAATTACAAAAATTAAGAAAAACTCATTTCATACTGTTGTGAAAGTTCTTTAACATTTCATCTAGGCAAAAATGAAGTCACCCGGTGAGTAGTTTTGTCATGACAAAAAATTAGACCTTGTTTGATTGGATTAACAATTTCTTTTTTTTAAATTCATAGGCGTCCCAAGAACAAGATTTTTGCAAATGTTGGTTTTGAAAGAGGCACTGAAAGTCTATCCAAGAAAATTGCGGAATTGAAGCACCAACTTCAGTTGAGAACACAAAATTTCTACTGTAAAAGCTATAACTGTTCTTACACAAACAAATTCAAGAACTTGAAGGCTCAAACATAATATTTCATTCAACACATATATTTGAAAATGATTAAAAAATCATACCTTATATTTATATAACCTACTGCTCGCAACAGCTTATCCTGTGTGCACAAACTGATTATAGCAGTTTTGAGACAAACTCCAAAAGAGTCTGACAAGTTTTGTTATGAAATAAATCTTGAGTTCCAGACAGATGCCATTTTCCCCAGGCATATAAATGATTTCTAAATTGATTATTAGAATGATCACTATCTATATGCTAGCATTAACATTTACACCTTAAAACAGTTTATCTTACAAACAAAACAATTATACTGTAAGAAACTCATAGATTCTTACTTGGAATTTTTCTAATGCAGAATAAATAATGAATATGATAGTTCAAATGATGACTTTCAACACACAAGGAATTTCTATTTTTACCACATATTAATCAACTTCAACAAATATAAAATTTTTCATCACACATAAAACAAATTTCTTTACAACTTTCCTTTTCTTTACCACCCAAGACTGTTTCAAATACCAGTCTCCGAATAACAATTTTCATCCCACATACAAAATGTCTCTTTTCTACTTATTAATAAGTGATAACCACCCACAATAATTCAAAACACCAGTCTCATATTCAGAAAATAATAATTGATGTTTTTGAGATTTTCAGATAATATACAAACTAAAGACAAATGAACCTACAATCATCTCTCATCAATGTATTAACAAACATCATCTTTATACACTTTATCAGGGCTCCAGATAAGATGCGTATCTGCATAAAATATGCACAGGTTATTCAGATATACGCATTAAGAATGAAATCAATGAAAAACAGATATGCACAGCTTTCCAAGAATACGAGTCAGATATCTTTGTACAGGATCGAGTGATCGTGACTTGTCAAAACAAATTTCATTTCTCAATGTCTAATCTTTACATCTCGAATAGTAGCAAACCTGTATGAAAACAAAGGTTACCAAGTTTATATTTCATCTGAGAGAAATCACTCATTTATTTACAGATTAAACATGTGGAAAATACAAACAATGACTTATATCGAAAAAGATGCTAACTTGGAATGAGGATTTGAAAATGATAAACCTTGAAATACTCCTAGTTTTTTTCATTTGGTAATTTTACTCCTCTATTTTTAATTTGAGGAGTGAAATACCCCTGAGTCCAAATAATTATCTGTACCCCTGTTTAAAACACCAGTATCTCAATCACAAATCAAAAAGTATCATCATGTTAGACCATCTAAAATTAAAACACGAATTGAATCTATGGTCCCTTTTTCATCCTACATACTCTTAATTGATTCTTGGATGACCACTTATCAATAAACTACTGCCCACAACAATAAAAAAACCAGTTGATTCTACAAGGATCTCTTATCAATCAATACACACACCATGTACACTAAAAAGCACCAGGGATCTCATTCACAAAGCAACAAATACATGTTCAGACACAATTATTAAAACAAATTTGGTTTTTACAGAAATAAACCTAGGATGTCTGCTTTTCAATAAACTACTGGCCACAATAGTAATTAAAGCTCCAAAATATCCCACTCAGAATAATTAACGTGATTTCCAGATAAACTTCAATATAGTCTTACAGTCTGAAGAATAAATCTGAAGTCTAAGACACGGTGCCCACGCAATTCAAATGGTACACTCAGTTGATTCTACAATGATGACTTATCAATAAAGTGACATGAAACCACCATGTTCACCATAAAACACCAGTTTCTTAAAGAGCAATAACTGTTGTCTTGAGTTAATCTCAAATTTATACAAAAACAATTAGATTTAAAATGAATCTGGAAACCAATTTCATCCCTCTTACTCTGAATATGATTCTCAAAGGACCATTTATCTATGAACTACCACCCACAACAGTTTAAAACACTGGTATCCCTCTCACAAAATGATAATTGCAGGACAGGGAACAACTTCAATTTAGTTGAACAGGTTTGCACAGCTGGTGGCTGAAGGGAAACATCTCATTTATTAAGTTTATTACTTGATAATCATCAAAATTACCTCACAACGAGACCATTTCCAGATTAAATTTTCTGCTATCAATAAACGGGACCCTCAATCAGATAAGAGTTTGAAGCTAGGTGAGCAGCGCCATGCTTGACTAATTACCAGGAACCGCTCTCAGACTTTCAGATCAGATATGTCATAAACATGAACATCGTTTATTTGGACGATGCAATAATTCTTCATTCATTATCAAATAACAGGAACTTGGTATCACTGAAATGATGCGCAGTGCCATGCTTGGCTAATTACGATGAAGCACTTTCAAAATTGAACAATAAAATTTGAAATATAATAAACATGTAAATAATGTTTTTGGTGATACGATTATTCAGCGAAAGTAATTACTTTTTCATAAATTGACGCAGATATGACAAATATATCACAAGTGATTTCAACAACAAAGGCCTTTTCTCTTTGAGCTCTGAGCTCTGTCCTCCTTCCAATCAACAGGCTTTTCAGCAAGACTGCTCTGGGAGCACAACATCCCCCTGCAAGACATTCAACCTTCTAAATAAGCATTTCAAATGATTTTCTGGTGTGAACAATATCATAAACAGAAAATATGATATGTGACCTTGACCTTGACCTGCAACCTTAAAGGAGAACTATTTACCAATGTTATAGATTTAATAGTTATCAATAAGTATAGGACTTCCCAATAATGTTGGTTCATATGCTCAAGGGTCATAACCCTGCAAAATTTCATTACAATGACCCTAAATTTTGACATATGCATCTCTGATGTATACTCAAGGCATGTGTAAAGGTTACAGAAAGACTGATAAAGAATTGGGAGGAGATGATTTTGCAAATCGGGTACTGTCATTCTGAAATCGAAAAGATAACTGCTTTAAGTCGAGGGCTATATCTCCAAAATATTAAAAGCATATAGCAACAAAAATTCAGAAAGATTGATCAAAAACTGTGGGAGGAGTTGATTTCACAAAACAGGTACCATCTTTTGAATGGACGGACAGACAGTTAGTGCCATGACAGAACCCACTTCGGCTTTGCCAAGGAGGGCTAAAAACAATGCTCAATATTTTTTTACATCATTAATATACAAAAGTTTTGAAATAAAGTACTTTCTTAACACAATTAAGCTAGGATTGTAACGATCTTAAGGGGACAGTATTAACAGAAGTTTATGTGGAAACGAGTTCAACCGGAGAATCAATACATGAAAATTTTACTTTCATTTCCAGCATGATAGTGAATTCCAGCGTCACATTTTGGTTGCTTAGGATTTTACAATTTGACAAAGAAGAGAGCACATTAAACTCAAAAACAAAATCATTCTACAATGAATTAAGCCATTTGTCAATGTTAGTTTAGTTTGTGTACAGCTTCATGCAAAACCACAATGCAAACTAAAGTTGACATTACTATCTCTTTAATGGATAGAAAGTTCTGACATAATTTCAATGTTCCAGCAGATGAGAGGTCAAAATGACCTTATAAATTTTCATAAAACTGAAACAAATTGAGGTCAACATGACTCACCAAACAGTTCCTGAACAGATCCACAGACTCTGACCCACCTTCAACCATCAGGTGGAGGAGAAGGTTGCTACAAACTTATCTTATCAGCTTGTTGAATTCTGTAGATGGGGGTGCTGGATAACTATCTTCAGCCAGTCACACTCCTAATGAAGTAACAAATAACTTGAGTCAACATCGTCCAAATCTTTGGTTTCCTACTGAATTGGATGCAAGTGATCTGATTTTTGATTGGTTGATTTACATGTTCTAAAGATTTAAGATCTGAATTCAGCTGCTTATCACATTGAATCAATTGAATTATTTTGAATACAGTTTCTGCATCAACGAGTTGGTGAAGGTCCATGAGCAATGATTTTTATTCTAACGAAAATAGTCTAATCTGAATGTCAAAGGTAGGATTATTGATTGGTAGTTGTATACTTCTGTTATCTGTGTGCTCTGAAATCTGAAATTCTGAAACCCATTGCAAGTCAAACTCATTGACTCTATACAATAAGAGCCTTAATTACATTTCATATTCAGGATGACTAGATCTTAAAAATAAGATTTGAGATGTTTTGGGGTTTAATGCTGCTTTCAGGAGTATTTCACTTCAATCACGGCTGCTAGTATTATACATTGCATGGAGAAAGCCTGCAATGCTATTATATCTATGCATTGCAATAAAACCTGCAAGAATCGGAGGGAACAAGCCAATCATGAGTGGGACTGCGCTGAAAATCAATGTAGCATTGCATCCTAACCTTACTACATGTAGAACAGTTCTCTACTGCAGGCAAAGTTGCTGAGCACCTAGCTGGAAGGATTTGAACGTGGACCTCTTGATCCAAAGCCGAACTTGGTAACCACTAAACTAAACACTTTGAACATGCACATTGTGTATGGATAGAGCGCTTTATAAATACTCATTATTATTATCATTATTAAACTATCCCTCCCCCTTTAAAAATTAAATCACATGGATAAATGTACAGTAGTCGTAAGAAAATCAGCTATTGTCAAAGACGAATGCATGTTTAACGTGACCTTTCCACTACTAAGAAATACATTCTGATGTTGCATAAAGCACTGCTATTCAATAAATTCCTCCACAATCCATCCTGAAATGTCTATGGATTTGAATTTTTTAAACCATATTTCATTGAATAAATTATTGATTTAAAGTTTCCATACAAAACAATTACTGAAGTTCTTCATTTATTTTTTCCCTGCAGTATTGTCTATGAGTTGTTCGTTAATTTGATTTGTTTATTTCTGATGATTAGAGATTTGTATATTCCCTCTTGAAGATATAAAATGTAGATTTAAGTACACAGTGGCTCAAAATTTGAAAACTTCAACTAAAACATATGTCCAGAGAGGAAATGTAGTATTAATAATCAATGAATAAAAATTTATTGAAAATACTCAGAAAACACATCATCCTCTTCATTTTTAGAATGTCATGCTTTACATGTCTATTCATTTGATTTGCAGATTAGAGAATTAAATTTTCCATTCCAAAGAAAATCAATTCAACTGGATCTTTAACTTTATTATCAATTCAAACATGCTCAAATATTTTGCTTGACATGTAAAGTCTTTCAGTCAAATGTTGGAAATGGAAGACCATTGAAACATCAATTTGGAAGATGTTCATAAAATTCATTTGATCATTAAAATATTTTAGAGAAATTTAAAAGTTCAAAATGAATATTTCATATTCTGGTTGAAAATATATTTTTTTCTTATATAAAGAGTACTAGTTTAAGCTTAAAAACAATTATTTAAAAAAAGCTCTTAATTTATTGTTCAGTCATTCAGTTTCCCTAGAGTTTCTGTAGAGTTAAAGGTATAGTGCATGTTTTCTTAAGGAAGTGAAGTGATTTTACAAAGATGAATTTTTTTTACCAATTGCAAGACAATCTCTTTTTCCAACTACCGTATTCGACGTGATAAGCGCCCGGGGCGCTTAAAAAATTGGTAAAAGGGGGCGCTTATTAAAAGGATAAAAATTGTCCTCAAGTTTAGTCTTCAAAGTGTTTTCTTACGATACACATGTCTTTGAAATATGGTTTTGTAACTTTTATCATTTTGATGGTGGCTGGGGGTCTTGAAATACCCTGTATTCTTCACTTTAGTGGAAGTAAAAGACTTATTGAAAGACTGAAAAAACCTTCTTCAATGAATCAGCATGCAAGGTAAGCAATGTTGAGAGGTTGGCGCTAAATCAGGACGCATATTGTTCAGTCAAAAACGTGGTGGGTGGGCGCTTATAGGGGAGTGGGCGGTTATTAAGTCGAATACGGTAATAAAAGAAGACCAATAGGAACATACTAGCTACATCAGTTTTCTCTTACTCAAATGATAAAAGGTGTTCACATTAAAATGGATGCATGCATTTTAAGCTTGATATGTGATAATTTCTTCTACAAGCAAGGATAATCTGGAAATGAGATATTTGACCCTCTGAAGATTTTACATAAACTAATATGTATTGGGGAAAAACTGAAACAAAATAAAATGATCAAAAACATGCTATAGTGCCTTTAAGGGTGAGGGCTGAGAATAGATAAGGATTAATGTAATTGATTCAAATTCAGAATGTTTCAAAAACGTTTTTAGAGATTAAAAAGCCCTTAAATTGATATTGATTGCTAGACAGACTGAACATGATATTTCCTAATAACTTCGATTTTCAGCAGTGCATGAAATGAAATTAGCTTTCCAATCATGAAATCTGCTCTATGAAGATGGCACGCATGTTTCAAAATATTTTTGTGCAGAAATGTTTTGAAGTTGTTGCTCTTATAGCTAATTTGTTTCTACTTATCTTCAAAAGGAATTAGAATTTCATTTTCTTATTAAAAAACTGACTTGTTACTTAATAACATTAATTACATCATCAGTTTTAATATGATGACAACAAACGTATTAATAATGGTTAAAATAATTCATATCATGTATCAATTTTCAATCAGACTCCTCATATCTTTCACAAAAACATGGAAAAGATGTAGCAATTGGCTTTGAAGCTCTTCAGGCTTTACAAATTAAGTTACAACAAATAACACCTTCATTGACTGTAGTTCCAATATCAGCTGGTAGTCACAAAACAGAAAGTTAACACCACTAGTACAGAAGGTTAACTCCAGTAGTACAGAAAGTTAACTCCACTAGTACAAAAGGTTAACTCCACTAGTATAGAAAGTTAACTCCACTAGTACAGAAGGTTAACTCCACTAGTACAGAAAGTTAACTCCATTAGTACAGAAAGTTAACTCCATTTGTACAGAAGGTTAACACCACTAGTACAGAAAGTTAACACCACTAGTACAGAAGGTTAACACCACTAGTACAGAAAGTTAACACCACTAGTACAGAAAGTTAACTCCACTAGTACAGAAGGTTAACTCCACTAGTACAAAAAGTTAACTCCACTAGTACAAAAGGTTAACTCCACTAGTATAGAAAGTTAACTCCACTAGTACAGAAGGTTAACTCCACTAGTACAGAAAGTTAACTCCATTAGTACAGAAAGTTAACTCCATTTGTACAGAAGGTTAACACCACTAGTACAGAAAGTTAACACCACTAGTACAGAAGGTTAACACCACTAGTACAGAAAGTTAACACCACTAGTACAGAAAGTTAACACCACTAGTTCAGAAAGTTAACTCCACTAGTACAAAAGGTTAACTCCACTAGTGCAGAAAGTTAACTCCACTAGTACAGAAACTTAACACCACTAGTACAGAAACTTAACACCACTAATACAGAAAGTTAACACCACTAGTACAGAAAGTTAACACCACTAGTACAGAAGGCTAACAACACTAGTACAGAAACTTAACTCCACTAGTACAGAAAGTTAACACCACTAGTACAGAAGGTTAACACCACTAGTACAGAAGGCTAATAACACTAGTACAGAAACTTAACTCCACTAGTACAGAAAGTTAACTCCATTAGTACAGAAAGTTAACTCCACTAGTACAGAAGGTTAACACCACTAGTACATAAGGTTAACACCACTAGTACATAAGGTTAACACCACTAGTACAGAAAGTTAACACCACTAGTACAGAAAGTTAACTCCACTAGTTCAGAAAGTTAACTCCACTAGTACAAAAGGTTAACTCCACTAGTGCAGAAAGTTAACTCCACTAGTACAGAAACTTAACACCACTAGTACAGAAACTTAACACCACTAATACAGAAAGTTAACACCACTAGTACAGAAACTTAACACCACTAGTACAGAAGGCTAATAACACTAGTACAGAAACTTAACTCCACTAGTACAGAAAGTTAACTCCATTAGTACAGAAAGTTAACACCACTAGTACAGAAGGCTAACAACACTAGTACAGAAAGTTAACACCACTAGTACAGAAGGCTAACAACACTAGTACAGAAAGTTAACTCCACTAGTACAGAAAGTTAACACCACTAGTACAGAAAGTTAACACCACTAATACAGAAAGTTAACTCCACTAGTACAGAAAGTTAACACCACTAGTACAAAAGGTTAACTCCACTAGTACAGAAAGTTAACTCCACTAGTACAGAAGGTTAACTCCACCAGTACAGAAGGTTAACTCCACTAGTACAGAAAGTTAACTCCACTAGTACAAAAGGTTAACTCCACTAGTACAGAAGGTTAACACCACTAATACAGAAAGTTAACTCCACTAGTACAGAAAGTTAACACCACTAATACAGAAAGTTAACACCAATAGTACAGAAAGTTAACACCACTAATACAGAAAGTTAACTCCACTAGTACAAAAGGTTAACTCCACTAGTACAGAAGGTTAACACCACTAATACAGAAAGTTAACTCCACTAGTACAGAAAGTTAACACCACTAATACAGAAAGTTAACACCAATAGTACGGAAAGTTAACACCACTAGTTTCTAGATGCTTAGTCCCTTAAACATCATCCTTGATTAATACTGATGTCAGATGTCTAGGGTTGCCTGAATGAATCTACTCAAAGCCAGATATCACGATCCATCATTATATTGATGTACATTACCAACATATCTTGAAACAAAATTCACTGTGATACTTCGTTAACAATTTGATTTTGTAATAAAAGTGCTCAAGAACGGCAAAATAATCGCATTGACTCCGTATCTGAAGTGCTGGGTCAACTCTCTGATGATTGGCTGATGTTTGCGCCTGTGCGACACGTAATAGATATGTAATTCTCTAGATGTAATATCGGACCAAGGGGCGTATCATAATACAGCTAGTTTTAACTTGATTGTTGCCTGAATAAGCTCCTGACGGAAATCTTCAAACAAGGGGTAACATTATCAATAGGATATGAAAGAAAGCGAGTGCCCACTCCAAGGGTCTCTTTGAAAAGATACAACACTACTTTAGAATAGTATTGTACTCAATTATTATCTTGAAAAGCCATACAAGGCCATAACAAGGCATTATTGATTGGTTTTATAAAAAAACTTTAGTAAATGTGTAGATATTCTACCCATACATACAGTTTATTTTCATAACGTTGTAAAATTCAAGTACAGCACCTTTTTTCATGTCAGAAGGTTAGGCTCTGACAAATTGTTTTTCTTTTCTCATTTCAGAATTAAAACCTATTCCAAACAAATGAAATGTTAATTTTTCTCAGACCACATAATTCTTATGTGAAAACCTTAATTTTAAATTAAAATATTAAATATTGTCAAAGAAGGATAATGAAAATATTTCAAGCTCTGAAGAAAAGGATATGCTTATTTTATGTTGCCAAGCTTTTCCAAATGTTAATTTCTTTATCATGTAGTTTGTATCTTAAAAGTCTAAACTTGCTGAAAGAGAACTTAAGACTTTGCCAAGGACACCTAGAGCAGTTCATATCAATGCACAGTAAAAATTGTATACTAATGCACTAAAGGGAGATAAAGTGGCATTTATATACAGGTGGCCTTTCTGGAGAGGTCTGAGTTTTCAGTCATACTCAAAGACAATTAACACAAATATTGATACCATATTTTATCATCACACAGCATGACATAGCATTTTTCTTACACAAGATTTAGAAATGTCATGTCGTTCACCACATCATGTTCCTAACATAATGTTATGTCAAGTTTTAAAAAAACCCTAGCAATCAATTTGAAGCGTTGAAGAATGGATCATTTAGTTCAGTTGCAAAATGAATAGCTTTCGCTTCCAGTAGATGCCCACAAACATTAATTTTCGTTGATAAAGTTTCTTGAAACCAATTCCATACATGATTGTTGAAGTCAGTTACCAGTTATTCTTCTTTCTCTCCTTTTCTTTCTAGCATTAATTTCAAATTATGATAAAACCTCTGTTTTTGTTGCAGAAAATTATTAATCTGCCTCCCCATATTTTTCTATAATCATTCATTCACTAATTCCTCTTTGTGATTTCTCTACATTTCTAAAGCTGAGTTATCACAATAAGGATAAGAAAGCTTAGTGCGAGTCAGTGCCAAGGTGACCATTTTCATCCCCTTCCACATTCTAAACAGGTGCCCCTTTATCAACACCAGCTCTCTGCTGATACCAACTGACAGAACCTTCTGTGGACAAACACTGAAGCTAAGGTCAAGCCTTTCTATCCAATTTTAGCAGCATTTCCATGTACAAACAAGCAGTTATTTCGGGAGACTGAAAGTTCCATACAAAAACCTCTAATCCAAGAAAGTCTCATGTGAATACCCAACTCATGAAGTAGCATTCATTAGGACTGTGTTGGTGGACAGTATTATCCTGTTAATGTGTTGTCCCATTAAGAGGTAGAGTGACATTATGTCAAGTCCAGTTAGCGGGATCCAAGGAGAGGGTGATCGATGGTCCAAACTGGTACTAAATGATAACCTGCATGGAGCAGGGGGTTCTGATAAAGGTCATAGCGGATGCATTCAGAACTAATGTTAGCCGTCCATGGCAATGAAATACATTTAAGCTCATTATGAACAACAGCAGATTAGCTCTAGTAAGGGACAGTGAGTTTGAGGAAGGTCATCTTGTTAATATTGTCAATGGTATGGATGAAGTAATCACTGAAGTAGCTGTATATTTGGCACAAAAACATTTTATTACCTACAAGGGCCATCTTATTTGGGTTCATAGCTTTTAAAGGATTCAACTAGCGCCAAATATCACTTTTTCTTAGCGACGTTACGTCATAAAAAATGCTTTGATGTCACAGTTCACCTATGACGTTGCTCTCTAAATGTTAAAAACGCCTGTGCTTTGAGGTTGATTTTGATAATTTCATTTGATTTGGTGACTTTCGGTAATAAACAGAATATCATAATCGTGCCCATGACGTACTATGTTCACGACATTCACTATCGCCCGGGAAATACTAATATTTAGACACTCGTGTCGTAAACAAAGTATGTCACAGAAACTCATATAATACCCTTTATATTGTCAATGTTGTAACAGGAATAAAGGCATTACTCAAGTAGTTAGACATTATTGTAATTTGTATGGCATTGATAAAGACATCACTAAACTGATACATACCTAGCTGAAATGTTAGCAATTATTGCAATCGGTATGGATAAAGTAATTACAAAGTAGTTATATATATATATCTACTATTAATGCTAACCGTTACTATCAACAGAGGAAGTCATATATGAAGTAGATGCATATCTAGCCTTAAGTGGTAGCCATTATTGTCAATGGTTAAATTTGACATCAATACAGTCAGAGCATGTATATCAGGGCCTCCTTTCACAAAGCAACCTTTACTCAGGTTAACCTTCAGTACCATTCTTTATAATTGTGCTAAGGTTACCTTAGTGATTTACAATTTTATGAGGTGAGGTGAGGCCGAGTTGGTGTTTAACGCCGCTTTCAAGATTATTTGACTTATATCGCGGCTGCTAGTATTAGTGCAGGGAGAAAGGCCGCAACACCATTGTGGCTATGCATTGCGGTGAAACCTGCGAGCATCGGCTGGAACTAGCGAGCCATGGGTGGTATAGAGCTTTGTGAAAGGAGGCCCAGGCACTAGTGTTAGCCTTTTATGTTGTGGATAAAGTCATAACTGAAAGATTAGTGTATCTACAACTAAGGTTAACCAGTTTTGTCAATCTTATGGCATGGATAAAATCATCAAAGTGATCACCAGATTGTCTACGAGTACTCTATTTAATCAAATAAATGGTTGTCTGTGTTAAGGTCTCAAAAATATGTCAAAACCTCCAAAGATAACAAACTTGCCCAGAAGCATATTTAGGTGACTTTTTATTAACAAACTTGCCCAGAAGCATATTTAGGTGACTTTTTATTAAAAATGAAGAAGTTGTTTTCTAGATTACAAAACAAAGCAAATTAATCAGAGATTAGTCTTGATTGAAAGTCAGTTTGATGTCATCAGTTCAACAAACGTCAGTTAGAAACTTGTCATCAAACCTTACTTTAACGTCACCACTTTTTCTCTTCCTATCCCAATTCCTAGATTATTTTAAGCTATCTGTGAAGTTAAATCAATATGGAGACAAATTCAATCTTAATTGGATCCACGCCGGACATGTCACATCACTTACAGGAGATTGGGATCAGGATATCAGTTTTTGCCTACCAGTAAATATCGGCCATCTATTGAGTGACAGCAAAGATATGAAGTCTTACTTGTAACTCTGGAAATAAGGTTTTGATTGCATCTCTAGAATGACAGTAAATTGAAATGTTTTGACGTTTTTCCTTAAATATGTTACCAGATGAATATATTTAATCAATAACTGATTGTTGCATAATCTGGAAGTTTGACTTTAATACTTTTTGGTAAAAATATCTTTCATAAATATTTATCAACAAAAAGTGAATTTGATTAAAATGACTTTTTTTTTCTTTTTTATCCGAAAAGAGCAGAAAATGTAAGTCAAGCTTGCTTCTGGGTTAACAAATAAACAAATTTTTATTAATATTCATATTCATTTATGTAATGGGTAAATGCTTGTAGATTATTTGGAAACATTCATCTTTTTAAAGGTCAACTAAAATTTTAATTTACACAGATTCAAGAAAAAAACTCTCACAACCCCTTTCATTTAAAATTCATGTTTAAGCCAATTTATAAATAGATGCCCATTTTTACTCATAGTTCTTTCCCATGTATATACACTTATTGTAACTGACACATGACCCTTTAATATTTCTCATCATTATACCCTTAGAGTAATCAAAACAGCAAAATTTCCAAAGATTTGACGTCCTAATTGTTACTCAAGAAATATGATTTTGTCTTAAAAATGGTCATCTCTTGTTGTTGACCATTTCCTTTAATTTGTTACAAGATGCACATGCATAATCAACTACTGATATTGTATTTTTACATAATCTGGACGTTTGACTATCAAACTTTTCTCCCGAAGTATTTGGTAAACATTCATCAACAAAAATATCATTTCAGATCATTTTCCTCCTTTCATCTGATATAGGCTTGTGATGGATTATTACTTTATAAATAGATAGAATATGAGATTCGCCACCTACTTGATATTGACACGATCAAACTACTAATGTAGAGCCTAGTAACCTCAAGAATAGATTACTGTAATTCCCTTTATGCTAATCTTCCAAAGAACTCACTAAACAGACTGAAGAAAATACAGAACTCCGCCGCCAGATGCATCACCAAAACCCCCAAGTCAAGCCATATCAGCCCCGTCCTCAAGTCTCTTCACTGGCTCCCAGTACCAGAGCGGATCACTTTCAAACTTGCCTCCATCGTCCACTCATGTATTTACAACACTAACTTTCCTGCATACCTTCGAGACCTTATCCCCGCCTATTCTCCTATTCGCAGTCTACGTTCTTCAAGTGAGGTGCTTCTACAACAACAGCGCACTAAAACAGCAATGGGGCATCGGGCTTTCTCTAGATCTGGACCCTCAGTTTGGAACTCTCTCCCACCTCAGATCCGCAACACTGAGTCCAAAGACTCCTTCAAGAAACAGCTGAAAACACTTCTCTTCTCTAAAGCTCATTTTTGATTATATCATACTTTATAACCCAGACACTCTAATATATGTTAGCGCCAGTGAGCAACCATCTGGATGGATACTAGGCGCTTTAAAAGTCAATTATTATTATTATTATTATTATTATTATTATCATATATCAGCAAATAAGCCTATTTTATTAATAATTATATTCATTTATGTGGATGGTTAATCCTTGAAGATGAAAACAAATTGCCCCCTTTTTTAAAGTTAAACATCCAAAAAGTTATCATTAAGATAGTTTAAAGGTAATGTCACTCAAATAACCTCTCATCTTAAATTCATATATATGAAGACAAGAAGTGCGCTATCAAACACATATATAGATAACCAGGTGGGTTACATCTTCAATAAATTTAACGTTTTGTTTTTGTTTAGGTCAGCTAAATCAGACCAATGATGTCCTTAAATTCATATTTAAGCAAATTTATGGCTGGATGTCAGTTTTTACCCAAGCTTTGTCCTCTTGTCATACTTCAGAAATTATTTCTGTCTGTCTGTTTAATTTCCTCATACTATTTCTCATCAGTATTCTATTTAAGAACATAAAACAGCAAATTTGTTCTTATAAAAAATTTATCAGATGATTGTTCACCCTTAAATGTGAAACTTTGTTCCGAGAGAGGAAATCTATGTTATTTTCATTCTCAAAGCATCACAGCAAAATCTCGACTTCAATGCTTGCAATCCGGAGAGGCTTACCGTGTTTTGTGTTTAGAAGAAACATCTGCTTCAGCATTATATAATTACTCACCTTTTCTGAAAAGGTGAAGCATATTCTCAAGGGAAATTTGTTTTAGCTATGAAAATCTGGTTTGTCTGGGAAAGCAGAAGAAAATCTTTAATTGGATTAGAAACATTTCACCTTAGATAAACTGAAAGGAATGATTCAATTAAAAAATAACATGCAATATTCTTGAATGAGGTTCCCTATACAATTTAGTTGACAGCATATGAATATTGTTGTAGTGACAGTTTGACATTTGAAAATGTGGAACTTTGTCCAATCCATATTAGTGTTTCTATTTGAAGGTATTGCAGAGAATGGCATCATTTTCAATCACCATCCTTTGGGACATATTTTGCTTTCTGTTGAAAAAGGGCTGCTTAATTAAAGGCATGCAAGCAGAAAGGCGATGAAAATATTCCCAAGAGAAGAGATATTTTGCTATAGGAAATTTAGTTCATAGACAAGAGTAAGGTTAGATGTGGTTTTGAGTAATGAAGCCTTGATGAACTACAATGGAAGGGAACAACCAAGATTAACGGCAGAATATAGATTGTGTACACTGGAAAACTATAACATTGTCCAGATAAAATTAAACAAAACAATGTTGTTGCAACTCTCACCCCACAGAGGTTGCACCCCCATAATGTTCTATAATTAGTTCTGTTTGGGATCTCCTCAGGCGTCTGCAGGTTTCCCCAGCGGCAAAATATTGCAACACAATTAAACTATCTACAAAATTGTCACTAAACACTGCATGCATGGATAGCATATTTGTTGTCATCGAGAACTAATCAAAAGTTGCAAATGCGTTCTGCAAAGAAGACTCATAGTCAACCAAGGTACACATTTGTATTAAAGTTTAGCTCTCTTGAAGCATACATAAATAACTGTGTTGAATGAGAACTAATTTTGAGACTTATTGCATAACTCTCGTAATAGGACAGAGATATGTATAAATATTTATGACGAAGATACGACTGTGGAATGTGGAAAGTGGTTATTCCCTTATGTATATCAAATATATCATCTAAGGTTTCTTCTGTACATCAAGTTAAATAGAATTGATTTCCTTTTATAAATGAATGTAAGTTACTCCTGTGAAAAAGGGATTTTTCTTTAGCTATTGGAGTGGTTATGATTGAGGTAATGGTAAAATAGTGATTTCTGAAAGAAACATTCATTTCACTTGCAAAGTGTCACATATGACAAAATAAACTATAATGATATTGATTTTTTTACTTGAAACAAAAATGATTGAGCGACTTCTTACCTCATGAACTTATCAATCTGCATTCTTTTGTCATGTATGTTAAGAATGTTAAAGCCATGCACAGTAGCGCACACATTTACATGTTATGTTTGTTAACATTTGCCCCTCTTCATAAAAAAAAAAAATATATCTATATATAATATATCTAGGTGTTATGTAAGCAGTAACTGTCTGTAGGCATTTTAGTGTAAATACATGTTATGATGTTAACTTTCTACATTTGTACTCTCTTCATTGATTATATATATATCGATAAACAAGATTACTGTGCAAGTAGAAATATTTGTTTTCCTTTTCATGAGACCACTTTCCATAAAATATGTGCAGCAATGTCTTTAAACACAAAAACAGGTCATAAAACATAAAAAAACAAGCCATCTTTTGACACACAAGACACATGAATTGTTTATCATGGAACCGAATCATAAACATTAAATTGGTCACAAAATAGCCTTAAACAACAAAATCGAACACGATTTTACAGCTCTTCGTCCATTGGATGATTTACAAGGGTTGTATGAGACAGCGAGGGATATTTGTTGTCTCTCGTAAAGTTTTATCATCTTTACATAGCTCTTCAGTCAAACCCTCTTAACAGCTTTGAATAACAAATCTGAATGAGTTGAGGGTATCAATGTTGTTTAAAATTATCTGCCACAAGGCGTCTTACCAAAACATAAATCCATTTCAGGATGAAATTTCTGACCACCCTTGCAAATAAATAACATAAAATATCTTGACAGACAGACTGGAAGGAACAGGACAGAAAATTATGTTTATGTCACTTATTGCGAGACATTTTGGTTGACCATACATAAGTAAGAACATGGTTTGCTATGTTTTCAAAAATGTTTTGTTTCCAGCTGACAAAATTTTTCAGAGAGTTCGACCAATCAAGTCAGAGGCCAGGCATGATGGTTCTGGAAGAAGCTAGAAATGCTGGACTGAAGCTCTAGCTAGACTTTTTGATGGACTTGTAAAACAGACAAAAATTCTCTATATGTTCTCTTCAATTCTGATGAAAATTATTGGTTTGAGTCATAAATAATTAAAAACAGTGTCTCTATGAACTTGTTCGACTACAAACATATTTCTCAGACGGTTGTGCTGATGGACTTAATTAAGTTCATATCCAAGTAGAGGCAATATTTGAAACTTTTATTCCTTGGCAAAATTGTAAATTTCATTAAAAAATGTCTTTCAAACATATGTTGTAATTCAAGCAAAACTACAGTTATTATGTTTATCAAATGAATAACCTACCTTAAAAAATATTTGAATGAGACATTCCAGTTATGTACCAATCCTTATAAACGTTTTCTTATATAATTACCATAGGGACTTATTTCTAAAACAATTCCTGTAGGCAATAAAACATACATAATCTTCACAAATATTTAAAAGAGTTGTTATTTTTTTATGTTTGCAGTGGAAAATAATCATGTTCTTCAGACTTATTCATAAGTATAGAATTAAAGTAAGTAAAAGAATTGAGTAAGGAGGAATTTAGAAATTACAAGATAGACAAACAAATGATATTTATCATAATCAATCCAATGTCCAGTTGAATGACTGTGCAGTCCACTTCTGGTGAAGTAGAATGGAAATGTTCAAAAGTGACCAGCCTACACAAACATGGAAAAAGAATAAATAGGAACACAAATAGGTCAGGTTTACACCTGGCTCTATATATCATAAGCAGGACACTTTTATTTCCCCTTGTTCAAATCACTCAAAATATCTTAATGAACTTTAATACATAATATTTTTTCATTATTACTGATTTTCAAAACTGAAAATGAAAGAAAATTAATTCAGGTTCAAGAGCCTTGAATTAAAGTCTCAAACAATTGATAATGCTATCAATTCTTTGCAGAACTCTTTAACTTTGAATGTTCACTTAAACATTTGATAATATCAAATTGAAAACATTATGATGTATATATAGAGTGAATGAATGAAAACAACTTTGAGTGAGTATCAATAAAACATAAGAAAAAAACCTGAGTGTTTATGATAGTTCCTTTATCCAAGCAATAAATAACAAGAAATACCTACCTATAAGAAATCCACCAAGGAAATCAATTGAGTTTGACTTCATTTTGCATCTCTATTTACAGCATTTTGATATTGATTTTCTATGTCTGGTACAAATTGTCCTAAATTGCGCAATTACTGGAACAAACATGTAACAAAGAAGTGTCGGAGTTTCCAATCTGTAATCCATGGCACCAGAATGTGCAAAAGCATGTAAATTGTGGAACTAATTTCTTGAAAAATCATCCTAGTGGGCAAGAAAATTGCAGGCATTATAAACGACAACAAACTTTGGCATGATCTTAGTGCTTCATGTTACAGCTACTGTTTCTTTGAAAGACATTAAATAAATATTTTTTATTGCTGGTATTGATTCACAGGATTTTCATAAAGAAAAAAAATGAAGATATTAATCGCTTTTCCAGTGGTGAATTTTTGTGTTCACCCAACTTTCATGAATATGTTTAAAGAATTTTTCAAAGTATGTTGGAGAAAATTGTTCCATGGAAAGAAAATTAAGGTAGAGGTCTGATCCTGAAGGCTCATCTAAAAATCAGGGTTTATATTTGTATAAAGTTTCATGAAGAAGGTGAGTAACTCTTTTGGCACTTTGCTCCATACAAAATAACCTTCACACACTGTTAAAAGTTTTGAAAAAATCTGTGTATCCTCTTATTTTCATACACATAATTGTGATGTTTAAGGCGTCTATGAATATTTGATGTACCTAATATGCAGTTTAAAGACAATATGCTATGTAAATAATTTTGAGAGAAAGAGTAGGCAGGTTGAATGATAGCTGTGTAACACCATTGCTTTGTAAGAAGGGTTAACAAACTCTGATCTTCATCAAAAAGAAGGAAGATATTTACATGTTAGCCATAACTTCAAGGTACCTCTCATCAAAAGTTTATCTTCAGGGGTACTGTAGTTTAGTTGAGTGACCTTAAACAGAAGAAACATAGCTATAAGCCATGAACAGCTAGCTAAACTTTGATTTTCCAATGACAGGGCAGGAAATAAACAATCAAATCACTCTGAATATGCATTTTTCAACCTTTCTTGAAATCATTTGTCATTCAAAAATCAGCTTGTTGAGCCGTGATTAAATCTCTGATAACAGAGAGAGAGAGAGAGAGAGAGAGAGAGAGAGAGAGAGAGAGAGAGAGACAGAGAGACAGAGAGAGAGAGACAGAGAGAGAGAGACAGACAGACAGACAGACAGACAGACAGACAGAGACAGACAGACAGACAGACAGACAGACAGACAGAGATAATGTTTATTTAAGTCTCACTTTCTGTACAGGGTCAAAATAGAACAAAAACATTTCCATTGGTATCATAGGTACAGAACCACCCATTTAGGGTTATGAGAGACTATATAAATCTTTAAAACTCAATTAAGACTTATAAAAAGGCAATTCTACCTTGAGTGAGTTCCTTCTCACAAATATAAACAGTCATAGTCAACATCCAATTGAATAAATAAATTTGATTTTGATTCTGAATTGAACAAATAGATCCTATTCTCATTACTATTAGGCTTTTGCAAGAGCTCAGCAAATTTATTCTTTCCATAATTAAGAACAGTTTGAACTCGACTTTAAAATATTCAAAGGTTTTATTCAAATCAATCAAATTCAAACCTTGTTTACTTGCCATTTGAAGCTACAAAAACTTTCAATGTTTCTCATGTACACCAGCAAACAATAAAGTGTCAATTAACACAGAAGACTTCAAGCATCTTAGGAGAAAATCTTAATCCATGAAATTTAATTGCCAAAGAATTATCACTCTGATTCTGATAATTTGAAGTATGAGAAGAAATAGGGACCATTTATAGCCAACATTTCAATCCACTTGGATCTTATTAAGTCCATCCAACCAAAGTAAAATTTTTAAAACTCAAAGAATCAATGTAAATAAATTTTTAACCAAAGAGAGATATCAGAGGGTGATTATATAAAACTTCACTTAAATGAAACAGAAATTTTTCTAAATCCTGCATGATAAAAAGAACGATGTTCCCAAATAATTCATAAAATTCACACTCTTTCATGACAAATCTTGACCTAATTCATACTAAATGATGAGAATGAACAAAATGTTAGAATCGATTTCAGTATGAGAAGAAAATAAGACCATTAAGCCAATATTTCAATCCATTTGGGTTTCGTTAAATCCTGAAAAACAAAGGAAAGTTTTCAACCCTCAGAGTCAATCTCAGTAAATTTGCAACTGCTCTTAAAAATGGATTTCAGAGAGTGATTACATAAAGCATCACTTGAACTAAATTGAAAGTAAAGTTTTAATATCCTCTGTCAAAAGAATTACATTCCCAAGTTGTAAATTAATCCTCCATTCGTTGATGTTAATCAACCTGGACTTAAATTATACTTAAATTATATTTTCAAATTGGCATAATGTTAGAATTAATTTCATTTTGTGGTTCATCTACCATTGATTTCCAGTTATTGTCTATCACATAAGCAAATAAGAATGTTGAAATACTGGATTTAAAGTGTTAACTTAAAAGGGACACTTCTAATTTAAACCAATTTCAATGCTTTGATTACACTGAAAATGTCTTTAAACCAACAAATATACCAGTGAACCAGTTAAACCAGCAATATCCTTTATTCAATTTTTCTCATATCTGATAAAAACTTTGGAAAAGAATTCAGTGAGATTCAAATTGATGACTTTGAAATACTGTTAAAATAAAATATTTGTACTTTTTCTCAAGGTTAATTCTTGCCTGTCTTTATTTTCAAAATGTACATGTATAAAAATTCTTTATTCAGAAAGGGTTGATTTGCAATGACCTGGGGCTTCACTTAATCTTGTAAGGTGCATTGTCACTTACATTGTACAGTTGACTTTTTAAAATGGAATTACAAAAAGTTGGGTAAAAGGACGGGGTGGTGGTGGATGGATTTTCAGAACTCCTTCCTTGGCCCAAATCTGCAACTAAAGGATAGATGCATATGTATAACTAAGGTTGTCATCTTTGGGCATACTTTTTCTCAACCATCAAGGAAAAATCTTAAATTGCACTGAATGAAGAAGAGACAATCAATATTTCTTTTCAAAATGTATATGAATCTACCTTCTTGAATCAAAAGTTTATTAAAAGGCAAAGGAATATATATAAATGTCATTATTAATTGTATCTCTGACAAAAAATTCTTTATCTTCAAGAAAACTATCCTAAACCATTAGACCCAAAAGGGCAAATTGCACTGAATGAAAATTCTCCTATCAAATAACTGCCAACTTCAATGGAAATTAAGCAAGTGAAGTCCAGAACAAATACTTAACTCAGTCCAAAAACTCAATGCCAAGACTGTAAACACATAATTGTCATCACTCAAGTCTTTGATGTTGTTTTGAAGTGATCATCCCATGCCTAAGTTATTTGATTAATTTTTTTCCCTGGTGTTCTCAATGTTAGGCTATCATCTGTTCTTGTTCAATTAGGTTCTTCATCAAACAATCTAACTTCTAGGAACGTTTCAGGGATTGTTCAGAATTATTCAATTTCAGTTCTCTGTAATTTCTTCTTAGTTAGGAAATTTTCCTTTTTGTTGAAGCAATATACTTTTTTTAAACAAATTTGATATCCTCATAAGCAATGGAAATTGTTCGAATTGAATTTTTTAAAATTATTAGTTTTATCATCTGTGCTTAAACAAGCTAAATGAGAAAATTAACATGTCTGAAAAAATCATTGTTTAAATTTGAATTGATGAATCTCAAAGAAACTAATTTTCTTAGATTCATCACCCTTGATAAAAAATTACAAACAAAATTAGTTGCTAAGCTTGCCGATCTGCTGTATTTACATTTTTATGAATATATTTTTGGTCATGTAGAGATATTTCTTTTTTCTTTGAAGAAAATAGTGATAAACATAGAAAACAAAGAATTTTCAAGGTGAAAAACCTTGTTGTTAAATGAACACATACAAATTTTTTGACTCCTGTTCAGTTCACATAATGAAGGAATAAGCATATTTTACTCTAACATTAATGTTGAAAAAAAAAAAATTGGGTCAAAATCAGGCCATAAATATATAAAACAAATAAATCATATTTGGTGATCTGGTTAATATAATTATTCAGTTCTCAGTAAAAGTAGTGCATAATAATAAGCAATGCCTTTCTCATTTATTCTGTCTGGCCTACAATGTAGATATTTTCATAATAGCAAGTATCATTCTATAAATCTCCATATAAACTCCACTACGGAAACCTGATGAAACAGTATTGCCACACGTAAATTGTTTTTAATTTGAAATAACCACAAGAGTCTCTATTACATCATTTTATATAAATTAAGGGATACTTTAACCTTATGTAAATATTGCTGACTAGTAAATTATTCTGCCGAGTCGGCATATTATCACATCAGGAGTAAATACAATACTGCCATTATCAACAGACATGGAAATCTTGGCATTTATTGGTATAATTTTTGTTAATTATGAGACAAGAGAACCACAAAGTGTAAATTAACGAACTTCAGGAATGATAATGGTATACATTCATTCTACTCCATGCTTAAAAATGGTATGAGAACCTACGCCGAAGCATCACAATTTTTGTAACATAAAAGTAGAAATTCCATAAAAACTTATCTGTAATACAATAATCTAGATTTCCTTTCAATCAGTACAAAAGAACATTAAATGACACATTTACATTTTCAGGAGAAAAAAGTGAGTGAGTGAGTGAGTTATTGTTTAACGCTGCTTGGGCAATATTTCAGCCATAAGCAGTGAGCAGGAGGAAAAACCAATCTGCAATATGAGAAAATTCTTAATAATACTTGTGGTTATCTCAGAGCAGAATAAAATTTCAATTTCAATTTCACCTAAAAAAAATTTGTAAAATGTTTGTACCCTGGGCCTTTAATAAAGAAAGAAGATTTGAAAAAAATTAACAAATTTTAAGTTTGAATTGATCTAGGGTAAAACATTAACATGGCTGATCCAAGGTAGTCCCTTAAGAAAATCCTAAACATAGACTTCATACAAGAAGGTCAAAACATTTAAATTAAAAGTTTAATTTGAATATATTCCTACCCTTTGATTCACCATAAAAATGCCAATTAGTTAACACATGTTTTTCAATTAGATCTTAGCAATCTATATGAATAAGTTCATGATATATTTCTTGCTCAAATCATAAAAAAACTTTTCCAGATGCTCCTATGCTACGAAATGGAAACACTGAAGAGTCCTTGCTAAGGCTACTCATCTTAAAGGGTCAGTGTCACGGTCTTTTGAGCATACAAAGGGATCTTATGAACATGAAAATGAATGTTTCTAATTGCAAGCCAGTCTTCTTTAATCAACAGAAACATGCAGTTCTTAAACTAGTGTAGCATGTTCTGTTCAGCTAAGCGAATCCATTTCCCTCGCTTAAATGATTAAAAAGGCACACACAAAAATGGCTGCTAGCAGTTTTTGCCTGATACTTCATTCTTTCTTCTACAACTATGGATGATTGAGTTGAGAAATGAGGTGTTTGACCCTCTGAAGATACATGTAATGTATTTGGTGGAAATCAGATATTGTCTCACCTTACTTGGCTACTGCCTGAGTCCCTCCAGTTCCTCTGGTCAACTGTCACTTTCTCACATGCTCTGCTTACCTCTTGACTTTCCCAAAATACTGTCTATACACCTATCACAGGCATTATCTTGGGTCTGCTGTCACATTGCTTTAGGCTGTAGCAATATCAATTGACATAAACATTAATATTAGGGATGATATGAAGAAATAAATTTCCCCCTAAAAGCGGCAGTAGAACATTTTTAAAGATATATTCCTTCGAATTTTTTTTCCTCAATGAACATTAGTTCATGCCAAATTTATTATCTTTAGAGGGTCAAAGCACCAAATTATTCACCCCGATCATCAGCAGTCATAGTGGAAATCAAGTGCATGTATCAAGCAAAAACCACTGGTAGCCATTTTTATGTGAACACCTTTTAATCATTTGAGATGGGGAAATTGGCATAGGATAAGTTATCATTTTAAAATTGAATTCTTTACATTAAAAGAACATTGTCTTGAACTGGAAACATATGTTTTTGCTTATGTGTGATCACTTTTTATCTAAAAAAAAAGTGTTACTGCCCCTTTAAGAAGGGGCTATCAGTGTTAGTGCTTTGATGACAGGTAGTACTGGGAGGTCTATCACCTCTCAATCTGCAAGGAGATATGGATGAACTACTGATAAAGTAAGAGGAATGTCTGAAAGATTGCACCGGTTAAAGTAAAATTGATGAAAGAGGGTTAACAGGAGTTGATATTTGCTGATCTTTTGGCTGTTTAATGATCATTAAAGTTACTGATAAGTTACCTGGTGCAGACAACTTCACACAGGGTCATATATTTTAGATATAAGCTGAGTGATAATGATTTTTCTTTAAAGGAATTAAAATAGATATATGTTGAACTAGAAACTGGTTATTTCCATATTGTCAAATCAAATGCAAACACAATCTATTTTATTATGATTTGATATTATCGCAGAATAAAATAAAAAATTACCTTTTAAAATATGAACATGACTAGTTTGCACCACTTGTCTGTCTGATAATTCTGATGAAGGGGGTCTGTTCTTTGAATTATTATAATTATTAATATTAATTGTGTTTTGACAGAACTCCCCCCCCCCCCCCCTCTTCTATTTTAACTCATTGAAATATTCTGAATCCAACAGACAGAAGAAGAAGAAGAAATATAGTTTATTAAAGTGTCACACTTTGCATTTAGACATATGTTATACAATTATCACATCAAATTAAAAAGCAAAGTCCAGCCTACACAGGCTTACAAGACATGATATAATATAAAATAATCCTTATAAATAAATAGTATTACTAAAACATTTGTAAAACATGAGCGCACACACGCTTGCACTCACACACACACGTAATTATATACAAATATATTACATATATCAATATGTTAGTTCTAAACCAGTAAGTATAGACTGGATATCTTCATTCCACAGTTTCTAGACACAAGTGGAGGCCTCTAGTGTGATAGTATGTACACATAAAGAACTTTATACTGGTCTCTCACACATAACATGTACAATATAGATAAATCTATACGTTAGTTTCAAAGATTTATTCTATCGATATTCTTTTGTAGAAATAATGTTTAAGGTAACTTTTATACATAGAATGATGTTTTTGATAGATAATTTTTACATGATTGAATTGCAAGATGCTACTGAGGGTTATATTTTGATTACTTCACCATGTGCTTAATTAGGAGAAGTGAAGTCATTCATAAGTACAATGAATGATGAATTCCGACTTTTCAAAGCAGTGCAAATCAGTTAGGATAGATTAACAAAAATTGTTCATTCTCTATAATCAAGGTGATTTCTACACATTGAATGTTGCATTTTCATTAATCAAAAAATATGACACATCTAGCCTAAATGAAATTTACTACAAAATATTAACTAAGTTGTAAAACAAAAGTGAACACATCTACACATGAATTACCTTTGCGAAAGAGATCCATTCTTCATTAATTGAATATATAATTTTTACATTATTGAACTGCAAGATGTTACTGAGAGATATATTAATTTTACTTCACCATGTTTTGTAAGTACGATGAATGATGAATTCCTACAGTACAAGTCAGTGCTGATCAGTTTAAGCATAGATTATCATTAAAAAGTTCATTCTCTATAATGGAATGTATTTTATCCTCCAAAAATTTTACAGTAAGTAAATGAACAGCACTTTTAATCCTTTCGTATGAAAAGAACAGGTTCATGGCAGATCCCAGGTAGGGCAGCCCCCTTTAACACTGTCACAAAAAGGTGTTATTAAATACAAGAACATACCAGTATATTGAGAGAATAAATAATTGTCCACTTACTGTGACAAAATGCAAGTTCCTAAATGGAATATGCATAATGTAAAAAACAGTGTATGAAATAAGCTTTGGAAATAGCAAGTTAAAAAGTATAACTTTGATTATCAAAGTAACTAAAACATTACAAGTCTGGATTGAAAGTAACAATTTGAAAGGTTTTTGTAAGGGCACATTTAATACACTTGTATAGGGTCACAATACCCGTTCATTAGTATAACTTGCATAAATTAAACAGGTCTGATTAATTTTCTTCAGTTAACAAAGTTTAACCTTATATCCAAGGATAATACACTGTGTTATTAATATGCATGTTTGTTATGACACCTTTGTTCTTCTTTATATATCTTTAATGTATATTCATGTATGTCAACACTTAATATCTGTGTGTGACAGTTCGATCAACATAGTTTTTCTTGCATCTGTTATAACTGTTGAATATGACAACATTGTTATAAGAAATAATATCAATTTGATTAAGATTGAGAAAGTGCCTTTCATGTGGATGTCTGCGGGGTAAAAGTATCCTTATTATAGTTATCATTATTATAGATCGATAAGCATTGTGAAAGTTTCTGATCAATAGCTGTTGAATTCACTGAAGGGTGACAAAATTACCCCTATCATTCATTATATCTTTCACTGATATCAAATTCACAGCCAGATTATGGATTATGGAATAACTTTTTCTTTACATTAAGTAAAGTAGCCAGTTATTCATTTGTGAATAACATTTTCAGTTTTTAAACTTATTATCCCCATCTATAGATATATAAATAGAATCTAGAACAATGCACATGTTATTTTGACATTATGTAGGCCATATCATAGGAACAGCATTTTATTGTAAGCATCAATTTTATAATGTCATAAGATTTCTTATTTTAAAGAAAATTGTTTTAAAACCATATGCCATCTCCCATAACGGAAACGTAAACTCTTGAATAAATTAGTAACAATGTTGTTATTGTTGTTGTTTTAAGCATTGACTATCCACCTCGTATTAGAAACCGAAATCCTCAGGTGAGGACATATTCTGCTAACTGGGTCACCAAAAGAACAAGAATTTTAGAGTTTATTAAACATAGTATAAGGGTTAATGGGTCGTGCGACATATCGGTAATATAAGGGCACGACAAAGACATTACTAACACATTATTTACCTACTGTCGCCTATATCATCTACGTCCTCAGCCAACCGTGACCTCTCTTCCAGGACACGCGAGCGAAGCGTAACGATATGTAATTATACTGTTTTAAGCCTATCTGATGTTGGGATTATGTAAATTTCGTTTATATCGGAATCGAACTTTAAACCATTAGAAACGATCTTTGATACATTGCCCTACCCCAACCGACTTTCGGTTTGGAAGTTTACATGCATGTATCGCACCGGGTGTTTATTTCAAATAACGGTACAGTTCCGGGTTGACAGCCACAATAACAAACAAAGGAACGTGTCAATTCAGGTGTTAATTTGTTATGTAGTGATGGGGGTCTTAAGAAAACAAGTTACCTTCACTTGACCGGCCGGCGGTAACGAGTAAGCGATTACAAGTCTTTGAAGACACGCTGGGATGATAACAGCCACAGTTGTCAACAAGAGGACGATTCACTTCGGGAGACATCGGGTGTTTCCGGCTTCAGCAAAATGAAGAATGGATCTCTTATTTTGCAAAGGTAATTCATGTGCAGATGTGTTCACTATTGTTAGACAACTTCATGCATTCACAATTTGAATGTTGAAAATGTAATTGATATCCCACAAAGCTACTATGTTGTATATTTCTTTATTGAGAAAGACTTTAATTACTATTAAGGATAATGTTTACTTTTCCTTGAAAATTAGGAATTTTATAATTATTTATGTCGACGTCAAAGGTTTCAGAAACGCCATAGGCCAGAGTATTTAATTTGGAGTCAGTGGGAACCAATATTGGTTTCAAGTTCAACGTTGACAAATGTATGCGCAAATAATGATTTTGGTTGTGTAAATATAACCTCCCCCTTCCCATATCTTGTGTTTAATGTGTTGAAAAACAACCTCTAACTTACATAACTGGGTTTACATTATTTTGGTACAAGAAAAACAGTCACAAAGTTATGTATTTTGCAGCAAAAATCGTCAATTTCAAGCTATTCTCAATATTTTGTCTTAGTACGACAATTCCTTATAAGGAGTTTAATTAATATTGAAGAATACGTTGATATTTTGTAATAAATTTCATTTAGGCTAGATTTGTCAACTTTTCCATTAATGAAAATGCATCAGCTCTTCCATCCTTAAAATCGCTTTTTACCTTACAATAAAGCACTGGCAAATGTAACGTTGTTAAAACTTATCCCTTTCTTCTGTATGTATTTCTTCTCTCACCTGTCTTTTTGTTCTCTGTGAAGTAGGCCGTATGTACAGTAGATATATCAACAGTTACATAGGGTTTGAAGGAACGCAGGCATACTCCTGTAAGTGTACATCGTTTAAATGCTTATCTCTAAAAAGGTAAAAATTTATAGGTAACTGTACACCTGTACATGGTATAAAAATGGCACATTTAAAACACAAAACAGCAAATAATTAATTTTCTAAACAACAACTGGAGCAACACCATAACGAGACAGTGAAAAAGGGGCGGGATAGCGCAGTGGTTAGCGCGTTCGGCTTCAGATCAAGAGGTCCGTGGTTCGAATCCTGCAAAGGGCTCGGCAACTTTGTCTGCAGTAGAAAACTGTTCTACACGCAGTAAGGTTTGGGTGCAATGCTACACTGAATTTCAGCGCAGTACCATTCATGATTCGCTAGTTCCAGCCGATGCTCGCAGGTTTCACCGCAATGCATAGCCACAATGATGTTGCGGGCTCTCTCCCTGCGATAATACTAGCAGCCGCGATATGAGTGAAATACTCTTGAAAGCGGCGTTAAACCCCAGTTCACCACCACCACAGTGAATAAGCGGACCTATCCATTATGGCGTCTCTTCTTTAGAAGTTGGAATAAGAAACCAATATATGGATGACAACTTTTTTATTCTCAGAACGCGACGTTTCGACACATCTTCTTGCTTCACGACGACACCGGAAGGTGTGTCGAAACGTCGCGTTTTCCGAATAAAGAAGTTGTAATCCTTTATATTTGTTTCTCATCTATTCAATATAGGTTCAGCACTGATTATCCCACCCCTGGTGGAGCAGGTTCCTTTGATACTATTTTAAAGATAAGATGGCTAGGTAACTCACGTAATCATAACAGCATGTTAACTAAAGGCCAATGTGTTATTGTGAGCTTGCACACCAACAGTCTTCAAGAATGGTATTCTGTAAATGTAAACTCTATCTTTGATTAAAATTATTTCGAAAGTTAGCATTGCTACATGATCGTCATATTATCATGCTTACAACTAACACCTTCAAAAGACACTGTTAAGTTTTAAACATTTGGTTTTAAGCATCATGCGTGTCCTGTACGACAGAGACTGGCCGCAATCAGTCTGATTATAATCGACCGTGTTCCGAGGAAAAAAAGGTTTTAAATATTAACTCTAGCGGGATTCGAACGTACTGTCAGGGATTTCCTCCCCACAACGGTCTGAAAGCACCCTCCTCGCTTGCACGTTCCTATACCAGTTTAGCGCAGCAAAACCTAGTCATTAACGATCACATGATTGCGTTTAAAAAACGATAGCGGTGATCTAGGTTAACGAATAGTAAACGGGAGTTACTTGCCCCTGGATACTGATACCGAAAGCTTTTGCCGCAGTCATTGTGATTGGCTAGTTCAGATTGCGTCAGAACGTGCGAACAAGGAGGGTGCTTTCAGACCGTTATGGAGAGGAAATCCCTGACAGTACGTTTGAATCCCGCTAGAGTTAATATTTAAAAACTTTTATTCCTCGGAACACGGTCGATTTTAATCAGACTGTTGCTGCAGTGATCCGTCATAATAACGGACCTCGGGTAGTGACTTATTACAGCTAGTTTTAACTAGACTGGTAAACAACTGTCAACGATTATCAATAAAATAAAAAACTGAACAGCAGGAACAGAATCAGAACTCGTCTATATAACACTTGGTTAAGACACAAAAGGCGATCTGGCAAAGTCTGATGACTCAAGTTGGACTCATCTAATGAAACGTTCCTTGAAATAGAGTTCAAAGTAGAAACTATCACATACGGTTTTGTGTCGATCTATAAATGATTGCACGACGAAGATCCTATCAATGTGCATGTTTGAAGTTTGTCTGGTCTTAACCCTACATTACAATCTACATATATCTCGTTACTTCTAACTTAATAGGTACATTGTATACGTATAGTCGTACAATTTGAACAAATATCTCCTGTAGACTATAGCTGTGTTTGTCATCACTCAATAAGATCTCCCAACTTTATTTCGAAAATAAACTTGTTCGGCAAGTTTTTCATCAGCGATGTGCATGTATTTCTAATATTCTACACACGATTGACCATAAATGGACAATAAACAGAAACATCACGATATGGGATCAGACACTTATCAGACAGTATTTTGTGAGAGTAATCTAAAACTTCTTGGGAAAACAGAATTTGACAATAAGTTGTGTTGATGTACCCAATGAATCCTTATGCTTAATCGAATTATTATAGAGAAAATTAATATATAATACTCATCAATAACTAACTTACAGCGTGGTTATTCAAGTAACATCATGTTAACAATCTTAGCCTACAACTGACGACCCTGAGCCGATCTGTAAACGTAAACGCAAAGAAAATCGAAAGTAAAGTGGAAATACAGATCACTTAGACTGCATAAACAAAAATCATTATTGAATCAGAGGGCGTTACTGCAGACGTATTGAATTATTTCTGTGATAAAATCATTATAAGACGAGTTATGGCTAATGTAGTGCAAATAAGTGATCGGAAGAGTAGCTAGGTACAGAGACATATAATGTAACGGTCTCGACACTTCCGATCGTGAGCTTAATGGGATAAAGGATTGGAAATCGAAAGTAGAGACAATTCATGTGAGAAACATTAAATGGTGCTCTATCTTATGGAATTTTAATCGACGGGACATCCTTCTTTAAGTATTGACATATATGTATCAGTCACGATAATTTCTTTTTGGTGAATAAATGAACTCATGCTCATTAAAGGATAATGTTAGTAATTTCCTTATGAATCAATTTAAAAAGATTAGTCTATCTCTTGTTAGAAATTACAATCAATTAACTATTGTGTAGATGGGGGGGGGGGGGGGGGGGGTACACCTTTATTCCTTCTTGTCGAATATATATGTCGTCTCAACAGTCACATGTCTACTGTATAATTTTAATCATAAATGTTTAGCTAAGCTACATCACCGGGATATTCGTAGTCGAAAATAATTTATCAATTACATACATGATGTGTTATTCTTGGAGTGTTTGCATCGATTCTCAATCTTATTATTATATACGTCAAACGTTAAAAGCCTTTGTTTATACGGTAAAGTTTGTGTCGTTTTATTTCGCTGTCGCTTCAGGTTATCTCACGCCTCATCCATTTACTCAAAAACAACGCATAAATCATATGCATACATTGGGCTGTCAGAATAAAATGCAAAAATATAGGCATTTAACGATTATCTATGATCGAAATGATAAAGCCCGGTAGCCAAGGGCGGATCTAATAATACAATGTCACCGTTTGTCTTCTAATGTCAGACAGCTGTATCGCATGTAAGTAAATCTTGACGGTGTCTTCCCATTATGACTACTCCCAGTTTGACTACTCCCAGTTTGACTACTCATGTACACAAACACATGTAGGAGCACCCCTACACTTGATAATGGTTACCCCCAGTACCCTTAGAAAAAAATATGTACGACACATATGCATAATAATTTATTGTATTCATTCAAATAACAGATACAACATAACAAGCATATTCATTTTAACATCATTGCATGGTTGACAAGTGTTTTTGCCGTTTGACATTTCAATATATCAAATTTTCAATTTATCAAAAAACCTGTTGATACACAATTCAATCGGTTTGATCAACAGTTATTGTGTGCACATGTTGTGCATATTCAAATGTACCACAAAAATGTATACATCCAATCTGGTATTTAAAAATATGATATAATGATATGTACCTTGGACCCTCCTCAAATGTATAGTTGGCAAACTGGGATTAATCAACTATAGTGGTACAGTACATTACAAGGAGAAGGGGTGAGGCAGTATTGGTTTGTGCACATGAGTAGTCAAACTGGGAGTAGTCAAACTGGGAGTAGTCATAACGGGAGTAGACCATCTTGACAATGGATGTCGTCCCTAAGCCGTTGGTATGTACATTGCAGATGGTATAAACAGTGGATATCAGGTACATTGTAAATAGTTTTACAGACTATAAGAAGTAAGAGGTATGTTTTAAATGATATGGATAGTTGATATCAGGCCGGTATATTGTAAATGGTATAAACAGTTCATGTCAGATGTAAGATATTGTAAATGGTATTTAATACAGTGCATATAAGGCACATTGCAAATGGTATAAATCACTGGATATCATGTACATTGTTAATGGTATGAATTAAAACAATGGATTTGAGGTACATTTTAATTGTTATAAAACAGTGGATTTCAGGTACATTACAAATGGTATAAATAGATGATATCGGGAACATTGTAAATGGAATGAAATAGTATCAAGAGATTATAACATACACATCTTTTAGGATATACACACTGTTTAACATTTTCATCTACATTAATGGAATGGATACGGAAGAGGACGATTGTAATTGAAAAAATAAATGTTATAAAAGTTTGTAACTGATGCATTGTATATTCCATTAACAGTAGATAAGAGGAACTTTGTAGATATAAAGTTAAGTCATATTTTGTTTGTTAGGTATATTGTATATAACACAATCTATTGATGACAAGTATATCATTAGCTAACAATACACAACGGATAATAGTTAGCTTGTAAAGGGTATATAGGGACGATGTGTTTTTCATCTAAGCTTTGTCATTGTGATGTTTTTTTATCACTGTGGTATGTATTTCATTCATAACAAATTATATAAAAAAACTGATGACATCACAATACCGTGACCCTACTGACTATTTCACTATTCCGTCAATGGTATACGTCAGTCATTGGAAATAATGAAGAATAATTTTTTATGATAAATCAATCACTCACATTCATTTTCTGTCAAAATATAAGCATTCCGTTAATAACGATACTTTCATTTGTTTTTAGTGTTATTTCATTCGTTTAGATTTGCCATTTAATATATGCTGAAATACACAAGCATTCGGCGTACGACATATGATTGACGTGTAAAATGTTTGAATAGTGTGCGCATCATATTATATGCATGGGAAGTGTGTACACTATCTTTATTGATTCAAAGTATTTTGACTGTGTGTATTTCTTATTTTTTGTCTTTGGAAATGATTTGTATTTTCCAGGATGGACACACCTGACTCAGCCGAGAATAAATCTTTGTTCGTGAATTTGAATGAATGCACATTGTCATTTTCAAATATCAAATTCTTGGAAAATGTCAATAAGTACATATGAAACAGCAAAAATTCCCTCCAGGATATATGTAAAATTGTCATCAAAAGAAAGCGACCGATATTGACGTCATAACGTCAATATATCCGGGTATGACGCGCTTTCAACCTAATATTTCTTCGATAAATGACCAATTGGAATCACATAAGCTGGTGAAAATTTCCGGTTTCAGTGCTGTGGGTACAGAGAGAAAATAAAGGTATACACAATCGACTCCATATGTTATTTTGTTCATAGTTAAATCATTGCACACTCAAGTAAGATTATGCGTGAACTATGTATGCAATATATGCATCATGAACCATGTAAAAATCAAACAATATTTTATCTTGTCTTTTACTTTAATTTTTTCATATTCATTTGTCAATCATGATTAATGGAACAATAAAAAAGTCATATCATGCCAATAAAAGCTTGGTTTTCGAAATTGTAATTGTTGGAATTTTCCAAAATATGAGTTTATGCAAAACATATTTTTTCTGAGGGTAAACCATCGCTCAACCACTTCTCAACCCGATTATCCATAGTGGTAGAATGAGGCCTTACGTTTTAAACGAAAATTGCATGGAGCCAGTTTAGTGTGAACTTATTTTAATCACTCGAGTTAGGGAAATTGATTTGCTAAGCTTTCCTGACCTTTGACGTTTGATTATAAACTTTTGTCTTGATTAAAGAGGTTGCATTACAGTTGCTAACATTCGTTTTCATTTCTTAAGACCATCTTCTAGAAAAAAACATGGCATGACAACGACATGACAAGGAGTAGCAATGCTTTTGACAACACTGATGTCCGCTTGCGTGAAAGTAAAGCCAGAAAATTAACAATAATGTATTATGGGTTGAATTGGATTTGAAGAATGTTGAGTGTGATGTTAAATTTACACGTCAGTGTGAATATGAAAATATTGAGGTAAAATGATAATCACTTCAGAAAAAAGTATGTTAAGGATTACGAAGGATGACAAATGGATACCAATTAATAAAGGGGTGAGAAAAAGGTATTTTAAAAAGTATGGAATTCCGCACAAGTCATCAACGTAAACGAAGGAATGTCATTTGACGTCAACTAACAATTTCATTCATACCGAAACTAACTGAATATAAACAATAAACGAACAACCCGAGAAACTTTTAACAGCTGTCTGGCGGTGCGCTCGATTACTCTAAAGGGACCCTTGCGTCTTAGAGGCCAACCTTCAAGAAAGGACATTCTGTTATCTTGTTTGTGGAATGAATGGTTTACTCTAATGAAATAATACAAATTTAAATATATTTGGTTATGGGAGCATACGTAGACAGGTTTTTACAATGTTACATGGCCGAGTGTATAGTGTTTTGTGTGTTTAAGACATGAGAAATAGAGAAAGCTACACAAGCCAGGTCACGTGGTTATGGTCGAGCGATCTAAAGGCCACCTGAACGTGGGGTAATTTGTCAACGGGAGAATAACGCTTGTCTCACACAGGTGATAATTTTTTTCTACCTGTCGGGCTTGTCACCTGGACGTACAGGTGATTAGTTAACAGGTGAGACAGAAATAGGAGGGAAAACATCGGGTTTACCTTCAAACCAAACTCACGTTTTGAGAAAGGTATCTGATATCTATAAATTTAAATGTTTACACTTGTTTTTGTGGTTAAAATTCCCAAATGGCGAGCTCGTAATGTGACCATGCACTATATATAAATATGGAAACATGCAAGCGAGGAGCTAACTTTTCAGAGTAAGATTTACTCAAAAACTTCCCGCTAAACGTATTCTCTACAGTCGATCAAATTATGTAGTATGTAGTTATGTATATCAGGTCGATGTATAAGTCATTATATTCGCTTGTTATACGATATTATTTTTGAAACTAAGTTAGGAAACAGCGTGGTCTTCTTGCATTATTTGATTTGGGAAAGCATTTGACACTGTTTCAAAAAGTTTTATAATAGATTTGTTAAGTTTGGAACAAATATAATAAAATGGATTTAAATATTGATAAACAACAATCAATCTTGCGTTTCACAAAATGGTCATCTTTCAACATTTTTTTATAATGAAAGGAGATGTAGACAAGGCGATCCTATCTCCCCATACCTTTTCATGTTAGTCGTAGAAATATTAGGGAAAATGATAAGGCAAAATAAGGAAATCAAGGGTATTGTTTTACATGACACTGAACACAAGATAGGAAAATATGCTGACCATGCAGAATTGTTTTTAGATGGATCTGAAAATAGTTTACGGGCAGGAATGAATACTCTAGACACTTTTTATAAGATGTCTGGACTGAAAGTGAACAAGCGAAAAACAAAGGATGTATGGCTCGGTTCTATGACAGGAAGTGGCCTAAATCTGTGTAACAATCTTCAATTGGACCGGGAAGAGGGTAACTTTGAAGTTTTTGGAGTCACACTTAACGCAATGCTGGGAGACTTATGGGTGTTAAACACGCGCAAAAAGCTAGACAATATTAAAACTCTTTCATCAAAGATCTCAATTGATTATTTTTTAAATTTTTATGGAACGGTAAAAAAGATAGCGGGACAATATTATGCAAAACTCTGATGAGGGAGGGCTACGAATGATAGATATAATTTCGGTTGTCACACTCTTAAAAATATCCTTAAATCTACAGACAAATATTAGAAATGATAAACAACAACAAAACAATAACAAATTTATATTTTAGCTTGGAGCTAATATTGATACATTTATTTCTTTAGAAAACCCTTTTTGGCGAAATGTACTGAAATCCTGGAACACCTATATAATAATTACAGGCTGTATAATTGTGATGGAAACAAGAAAAGCCTTTAAAAAGGCTAAGTTGGAGACACCCTTGTTAGGCTAGGAAATACTGCGAAATCATAGGGTACAAATAGGATAGGATTTTCATTACAGCAAACAAGTAGATTAAGGCCATTAATTGAACAAAGACCTTCATTTTATCTTTTATTTAGAAAAAGTTATACAATTATTTGTTCATAGCATCAAATAATAGAATAGTCAGGCAAACTTGCAGTTATAAATATATCTATACAGTTCTGTTTAAAACAACAGTCACCGATTTATCCCTTGGAAATAGATCTATTTTTAGAATATAGGTCACAATTGATAGTGTCCAGCACTGCACAAAGTGTTCGACTTTTTTGCAAATTCATTATCACTAATTGTTTCTCAACTCTCAAAGATTGCCAGTACAAGATATATTAAATTAAAGTCTAAAGCTTAGTTCACTACCTCTATCTTTGTCTGGCACGAAGCGATATTCCACAAATTGACTCGCCTTTATGACATTCTCTACTTATCGACTTGTAGCCGCATGTTCCTCGCATGTGCCGTTGTAAAGGAGTTTTTTTTTACTAACATGGAATAGAGTTTTCTAACTTTTCATGCGACATTTACGCGTCTAATTTAGTACACGTGCGGTCACGAAGAATTGTACTGTCATTTTTATTCTTAAACACCACTGTTCCCTTTTAATTTTGAGATTTGCAGAGACAATCGTTTTCCGTATTTAAGGTTGCCAATTATTTCGGAATACCCACATGGTCACGTGGTTCTAAATTTGATACAGATGTGTTCATTGGTTTACGATATGGCCGAAATACAAAGAGGCTTAATATGATTGGTTGAAAGTTCCTTTGAAAATTCCAACTGTAATATAGAGAGAATTTCAGCTGTTAAGATGGTTGGAGGCCGTTGGGGCCTCCAACCAATAACACAGGGGGTATTTTGACAGAACCGCTATGGCTTAATCATCAGTTTGTTCATCCAAACTTTATTATCAAGTATTGTTTTTTAAAACGAGTTTGTAATATAAGAGATATATGTGATTCTAAAGCTATATTGTCTATTGAACAATAGAAAAATAAATATGATTTGAAAGGCACTATACAACATTACAATAAAATTTTATTAAATATTCCTCTTAAATGGAGAATAGTTCTTTCTGAGGAACACTTTATCAAAGAAATAATTTATATTTCAGAAGCATTAAGAAATATGCTAAAACTTCAAGGTTGTAGATACTTTCATGACATCTTGATAAAGACAATATTTTAATCTACTAAGGGTCTGTGTTAAATGGCAAACCCAATTTCCTGAAGTGATTAACTAGAAAGATATATTTACTAGATTTAGAAAATGTACAAAAGATGTTAAACTGATTGATATCCAGATTAATTCATAAGAAAATTTACACTAAGCTTGAGTTGCTGTACATGGAAATTGTTGATGAAGATATATGTTCGTTTTGTATGGAAGAAAAAGAAAATGTAGAACATGTGTTTCTGGAACCTTTTACCTGGTTTCACCCTGAGAAAATGACTTTATAAAAGATGCTCTTCTGCTCGAACACTAAAAATGGCTACATCCATTAGTGGGCTGTAGTCATAATATGAATAGAATCTGACGTAAGATGATTAAAAACAGTCTATGAAAGTAATGTCACCGTGCGAATATTTTTGTCCACCGTCTGTAGAAAAAATTGTATTGGAGGAAGCTTCCAGCTTCCTAAAAGTGAGACTATGGAAATGGAATAGTCTATACAGAAGTGATTATAGATTTTATAATTTTAGTATAAACCTTAGAGAAGTTAGACTGCCTAACATTCAACGACCTCTTTGAAGTTATTTTACGGACGCTTTAGGATTTGTAGCGTTTTTATGTAGAAACGAAATTTGAGGGGACATAAATGTTTATAATTGAGCCCGTGAATCATACAGTATTATTTATCAATCCTGTAAAACATTTTTGAATGGGCATATTTTTCTCCCTTTAGTTTGGAAAAGTTAAAAGAAATAAAGCTCATCTATAAAAAAACAACAAAAACATGAACCTAATAGAAACATGACAGACAGGGCATGATTGTTTTTATCAGTCTAAATTATTTGCCCTTATATTATGTCATTAATCATTTTAAAAATTACATTACATTATAATGAATAAGAAAAAACAAATAACAAACTGAAGAAACCCAGAAGAACTTTGTGCAGTTTAATACATAAAATCTGGTGACATAAACGTATTCAATTGCCAAGAAGTTGTCGAAGCAAATCGGCCTGTTGTCCTGCAAGAGTGGAGCAAAAATTGTTCCCTCGTTCCACACCACTGGTTGTTGTGCTGAAGAAGGTCCATCTTGGATGAGTAACTTTTGTTACCTCTTATCAAATTATTCTCACAAACTGGTCAAGTAAAGTAGTTTTAATCTCTGCTTACTGTCCTTATGCAATTGATTTCTGATTGTTCGAATCACATTTCGTTCAAATGGACCAAACAATTACTAAAAGAATATTGTTATAAAACCATCATTCTGAATATTCAATTCTGCATAAATTGACACTCAAATGTCACTTGAATTATCAAATTATAAAAATAATTGATTTACAACGAAAATCTTAGATCGTTTAAGTTCAATCGAATATAAGTAACATGAAATGAAACAAGATTTCATCTCATCTTCTTTATCCTGAATAGAAACAATATTTTGGAGAAGTTGTACATATGTAAGTATATATAGGTATGTTCTCCGCATTTGTACGTGATGTCCTCTCTGCTATATACGAGCTGTTCTTTAAAAAGATCCCCACTTGAAGTGGACTTAGTGAACGAAACTTAGCAAAGTGTTACTCCTTCTCTGCATACCGCCCACCAAGAGTAACACATTTAATTTTGTACAACTATAGATACCTTGCTTGAAGAAGTCCGTCGGATGCTTTTCAAACCATGACTTTCTTAAATTACTGTTTTTGATCATCATTTGCTTGTGATCATCAGCGGTGATGCATAGTAACATCGTTTAATTGTGGTACCCTTTGCAAGGAGATCCGGTATCACAACTCCCTGCTGGTCTCAAAAGACATGAACATGACCTTTCCTGCAGATGAGTTAACTTAACTTTAACTTAGCACAATCGCCTCTATCTTTCTCGTAAGACAGGTCCACGTATGAAATATAAGACGTTGACGTCCATGCTACGTATCTGATTCAAAAAGATGTCAATGAAACCGTATGCAAATTATCAATGATTAAACATTTCTGCATGTAAATTTAATGCGTTGTTGAGTTGGGATAATGTATAACGAAGCTCGAATGTGATTAAGTCCAAGAGCACATTTTATCTTCTGTTTTCGATATCAGCTATAATGATATACTGACGTGGAAATGCGTGATTTCAGATACAGTTATGAACAACCTTTGATCAGCAAGGGAAAACATCACCTACTTAACTATCTAAGCGCACCCTAAAGTGTTAATTTTAAAATAAGTACTATTGGTGCACCGTCATCAGGCAAAAAACTAAATAAAAAATTTAGATATTGGTTTAAGAACAGTTGATTGGATATGCAATAAAATAAATTAATTTTATACCATACAGGTAAGTGTTACGGCTTTAAGTTCACGATCGAGGAAATTTAATCAATAGTTTTTTACCCCTTCATTTGAATGACTCATGCATAAGTTCAGTAATTTGCACGAACAAAATGATGACAGCACGAGAAGGTTGGAGGTTTTGTCAAGCAACGACTTTCGATGTTGCCTTTTTCAGTAATTTGAGGAATTTTTATTGACGTCAACATGAAATACAGACGTAAGTGATATTTACTAAATGCAGAGGTAGTTTAAGTCATATCGTAGAATATGACTTGAGCTACATGTACCTCTGTGTGGAGAGAATGACATGACTTGGTGAACAAACTTAATGGATGCAGCTATAGATATATCTATTGACATTAGAATTAGTAGCCTTATTATCTATATATGTCAAAGTACTCCATAGTTTTTTTGGATATATTACGAGTTTGACATGCGTTTCATGCGTTTATCTGCATGTTAACGCGTCTTATCAAGCAATAGTCCAGATGTAGGCCATATATTTAGTATGAACATGTAATAGATATGTGGAAAAGTTCATAAGTTTTAAAGTGCAGTCCTTGATGTGTGATTTGCTTTCCAAAGTAAAAACAATTTACTTGAATTGAGGTATTCTTGGTTTAACATCAAGTTCATCTCACTTGAAAACTTAACACTTAGAAAGTGAACTGTCAACAATATTTCATTAACGAAACGTCAGCTAGTATATAAGCGAAAAGAGAGCCCGCAATACAATTAAGGAAATGCTTCAGAGCAGAGCGGATTTGATTTTAAAACAAACGAAATACATGCTTTGATGTTTTTTTAAGTCATGACATGTGACGTTTAGATCATAATTCGGCTTATTTCTGTTTGATAACGTTATAAACAAATTTTTGCATAAACGTGAATAATTGATAACAAGTTGAGGTATTTGTCTTCCTTTCATTTGTAGTTTCTTTAATATATGGCGTAGTGTAATTTCATATCATGAATGACATCGTATCAATATTCCTGGTCCGAAGCACTGCTATTTATGGTATCAGCCATAAATATACTCTATACCTAACTGAACATGACCAACTATCGATATTGAGCAAATGATTGATCAGAGATGAGGCAACAGGTAATGGGCAAATCATGGAAACAGCACGATATAGACATCTCCGTCCCCATATAGACTAGCAGGAGGAACCATGAGGTTCAACATCCGACCTGACATCAAATATACACAAAAACATCATGTAACTCATCAAAAAATCTTTAAGCTTTTGTACGTGCTGTGCTTGAGTCAAGGTTGTCATTAATAAACTCGCCTTTATAAAAAATCTCGTCGATACATCGATTAGTCCTGAAAACATCATACACATACGGGTACTTACACGGAAGTTACCTCTTATTAGCCAAATGTTAGTCAGTGATTCCTTATCATTCAGATGATAATAGATAAAAACCGAGATTAATGTTCGTATGTATATCAGAATGATGATATATATATAATAGAAATCATCACAAATGGCATGAAGAACACAATTTTATCGATATTCAACTTCTTTATAAATAGATTTGCGTAGATTGTGTACTTCTTGACTACTAAAACTTCTAGAATGCTACTTAAAGAGATCATAAATGTCCATCAAGTGCCTTCGACTGCGAATATTGTTACATCAATCCATGCATCAACAGACTGGTACTATCAGCATGTATCGGAATGGAAAATTCTCCTGAAATCAACACTGACAAACGGTGTAGTGTTAACACTACGACCCCCGACTCATTATCTAAATTTCACAGCTATGAATTTAAAACAGTATAGGGATTCAGAAATGTCCTTAGTGAATTCGTTATCAAGCTATGATAAATCGTAATGAAGATACTAACTTTTATCTTAACAATCATATCTAGGCATAACACTGACGTGGTGTACTCTGGTCTCGATCAACAATGTATTTATGTATCAATATCCGTGTCTTTAGTGCTACGATACACGAGTTATCACTTTGACTGGGTCACCTTGACATCGGTTGTCACCATGACCTGGTTGATGAAGATAGAAAAGTCGATCAGCAATGACATAAATAGAGATTTTTACCCGAGGAAGTGTGTCATATGATTTTTACGAAACGAGTGTGAATTTTTGTATTACCCGAGCGAGAACGAACACATTCGCACTAGTTTCGTAAAAGTCATATGACACACTTTCGAGTGTAATAATTTCTTTATTACCGTTTCTAGACAATCTGAAACGCATGGAAATATTCAGAAAACGGCCTGCTTCCCTCGCGACGTCCCGCTATAGTGACGTCATGAACAATGGTTTTATGACGTCACAGACGCCGATCTACGGTAACTCGCGCTGAAACAATCGTTGCTAGGCAAAAGTGATATTTGCACATGTGCTCATATTGAAAATATGTCACCTCTTATGATGAACCAAATGGGTAATAATAATTTGTATATCTTAAATGAATTCAATAATCATGAAACTGCCCTGTTGTTGCCAGAAATGAGCGGGCCACTCCAAATTATTATGGCCCGCAGAGTCCTGGCGACGGGCAAATGTAACTTCGTTTCCAAATGACGACATTTTAGAATTTCTTTTCGAAATTATAACAATTATGGTGACCATGTTTTCTTATCGACTCGGAGATTTTGAAGCATATTAATCTATTTATTTATTTAAATCAGAGTTTGATAGGTTTATTTAGCTAAATTTAAAGTAGGTCAAAATCATATGGTATCAGATCTCAGGACTCTTTTCGTCACTCCACAATGATCTGGACACTTTGTGAATGGTTGCCACGGACGAGGTCCAAGTGCTTTATAAGTGACATAACGAGGTGCAGGGTTTACGATAGCTGATATGATACAAATACAACCACGTGACGTACGTAATTAGGACAAAGCATACAACATCGAACTATTGTGAAGATTGATCAGACGCTATCACCAGTACCGAATCAAAACTCAAAAAGGTGAGTTAAAATATGCCCTTTCATGATATGTTCTAAGTGATGTAGAATATACTGATGGAGTCAAATATGTAAAATATTACAGTGATGTTGTTGCAATGTGACGTACTGACAGTTACTGAAAAAAATTCTTTTCATGTTTATTGTTTTATCTTGTTGACACTAAATCGAAGACATTCAAATATTCAGTAAAAGGACGTTGAAAGTAAATAAGACTTATTATTCTTTGATCACACTGTTCTTTCTTTACTATTATTAAATATCCCCTTCTTCGATTGTCTGTCACCTCATTTATGCGTACTCTTGTTTACACGAGTTGTTATTAATATTCCATATTTGTTTGTGAAAAGTGAAGAGACTTCAAATCAAATTATACAGTGTCGTTTCATTATCTTAAAACAAGTGCATACATTATCTAAAAAACGTTACCAACTATCACAATTTTTTTGGATATCGCATCAATACTCACAGAAATCATCATCCTATAGTATGGTGAAAAGCCCTTCCTGTATCATCGCGTAATGATCCTATATAGTAATTTTTCCATGAACATATGTTGAATAGAGTTATTATATGATTTGAACTAACTTCTAGTTTTTACATATTTGATATGAAAAAAAACCCCTTGTCTGGTGAAACGATTTTGAAATATGCAGTAAGTTCAATCAGGGCCTTCAATACATAATGAAATTCCTAATTGAAAGATTGACAACATTGAAGTATTCGCAAATTTGAAATATTTGCTGATGAGTTGATCAACATGGGTCAACAATGGGTCTAACCAAGGTTTTGTTATGTAGTTCTTACAAAACAACTGTTGACAATTGAATGTTCATAACAAGTCTAATTACATTCGAAAATGTTATATTGCTTCAACCGGGATACGAACTCGATCCATTGGTGAATGGAGAGGAAACCACCGAAAGAGTTCGCATACCGGTAAAGAAAATGTTTTGAATAATGACACCTCTGAAAAGTTTCGATTCTCATCGGACTGAGTCATGTTGGACAAGGTTGGTCTACAAATGTCCTTTACCTCTTACCAGCTCTCAATGAGAGAAAGAGGGGGGGGGGGGGGGGGGGGGGGAGATAGCACGTTCGGTTCGGATTAAGAGGTCCGTGGTTCGAATCCCGCCAAAAACTCGGCAACTGTGACTGCAGTAGCGAACTGTTGTACAGGCAATACGGTTTGCTACACTGAATGTCAGCGCAGTACCACCCATGGTTCGCTAGTTCCAGTCGATGATCGCAGGTTTTACCGCAATGCATAGCCACTATGGTGTATATAATAATAATGATAATGGTAATGATAATGATGATGATGATGATGATGATGATAACAACAATAATAACAATGATAATACTGATAATAATAATAATAATAATAATAATGCAATGATACTTGCAGCCACGATATAAGTGAAATACTCTTGAAAGTGGCGTTAAAACCCCAACTCACCTCACAATAAGAAAATAGAGCTATTTTAGTTGATCTTCATTATTTCTAATGGCCGTATTTAGACAGTTTCTTGGTAGATAGTTATAACAAAAGTATCACACCTGCGAAACATTTTATAACTTTAATAGGGTAAAGTTTGGTTATGGTCTTTCGTTATTTGTCTTAAACACTAAATTATCAGAGGTTCCATCACACTTTTGAAATTGTTGCTAATGTCAGGACGTTCTAAAAGGAACTGTTAATAAACATTTTCATTCTTATTCTGTATTTTATTGTTATAAAAACTAGTTCTGTTTTTAATTAACAAAGTTGTAATTATTAACCAAGGTAATTAACAAGAGCAGTATTCCATTTAAAAATAAAAATTTCTTTGGAAATACCTTTACAATGACCTTCAAATAATGCTAAGTTTTCAACTATCTAAAAGCTTTATATTTCACCTTACTTACCGTGAAAAGAGTCCTATCAGATAAATAATGCTGTATGTGAATAAGTTTGGAATGAAATACAAAGGACACTGGCATACACAACTCCTTTCATACAAAGGACACTGGCATACACAACTCCTTTCATACAAAGGACACTGGCATACACAACTCCTTTCATACAAAGGACACTGGCATACACAACTCCTTTCATACAAAGGACACTGGCATACACAACTCCTTTCATACAAAGGACACTGGCATACACAACTCCTTTCATACAAAGGACACTGGCATACACAACTCCTTTCATACAAAGGACACTGGCATACACAACTCCTTTCATACAAACTAATAATATCATGTAGAGTTAGATTCAATGCTGCTTTGTTGCACATCTTAAAGTTCATTCTCGGGTTAAAACTTAAGACGTTTCTTGATTGTCATTTGTAAAATTGATTGTATCATCAGAGAAACTTCCTAAAGAATGATAACCATAATAGGAAAAGCTGATACCTATAGACCATGCATGGCCTGATGGTTCGTTAGTTTTTCCTTAATTGTTTGGACGAACCTGTATTCATTCCAATAATGGCCAAAGCATCATTTTTTGATTCTGCAAATTTGTAAGTGGAAGTCAAATAACTCATCCAAATGTCATTTTTGATGATCAGTTTCAACCATTATCCAGTGTGCGGGATCTATATCTATCTGACAATGTCATTGGGCTTTCGCAACTGCAAGTTCATCCACCAGAACATAGTAATCCTCTTGAATTTCACAATAAACATATCCATTATCATTCATGGATGGTAAGCATGGCGCTTTAGGCACAAATGATTCCGTCTCGTTGAAGACCCCTAGTATTTTACCATCAGAACCGTACGTATTGCTTGCACTATTTTATCACAAGAGGTTCATCCCTCAGGAGTGAATGCAATTGCTTGTTGTCCAGCGTTAGTTTGATTGGTCGCAGCATCTGTCTCATTACGCGCACTCAACAAATAGTTCATAATCATCCGGGTCTTCTTGATGTCATCGAACATGGGCAAAGACTCAACCATATGGTACCGGATGTGCTTGTGACCTTTGACCTCGACCCGTTTGTCCGCGAACTGGCACAGTTGTTTTCTGATCCAGACCTTACCCCCTGGCTTTGGTTGGTTGTCTGCTGTCACCTGGAGGATTGGGTTATGGTAATATTAGATAAAACATCATACAGAGTGATGAAACTTAACTCATGAAACTCAGTCAATAAAGTCGAGTTCTTACTACACACAGTCTGGACCTTATACATATAAGAACTTCCAGCCAAAAACGGCCATAAAGCAGTCAATAACGTTGGTTTATGGAAATGACATACAAGAGGGAGATTTGCTTGATATGAAGAGGCAGTTGGGACCTAATACAATTGCCGCTTTCTTCGCCGAGTGGCTGGCTATAGGGATTGTTGTCTTTTGAAATAAGGGAAGTCTCTTCAAAATCATTTGTGTAGATAACGTGTGGATAGCAACATGTTAATAACTTTAATGAATAACTTCTAAAGTATAACACCTAGCGATCTACTAACAAAGGAAACACACACAATCTAATTTTAAACAAAATCAAATTAAATTTCAGACTTGGAGACTGAAACCTTTTAAATTGATTGTACTAGCGCATTTCATTATTTCCAACCATAATCAATTCAAACATGCTTTCAGGTCATAACTAATCTGATACAACTGTTATAATTAAATTGTAAACATGACGATTGGATACTTACTTGATGAACTCCATTGTAGCGCTTGAGTTTGGGCAGTTTGAGAGACATCTTGTTCTTGTTGCCGTACTTGATGTGGAAGGATCTGATCCTGGACTCAAGATACGTCAGAGAGTTTTCACTAGTATCATAATCGGCATATGTGGGATCTTTGTCCTCAAGTTGTGTCAACAAGCGTTGCTGGATTCGTTCGTGGACGATCTTCTTGGCTGGCTCCCATCTGGATCTCGTGGAGCTGGTAGTGGATCTGGCTGTGGACTTGGCCTGGTAGGTGAGGGTTGGGAAGGGCAAGAACTCCTCTGAGTCGGAAGGTTCGGGGGGAGCTGGAGCGACTGGGAGAGGTTGAACGTTCTCTGAGATCTTTGGTTCTACAGGCTCATCGACTGCTGGCTTCTCATTTATCTCCAAAGCAGGTTCCAGGTTCGGTTTGGCACTTACTACACGTTCCTGTACCTCTCGTGACAGGAGTCTTTCTGCTGTGTCTTCTCTGATAGGAGGCAACATTGGCGCGGATTCTGCCAGTTGAGGACCTCTCACAGAGACCGGAGGGGTTGTTCCTATAGATGTCTTCGTTGTATCAATAATATCAGGTAATAAGAGATCTTGCTTTTGGTCATCTTTAGTGAGTGATCGTGAAGTCAAAGCACGCCTTGGGGTAGATTTATTGCTATTGGGTTCTGGAGGAGGCTTTGGAACAAAATTAGAACCGAATTTCTTTAAAGAAGTGTCCTCACTGACAACAGAGTCCCTGTCATCCGAGTCAGTCACTAACGACCCTGTTGAACCGAACACAAGTTTTGTCCTTCTCGACAAGCTTGTTCTTCTGCTTTGTGATTGTGACATATTTGAGAAACTTGTTCGTCTACTGGTGAAAGACATAGTATCTGTCGGTTGTGAACCGTGTACAGGTTTCTTCTTCTTCTTCACAGGTTCTCGGACCATGAGTAGATCAGCATCGATCATCTGCTTCAAACTCTCCACAATCTCACGTCTGCTTCGGGGCTGACGTCTGTTCGGATTCCTGATCTTTTGCTTATACTGAGGGGCAAACTTTGAGCCTCTGTTTCTAATGTTCTCCCTAATTCTAGCTCTCTCGTGCATCAGATTCTTATAGTACACCGCACCAGGAACCTGAGGATCCATCAGAGGAGCTCGACCTTCCCGGAAGTTCTCCAGAATATACTGTCTCTCCTGATCCTTTGCAGGAAGGGACTTGGACATTTTGAGCGGAGGTAGAGTCTTCTTCTCGGGCAAAGCTTCCTCAGTGAGCTTATAATGCAGAAAGGTCAACAGAGGAATGTCTTGAGCATATTTCAGGTCTTTTCGCATAGACAGCTTAGACTGGACATGTTGTTTCATCATCTGTATAGTGTTAGGGTTCTTCCTGCCCACCAACCTATCATAATTCTTCATGTCCAGTATAAACACATCAGTCTGTGTGCTACAAACCACTGTCTGCATGTAGGTGGGAAGACCTAGACTTATTTCTGTGTCTCCCAGAACCTCACCGTCCTGCACCCCACACAGAGACACAGACTTGTCGTACATACGCCGTTCAACTGCTGCGTATCCCTGTTTCCGGCGTAACTCTACGTTGTCCACCTTCGTCGGGATGTTGTTCGGGTCTCGATATTTTCGTAATATTGCATTTTTCCTCTTTTCTCTGGTTTGATAAAGTCACATATTAAATATCAATTAAGCGTAATATTATTTACATTTTTGACTTGTCTTTTGTAACAGAATAGCTTATTCTTATTAAATCGTGAATATACTTTCTTAAGAGAAATTTCTCCCTGTTTAAAGGAATATTTAAAAAAATATAAAACTCAATCTTTGTAGTGATATGTCATTTATTATTGTACTCCTTGTTTTGAAGATTATATCAGTCTCAAATTTATTTTCATTTCTTTGCAAGAAATAATTAATTTACTAAGCAGTATCAACTTCAAACCTCAAAAACATAACGCTCTCTCACTCATGATCATACATATGAAAGTTTATGAATTTATTGTTTTGAAATAGAAAATATTTTGTCCACCTCACCTCAACCAGTCGAACTCTATAGCGTAAATATCTACGGCAGCTTCAAAGGGCCACAAATTAGGGTATTGCTGACGGTGACGTGTGGGTTCCATGAATATCTTCGCTTGGCCACTGAAATAACAAAATGTGATAAATGTCATTTATATTTCCACATTAATATAATTCGTCGTTTTCCGTTTTCTACCTTGGAATGAAAGTTTCTTATGATGTTCAATAATTAATCAATTAAATGTAACAGTCACAATTTTGTTGTTTTTTTAAAACACATATCGATCACATAGTGTAGCACATGACAAGGACAGCGGTCAGTTTTTGTGATAATATCAGTTTTGCCCCTTACAATTGTGTATTTACCAAATATATCATTTTGATGTCATATGTGATTTATTCAGTCTAATTTTCTTTACATCACATTACAGTTTCGAAAATTGATTATAAATCCATGCACAGATTTAGATTAGTTGAGTCATCAAGACATTAGATAACCAAGCCTTATGACATCGTATAGCACCTGATCCTTTTATCTGTTTTAGAAAATATCCAAGAAACGTCGTTTTACATGATACGTGGTGTTTTACGTGGTCATATTAGTTAGAATATTGCATCTTTTTTTAGAATGAAAATAAGTAACAGTTCATTGAAACTCGTAATCAACATACTTGCGAATAAAATGCAGCCCTATGATTGGTTCTCCCTGTTTGACGAGCGTACTCTCGAACCCATATGTCTCCTTCCGCAGACTGTGAGTGAGGAGGCGCTTGAAACGTTGAGACATCCGCGAGAAGAAAGGGTGCGTGTGTACAAAACGCCGACATTCTGCATATGATCTTTCCTCGTACTCCTGGAATATATGCACAAATATATATAATCATGTCGGTGTTATCATAATTCATAAACATTGATCGAACTTTTGTCTATTCTTGAATCAAATATTTAAAAATTCCATGCACTGCTTTAAAAAAATCCACTCTTGTAGTATCTTGTTTTCTTATCTTACATTATTTGAAAAACAATGTAATTAAAATCAAAGGGGTGTGGATTGGTAATATCGATTGGAACGAACTTGATGATTGGTTTTCGTGTTCTGATTTCACTTTGGTTTGATATAAGACCTTCTCTTGATTCAAAGACTTTATATCTAGCGCCTTTATGTGGATCACCACTCAAAGTAACATGCTTATAACCTGTTTCCAACAGTTTTGGCTAATGTATAGATTATGAAATAAAATTTGTGAAAATCTATCATAAAGAATGAACTGGTGACAAATATTTTAAAAGAATCTGCTACTGACAATGTGTTAAGACGATTTAGAAAAAGACCCCGAAAGATTTCTCTAAGAATCATGAATGCAGAGATTTATTAGTACAATCCTTAGTTTACTAAACAAGAGTCAGAAGAAGATGACACATTCCACCAGTTCTAAATAGTTTGCAACACATATGTTAGTCATGATAAAATAAAAATTTCTAATGAATCCATTGAGTAAAGATTATTGTAGAGAGTTCTACTTATTTGCATGGAAATAAGGAAAAAGTGATTTTGTCAAAATTATGAAAATATAAAATGGAACCATTCCCTCTAGTTGCCATTCTCTCCCCACAGAGGTAGCTCCGTCATAAATTCCTACACAACCCCTGTCTTAACACGAAGGTTAAACCTTTCTTGACAGTTGATATGGTATGGGTTGGTTGATTAATAATCAAAATGGTTCCCCGGCTTCGTTCCGCATGTGCTCAATTTTTGGGTAAGCGACCTAGGCCCGGGAACAACGTTGGGTGAATACTTAGCTAGTCGTCATTTATATGCTTATGATAGTTTTAGTAATCATGTAGATAAATCAGGATAATTTTTCTGTTCTGATATCAGATAAATGCATGTTTGAAAACAAAGTCCAACTTTATGTGTAGGTTAAAACTAAGTTGTGTAAACAAGGAAAACCTCCAATAGTTTATTCAAGGGTTGCCAATGTTTTGTGGTAAATACATTGAAGCCTTGAATAAACTATTGGAGATTGGACATTAGTTGAAAACTATTGGAGGGTATCTTCAATTTATTATGTCTATTGGAGGCAATGAAGGGACAAGATGGAACTAATGTTTACACAACTTAGTTTTAAATACAAATAATCCTCTCATTGTTTTGAATCTCTATTACCTATTGATTCAGATATATATATATATATATATATATATATATATATAACTTTAATATTTTACAGTTTTATGTATTTGGATGTTGTTGTATCCAGTCTTGTGTAAAAGGGTAACAGACAACTGTTAATAAAGTGGTAATTTGAATTGAGGGGTTCATGTTGGGTGAAATTGCTTAAGATGGCTTTTAACCTTCCTGTCTCAGGGTAAAACGTATAGAGTGGAGCGTCAGCTATACGTCTAACCCTGAGACAGGATAGCTTTTAAAATTTCTTCAGATATATTTCAATGTGAGGTTTTTCATTCCAGTTATTCATTTATGAATAAATATAACATGTACATATAAACAATATATCCATTGGCCCCTAAGTAGGTTGATATCTTTGTGGGAGAGCTATAAACAAGGCAATGATTGCATGAGAGTGACAGCGAATACATAATACATATGAGGTGTTATAAACTGTTCATTGACTGTTCAAGACACTTGAAACCTACTCTGGAGGTAGAAAACGATTTGAATACGGAGACATAATGAAGCGTGAATTACGTAGTGATCGTTGTTGGTATCGGTTATCCAGCTTTGATTTAAATTCATCGTACATAGATAAGAATGGAGAACATTTCTTTACATATCACTACGCAGTTGAATCTTATGAGAGAAAAGGGTCTACAAACAGTGGTGCATTGATGCAAAGCTCTTACTGTCCTTTAGATAATAATTCCATTCATTAAAAACAGTTAGTCAAATACCTAAAACGCGAAGACCTTGAGAGTCATGTAGTTTTGTTTATTGAAATGAAATTCGAGGGGACATTCCTGTTTATACATAAATATAATTAATACATGATTATTTCACAATTCGTTTGAACCATGTTACTGAGTGAATAGTTTGGAATCTTAGACTTTTCAGTATGGCAAAGGATTGTACACTTTCACTCCAAAAGAATGATATTTAGAAATGAATCCGTTATATTAATCTACGATGCAGACGTGGAATACTTCAATACATTGCTGATTAGTATATCATTTAAACTTTGTTATCTGTGGATATCCTGTCTATACATTCCTATATCGATTTCTTTAAAATTCCTAGTCAAATCAGTTGTTGATTCGTTTAAATGGCAGATCACTTTATCCTAATTACCGTTTTAACTGGTAATCACTTAACATTAGATTCACTTCATAGTCAGAAAATGTTCGAGCACACAAGGTATTTTACTTTTCTTTATTACACTTTAGTCTCATTTGAAAATAATCAACCTATATTTCCAAGAATTGACATGACTAGTATGAACGACATCAGATACGCTCATGTTAAGATTCATTAAGATATTTTACTTTTTACGTTTAATTTACCTCAACAAGTTTTACTCACATCTAGAAATTCTTCCTCGTCCATATCCTCGTCTTCCATTTTGACGACTAAAGTGTGAATTTACTCGCCTGAATTTTCTCCTATGTCAAATTCAATGAAGTGGAAACAATTGTCCTAACAGCAAGGGTCGAATGAAAGATTTAACGTATGGCGGCTGTATAATAGATTTTAGCGTTCACGGTGTCAACACGGGATATGCCGTTAGGGTGTATAATAGATTTAACTCAGGTACTGGGTCAGTGCAGGACGTATTGTCTGTTGTACCGTTGTATAAAAGAAATAAATCCACATATCTCAAAGGTAAATATTTATGTCTCCAAATGCATGCTGTTGAAAAGACGCATTGAGTCGTACAGAGAAAACAAATATATTTTAGTTTGCTTGAATAGCTGTCATTGATTGTTGATATTTTCAACTGATTATGTTTATGATCAGTATTGAATCCAACAGTGACAGGCAAATGCTCTTAGAATTTCTACTAATGTCCATGTCCACTTGGGGCAGTGTTTATTCAAATACTTCATATGGAGAGGTTTGTTTACATAGTTTTACATATCGTTTAGCTTTTAGAAGCGGCAAAAGTATTTCATTAACCTACAATACTGGAAGTCACTTTCATTTACCTTCTGCGAAATGTTCATGTTAGTTAATGTGTAGTCTTTGTACTTAAACAGCGTCATAAAATCTTACGCTGCCAATCTAATCAATCGGAAAATTCAAAGGGGCGGAGATTCATTATCCTATACAACCAACTCTCAACCAGATTAACCGGTATCGTCCCAAAACGAAGTACATGGAATAATGAAGATGTTTTTTGACGTCTTTAACAGTAGATGTATATGTACATCGTGGATATCATTTCAAGTTATTATTCATTAACTCATCTTAAAATATGCTCTTGTTCAACATGTTTAACTCAAATATCGGTTGTTTTATTTAGTAAAATAGAGTATGGCCGTATGGTCCGCGTATTCTACATAGATTTAACATTCATTATACCATTCGAGTTTTGTTTTTTCGCCATACTGACCAAAAACTCTTTTTGATACGTACTTTTTTCAAACCTCATTGTGTTCATATATTGACGGCACATAGAAACGATAACCTCACTGCTATCTTGTTGCTGCATTTGATAAAAAAAATCCATAAAGTTAATGCACCGATGCATAACATATTAAAACTTTTTACCAATGCCCATTATTGACAAAGTCAATTACAAATGACATGTGTTCTGATAAAATGTACACAGGCTTATATCCATGTTGAAAACTAACGAATTCGTCTTGAGAATATGAACCGCATATATAGTTTCATTCGCACATAACAAAGAACGTTGTGGACACTTGATTCAGTATCGACGTCATGTATTGTGTACTGTTTCATGGGCTATAGCTGTATGTAGAGTGAACATGCATGTCGAACGAATTAGGTATATTACTCTAGGCAAGATTATTTGTCAAACATATTGAATCTATGCCTCGTAATTTCTATAACGTTATGTAGGTTATATGTATAATGAGCAGGGAGTAGCTACGCCGTTTAACGAAAAAAGGAACCAATATCCAATTGATGTGACATTTCTTCAAGCAATAGCTTATATATATAAGCTTATATATATATGAAAAAAGTTCACCAATTTGAAATTGATCTTCAGCTCCCAGGCGTTATATATTGAAAAATACGAAGTCAGAAGTAAAAACAATCCATTTTAATGGCTAGCGCTTTCAGCTCAACGAGCCTCTTCAGGCCATACATATATATATTAATAATTTTCTACTCGTTGAATATTGTGAAGGTAAAGGTGTTGGTTTCAACTAATCTAACGAGATCCTGTGATATGTTGAAGAGGTCTCGCGACCATGAAGTTATACGCTGGATACCTATTTACACCACCACGAGCATATCCATACCTTGAATTAAGTGTTGAAGATTCCTATCTAGGAGCATAGCTTATACTTAATTGGCCATTGTTACGTTGACAAGACAGTGTCCATACCTTGAATGAATTGGTGAAGAGGTCCCTGTCGACCACAATGAAGTCAAACAGGTCGTTTATACTAAATTTGCCATTCTTCACACTGACAAGACCGTATCCATACCTTGAGTGAAGTGTTGAAGAGGTCCCTGTCGACCACCATGAAGTCACACTCCGTGTCGGTGATGATGCTGGCGTTACGTATACTATCTTCGCTCATCAAAGCGATCTCACCGAAACTCTTCCCCGACTCTGTGGTATAAACATAAACAACAGGTTTTATTACAACATTAAAGGCATTAGCGCCCGATTTTAAGGTTTAAATTGGCTATTTTAAGGTTTACGAGGACTTATGCATTCACTTAAACTTTCTATCGATGCAATGAAATACTAAACATTCTTTACAATTGACCTGCAATCAACAATGAAAACGTTAGAACAGCCGCTGTCGGCTTGGACACATAAAAATCTATGGTTAGCTGTGCACAAAACGGAGAAATTATTGACACTTGGAAACGGCTGAACTAGTACTGTGTGCAGATATTGAATTTACCTAAACTCTGAACTGAGAACAAATCATGAAATATATTTTATGAAAGCAATGTTGTAAATTAACCGACTTAATAACACAGTATTAGCATTGTTATTAGATTGACCATAGCGGCTACCGTTTCCGCTTTTCTGGTTATGAGGAAATTCTTAATATTTCCGATATCATAGTTCATGCGGATTTAATGTAACGTAACATTAAATACTTCCGGCCTTTAAAAATCCACTTTACTACCTGAATACGTAAATATTTGTTAAATAACTTAAGAGGTAGATTACTAAAGTGAGGATAGTGAGTAATATCGAGAGATATGCAGTATCTGTGCATTCATTGTGTTTACGAAATATTGTTGTGCACTAGTGCGTTTAATTTGTCCTGAATCTGTTCTTATAAATATAAATTTTGAGAAAAGTGTATTTTGTTTCTTATGGTTCAATTGAAACAATTGACATGTTCATATAGTTAAATCAGATTTTTATGTGCTATTTGGCCTGGTTACATATTACTCACATATATAATGTTAAAGGTTAAACAATTACTTTCCCTAGTTCTCATTCATGGGTCTCTGAAAAATGAAGTTAACTGATCTTAATTTTAACAACTTTCAGGACCTCCTGATAAGAATAGTACACAATTTGTTAAACAATCTATATATTTTCTTTGCACTATCAATATCTTCCAACATTTTTCTTACTTTACCATAGGCTACTTGTCATAAACAATATTAAGTATCTTCTTTAGCTTATATGGTCTCTGATTAGGACGATTTTACGATTTTATTGAATATATCGATATAAATATATCATATGTATCAGGAAATATCTGAATCTTTCTTCGCCTTTGAGATAGACATAATGCCGGTGTATATTACATCAAGGAGAAAATGTGGAGATTTACAATTATTGTATCAATTATATTGATAAATAAATAATTGACACAATTATTGACCTGATAACTGCTATTAGCACCACTCCTGATACGATGTTATCATGATAATTAGCAAAATGGTTATCTCTCTTCATTCAAATATCTATACATATGACTCAAGGTGATAAACTGTCACATACGCAGCACGAAAAGTAAAGTCTCATGGAGGTATGTGATATGACTGCTGATCAAAATTTTGTTATATTCCTGTAAGTTAAGTTCAAATGATTATCATGGAAATATGTTCACTTAAGTTCCATTCATTATATCAATATCCTGCCAAAATTAAGATTTTTATGAGGAGAGGAATAAACAAGATGTTCCTATCACTATCCTATGTATATATGTATATCATATTTATAGTCCTGCTACAACACAGGTTTGTGAAATATTAGGGTTCAAAATGCAAAAACGAAATTTTGATAAATTCTCATAATTTTTTCATTTCAGAAAATGTTTTTGTTAATATCGTAATAAACTTCATAACTGTAATTCTTATGAACTATTTTGTCGAAATAATTCTGGAAATGTGTGTAATTGATATTCCATTGAAAAATATTAAATTTCTCATAAATTTTTCATTTCAAATCTAATTTTTTTAATAACGTAATGTACACCATACCTTTAGTCATTATCAACTATTTTGTTAAAATGTTTCCGGAAATGTGTGAAATTGATATTTTATGCAAAAACATGAAAATCTGAAAATCTTAATTTTTACCCAACTTTGCCTCTTTATAGTCTTGTAACACATATATGTACCTCGTATACGTAGTGTAGATATGAACCCTTAACACATTGTTAGAAAATGTGGTTTGTAAATTGTTCTGGTAAGAATTGGTGAAAAAAATATTCCCAAAATGATGATTTTACATAGGAAAATACGAACAGTACAACTAACTTTTGTTCAGCAGCTGGTGTTATAGTCTTATGGTCAGCATTGAGGTATATAATTTGGCTAGACATATATGTGTAGTAATTGATATGGTCTTCGTTAGGAAAAAACATTGCTTGCTTCCTTATCCCATGTATGAAAGGCATCTAGACGTACCTGATATCAACTTTTTTTTATTGTATACTTTAATTACAGGTTTATAAAATCGATAAACGAGATCGATATTTGCCTTTATATAAATTTACTTACCGTTTTATTAACCATAAAAATACACAGCAAAACCATTGTCTTTTGAGAACTAGGTTTACATATGTACATCAGTACATGTATACACGAACTATTTGCTTTGCGACACAGGGCAAATTAGAGCAAATTGGTTTCGCAACAGAGATAGATTATCAAGTTATCTATGTGCGAATAAGGACCTACAACTTAGTCTTTTTTCTTATAGCCAAAATTACCTCTTAAATTATTACAAAAATCACATCATATACATTAAGATACATAATCTTAAACTTACTATGCGCAAACAGTGGAAATGTCATGCAAATCTTGGCTGATGGGTAATAGAAGATAGACAATGCAACATTCAGAAGTATACAGTTATACAGTGTTTAAGTCTATAAAACAACTAACAGTTACATGCCAATCATACCCACAATGTGAGATGTCCTCTAGTCCTCGCAAATTGAACATTAGCGACAGATGTCAGGATATATCAGAACTAGGTTGGTTCGTAAACTTATGGGTTAATCAAGGTGCGGGTTCTAGTAACAAGAGGAATGTCTCTTGGCTTATCGTTCTTATTGCCTTAGGTTGGTTTAGCATAATCCTGCAAATCAATAGGGTGGGAGACATAACTTAACTAAAATGCGAATATCGAATGCCAATAAGTCATGGATGTAGTCGATGAGGGATTTTCGTTCAGTTTATTTATCTATTTTGTATATATTTGAAAGGTATGTATTGTTCAGATGTTTGTCAAGTGATATAGCAATAGATCGATTGGTTTTCGTTGTCCAAAACGCTTCGTACAATATATTGAGGATTACAAATCAAAGTTAGAACATCTTCAAAATGAAAGTGTAAGTTATTATGCGTTATCTAGATATATTTTTCTATAAACCGAAACTGAAGCAAAGTGTTTTCAATATTGGTCAACTTTCTCTAATTACTTGGAAAATAATGTTATGTAGATTTCTTTTTGAAACATGTAATAGCCAACTGTGGATTTCTTGTAACTTTATTTATGTGACGATTGTTTGATTAAACATATTCTTTATTTTTGATATATATATATATATATATATATATATATATATATATATATATATATATATATATATATATATATAGAACATGTAAGAAGTATCAATCGTGGAGAAGTATATATGAAAGTATTAAAAAATACAGAGAAGATGTAAATCAACTTTCACAATCATGACTTTATCTTTTTTCCTGACGTTTACTTTTTATTATTTTTGTTTTATTTAACATTCTAGCAAGACGATTGTCCTGTCTCATGAGATCTAGATTATTGTGTAATTTAGGAAAGACTTCCATGTTGTTTGGGTTATAGATTGTCACAAAGGCTAATACATTTTCATTTTGTTGTTTGTCCTTTGGTCTTCTAAGGGAGAAGATGTCCTGGCTTAAAGCCTTTTTAATGCCTTGATCTATTACCCCTTTTGGGTAACCCCTATCCAATAATGACATTTGTAATTCTTTGAGTCTTAGATTTTTAAGACTTTCGTCCGTAACAATACTACAAATTCTTCGTGCCAGTGAATATGGGAGGTTCACTTTTGTGTGGCGTTCGTGAGAACTCTTAAAGTGAAGATATTGTTTTGTATCTGTAGGTTTATGGTCGATATCAGTGATGATATTTGTTCCTTCCTTTTTTATTAGGGGATAGGGGTTACCCAAAAGGGATAATAGATCAAGGCATTAAAAAGGCTTTAAGCCAGGACATCTTCTCCCTTAGAAGACCAAAGGACAAACAACAAAATGAAAATGTATTAGCCTTTGTGACAACCTATAACCCAAACAACATGGAAGTCTTTCCTAAATTACACAATAATCTAGATATCATGAGACAGGACAATCGTCTTGCTAGAATGTTAAATAAAACAAAAATAATAAAAAGTAAACGTCAGGAAAAAAGATAAAGTCATGATTGTGAAAGTTGATTTACATCTTCTCTATATATTGAGGATAACACATTTGGCTCTTATTTACAATTTTTACGACACGAATGCCTGGCTATTTGTACTTCCCGAGCGAGGGCAAGGCAGAAATATTATCTTATATATTAATGAAGTCATTATATCGTTGAAAATATGACAAAAAAACTATTAAGCAGTCTTGCTTTTTCGTAGAGTGCGCCGCCATAGGAGGAAACGTGGCGTCAAAATATTTCGTACAATGTTTTTAATTATTTCGCAATGACATAGTAATGTTTTGCGCTAGAGCATCGTGTGAAGAAAATATGAACCCTGATACAATTTTTATCTTCAGTAAAACACGGCTAAAATGGAAAGGTCGGACACAATAATAACATTTTTCTAGCTATATCTGTGGATTTATATAATTAGCAGGGATCCATTCGGTGGTGAAGTTGTTAGTTAAGGCCGATACGCTTATCATTCTTATGGATACGCCCATTAGCTAAAATATGTCAGCAGTATTGCGGGGGGAAAGTCCGCAGCTTAATTGAACTTGGCATTGCAATAAGACCTGTCAGGCGCAACAATCAAACAAGAGATGATTTTGCACTAAATGTTAAGACATCGGATTTTGAGAGAATAGTTGCGTTTTCAACGTATTTTATTTCTCTTTCCACAGTCGATATTTTGTCTGTGTCTGCACTCCAGTGACATGTTACATGTATATTAAGAAATATGAAAATAAAGTTACTCAATGAATCTAAAGATAATCTTGCTGAACCTTAAGAAATATGTAAAAATTTCGTTACTCACCGAATCTAATGATAAACTTGCCGAACCTGTGCCTATCCCCTGCTATTCTGTGTTCTGCTGGAGTTTCCTCCCCCGGGGCTCGTCTCTTGGTAGGGGAGGGGGAGGGGGAGAAGCCTTCATCCTCACCCGTCATAGCGGGGTCAATGTACACAGAAATCATCCCCCGCAGTATGATGTACATGCTACGGATAGAGACTCGTACACTTAAGCATTGAGTAACATCAAAGTGAGTTGAAATCGAATATGCCAATAGTCAAAATTGATATATTTCAGTAATGACTGTTGCTGAAAATAACCAATTTAAATGTGATCGGTTCAGTAATATAGCACTAAACGGATTCAAGTTGTGATTGATGATTGAAAACTGTTCAATGTACCTTGACTAGCGCTGAGTAAAACGTTCTTTGGAACTAACCTATAGCAGTTAAAAGGCAAAATGACTTAGGCTTATACACTAATTACGAAATGAAGGGAGGTGTTACCATGAAATAAAACATTTAAAAGATAACTTTCCACAATATTGGGGATCAGTAACAAAAAATATTTTAATTTATTGTCAAATCTTCGAGAAATGCCTTTACTAGATCAGACAATGAAGTTAAATCATATTTCTAGGACATTCCCATTATGAAAACACACAAGTACTGAAGGGAACTACACCATGGCAAAATCGTATGAAGCGTTTGTAAAATCAACACAACAACAGTCGTTGAGATAAATGCAACAAATAAATAATTGACTCTCTTATTATGATGACAGGTCTGTGTTTGCTCAACAACGACAAGAATTTAATATGTATTTCTAATATGAAAGAATATCAATTAAACCGATTTACTTCGGACACCAATGAAAGAATAAAATGAAGAATATATATTTACCAATCTCCAAGTTCCCCTTGCTGAATGATGACGTCATCACGTGGCGATTTCTGGTACTGACAGTTCCGTATGAGATTCTTGAGAACAGCTAAACAGAAAAGATAAAATACATCTTAAACTTTTTAATGCTTTTGGATATTCATCATTTATTCAGGAAACAAAATCAAATATGCTCTACAAAAGTTTGATTTCTTGGGTGATAAATCAACTTTGAATGCAGATATTTCATTGGTTATTCAAATTTCATGACATAATTAATATAATGAATATGGTTAATAAGGTTATAGATATTTCCTGAGATTATACATATGTCATGAGATTATAGACTTTGCAAGACATTATACATGTACATGATATGATAAATTTTGGCGATCACTGTCTTTGGTCTTTGTCATCGTTGGTCCCATTTGAAAATCGGGAGAAAGCAACAAAACTTTGTCTAATTGATAAATAATATGTATATTTTACCTTTTGTTTGCTGGTAGAGGGTATTTGAGCGTTTTCGTAACCATGGCAATATCTCGTTCACTTCCTGCTCGGTGCGTTGCGCAGGAGGCTTAGAGATGACGTCAATCACATGTTCCACAAAGTGTGCCATGACGTCAGAATGATATCACGTTAGAATTGTGACGCCCCGCTGCTTCTATCTTTTATCTCATTTGGCTATGTCATGGTTTTAGTTCACTTGTCTTCTCCATCTGAAAACATAGGAAATATTTCGATTTAAGATATTTATTTTACACCATCAAGTATGAAATAGCATATGGAACATAATAGAACAGGCCTTGACATGACATGACGTGTTTTAAGTTTACGTGCAAAACTTAAAAATAACATACCATACCATACCATTCCTAAACATACCAAACCATACCACACCATACCAAACCATTCCATACCAAACCATACAATACCATACCATAACAAAAGATACCAAAACCAAACAATACTATACCATACCATTCCTAAACATACCAAACCATACCACATCATACCATACCATACCATACCATACCAAACCATTCAATACCATACAATACAATACTAAACCAAAAGATACCAAACCAAACCATACCATACCGTACCAAAACCTACCGTACCATACCAAAACATACCAAACAATACCATACCATATCATACCAAAACATACCATACCATACCATACCATAACATAACATAATATAACACACCCCACCATACCATACCATACCATAACATACCATACCATACCATGACATACCATGCCATACCATACCATACCATACAATAACATAACATCACATAACATAACATAACATGATATAAAATAACGTAAAATTACAAAACATTACATAACATTAATTTAACATAACATAACGTAATATAAAATATGTTGCATTACAAATATAAAATAACACTTATTAGATGATTTCACAAATACATATGCGAATGAAATGACTTAATGAGTTGCAAAGAAACAAGCCGTTGGTTAAATAGGTGAAGGTAGTTCTGGCCACTAATCAGTTACGATATAATTTGTCGTCTCTGGTCACAGTGAAAGTAAATATATTGTCATTGGCAGTTTATTTCACCGATAAATCCCAGTATTAATTACCCGTTATATCGTGAATTAAATATAATACAATGTATTGAAAGGTAACTAAAACAATTAAAAAGAGAAACATGTCTACCTTAGTGGTGAAATATGCTTAAAACTATCAAACTTATTGTAATAATTTTTTGGAAACAGAAGTTTTATATGAACTACAAACATGTGATTGACTACCAATTATGTTAAACTGTAATTGGAACTACTAAACATTTAAGTAGATTTACCTCAACGTTGGGTGCGATTGCCTTCAAACTCTCAGACAGTATCAGACATGTTTATTTATGACTGGGTTACTACACAAATGTACATTTGATCATAGCAATGGCATACACACATGTAACAAAGTCGACATTGAGTGTAGCAGTTGAATTACCTCTTATACAGTCGTCAAAGGTGATTCACAAAGTCAAGCCAGACATTTCTAAGCATTTTTATATGAGTAGGTAATATATATCCTATAATTCCTATTCAATGTATAAACGGGAGTTTCCGATGACAATGACGTTCAGGGGGTGGGTAATGGTTTGCATGAATGAACAAAACACTGTGGAAGGGCTCCAGGGTCGTATACGGGTGAATCCTCCCTCTTATCGATATGAGTATATATTTTTCAATTGATTTTTGGAAAGTGACCTCTGTTGCTTTGTTAATCGTTGCTAATTGATGTCAAAGCTTGAAGAGATAGAGTAAAAACGATAAGATATTGAAACTTAGTTTTATATGGGAGTAAGAGTTCAAAGGCAACTTTGAAAAAGGCGAGGATATGTTGAGGACACATCGTTATCTATTACAAGGGAAAGATTGTTACCGAAGAAGGAAATCTTGAGATTACGTTTGAGCTGAATTTATTGTTTTCTCGAGGTGAACACTATCTTGTATGTGGATAATTAGACATTGGTGCTTGAAGGTCAATGCTATTAAACAAAGCTGATTAATACTTCGTTTATATGCTTGTATGTTCTAAATAGTAAATGACAAGTTTCAAAATACGGTCTTCGCGAGAAATGGCATTAAAATTTAGTTGTCACGATTTTGATAAAACAGTCCTTTAATACTGCTGTCATCAAAACAAGGTAATTGAGTTAATGAAGGTTAAATGATGTTTGATACTCCGCGATATATATGGAGACAGCATTCGTACATTTTATGTTTTCTATGAGACCAATCCAAAATAGGGTGTATAAGTTTATAACGTCAGTGACGGAAAAATCATCAAGATTCGGAAACGGTCGCCGCTTGGTTTATATATTGAGAATACTTTTGCATTTCTTATCGAAGTCTGAAACCATGTACCACTTGTAAGTTGTATCACTGAGGTTAATGTGAATAAATAAAAAAGAGTGTGATAAGGCGTTTGGTAGGGATGTTGTAAGTTAACTATCATCGCAAAAATTACTATTGATTTTATCGATTGAGACACCATTCATATGGAAATATGTATCATTGACATTGTATCACTTGAGCCGGCATATTCGTAACTGGACACACAGAGATTTAAAGAATTCGATCCCACGCATGACAACATAATCCCGTCGATCAACAAAAGCTGCTAATATGTCGTTGATTGTGTCATTGAGAGCCGATCAACGCTAAGTTGATTCACTCCGATGAATAAATCGATTGACAGAATATTCTGCACCATTAGCTATATGTATCAAAGTTAAGGGGCTGAACTTTTGTAGAAAACGCCGACATATCCTTCTAAAAGTCAGTGTGATAATCGTATGTTTGTGCAATGAATATCAATTATGAATATCCTATGCATACTGACAACGTGACCACAGAATAAAATGTTTATCCAACAGTAATTTTAAAATCCTATTTCAAACACTGAAGTATGTTTTGTTGTTTTGTTTGAAATTTTTTTTCAATGTTGAATATTAGTTCATGCAAAATATATTATAATTAGAGAGTAACACATTTAATTACTCGAACTGATATCAGTAGTCGTAGAATGATATATCACGTATCATGCGAAAGCTTCTTGTGGCCATTTCAGTGTGAAATCTTTTAACCATTCGAATATGGAAAACAAATTCGCGTTCCTTAAGTGATCATCGTTCCTTCCCTTTAGGAAACCTGTTATTGATTAAAGAAATATATCTTGCAATTGAACATCCATTCACATATATTCACCCACAAGTGCCAAATAAATGACCATTAATAGTTTTTAATAACCCCCCCCCCCCCCCCCCCCCCACTAAGTGTATGCCGAAGATGAAATCACTTATACCTTTTACACGGATACTGATTACCGATATTCTAACTGCCTTTTCTAAGGTTAAAACAAAAGTTTGAGTAATTGATTAGTGGCATTGTCCGGTTTTCGATCTGAAACCTATCTGCATTAAAATGATACTTTTCAGCAACAGTCAGTACATTTCGATAAAGTAACACCATTAATCAAGTTTGGCATATTTGATTCCAACAACACAAGAAGCGTCTCATTAGACAACCTAATCAAATTCGTACGAAAATAGCCGTAAAAGACATTCCAAAGGCAAATTTGATTAAAACAATGGTACAATCACCACGTTTAGAACAATAGATAAGAAAAACTTATCAAGCGGTGACAATATTGTGATTGAATTATGAAGCTTGAACACACCGCCCTTTAAACAACTTTGATTGATTGCTATGATTACCATTATCGATCTTATTACCATAATCAATAAGTATATTATTTATTACTATTGATCTCTTAACGCGAGTTTGAGTAACGAGAATAAGATAAGCTGTAACTACCTGTCACTGGTCATGCATACGTCTAAGCAATAGAAGTAGTCTATAGCTATGTATAATATGCGTTTATTTTATCGAAGATTGGAGGGGGGAAATATTTTCGTGTGGTTGAGCTTTTAATAACTGCCCTATTAGACTCAAGCTCAAACTGGCCATGTATGTAGTAAATAATGACCGGGTGCCGAGCGATTATGGCAAAAAAACTCGCTAGGGGGTTAGCCTGAGCTGAGTTTTTTTTGCCATAACGCGAGGCAATCCGGTCATTATTTGGCTTACACTCCCGCGGAACATTCAAACCAAATAGTTATTTTAAAATTAATTTGTAAACGTTTTACTTTGCTCTAGATGATTCAGGCCGCTTCACTTGGGCAACATGTGTAAAAAAATATTTTATTTAGAAATGGTTTTGGATATGCATGGATTAGCCAGGATGTTGGCAATACTGATTAGTCCCTATCTTTATACAAGCAAACACTTTCTGATAATCTTAAACAATGTTGGTATGCTTCTGTACAATATTCGAGTAAATGTTTGTATTACTGTCAATTTAAGACACTCTTAAATTTTGAAAGATACTTGAATTGTGACATTCCTTTACACCTCAGATCTGCATTGTCAAAATTTAGATGTGGCAACTTTCATTTAGCAGTTGAAGTGGGTAGATATAATAATGTTAACCATAATGAGAGATTATGTTTATTTTGTAAATTTAATGGTATTGACGTTGTTGAAGATGAGTTTCATGTTCTTTTGAAATGCCAACGTTTCTCTGAATTAAGATTAAGATATTTACAGAAACACTTCAAGGATTTTAATCCCATTGCAAATATCAACAACATTTTAAAATCTGATAATGACCTTATTATAAAAGACGTTTGTAATTTTTCTATACCATGTACTTAAACATAGGAGAAATGCTTCAGCTCAGCATGTGCACCAGGTTTTTGAATTAAGGAAATTAATGTATCATGGGCCTATGGCCTTTTACTGAATAAACTTGTCTGTCTGTCTGCAAATATACATACAAGAGTTACATACAAAAGTACCTGTTCACATTGTATACAGGTTCAAATACATATGTATTGCAGGTCTATTATATTGCAAGGTTTTCATGTTGTACATTTTGTAGGATTTATAAGTATAAGTCTGACTCATTGAGTTTAGTAAAGTGTGGAAAGAGGACAAATATGAAAAGAATTTTGATTGCTTATTATTTGTAAAGGCAATGTATTTACATGCCTGATAATATCCTAATAATTCTTTCTGAATAATTTTAAAATTGAGCTTCTTTCCCTTTCTGCTCATACTGTATATAGTTTGTTTCACTAGTAAACAGATGGTATTTAATGGGTTATTATGTTTACCCTTAAAACCAAAAATGATATTTTCTGGTGTTAAATCAATAAATCCTTCAGCCAATTTATCTAGCCATTCTGCCAACTCCCTCCACACTTTTCTCACAAGAGTAGACTTAGTAGTATTCATACCCTTTACAGTTAAAGTAGTGTATCGTTAAACATGTGCTAAAAGTTTACAGCGTACAGAATATTTCTGAATGATTTGGCTTTGAATGAGTTTGCTTATGAATTCGCAACATTATATTTATTCAAAGACATTAAATGAATTATCTTGTCAATGTAAAATCTAAAACGATTTAACAACCTATATATTAATGACTGTTGAGCTAATTAACAGCTATCATTTTGGTGACGATAAGTGAATGGTCCTCACTTTTTCAAATTTCATATAATTTTATTTGGTATTCATATATTGATTTAACGATGTTTCATTTGAAGTAAATTTTATCATTGTAAGATATGTAAATGAAAAAATGTTGAGGGCAAAGTTCTTTTTAAATCAGAAATAGGTATGTTCTTTTAAAATATACCATTTAGTTTTAGCACGAGCGTTGAAAAATGATTTACACATACAATTTTCTATCAGGTTTTTTAAAATCTAGTTTTTTTTATTAAATCATGTACCTTTAAACAGATATTAAGGGTAATTTGAAAACATACCATTTAATCTTCAACTTGTAGAACACATATTTGTTCTATTCAGTCTTCTGAAAAAAATATTTGTAAGTTTATCAGTTGACTTTTAACATGCCGTTGTTGAATAGAAGTGTTACGTATACTTTGCCTTAGTTCTATCTAGATATACTGATTTGTTGACTGTTATGAATGAACTATGTGCCAGTTTAAAACAACCATGGTTCAATATTAGCCTGCCTATTTTTGCCTTGGGTCTTTCTAGTGAATACTGTTTTGTTGATTATAAAGAATGAACTAGGGTTTGACCTATTGTCAAACTTTACACAAACCTACTCTTATCGATAGGGTGTTGAGTTTAACATACGAAAGCGAGGGTTTCAATTTAAGTGATATCTATATTTGCAAATTCCTCTTATGAGATATATTCTCCTTTTTTGAAAAGGTAAATTGTTATCATAAACGAGAGAAAAGGGTTGTCTTACTGTATTGTAAAATCGTTGACTGGCTAACATGCTTATTTGATATTGTAGGGATTGATTTTAACTGCAAATGTTCATGTCAATTGAACATCTATTGTTAACATTTGAGGTTAATATGGCAATTTTCTCTAAAGATCTCTTGCGGACAAAAAATAAAAGCTTTGTCAACCTTTGGAATTTTTTTTTCCAAATAAGGTATTTGATTACAAACAATATCTTTATCATTAACAACGTGTCGTATTTAAATAACTCACGTAAAACCAAATAACGTTTTTCATACCTTTCCTCTCTATCATGTATTTTTTGTATTTAATGGATAATCCAATTTGTGTTTTTGTACTTCTATGAAATTTAAAACTTTCATTTTTACTATTATTATATTATACTCTTTGCAGATGTAAAAAATGATAATTGATTGTTACGGTATTGAGAGAAATTATCTATATGATTTTGTGGCCCGCCTCTCTGTCCAACAACACTGTGAATGAATCAGTTTTCTAGAACGATAAAAAGAGGGTCTCAAAACAAATCCTTGCTGAACAAGTATTTAACTAGTAACATCTTTTCATACTAACAACCGTTGTTTCAAACATAACCCGTGTTCCCCCCAAAAAGATAAGATGACAAGGTCCGAAATGCCTTGTTTAAATGACTTGATTCCAACAGATATAAGTGGAATTTGAATCCTCTGTTAAACAGGAGCATTTCTCAACAATTGATATTCGGGACATTATAAATCTAAATATTTATGAATATTTGATAGATTTAAAAAAATCATTTTCATTGTGTAAAGGATACCAACTTTAACTTTAAGAGGAGTTTACCAATTTTTAAAAACAAAAATGATAAACATATATATATATAGCGTTGCAACTGCATAGAATAAAACGCCTTATTAACACCATCGAATATATATATACATTTCTTATATTGGCCCATAGAATGAAGTCGCTTTGTACAATATCATCACAAGTCATATTCGCTTCAATGCATAGAATATTTATTACGGATCATATCATAAGTACAAAACCCCTGACCTTTCACACCTTCATGAGTATGCACAGGTTAGCAATCAGACACTAAAGAGCTACTGAAAGATCGATGTATGGTAGGTCACGGTTCGCTGAAGACACACGGTGAGGCCTGTACCCGAGAGTTGTCAAATAATGTATAGATATTGTGGTAGATTCATGTTGATATATCAAACACTGTATAGAAAGGACATTTGTCAATACTTGATTATTGAAGGGTATTAGTACGTTTCTATACATGCATTCTCAATACAAATACGTTAAGGCATATTGTGATATGTCATATTGAGATACGTCAAACATGAAAGACGTAGTATACTGTTTCATTAAAAGATATTTGATTTTTCTGTTTTAATAAATTATTATAATTGACAATAAACATAGGCTTGTTCGGTTCATTTCAGAAACATATAAAGGAAGTGAAATTAGTGACAACCATGACACTGGCATGTACTTGATTCATTTTTAAGATGAGGTTATAAAACATTATCAAATACTACTTTACGGTTACAAATTCCTATTTGAAAATAACCATGTCACCTGGACATCAATAAAGAAAACATTTTTTCTTTTGTTCAATCAAAATATGTACAGTGTTATGTTTAGGGAAGTTATTATTTCAAGGGTCACAATTATTTGCATGTAAACAGTGTGTACCCGAAAAAGTAATCAGTATTCATGATAGTTATGCCTTTAATGGAAAGCCATTGAATCTGGCTTTCAATTCATCGAAATGGCTCGTGCGCTTATTAAATGATTGTAAATATTCATTAACATTCTTCATATTGTACTTTGAATGAAGCCAGTTATCTAAAAAATGGTCGAACGTTGAATTCTCTTGGTGAAACCATGGATCATCGGAACATTACATTTCGTTTTAGAGCAATGAAGAAATTCGATTCTCAGGTTTGCTATGGGAACACAAATGAAATTTAAAAATATTTATCATATGATGTCTACAATTCACAAAAACAGATTTAAAGTCAAGGTTCTATTCCAAAAAATATTACCATGAATTAAGTCCCATTCTCCCAGCTTCGAATTTCTTTCCTTTCAAACCATAACAATTTTAGCACATCGTTAACCTGGTTAGATCCAATATAAAATGATGAACATGTTTCTCATCAAATATCTATCGAACGAACAATGACATGATTATTTTGTCTGTAGAACATAAGATAAAAACAATATTGTCCATCAAGGACAAACAAATATGTAGTATACAATGAAGTCCCAATTATGACGTGAATAAATAGACATTGAATATTAAAAATCTTTCTTACCATTTAGCAAATAGTTATTCTTGCCTTTCATTGCACAAATATCATTGAACTGAACACTGAACATTCTTCTAGCATCTTCTTCAATTGTAGTCAATGTGCCAATTTTCCTTTATAGGCTAACTTTCAAGTCACTATGAGTCTTTACCATGCATACATTTTGCCAAGTGCGCTCACTTCCTATCTTCTCTTATCTCCATTTAGTCTACACTTAGTTTCATCTCAACTTCACACATAAAAACAAATTGTCTTGACGACATAAAGATTCCCCGCCATTAACCTTGCACACAGTATCCAACTCATATACAAAAGACACCACTAATATATTCAGAGTAGAATGGAAACAACAGATATCGCCAGTGTCGAAAACACTGCGTTCTTAACATCAACCTCTTGTAGCACAGATGTTCTCGAGCTTGAAAGCTGAATGTCTTTTGTATAATAACACAACAATTTGGAACAGTAAGCAGTGACATTAAGCTTGGGATAATACACAAAAGAAATAAACGGGGATAGCACAACCTTGTCTCACACCTTGTAATCCTCTTATGTAAAAACAGATTCTAATGTTCCCTGGTAATCAACTGACATAATATCGAACCAGTGACCAATTGATATGCACCTGCAGGTAATAATGCATTCATCAAATAACTTCACAATAGACCATGCCGATACACCAAACTTGATTCACAATAAGCAATGTCGTTTCGAGGAAGTCATTGCACTATGGATCAATCTGAAACTGTCAATGACTACTAGGCATGTATCAAGCTAAGACACATCAGAGAATCCAAAGCCAATATCAGTCAGATTGTGATATCACTTAGACCTGCATAGGGCAGTATTTTTTGTGAGCTAGTCAACTAATCTGTACGTAATATAGCATTGAACCCGGGCTATTAGAACTGTAAAACAGTGACGGACCCAACTATTCCTCCTTTTCTACGAATATGATAGAGTGGCTACTTCTATGGATATTTAATAATAGTATAGTAATCAATTTTTGTGTCAACAAATACATGCATTGCTTTGCTATGTTTTAAGTCACAGTTTTCGCGGATCCGGTTTAATATATATATATATATATATATATATATATATATATATATGTTGCTGTACCTGATCATTGTTTCCCTATTTATGAGTTTGTTTGGTGGGAGATTACACACGTCATAATTACTTAATCCAAATATTTTGACCAGTTTACTCCTTATTTTGCTTCAAACGAATAGTAACATATCACTATCGAAATAGTCTTGTTTATTTATGGTGGACATAATTGAAAAGTTGCAATAAAAAATTAATGTAACACTTTAACCAGCTGTTTGGATTCTAATATTGAAGCCACGTGATTAATACTCGTCAAACTTATGTTACACTAAAATGATAATCAATTAATGACATGTACTTTTATTTCTAATATTATCGTTGTGTTTCAGATGGAGAATGACACACAAATACTTCCTCTCCATGCTGACCGCGAGATGAAGCTCTCACTGAACTGGATATTCACAGCTGGAATCATTATTGGTAATCTCAATGTCATTCTCCTTGTTCTAGGATCACAGAGACTCCGGAGATCATCAAAGTACATTCTGGTTGCGAGCCTGGCTTTTGCCGACCTAACAGATGGAGGCTGCTTCCTGCCTATGTGGACGGACGTCCTGATCCAAGTGCGTGTACAATTCAGCTGTCAAGCGAGGTATTTGGCAGGGGCACTTGGCTTCAGCATCGCCTGTGTTTGCAGTCTCAGCGTGGTGGCTCTGAACACAGACTTCACCTTTAGAAGATCTTTCCCTAAGTACAAAGGATGGATCCGTTTCTTTGTCATCTCAATCCTTCTCCTCGTCTGTTGGATGGGCCCATGTCTCTCTTTCGGACCACTCATAACTTCAGGAATGAATGAGTTTTACCCCCGGCACTGTTACTTCACCCTGGATCAAGACAGAGTGTCCTTATTTCTCCTCTTGGCGTTCTTCATCCCATCTGGAAGTGTCCTGGTTTCCACATTCTTCGTGCTATTTGTACACTGGAAGACGAGAGAAGATATTGCCTATGCCACTGTGACAACAGAGAAGTTCTTCCCTCTGGACGTGGTTATAGCCTCCTGCCTAACTCTCCTGTTCTATGTTCCCTTTGGACTTCTGCTTCTGTCCACCTACCAATGTGATCCTCAGAATTGCTATCAAAATTTTGTGTCCAGGTTCTTAGTTATTGGCAATTTGGTGTACGCCAAATCTGCCATTCTTCCCTGGATTTGGCTGATGGGTCCTCAGATGAGAAAAGAGATCAAAGGCATGTTTTGTTTGGAACCAAGGTAGTAAAATTCATTGGACCATCAGTATTGAACTTTTAAATCGAAATTCAGAGGTTGTATACGACGATTTTGGTTTCGCTTTGACTGGAATTAAACATCCTTATATTCCATTACATAGGGCTAAAATATATTATCGTTGCGAAAAATCCTCTTTTTTATCTCATTGACTGGCAGTCACCATTCATAGGAAAATATGTAACATCAGTGCTGTAGCGCTTTAGAAAGCATGTCCATGAGTGGGCACAAGGTAATATGTCAGTTTTTTCCAGTCCGATGAATTCACAGAATGACAGAAATGTATAGTAGTTATATGTACTACAGTTAAGGGACTCAAAATAGTGAGAATACGCCAACATATTCTCTAAAAATCAGTATAACCACTCGTATAAATGGACGAGGTAGGATAAATGGTATGTTTTTGTTCTGAATATCAAATACTAATAGTGTAACCATAGAATAAAATGTTAAAACAACAGTTATCTTAAACTAATATAAGGTACAGTAGCATATTCCTTAATTTCAAGCACTATTTATCATTTGTTAATACATCCAATACATGTTGTTATCAGAGGGTAAAACATCTCATTAATAAAACTGATCAGTAGTAGTCATAGAATAATACCTCACGTAAGCTTAATGTGGACATTTCAGTGTGAACACTTTGACCGTTCCTGCAGGAATAATTATTTTGACTAAAAAAAGATCGCCTTTCGATGTGTGTTATTGGTGTCCTTTGGGTAGTCCATATATATATATATATAGATTAAATATAACATACTTCACATAGTCGTTTGAAGAATCATTTTAATCCGATACTAGTATTTCGTCAATAGTATTGACTCATCAGGGATGAAACGATATATATATATATTAGACATAAGTGTCTCTCATAATTCCGTACGGAATGGCTCAACTTCTTACTGTGATTTGTTATTTATGTATTTATTCATTTTTGTAATATGTTGAGGCGAGACTTGAATAAAAAAATCTGTCTGACTGTCTGTCTACATCAAACGATGCCAATACAGTGATTAAATAATCAAGCTTGAACACAACGCCCTTTAAACAACTTTGATTGCTTTGATTGACATTATCGATCTTATGACCATAATCAATAAGTATATTATTTATTACTATTGATCTCGTAACGCGAGTTTGAGTAACGAGAATAAGATTAACTACCTGTCACTGGTCATGCATAAGTCTAAGCAATAGAAGTAGTCTACAGCTTTGAATAGCTGTCTTGGTACCTTAAAGCTCGAACCGTCTGTCATTTTCCATGGATACAGCTCAGTAATGAGAGAGTATATGATTTTATTATAAAAATGCACCTTATTGAATATATCGGGAAGGTTGAGCTTTGAATAACCGTCCTTTTACACTTAAAGGAACAGTAGCACGTTATTTTCGAAATTCTTTTTCTTAAAATTTTCTTCAGTAAAATTATTCTAGAAAAATGTGTTGATTGTGTAAAACAATGTGCCACATAAACGTGTCGTGATTATTTTTGCCTTGGGTCTTTCAAGTGAGTACTGATTTGTTGATTATAATGAATGAACTAGGGTATGACCTCTTGTCAAAACTATACACCAATCTTAACAACACCTACTCTTATCGATTGGGTGTTGAGTTTAACATACAATGGTAAGGGGTTTAATCTTCGTGATACGATTTATACTTGCAAATTACTTCTTTTGACATATGCCCTTTAACTTTAGAATGTTAAATGGCGTTGGAAACAGATTAAATCTTGTTTCTCAAAGATGTATCATAACCTTCAGGTTACTTTAATTCCATTGTTTTAATAATGGCAGATGTCTGGCTAAAATGTTGTTTAATAGTTGATGGATTGGTTTCAGCTTCAAATATCGATCGAACATTTGCTGTAACAGTTGAGGTTAAATTTTTATCTATCTATTTTTTTGCTATCAGAATTGATAGTATGACAAAAAGTAAAAGCTCCATTAACTTTAGAATGACTTGTGAAAAAAGAGAAGAAATGTATCCAATTATAAACTATATTTTCATCATGCACAAAGCATTTTATTTGTATATGTAAAACCAAATAACATACCTTGTTTCAAACACAACCCTTAGTCCTATAAATAACTCCTTAACGCCTTGTCCAAATTGTAAAATAATAACCGTCATTTTAATGATCAGACAAGCATAAAGTGTTATCGTTAGATCTTCTATAAATAGTTGATTGAGACAAAAACGTTTTTTTAAAATAAAAACTTTTATAGGATTCTGATATTTCGTGATTTGATTTTGTTATTCTTACATGAAACAAACAAATATATAGTTTCATACGTATAGAATCAGGATCTTCAAATATTTTGTGTGAGCTTATTCATCTTTGTTTTGTGTTCAGGATATCAAATTTACTTTGTATTGCTGATTAAACCAATCTCTTAAGACTTCAGCAACGTATTAAAACCTCAATTAATACAACTGACTATCCTCTACATATATTATAAACATAGCATTGCAACTACAAAATATCTAACGCCTAAAGAATAAACTCAAATAAATATTTTTTAACAATGACCTTTAAAATGAAGTCGCTTTGTACAATATTATTACATGTCATTTTAACTTCTATTCATTGAATTCTTGTTATCGATCATATCTAAGGACAAAATCTGACCCCATGGCCTTTCAAACCTTCCTGATTATGCATAGGTAAGAAATCAGACAGTAAAGAGCTACTGAAAGATTGATGTATAATGGATCATGGCCCCTTGCAAACATATCGAGGAGTGAACCAAAGATTTGTCTAATAATGTATCATTGTTATAGTTTCAATCTATTTACCACTATAGAGAGCATTGGTCATGCTTGTTTATTGAAGTGTATTGGTATCCCTCAATACAAATACGTAAAGGCATATTGGGTATGTCATATTGAGATACGTCAAAAGACATTTGATTTAAAATCTTTCATGAATTTGATGTATACGGCAATTATGATGAGATTTTTCAGTTCATTATAGACACGCATAAAGAAAATGAGATTAAGGATTATGATGACACCGACATTTAAGAGAATCAGTCTTCAGAAGGCGTTCGAAAGTATTGTACAACTGTAATACTAAATACTACTCTAAGGTTACAATTCTTACATACCAATTTATGGCACAATTATCACACAGAATTTTGTGTGAATTGAAATGACATGGGATTAACAGCGGTATTACACTTCTGTTGTTTATTATTGTCCTTATGGCTTTTAATTTTAAACCTATGTATGTTTTTAATGCATTGTATCTTATTTCAAAAGTACGTGCGATTTAAATAATAATTTTCGCTCTATATCAAACTGCAAGGTATTAAATCAGCGATTAACAACATTAACTACACAGGTCAAACCTTTTTCGACGGTTTTCGTCCGAGCAATTGTATTCATACTTGTTGATTCTATATCTTTGTAAAAACACTCATTTACACATGAGAAAGATATTTTGAAATAGGGTTATTTTATTGATGAAGCCCTTTCACACGTTTTTGACCAAAAGAAATAGATATGCGGCTTAAAATTTTGTTTTTCAGATGGTCGAACAATTATCGCAATACTCAAATGATGAAAAAAATTAAGACCTGTTAAATATTTTATAAGACATTAGCGTTGGGAAGAATGAGATACAAGAAAACCAGGACTACATGTAGTCGATACCAACAGTATGTGTACCTGCACTGTTAATGGCGCGAATCATGAACATTTATTTTTAGTATGCAATCTTTTATGCACTAGTTCGTTGACCTTTGACATGTCCCTTCACTATCATGTCTTCAGACACGTTAATGCTTGATTGATTCCTTACTTGATCGATCTTTGGTCGATAACATTGATCTCAGCTTTGTTACTGTTTGATTGGACCAACCTCTATGGGGAATAAATGCTGGAATACTAATCCGCTGGCGGTCAAAATTGTGTCCTCTTAGAGCAGTATATGCAAGATTATCGACGAGATGAAATAATACTCATAAAACATATGACCAAAACTTTGGCTGTTGAATTGAAATCGCTAACTGCAGTTTAATCTGGAAAGTCACAAGTTCAGTTATAAAACAAAAACATATGATATCAAAACAAAACTGAAACAAAATGTAATCTAAAGTTAATATCACTTATCAAAGTGACATCTTTCACAAAGAGAGAAATTATCTCAGACTAGCATTCACTTCTATTATTGGCTTTGTCAAAATTATACATCTTTTAAAATTATTTTACAAATTTAATTCTCAGGTATGCAGTGACAACAATAAGAAATATTAAAAGAAACTCATTCAAAATAAAAAGAATTGACACAAACATAAATCTACAATTATCAGATGGCAATAATTCACTTAAAGACACAATCGCGAGGAACTAGTCGAAGTTCAATCATAAAAACACTTATTTCCAAGAAATGTGTACTGTTCAAAAGATTAGAAAAGTTAAACGCTTCCACAGGCTTATAACGTAATTGCGTCCAAGCATAATAACCGTAGATTTCCCCTTTAACCTGGTTAAATACAACATAAGCATGCAAGAATAAACATGTTTTTCATTATATGTCCATAAACTTATACAGATACATAGTAATTTTGTCAGGAGAGCATAAAATAACATCATTATTTCTATGAGAGACCAACGAAAAGATAACATAAAAAGATGTGTCAATTATGACGTGAACAGATAAATATGAAAACAATTCTTACCAATTAGATTAGAATTATCCTTGCTTTTCTTTCCGAAACTATCACTGAACTTCATTATTCAGCATGACAGAAAAACGCGAACGTGGTCAATTTGTCCTTTTCTCTTATACACCAACTTCCGAGTAACAAAGATTCTTTTCCATGCTCACATTATGTAGTATCTCCACGTTGTCCTGTTTACTGTATCCAACTCATATACAAAATATACCATTGATATATTCAAAGTAGAATGGACACAACAGATATCGCCAGTGTTGACACGCTGCGTTCTTAATATCCATCTTTTGTAGCACGTTTGTACTCGAGCTTGAGTGCTGACTGTCTTTTGTATAATAACACAACCATTTGGACAGTAAGCAGTGACATTAGGCTTGAGATTTTACACAAAAGAAATAAGCGGGGACAGCACAACCTTGTCTAACACCTCGTTATCCTCTTATGACAAAACAGATTCTAATGTTCCCTGGTATTCAACTAACATAATATCGAAGCAGTGATCCATCGATATGCACATGCAGGTCATACATATTCATCAAATAACTTCACAATAGACCATGCCGTTACATTTAACTTGATTCACAATTAGCAATGTCGTATCGAGGAAGTAATTCGACTATGGATCAATCTGAAACTGTCAATGAGCTCCAGGCATGCCTCAAGCGTGGAGACCAAAGCGAATCCAAAGCTACGTTTATGAGAACTATTAAACATAGGACAGTATTGCTTGCGAGCTCGTTAACTAATCTGTAAGTACTACAGCATTGAACCCGGGCTATTGGAACTGTCAAACAATGAAAGGCCCAACCATTCATTACCTGCAGCTAAGATAAAGTGGCGTGCCTTGGTAATTAGTTTGAGTTAATTACCTTTTGTGTTCATAAACACATGCATTGCTTTGTTATGTTTAAAGTATTGTAAAAATATTGTATGATGCTCATATTGATGTATTAACCATGACACCGCTCTGATGTGACATACGAAATACTGCCATTTGTACTATTGGCCTCATGGCCACCCTACGAAATCTGTCTGTCTGTCTGTTATGTTTAAAGTGACATATTTAATATGGTTTATAGGAGCTGATCATTGTTTACATACTCATGAGCTGGTTTCTCTGAAGAATTAACACATGTCATAATCAATTAATTAAAATGAAAAATATACTTTTTCTTAAACTTTTGGTTACTTTCCACCAAAACGATGTGACATTTTCTGATTTTTGGGACATCCATAGAACATTTGAATGAATATAAAGAAATATAGAATTTACATATTAAAAAAACTCAACTCTCATCACAACATCATGTGAAGTGCCGCTCAAACATCAGATTATTTCTCTTGCTTTGGTCGTAAACAAGTTACAGATAACACATTGTTATAATTCCAATCCATATTTACATTTTCTTATCCAAGACCTTTTTCTATCAGAAAAGATTAAACGACTGCTTCCATTGTATGAATGTTGATTTTAATTTGCAAAAAAGGAGACTGAAGATGTTTACTTCGTAGAAACATAAATTTGATAATTATTTTTTTCTCGAACTAAAAAGTAAGGGGTAACCAAGATACCATGAATACATGACAGTGCTAAATACATTCTAATATATTTCAATACATGATTCCTAAGAATCCCAAATGAGATAAACAATCTACTCTACCCCACTTTATTATTTGATACCACATTTTAGTTGAAACAGTTTTATCCATTCCAAGTAATATACATATAAAGCTAAATCCTTGATTACAGATATGACAGATGGTACAAACAGTAGTCAAGGGTTTCGACATTCTTAGTTTGAAATATTGACCAAGCAGAGAAATGAATAGAGAACAAGTTCCATTGAACTTGCAATTCTGTTCCATGTCGGGAACCCATATACTCATATGTTTCAATGTACATTGTATAACAAACATTGAGAAGTTAATGTCATCAATACAGCATATTGCAGTGCCGGCTGGTATTTCAATTTCTCTTAAACTTTTGCTTGAAGAAAGTGCAGACCTTCTACTATGTCAAAATGAAAAACTATTTTTGTTAGTGCAATCTTTTATCAGTGAAACTAAACGATTTAATTAGCATATTGATGTTTTCTCCTTTTCTTATTTCATTTTGCTATAAAATAATTGTAAATTATTCATGTGCATTCTAAGGGGAGGGTATTTTAAGTTGGACAACTTGTCCCAATACTTTTCCAAATGAATAAATTATATTTAAACCAATCCTGCAACGAAGAAGTTGTAAATCATTATAAATTGTTCTCTATTCACCTCACCAACTTCTAAATTCCCCTCAAAGAAGTCAGGCAGTAAAACAATAATTGTCGTAAGCATATTAAAACATATAATACAACAGATTACACATTAGTTGGACTCAATCAATCCTGAAACGCTTTAAAGTGTCTTGAACGGATTTACTGCTCTTTAAAAAATTTTTTATAAAAGAGAGGTAACATCGAGTTTTGTACCCTTTGTATGATAATGATGATGACTTCTTCGAAAAACCTGTAGATATAATATATATTTCTAAATTGCGACGGTCTGCTAAGTACACATCGACGTGACGTGACTAGTGTTCATGACGTCACAGACACAAAGATACGGGGACTCGCGCTACATTTAACGTTTCTTGGCAAAAGTGATATGTGCACATGTGGACTTCTTGAAATAAAAAGTCACAACTTTTGTTTCACATCATGGGTTATATATGCACTATTATACTGGGCTAATAAAGTAATGAAATGTAATGTTAGATTACTCTATGTTCAATATACGCAACTGTGTGATATGTATTGTATGATATCCAATAAATGTTCAGACAACATCAAAACTTACAATTAATTCCTGCCTTAACGTCTTTTAAATAACACGGAGAAATTGAAAAAAAGAACTACATGAAAGAATATCAGAAATCCATATTAGATCTTGTGGGATCTACGTGCATTTCAGCATCCTATTAATCATCTTGTTTAGATCTTGGTATATTGCAATGATAGTGAGTGAGTGTATTGGGAAAGACACATGAACGTTTAAACAATGGATATTCATTCAATCTCGAAGAACACGGGGATTGTATGAAATTATCCATTTGAACATATGAAATCAGAGAGACAAGGCAAATGGTATGTAATTCCAAGACAAAATTCCTACCTTTTCCGATGCCTCTTTTCTCAAACGTGTCTGGAAGCTTACTTCCAATTTGACTCTTCAAAAACAGGATGAATGTAAACCATTGGAACCTTTTGTTTTCGAGTGTATCCTAAGTATTTTCTGTATGCAGTGTCATCAATTCCATGTTTCATTTAGACGTTCAGAACTCTGTTGTCTTGACGACCCCGGTCTCAGTCATGTTTGTAATATCCAACACAGTTACAAAGGACACTAATATCTTCAGAGTAGAATTGACACAACCAATATCTTCAGTGTCGCCACGTTGCATTCATACCATCCACTTTTTGTAGCACGTTGTACTCGAGCTTGAGAGCTGAATGTCAGCTGTAGAATAACACGACCGTTTGGTCTTGACAGTAGCGCGACATTCAGCTTGAGATATTACACAAGAGAAATAAGCAGGGAGAGAAGAACCCTGTCTGACTCCCATGATCCTCTTACGTCAAGACAGAGTTTAATACTCCTTGTCACATTAGTGACCCGTTAATGTGCACATGCGGGTCATGTTCCACAAAGGATCTGCTGAGACCTTAAACTAGAGTCATACCAAGGAAGGAATGCAGTTATTAATCGATCTGAAACTGTCAACAAGGCCTCGAAATTACAAAGCTTACAGAACACAGAGCAATAGTTTAGAATATCATTTAAACAACAAAAAGTGTTATCGATATAGATCTCGTTAAGTTATCTTTAGGTAGTTTAGTTTGATCGGCTTTATTGGAGTAGTCTCCAAACGTCAAGCTTAACCGTTTATTAGTTTCTCATTTGATAGATTTGACAGTCTACATGTGCTGAACCGGTCCTGATGACCTTTTGTGTACACAAGTGGGAATTGATTTGTTATGTTTTGAGCAACAGAGTCATCGAGGATTTGTTTAGTTAATCTAGTTAAACAGCACTTGGTACTTGATCTCGGTTTATGGACATGAGCTTTTGATCACGGGAGGTTGATTATGATAGGTCTAGTGAGCTATGTAACAGGCTTATTAAAAAGATTTTTTAATGCTCTATTAATATGTCCGGTAACATAGTATCTAACAAGTGAACCTGTGTACACTTGCAGTGTATGATTTTTAAAACAAATATCTATATGTCATGATGATACATTAAAATAGATCAGATTGAGTAATAGATGTTCGAAGCTTAACACTAAGATAGTCGTAGGCACCATTGATTAACATTGGCCTACAACTATCTTAGCACTAAGAGAGCTTCGAAAATCTAGACCCTGGACGACAGGGTATGTAAGTGTTTCGATTTGAGTTTATGTGGGTTTACTATCAATAAAAAAAAGCTGTACATAAAATGATAACACGATATTTAAATTTAGAAATATAGCACATTTGATTTTAACATTCTGTTTAAATCTTTAATGGCAATCATTTCACATAAGATTTGACAATCATTGTCTTTCTACATATGCTCCTTGAACTTGATGTTTCATTTATCATTTTTATTGTTAATTCAGAGTTTATCACAGTGGTCGACTGTACATTCTTGCGGTAACAAACATCAGATAAGATATATATATATATATATATATATATATATATATATAAACACACTATGACGACTTTGCAATGCGAATATGCAAAGATAGTATAGTTTATGCAAACGTGATTCTTTACACATTTCAAGGCATAACAATCTACTCTGAGTAACTTAACATAGATTGTCATCTTCGAGTTGAAAGCTTATAGGTGAGAACTCAGTTACAGGTATGAACAGGTGAGAATAAGCGCTATAGCAAATATACAAAGGTGAATTTTTTTAGCTTTTTTGGAATAGTTTCAAAATTTGATCTATGATGTTACAATTTAGGACACATTTGACATATGTGATAAAAATATCTAAAAGGCTTTGGTCTTTAGCGCCTTGTCAGAAATGAAATGTTGAAAGAAATTTCCGAATCTTGATACACAGAATATGATATGCGATATTGAGGCCAAATTAACAGTTTATTTTGTTTGCATAAATAATTAAACACATGTTTGTTTATTTCCATATCAACCTTTAAGGCATAGTTAACCATATATTTTTTCCATGTTGATATACAATTTCTGAAATACATAAAATCTCATGATTGAGAATATGACTTTCTTATGCTCTAAACTTGAAGATGTAACAACATGTTTCTACAATTCTGTTTTATTTCAGTTTTGTTTAAAAAAAATAAATTCAATGCTTACATATAATACAGTCAATGCAATATACATGGATAAAATTGGCCATGTTGACATAAACCATATTGTTTGTGAGCTCCATCGGTAAGAAGTTTCAACACGAGATAAACACATCCTTAATGCCTCCAGTTACTATCACCCTCTCAACATTTTTACACCTGTAATCAAGGACTCACCTGTCAGTTTCTAGGAGAAGCTAAGTGACACTCGTCGTAGTGAGTAAAAGTGTATTGCTTATGTTAGAGGTTGCTGTTTGGGATAATGTTAATAAATCATACCAATCTAAATAAATTGTAACGAAATAGTGTAGAACCGTCGATCTAGATATATTGGGATTGAAATCATACTAGATTATCATTTACAGGGAAGAGCTTACAGCAGTAACACGTTGAACTAATGACGTTTAACGGAATTTTATTATGTATTCATTTGTCGAATAACTTAATTTGTAATATTGGTAAAAGCTAAAATGAAGTATAATAGATAAAAGTAATTTACTTTGTACTTAAGAGGAAAAATAAGAACCTAAATTTCAAATCAAGTTGAACAACATGTATATGTCAAAAGAACTCCCGATAAACTAATATCAGTATTATATAAGAGGTAAATAAACATCGCTTACTTACATTGACCAACCAGATTAAAGAATATTTTTCATCCTTACATGATGGCATCTGTTAATTTTGATATTCAAGGAATTTTAGATATGAACGAACAAATTAAATTTAAAGTATTTACGTTAATACTTTCATGGTATTTGAAATGTATAGAGGAATTGTGTTAACATTATTATTTCACAAGCAGAATGTTAGATTTATTGATTAAACCTGTTCACTATATGATTTGTCTATGTTTAAACTAGTCTCTTTTTTTCTGAAATGGCACAAAAGAAAGTGTGAAAATTATGTCAACTTCCTTAGGGTCATTCATGGTCATTTTTAATTTGATAGGTGATTAATTTAGCAACTGTCTCATTAAAGTTGAAGTTGAAGTGTGTTTTAAGAGATTCTCAATAATCTCATAGTATATCATCTTCCCACGCATAGGCTATTCATACATGAGCCCCAATCAATTGCTTACATACAGCTGCATGCCAAAAGTTTGTTCACATACCTGCATATACTAGTCAAGTGCAAATATCATGCAATTTGAGATGCCTTTGAGGTATCGTTGCGTTGCGAAAAAGAAACGTATAACATTGAATTTTCAGTACACATATGCAGATCCATTCTTCTTTAAGGTAAAAGTTTATCGTACCCCACAATTACCCGTAACAGTTTTGGCAGGTCATTGAAGTGACCAGGGGTCAAAATTCCGAAATGCGAAATTTTCTCAATGCAATCCTTTATAAGTTATCAACTTCTTAAAAAATGAGTCACGTGTGTTCCTTAGCAGAAAGTCAATGGGATTATGTTGGTTTTAATCTCAGAGAGTCGATATGGAACATTTTATTCGACATTTAACGAAATCGAAATTTCGAAAATTTGACCCCTTCTGTCTAGATCAATACGCCAAAATTCGAATTTTTGCACGAGTGACCGGACATTGCAAACATGAGTTCAAGAATGGCTATTGCACATATGGACGGTGGGTGCTCCATTGTCAGTCTTGCTGAAGTTATTCTATTGACGTTGAAAGGAAACCCAAATTACATGATATTTGCACTACGATTCAGTGGCTAGTGAACAAACTTTCGGTATGCAGCTGTAGACCTTGGCGCATTCCCCGTACTTTAATGTCAGCCGAGGCTTACGTGACGGATTGCAATTGTACAATGAGAAATCGTATGACAATTGCATCTTTCAAGGGCACTGCACTCAAAACACGAATTTTAACTGGTTGGCAGCAAGGTTTAAATTAGCCAGCGATAGAGACTGGAGCAATTTAAAGCCATGCGATGGAAGATGGTCATATATTAGATAAAATTAATAAGAACATTACCATACGCTTTAAACGAGAAAAAATTCAATTATCATACATACAATTTTGGATGTCCGCTTTATAAATAATGCTTTGGTTTTCTTTAAATTTGTACCTTTCACCTTTAAATACCTAAATTGAAAAACTGGAAACATACTGTAAAAACAAGTAAAGCATAAGTAGTCAGTAAAACACAAACCAAAAACTACTTGTTTTCTTGTTATGTACATGTAGCATATCCGATGTTGTTGAGGTCGTTTGTAAACTACATGTATGTTTTCTGGTTTGTGTTTCAGCAAGCTAACTAGTTTCAGTTACTGCTAGCTAAAAAACTTCAAAATTATTTTTTTGGATAACTGATTCAGGAATAAAGAAGAACATAAACGGAATATTTGAATGAAGCATATGAGCAACAAAATAACTGATTTTGATACAAATCTTGATTTTCTTAATACATAATGTTATTTTTATTCAATTAAAGTCGAATACATATGCAGAAAACGGCTTGCTTTCCTTGTGACAACCCGCTCGAATGACGTCACGAATATAGTTTCATGACGCCTTAGAGGACGAACTATGGTAACTCGCGCTGAAACAATTCTTGCTGGGTAAAAGTGAGAATTGCACATGATCTCATATTGTAAATATGTCTCTACTTATGTTTCATCCGATGGGTACTTAAAGACCATCTATTTGTCTATTAGTTAAAGATAATCTACGTTTATCGTGTATGTTTTATTTTTTCCCCACAAAGTTTGTTTAATTTCCTGAATGTGTTCAGTAGGTTTTAAATCATTAGACATTAAGTGAAAGTACTGTTGTTTAAAGTTGAAAATACTTATTCTTTTTAAAAAGAACTTTTTTTTATTTGATTACCTCGGGAGAACAAAGTAACATGTTCTTACACTTTATGCAATGCAATTTTAAGATTTATCATATTGCATTTTGAAAACGAAACACCAAAATCATTTTTTAAACTATATACATTCGACTCTCGATTATAACAAATTGGTTTAATCATCCGTTTTATCATTACTTTGCTCTGACATGCAATATCCGCCTTTACCTGATAAAACGCTGCATTTCATTAATTATTAAAATCAATCAGTTGTCGTTCCCATTATCATGTTAAGAGTATAATAAAAATACATTATCACAAAAAACCTCTTTAATGCCGTCGTTTGTCGTTCAATGACGTCATTTAGTGTTTTGGAGTATTCTTCGAAAGAGCGAAATAAGTATACATTTCCCCATTCTACAAGATTTTTTTCATCAAGTAGGGACCAGTTTGTTCTTAAAATTATTTCCAAAACTATGGAACATTTGAACACGGTCGATTATGAGATTGTTTTTTTGTGAGTCTAGCAAATCTCCGTTGCGTATTACTCGCAGATTGGACGTAAGTGGTAAATTTTTAATCAAACAAAAATAGTTCTTCTCTACAGGAATAGTTCAAATTTTCAGTTTTATATATCGTCGCTGATATCACAACTAACTTTGTTTGCAACCAAGTAGGATTGGTAATTCCTGGTCAGAAAGTGCATAAAAATAACAAACTCAACAAGTAAGTGGGGAGAGAATGGTAAGTTCAAATCCTCTATTTCATATCCCACAAATCAAACACCCTGCTTCGTCAGCGTATTGGAATCCGCGGAGTTCCTTCAACACTTGATATCTATCAGGAAAAATGCCTTGTAAAGCTATACAATACCAACCAATAAAACAGGTCGCATCAAGTCATTTGAATTTCAGATACTTGCTTCGAGCACTTTGCGTAACGGTTTTTCATTGGCCGAAAAAATTGCATGCTTAAAGGGACCATTCGAGCGGCTTTCATCCGCCATCTTGAAATGTTAGCATTGCGGAAATCAAATGTGCTGTATTATGCTAATTCATTGACACAATTACGAAATAACTAATAGATTGATAGAAGAGTGGCATATTTACAAATAATTCATAATAAGAGTTGTCAGTTACGACAAAGTTTTGTCGTAGTAATGCATTCCACATTCGTAGCTCCGATGATTGGCTTCATTTCACGAAGTTTTTCTTTTTTGATCTATACACTTGATTCTTTGTCAAATTGTTAAATCTTGAAAAACTAAAATGTTTATCTCATGTACATATTTGAAATTAAGTGTGAAAAGAATCATGTACAAATCACATATATTTGTTAACAGGAAAGTTCTCCTGAATTCCGTTTCCACAAAACATACCCCGCTCGAACGGTCCCTTTAACACGACAAAGAATAACCTGCTTCTCAGTAATACGAAGCACCTGGCCTGATAGATATCAAGATATCAAGAAGCTTCGCGTTTTCTGATGAAGCAGGATAAACGACCACAAGACAATCCCATTTCCTTCTTAGTATCTTTGTTACAGGATTATGTTCACAAATTTGAAGACAGAACCTTGGATCCTGCGTTTGCGTCTTAGTCTGTTGTTTGTTTGAAAGTTATACAATACAGATGACCCTGTATGGCGGCGATTCCTTATCTCCTGTAGTGTCACCAGGTGGCAACGTGTCAGGTGAGAAGTCGCCATACCTACAGTAGCGGCCAGTTTACATATCTACCTACACCCTCCAATATGATCCGTCTTCTTCTCAGCCTTGTTGTCATTTCGTGGGCGTCTGGTGCGTCTGTAAACAAAGGTAAAGTATATTTAGTATATGCTGGTGACACAGGTAAGCACACCTGGAATGGTATTCACGTGAAGAGATAAGGAATTGGAAAACTCGCGTTCGAAATAGGGGCAATATTTAATTGATGACAAAACCCTTTTTCTTTTAGGCGCTACATTTCGATACAGATTCTTGTATCGTCTTCAACAAGAATCTGTGTCGACAGTCGCACTACAAAAGTAAAGAAGTTGTCATACATAAATACATCATATCGCTTTGCTTTGTTCAGTTGGTTTAGCATACTTATAAAAATGAATTATATAAAAATTATAATAATCTTACTAATTTTCTCTAAACTCATCAGGCCCAACGCCTCTCTTTTCTCTTTGTTTAGATTTTGAAAGTTCATAAATGTCTCTCATTTCAATTACGACAAAGAAATATAAATCCATAGGTCTAGGGGTGGATGGGATGTTAACTTCAAGTCTTTCTTGTCACCCCATTTGTATTTACACCATGACACCATAAGGGTTTCAAAGAACTAGAAAAATCTTCTTATAATGTTATTATCAGCGTCTGCAGTGAAAGGTAACGTTTAAGTATTTGTGGTCTGCAGTGTATGGTTTTGGTATTCCATCACGATGTAACATTTCACATTTTTCAAAACATCCTACCATATACCAATTGTAAGATAATATTTTGATACAAAAAGGTGAATAAATGATACATTGTACGTAGGGACATCTCCTTGAAATCTTTATTGAAATGATCAAAGAGTAGGAAACAGAAATGTATTTTCTCATGTCCAACTGATCAACTCAGCTGAGGGGTAGAAATATGTAATAAACATACGTGTGGTTATTGTTACCAAAAAGAATTATTAAAACAATATATTAACAATGGTTGACATACCATATGGACAAAAGAACATCTCAATGATTGAATTGAATTCGCACCAGGTTACGCGTATACGATATCTACATCGTGTATTAAGCATATCGTAAAATTGAATGAGCCTTATGTGTATAATCGTGAACAAGAGAATCACTGTTTTGAGTTAAACTATAAGGTCGACTAGAAATAAAACGACATACTGATTCAGTCATTCATGTATTTCATAGTTCTTGAAAGTAAACCCTATCCATTTAAAAGCATGCTTCTTGACCAAATGTTATCATGTGAAGAATCGTGAATGTATTTCCTTGTGATTGAAATAACTAAATCTAAGGGACAATTCCAATTTTCTACATAATATTCGATATATAATAGTTCAATTTATATAAAACGTATTACTAGATATTGATTTATTGGGTTGTCCTTACTTGTACACAACTGAAATTATTTCACTACTGCTTTGACACATACGACCGATTAAAAATATTTCAAATATCGAGACCCGGAATCACTAACTAACATAACTATGTAAATGATAAGGAATCAAAATCATTCTATGTTTGAGAAATATATCTGTAAATTTAGAACAATATCAGAGTTTGAGATTAGATAGAGGGTGTATTTTTATATGGCTGTTGAACCCACATGGCATTCCTGAAGAATTAAATAAGTCTTCTCTATGAACGCTCTCCTTTTCTTTCTGAAAGGACCTATTTTGACCGTGTTTAGATAAAATCCAGAGGTCAACAAATGTCAGGGGCTACATGAAGTACATTTGTGGATATCTTATATTCATTTTTATTTTTCAGCCAAAAGAGCAAATGGAGGTAAGGACGAACTGGTTCAGTACATATATGTTTACTACTTTCCGATACAATGATATTATTGATACATTGATACTATTCATTACAATATGCATTCGTTCATTCTTATTCCAAAAGCGTCTTAATATCCCCAACAAGTTCATGAATATCAACGCTTATAATAATAATAATAATAATAATAATAATAAATAGAGGATACTAAACGACCTTCCATTTAATACTATTTGTATTAAACGAGTTAATGATTAAGTATAAAACGAGCGAAAGCGAGTTTAATACCTAATCATTAACGAGTTTAATAGAAATAGTATTAAATTGAAGGAAGTTTAGTATTCTGTTTATTACTTGACCTCAGTGATCAAGCATGAAGTGTACTGAACGAAGCATTTCCGCGACTTGGCCGCCATTGTGACGGCGGTGCCAACATTGTGACGTCACAACCACACAATATTATGACGTCATACGTGCAGCGGTATTACACTAGTTTAATATCGCCGTATAAATATTACACTGCGATATCTTACACGGGCGAGTAATAATAATAATAATAATAATAATAATGATGATGATAATGATGATGATGATGATGATGATGATATGTTATGTTATGTAAACATCAATATTGAAGCATAAATAATAAAAGAAGTCACTCCTTGAATTAACTCAAAACTTATTGATCAGACTTTAACTTGATTGATTCATGTGCTGTAAGTTTATTTTGCCTAACATCGTATGCTCCCTTTTGAAAGAGCGTTGTTCGTGATATATTGGTTTATCATGTGAATATGAGATACTTAATGATATTCCATTTAATACAGTTTTTATCTAACGAGTTAATGATTTCGTATAAAGTGAGCTAGTTCAATACAAAATGATTTTATGATATGAAGTATTCTTCTTTATAATTCTTTAAAATTATCAAACCTTCTTAGTCGACAGCATTCTTAATGATTAACGCGATTATGTACAACTGTAACGGCGGTACAAAACGGCGACGTCACAACTACAAACCCATTTTCAGCTATACGTCCAGCGGTAATGTCTTTGTCACATATATATTACCCCGTCATAAGTATCTTACACTTGAAAGGGTTGACACAATACCATACAATTTTCCAGTGTTTAAATGGTAAATGGTAAATATATCTCTTCTTTTCCCTCAAGATGTGGGTTGTCTGTACAACGGCGTATTCGAGTTCCTTGGAAGCCGATTCTCAAGTCTAGACGGATGTAACTCATGCACGTGCACTGTCACCGGCGTTTCCTGTTCCACCAACACGTGCACGAAACCAGGAACCGGAACCGGAACCGGAACCGGAATTCTTAATGGAGGTGAACTTTTGAACAATCTTTCAGCAACTTACCTCGCAAGGCGTAACACGCTTCACTTTCAATCACTGCTTAATATAAGCATTGCTGCTTGTTATCATTTTTCTCTAGCAGCTCTTCAACCTTCTGGCCCTGAACTTTAAAGGTCAATTAGTTGTGTCCCGGTGGTTGCCTAACATCGCCAGTACGACCGCTTGACTAAAACCACGAATTTTAACACAGTAGAAAAAGGCTTTTATTTGGTAGTGATTAAGAATTGTCCGAGTCATATACCGAGGGGGAGGTTGTCTATTCATCGAAAATAGGACATCCGAAAGGTGTAACTGAAAATTCCTCAAGCATCCCCTTGTACTTTTTGCTTCGTTGTTTTGAGATATTGAGCCACCAAAGGGCATTTGTTGTCCATGGAAGGTAAGAGGTTTTTAGAAATTTTCTGATCGAAAATTAGAAATGCAAACCCAATTATCGAAATTATAATTCAAAATATAGTAAGTTATTTAATTCGAAGGTCAAAGCAAATTTATCATTGGATTTCTGACGTTTCTTCAAATTTTTAAATACATATAGTGGTTCCACAGGTAGATGTGTGTATGCACCTACTAACCAGGTCCACCAGAACGGACAGACTTTCACTGCTATGGACGGCTGTAACACTTGCACTTGTACCAACGGGAACATAGCTTGCTCGCAGAAAACCTGCAATCCTACTGTTCAACTGGGTGAGTTCCACAGTTGTGTTTCATTGACGTTTCTGCAAATGTGAACATATGGACCGCCATCTTATAGCTAACTAATAATGAGAGTTATCTCCCATATGGTCCTCATGCTAACATCGCGTGACGAAAACGAAAAGGAGTTATTTCCCTTACACCACTACCTAACAAATGGTGCTTTTAATGTGGCTTCACAATATTTCATTTTACAGTTTTAGCTTTTTTCTAAATACAAATATATAATTTCAACAGTCTCCTACATTTGTTCGTTACGAGACCTTTACAAGAATCAAACCCAAACCTTCAGAGTCAGGCAAGAATCGCCAGCATTTATCTTACTATCAGCTTACTCACTGGCCCACAGATGCTCGACGATATAACAATTTTACATTTATTCACTACTAACATGGCATGTCTTTCTAACATCAAGTTGTCGTCAATGGCCATACATTCATAATTAAAGTATTTAACGTATTTTGACAAAGTTTAAAGCAAGCTCTTTACTCTGACATTTTAACCCCCGGCAAAATTACCCAAAACATCTGTCATTTTCGTTTGACATAAGAAATCAGTGATAACGTTGATTTGAGGTATCAAATATAAAAGGCAACATGCTTTTGACTAATTCTGCTGATAGAAAGATGTGGAAAAATATTATTATAGGACGGAATTTCATCAAATGAGAAATAACAAACGCACGATTGATCCAAGGGTATATTGAATAATTATTGTTCTAGTGATATCTGAACATTTTGGTTATAGAGCTAAAATAAACAACAATTTTTTTTCCCGACAGCTGGTACATGTGTAGACCCTGCCACGAGTTTGTTGTACCAGAACGGACAGAGTTACCCCGCTTCGGATGGTTGCAACACATGCAAGTGCAACAACGCCGTTCTCTCTTGTACCCATCGCTCGTGTGGAGGACTTGGTACGATAAATAATAATAATTATAATAGATTTCTTGTACCGCGCCATGACAGAGGATGCTTAATTTGCACAATGTGTATTTTTATCTTGAGGAAATAGTACTTCGATGCGATGCGGGTACCTTTTCAATAGGATGGATTGGGTTAACCTATTTTATACGGTCAATTTTAAACTGAACATTCCAAAAGGTGGTGGAGGTTCGAACCCCATGAATCCTCCGAAAAATCCACCATTAATTTCTGCATCACACATCATTTAAAGGTGTCATCATTTCGCAAGACTGAAAGAAGCTTTTTGTCCTTAAATTGTCCACCACTTCATCAAATATGAGTTTAACATTTATCATTCAGTATGTGCCGGTCTTCTAAAGATGAAAAATGGGTTATACAAGCATTTAGGTATTATTATATATCCAGTTCTGTTATTCCTTAAATTCCCCTTGTCTGTGGAATATGCATTACACTCCAACGATCATGTTCACAAAAACTTTTTATCAAGGAATTTTTTATAAACGAAAATCTGAAAGTAATATGCCTATTCAATTTATCATACTTGAAATCACAATAACTTTACAACTTTTATTTTGTACATGATGAGGACAATTTTCGAGATGGTAAAATACCATCATGTTTTTAGTTTTTCACAAATACTTCGTGCATAATTCTTTGCAATTTCCAGCTGGTGGCTCGTGTGTGTACACGCCCACAAATCAGAACTTCCAATCAGGACAAAGCTTCCCGGCCTCTGATGGATGCAACAGCTGCACGTGCAACAATGGAAACATCGCCTGCACGCATTACTCGTGCAACACAATTAATGCAGGTACAGTCCGTAATTTTATCACCCACGTCTTCTGCGTGAGAGTAAGCGACAACTGTATAAAATATCTTCCAACAGATGATCAACTTCTGCACTGGTTGTATGGCTTTAAGTTGCGCCAGTCTCCATGACTGATAAGTTAATCCTTGCTTGGGAGGATGAAAGAAGATGTATCTATGTTTTGTCTTCCTAAAAAATGCTCCTCGTCCCATTAACCCTCGTCCCAACCCCCTCATTTTTATACCACGGCATTATATAGCGTAACCGGTTGTATATAGCGTATCGTGGCGTGGTGGTATGCGTGCTTCAGGGACGCCGAGAGCTATCCCAGCCGAAACTTTCATGCTCCTTGAAGGGGCACCCATGCTGGACAGGTAGACGGGTAGAAGTCAGATCAAATTTAAGTCCTTCTAAAACCTGCTGCCTTTCTCTCACTATGCCTACCCCCCCGTCTTTTCCCTCATCCTTTTATCCCTTTCTCCTTGATTAGTCCACTCTCTTTTGGGTGCTTGCCATCCACGCGTTTACTACCTGAAATATTGTTCAAAACACATTAATCCCCCATTTAAGGTTAACTCACTCATTCTGTCCACCTGTACGTTTGTTCGTCACAAAATCTTTCCGAACCATATCGCACAAAATATACAAGCTACCTTCGCCAAACTTGATTGTTTTATCCAATGCATATATCTCATGTCCATCCAGTCCATGATCCGGAGATTATTTTTTACCGGGATTCGAGCTCGTCTTATAGGAGTTTTCCTCTGCACGACGGTCTGAAAGCAGCCCCTTAAGTTGCAGGTTACATCATGGCCATGTAAAACGACACAGTAAACATTAAAGTCACATCCCTACAGTGAAGGTCCACGATAATAATTCCATTTCTTAACAACAGGTCGGTGTGTATACACGGCAACCAATCAGGCATTCCAGAACGGACAGACATTCACCGCTGCTGACGGATGTAACACGTGCACGTGCTCTAACGGAAATGTACAGTGTTCCACACGCGCATGTACCGGAACTGGAAGTGGAAGTGGAATTCAAATAGGTGACAATGAATTAGGTTCATTAACCATCTATCAAAATGGTATTTATGGATTTTTCCTCCAAAACGTCTTCGTATTTACACATATAATTCAATCAAATAATTGATGTTGATTTTATACTATTCAATAAACCTAAATAATGATCTTATACGGGGACACCACTATCCAAAAGGGAATGGTCCACACATTTTGGTGGATTGTTCTTTGAAAAATATTGCGCGGTTAAAAGCGGTAGAAGGTACAGAAAGTTTCGAGATTAAAACCATCCAAGATGTTAAGTCCTCCTCGATTATCATGCCGTTTAGGTCTTTCCAAGTATTAGTACTTTTGGTAAAGATTTCAGAAATAACTTAAGCGATTTGAATGATACATTTAGAAACTGCGTCGCTGATTGCAAAACTAACTTTGATTGCATCCAATCAGCGTTCTACATTTCGTGCCCGAGAAACCTTTGCATGAAGACAGAGGATGTATAGGAATAAATGAATGAGCTACCTCTGTGGAGAGAGAATGCAAAATATAAAGCAGATTACATACTATATAGTTCATCCAAATATTAATATAGCAAATTAGGTAAGGAACTCTTTCCCCATTACAAAATGTTTTTAATAAATTTACAAGGTATCGGGGTTCACCCCGGAGGCACTGTACATACCGGAAGTACATGTTACGACAACCGTCAACACCGTTTCCATAACGACGGTGCAACTTACACGTCCATTGATGGATGCAACACCTGTAGGTGCAGTGCTGGAATCCTAAACTGTTCCAACAGGCAGTGTTCTGGATCGGGTGAGTCTCCATCTTGAAGTAAGTGGTGTGGGTTCGAATCTTGGCAGAGAGTCAACAACGTTTTCTGCAGTAGAAAACTTTCCTTTATCTTTAAGCATAACTGGCACCAATCTCAATCAAAGACTAAATCAATCATAGCTGAATTTTGCCAAAATTCGTGGTTTGAGTTTGAACAGCGTCCTTACCAGCGACAAACGGCAGGTGATATCTGTAAGGGTTAGAAAGTTCAGTTGCAGTAGGCTAAAAAGCTTGCACGTTAAACGACGATATGCGAATGGGCATAATTCAGCTAGTAATTGAGACTAACGCGAGTTTACTCATGCCTAGCCGAGGGACGAAGCTGTTAATTATAACTGTTTAACTTTCAGTAATATTTTTGCACCTTGCTACAATTATGTTAAGTCTACCCTGCAATGTGTTTTTTTCAACTAAAAATGTCACTTTTCTCGCCATATGATGGTATATAACTGTACATATATATCAAACTATATTTTCTATTGTTTTAAATAATAAGGGAGGCGGTGAAATTTGTAATCGGGATTAATGTGCAGAATTCTTCGCAAGATAATTTTAAATAGCTGAACATTTAAATGGCTGCGTAGTGCGTAGGGCAAATAAACCTTTTATGATATACATATATATTAGCGTCAAGTTGTAATGAATGATGAAATCTGATGAGTCATTTATGTTTTTTTTAAAATTAGACCTTTTTAACTTCTCGTACAATCCCCGCCCTCCTGTTGGTAGGGCCTATTTTGTTTTATGGAACTCGTCTATCAACAGTTGGCAAGGCGTGTGTGGATCTGGCTACCAATCAGATGTACTCTAATGGACAGACGGTGAAGGCGTCTGATGGCTGCAACACATGCACGTGCAGCAACGGCAAGATGACGTGTACAACTCTGCTCTGTAACCCTGTCGGGTGATTTCCTCTTCGAAAGAATTTTTTTAACCCATCTAGAGCTCTTTTGGTCTTTCTTGGACAGATTATTTCCTGGCAAATCAGTCTTAAAAACAGAAAAAATGCCTTGATTTCCATCATGACCAAAGAAAGCTACCAACCAGAAAACCTAACGCTTATCATAGCGAAATACTCATTTAACACATAGTGGTGAACTCCAGACCAATGGCAGGCCTTCAAGAGGTATTTTATGAATGCTTCGCGTATTGAGTAAACGGTTTCTTCGAATGAATATACACGTTGGGAACTTTAGTGCAAGATTTAATCGAAAGTCGTGGTTTATTAATCAAGATTAATGACATTTCCCTATAAAACACTATTATGTTCCAAATGTGAATATCATAAAGCAATATACCTGGGTGATTCTGGAGTTGAGAAATGATTACGGAAACGCTGAAGTGTTATGATTGGTTACTCGGAGGATGAGAATGCAACCATGGAATGATGCAACACGTTTCCTGAAAGATTTCCTTGTTATTTTGTCTCCTTAATGAAAGGTTCTCCTTATACTTATTCATTCTTGGAACGCGCAATTTTATGCACCAAATGTAATTCTTTCTACTCTACACTTTCTACTGAACTTGATAACAGAAATACCCAATTGACATCTTCAATAAGAATACTTCAATCATCTAGCAAGCCAATCTACCTGCATATTGGATCAAATTCGATCTCTTATACCTCTTACATCGAGAGAAAATACAATAAGACTCGCCGTTTGACGTTTCCCAAAATTTAAGGTTTAAACAGTTCCCAAGTACAAGTATTGTTCTTTGATGACCTTCACGCATTGTTTCTATTATTGACAATTACCTAGGATGAACAGTTGACCGTAGTTGAAATTATTCCTAGAAAGCTGTACCCAGTAGACTGATTGCTACCTTATATGATATCATTATTCGAACTGTTATCAAAAAGAGATATCGTGCATGACACTTTGACCGCTGTTATCAAGTATCCACATTGTGATATATACAGCTCGACCGCTTTAAGGTACATACAATAATCAGCTTAGCAAGGCTTGAGACACTTTACTCTAAAATTTAACATACGCTTTTCTTTGTATAACACTATAATAATAGTGTCAAGTTAAAAAAGATTAGCTATTATATAAATTTTAAACATTACATTTTGCTTTTACATCTAATTCAATTTGCTCTGTCAGTAAATGAAGTATCTGCATTATATACTATTGTATCTGCGGTCAACTCAAGAGGTCGTTTAGTCACAAAAGCTGTTATCAGCATTTTCTGTTTCGTGGTTGAACTATATTTCGTGCAGTGATGGTTGCTCTCGCTTCATTCATGGGAACAAGGATTGTAAACTTGACACAACTCTACAAACAGGTAAATACTTTGTATTATTGGATCTTCTATTTGGATATACTTCATAAATTAATTGGCATACATAACATACAGTAAGTATCGACTTTGAGATAATGCTCAAACTTAAAGAGAAATTCAGTAATCTCATTATTCTGACAACAAATGTAATCAACATCTGAAGTAGAAATTTACAACATCCAACCTTATTACGATATACTTATCCACTATGGGGTCTATTTGCATATATTTCTAACGGTGATTCCACGTTTTGGATGATGGAATGGTATTTATTTATCAAATGCTGTGTGATTTTCTTAAATTTTGTTGCAAAAAGATGTCACATCTACCAAAGACTGATATTAATGTAACAGTGTTCTTTAATTCTACCACGAGCCAATTTTCAATGAAATATTTGGAAGTACACAAGTGAATCTGATTTCACTTCAAGATCTTCACTTACCCTCTTCGTGAATTTATCTTCTGATTTCTTTCATAAATCTGTTTGGAGACGAAATCAAATTTTTTTAATTCTTGAATCTAAATTAATGTTTATTGAAAAACAAAAGTTTGTTTCTTTCGCTGCCATTGATAGCACAGCAATTCTACATTAGGTTATACATAGTTGATTCTCCATGGACATTTGAAAGTATTTATAGGGACAACTTATAAACTAATCGGATGACTACTTTTGTTATGCTCATTTGGCATTCGCAGGAATTTGTAATCGATGTATCTTTCAGAACATATCTTATTACTCGTCTTTATCCTCCTAGATGTAAGGACTCTTCTGTCTCTGGAATGGACTGATGGTCAAATTGTGAAGGTTCCTGCAAAGTCTACTGACCTGAAATGACCATTCCTCTTTGATGTTTGGTCCATGAACTAAATAGCTGTTTTCGAAGTCCCTAAAAGCTGAGAATATTGCATTACCACATCACCCATGGCAAGAATCTTCACGAAACTGGAGAGGATGTTTCCCTTCTTATTCAGGAGGAAGATACTCACGCTTTTACTTGTCATTTTCCTTCACTTTATGCTTTATAAAAGTATCATATTTATTACCTCTCGTCCAAAACTATACGATGTTGCCATGGCAACGTTGGAGAAAGACGCTGCCATATTGAATGATCGTGGCGACAGCTCTGAATGTTCTGTACGTCTCTTCAATGTTAATTCATACATTGCATCGTTAAGAGTGGTTGTCATTGACCCTAAAAAAGCTGCTAAGGGACGCAAAAACGAGTTAAAGCTTCAGAAAGGATTTTTCTCACTTACTTGTACAGGGGACTCTTCTTTCATGTCAAGTATTCTTTACAGTGGGTTGTCTCATTTTGACAACTGGGCATGGAAGATTGTTGTGACCACACCATCGTCTAGTGACGAGGATGAAACTGACATCGTCGAAGGGATAAGTTTTGCGGTAAAAAGGCGAAACTCAAATTCCTATGAAAGGATCATCGATGTGTACAATACGTACGTTACAGCCAGAATGCTACGCCAGTTACCAAAGGACAGCAATATAGTGTTTTTGGATACTTACCCACAAGAAGACTCTGATGCTATTTGGGATGTTGCCTTTGGTGAAAGTATTCGTTTTGAGGATATCCATAGGAAAATAAAATTTGAACGCCTAATATGGACTGTGCCTGCACAACTTGGACCAATAGAAACCTTGGATTTGCCAATACCATACCTGGAAGATTTCCGCCATCATATGGTAACGTTCGGGGGAGCTGTGACGTCTGATGAGGTTTCTTGCCAGAGATTACTCATAACGTTGATTACATCTCCTGACGACACTAAGGTTACCAAAGGAACCACAGTCATCACAAATACTGCTGACATCGCACAACGCCTACAAACGGAATTTCCAAAAGATCAACTGACAGTCATCATACCAAGCGAGATAGGCATACGTCAGCTGATACCAGCCATTGCTAAGACGGACATTTTGATTGGTGGTCACGGGTATGATTTGACAAATGTGATTTTTCAACACAAAGGTAGTGGCTTGATTGAACTATTTCCAACATTCTATAGAGTCGTATCAGACAAAAGGTATAGGAACCTGGCTGAATGGAGTAATGTGTATTATTTAAGCTGGTACAACATGGACCTGTTATTCAAAGACAAACATCAAATGGCCGTTAGTCCGGATGCTGTGGTGAACCTTGTAGAAAAAATGAGACAAAGAATATGTCCTTAGGATAAACTTAAGTAGAAGGGTACACAGTTGCTGAACAAAAATATCTTACATTGGATGACATGCTATTGTTTCAATAGTTGCACATGATCCTCATAATGTTACTTATTATAAAGAGAACAAAAGTAACCAATGCCTTGAATGATCGTTACAGATTTTTCGTTCATCCTCTTATGGATTACCGCTAGAAGCTGCTATGCCATTGTGATGTATGCAGGCAAGAGTTTGTCTTTCATCAGTTTTATCACTTTTTGGGAACTAAATTAGAAACAAAAGATAGGTCACTTTACAAATACAAGATAGTTTAATGCACGGGAAATAAATGCGACTGAAATAGAGTTAGATAATGTCTTTAGAAGGCATGTTTCTGAAAATTTTGCCTTTTACGAAAACGTCGTTTAAATATAATTCTTTAAATAGACGAGATAGGAGAGTAATTTTTTGTATTATGGCCTGCTACAGTAACGATGAATCATTCAATCAATGTTAAATAACGTCTTACCTTTTGCTAACATCGTTTATTAATTAAATATCTATATTCGTATAACATTCTGGTACCAAAACGTTTGAAAAAGCTATTTCAGGACCTCTAGTATATTGTCACGATTTTGAGATATAATTTAAAAAGTATTATAACGAATGTATGAAAATGTGAGTACTTCTTTTCAAGACATGTGCCTATCACAAACATTCAAAGTCGCTTTTCTCGGACAGCAGTGTCTTGTTTTCTACTCCGTTGAAATGTGGTGACGTTTCTGTTATTTCTCAATTTAATTTCCTTTTTCACAACTGCTGGCATTTCCTATGTCAATTTTTACTGACTGTATAGCAAAATCAATCCCTCTGATCCATATCAGTTGATGTTGCACCATTATAATCTAGAAAAGAGCAAGTCAACGATAAGAAAAGCTATATGCATCATATAGTTGAACACTTGATTGCCTTCATAGAAAATGCCCTAACAACTACATTGATCTATACCGTTGATAATATTCCTGTAATGTTGAGGGGCTTTTAAAAACAATTCCTTGGTCTTCAAGTGTTAGCATACTAATAACATAACCCTGTAGTAAATCCTTTACAGTTGAGTACAGAAAGAGTAATGTCAGTACCTGCATTGTTCCACTCCCTTCCCAAGTGATTACATTCTCTCCAACAGAGGTAGCTCCGTCATAAATGCCTATACAACCTCTGTCCTAATACAAAGGTTTCTTGTGCACGAAATGTAGAAATCTGATTGGATGCAATCAAAATTAGTTGTGCAATCAGCGACGCCGTTTCAAAAGTTATAATCTAAATTATTTCCGCCAGCTTTTCAAAAGATAAACTTTATTCAAATATTCACCTTGCACTTTGAGTTTCTTTACAGAGCATATACGCCGCATTTAGCGAATGCATCATTGCATATGTTTTTCATGCATTCGGTGTTTTCATTGGCTGAGATATTGTCCCGCTAGGGGAATCTGCCGGTGCCGGTGCCGATATTAAGACAGAGGGTGTATAGGAACTTATGACGGAGCTACCTCTGTTGGGAGAGAAAGAAGTGATTATAGAAACCTTTGCGGTTGAATTCGTTCCAAAATAGATCTCTCTTCACCTCTTACAATCCAAATTTTGAATATTCCTTTAACAAAAATAAAAAATATTTTGTGTTTTAAAAAAAAAACAGGCGGTGATTATTTTAGGGAGAAAATGGCTTCCTTATACAAAATATTTGAATTTCTAAAGGTGGTGCATGAAAACAATATGGAAAAAATAAGTTAGTGGAATAAAATGTTCAGATTAGCGTAAAGATATGATAGTTTGGGTATTTGCAGTATTACTCATCTTAGTTCAAAGCCCAGATGGTCTTCCAGAGATCCCAAGAGGTCCCTGGTTCGAATCCAACCAGGGGCTCGGCAACTTAGTCTGCAGCAAAGAACTGTTCTATATTCAGTAAGTTTTGGGTGCAATGCTACACTTAGTATCAGCGCAGTGTCACCCATGTTTTGCTAGTTCCATCCAATGCTCGTACGTTTCACCGCAGTGCATAGCCACGGTGATATTGCGGATTTCTTCCTGCGGTGATACTAGGAGCCGTGATATAAATTAAATACTCTTAAAACCCGAAATCATCTCATCACCTCTTCCGGAGATCCTGGAAATGTGATATTTCTTTTTTCATGTATTCATACCGTCATTTAAAAACCTGCAGAAATAAATCCCTATCAATTTATTTCTGTCTCTAATATGTATAAACATTATTCGCCCGTGTAAGATACTGCAGTGTAATATTTAAAGGCGATATTAAACTAGTGTAATACCGCTGCACGAATGACGTCATAATATTGTGTGGTTGTGACGTCATAATGTTGGCACCGCCGTCACAATGGCGGCCAAGTCGCGGAAATATTTTGTTCAGTACACTTTCGACAATCATGCTTGATTACTGTGGTCAAGTAATAAACAGAATACTAAACTTCCTTCAATTTAATATTCGCTTTCGCTCGTTTATACTGAATCATTAACTCGTTTAAATGATATATAAAAAATAGTATTAAATGGAAGGTCGTTTAGTATCCTCTATGTTGTCATTCTGCAAACAAATCTTGTATAAAATATTTTAAAAGACATGTCCTAAGCCAACTAGTACGACATATCAAGTTTTGTTCGCTTGTTATGATGACAGCTTCATTAAATTCACTAAAAGTAACATTTCATACAATAACTCAATATAAGAACTTTTAAATATTCATTTGTTGTACCCCCTTGAGAAATTATCTGTATAAAGACAATAGAAAATAATAATAGTTAAAACAAAATCAGGTAATTTAAGTTAACATGTCACTGTCTTGTATCATTTTGATATTTTCAGCAGTTATTGGCAATGTTGATCGTGATGTAAATTAAGGGTCATTTTAAAAGTTCAAAACACCTTTTAAAGGGAAAGTAATAGCCAATGACAATTTGAACATATAACATTAAAAATAACTTAATAAGGAAACACTTTCTGGATGAATGTCTATATCAGATATAGCTTCTGAAGTGTGGATGTAACGAACTTAGTTTATGTCAGCAGCTACATGTAATGCTACACAACTCGGTACATATTTTACATTCTGGAAATGACCTGAGCGAAAATTTTCAAAAGACGAATACCGAATTGTCAGAAAAAGTATAACTAATTATATGCCATTCTTGACCTTCTTATAAAGTTATTTGTTTTCGTTTCATTTTAGTTAATTAATTTGCAGCCGTTGGTCAATTTACAGGTAAATATCTTTTTACATGTTTATGTCCTTAAAAATCTGGTATAGTAAAAAATAACTTTTATATATTGAGGAATGTTTGCAATAGCAGCTCTATAGCCTTATAGTCGCTATTCATGTGCTGGAAACGCTAACGACGTCAGTGACATGAGTTTTATCCATGTTGACGACGTCTCACCATTGCGTTTTCAGTGGATTGTTTTCAAGAATCCACTTCTCTTTGACATTACCGCTAATGAGGGGTCTCAGGTTTTGATATCTCTTTGATAATTCAGAGTTTGATTCATATTATTCAAGAATGATTAATCAAAATTGTCTCAAATATTCTGAAGTTTGGGGTATCAAGACTCGAACATGCAATCCCCGAAGATGCAACCCCAACACGGTTTCGAAGGACTATTTAAGAGAAAAGAGAGCTTGTCATGGTGTATATAAGAAATTTATGAAAAATACATTTCATTTTGAATGCATTCGGAGTCGTGAATTCGTGAAAATAATCACATTCATAATCAAATTATTTCTCGAATCAACTCCTCCAAAAACACTCTCCATTACTTAATTTAGGAAGTTATAGGAAGTGTGGATAATTTTTAGTAGACAATATATAACACCACTTTACAGCTTAATTACGAATTCCTGATTTCCTTCTAAGATGAAGGAATATAATATTTTAAGGTCATAAAGACAATGATTGATTTGATTGAATACGCTTCTGATGAAGGAACGAGATGTTACATAAAATAACTAATATGAATTTTTCCTGGACTTTCTTTCAGGGACTTTCTTTTTTCGAACAACTTCATTTCTGTAATATTCATTTAAATACAACGAATGTCAGCGGGCCGTGGTGTTTTGATGCCTATTCACCCACTATCTAAAACGCGACATGGAGTATTCTTTGTATAAAATTGCTTTTAGCTATCTGCGAGATTCACAGTTTTGTATCAACTTTTTAAACATAGGCGTTTTTCCTCTCATGTTTTAAGGTTGACATATGAATTGGTGCCCATAAGACTTCAATAGTCACAAGAAAAGGTTTTAGAAATACCTTTGGTTATAACTCCTTTACAAAACTTATTACTAAATGCTTTTAACTAAATCACTATTGTATTTATTGTCAAATACCTAATAAACTGATCGGAACGTGTATTTATAGTGAACTATTGATTTAAACATATTTTATTCACAGAAGTGAAAAGGATTAGGCACAAGTTGTCCAACTTATCAAGCCCTTTCCAAAATAGTTACATATACTTTTCATGCTCTCTACTGAAAATCCCGTACAATTGACCACGCCCATCCCTTCATCTAACGAGGTGATAGCTTCGAGATTTATTTTGTTTGACCATATACTACTCACTATCTAGTACTATCTACAAATGTATAAAAAGTGATCTGATTATAAAAAGTATTGGCTGAAAGAGGAAGTATGACAGTTTTTGAATGATTTATTTCTTCAATTTTTCTCCAATAAACATTAGTTCATGCCAGATGTATGATCTTCAGTAAGTGAAAATATTTTACTAATCAACCCGATCATACGTAGTCGTAGAGGAAATAATGAAGTTTGAAGCAAAAACCACAAGCAGCCAAATTTATGTGAACACCTTGAATAATTTAAAGTAGGAAACTCGATTCTCATAGTTTTACGATCAACGGCGTTCGTTAAATAACTGTTCCTTTTGATTAAACAGCATTCTCTTGCAATTGGAAGCACTTATTTTCGTTTTCGTGAGATCACTTTTTTCTTCTAAAAACGTGCTACTACGTGCTGTCTAACCAAACCCAGCATTTCTTAAGTTAGAGTTTTCATGAAACGTGATAAATAGTTTGAATTCATGTATCCATTTTTAGAAATATCGTTGTTATGGGATTTCGCTAAGACAAGTTTATTTGTATCTTTTTCTAAATGAAATTTAATTTTCAAAATATGTCTTTTCGTTATTACCTTAAACCATTTGGAGCATTCATTACCTTTGACCTCTTGACTTACAACCAAATAAATTGGCCTTCTTGTATTGACGACAATAAGAATGTCTCAGAAATTCACGCCGTAAAAGTTCATCCAGGCATCCGATTTCTAAGTTTGAAAAAAGGAGTAAAATCATCTTCTATGATCTGATATGTAGATATGTTTCATGAATGTTTTGTATTCCTACTAATTGCTTTAACAGTATTTCCTTTTGAGAGATGTATTTATCTTTCCAATTTAAAATATATGAAATGTATGAATGTGTATAAGTTGTTGAAACGTATACACATTTTCGACATGGTGTTGCACAAGTAGACACACTCATGCTTTTATAAATACTGTCGAGCTCCGCGTCTCTTTTTATCGACTAAACACATTCTATTTTCTTCTAGCTTCTAACATATACATATTTTGTCACAGATGGTTTCCAAGGAAATTATGCATATTTCAAACAAGCGATAACGCTTCGTAACAAGTTTCGAATGGTAATTTAAATAGAGCATATTGACCAATGGCTTTTAAAAAACGAGGGTGATTTTTCTGTTTTTTTCCGAGCGTTAGCGAGGTTTACACAGATTTATAAAGAAATATGGATGAGTAACGTAAAATTCATATCACAGACCTCCGAGTGTTATAATCAAAATTGCATGGAATCATCCAGAAAGCTTCCTGCTTCTCTTGTGCTGCAGTGACGTCATGAATAATTGTTTTATTGCGTCACAGAAGACAGATAAGGGAAACATATATGCTAGTTTAACGTGATATGTGCACAGATGAAATATATATACTTATATACATAACTATTTTTCTTTAATCATATAAGTAACAATTACATTTTCTAACCCTCAATATAACTTCTTGCATGTCATTAGCCCACAGATGCTTGGTGACTGACTGTCTAGGCTCTCATTTAAACAACCATTTCTTAAGTCAATGTCTTTCATGTGACGACTGTTCGCATGCATCATACATCCACCTGAGACCCATGCATCGACAGCTATGAGAGTAGGTTGAAGAACTTTAAAAGACCCTATATTTTCTCGTCCAGTTCCTGTTTGATATATGTGTTTATGACTGTATAGGTGCATGTTTGTGTGTGTATGTTTGCTATTGTCTGAAAGTGTTCATGTGTGTTTAGTTTGCTAAAATTTGCAGTCGTTAGTGTAGCTTCATAGTCTTTCGTTTTCTTCAATGGGTCAACCATTCCATCTTTTATAACTGTAACTCTATTCAATGCAATTTCTGTAGGTATTCAAATAACTTCATTTTCGCATCTAATTCAGTAATTCCGTTTTGGATATAATATGGCAGTATCATCATATTTTGATTACTCTACATATCCAAAGTCATTCTCTCTCAACAGACGAAACTGCGTGATAAATTCCCAGTTAACCTCTGTCCTAATATGAGCGTATCTCGGTTTAGAAATGTAGAAGCTTAATGAAAGCAATCAAACCTAGTTGATAATTTATGTTACAACATTTTGACGCAAGGGGAACCTGTCATTAGCCCGATACGAGCTCGTATTAGGACAGAGGTTAGTTCATGGAATTCATGAATTTATGACGGAGTTATCTCTGTTCGGAGTGTATGTCCGATAGTTTCATCACATTTACTTGCATATTTCATTGAAAATATGTATTTGTGATATCAGTGATGCAGCGTGACATATCGAAAACCTAAACGGATGACTTTGTGTTTTCATATCAGAATCTATATTCAATGCACCATATTTTAGTTTATAACTAAACCTTTTATCTCTTAATCTCTAATCATATGATCAACAGCCTCATTCGTGAACTATGCATTTTCTTCAATGATACGACAATGTAAAAAATGTGATAAAAATGTTCAAAGAAAGTCAATTAATGTATTAAAGTATTAAAAGAAATAAGGGAAACAATTTAGAATTGACACTCCTCTGTCCTTTCCATATATTGCCATAATTATTACGAAAATTTGCAGTACTGAGTGACGCTCATATGAAAGTTTTGAAAATCATAATTTAACACTTAGACGAAGGGTGATCTCTTGCTAGTCTATTAAGTTATAAAATCGACGTCCATACGAACTCCAGAACACATGATATATCAACTTGGATACAAGAGTGGATAAACACATTTTCGGGAGGACAGCACTGAGGTAAAACGTAAATCACTATACAGATAGTTTGTTTAGCAAATCGTCACTATTTAAATCAACCCTTGAGAAATTTCGTTTGTTATATACTGTATTACCATGCTATGAATGGTCATAGAAAGCTAAACATGACATACATACAATTCACTTAAACACGCATTTATTTTCATCCACAAATCAGGTGACACTGATGATGACTACAGACGCGTCAGACAGGCATAGTCGTTGAGGAAGCTCAGCATTGCCCTGCCAGACCTATTGAGGACCCCAGTTTCATCGTTGACGACGTTGAGGTCAGCCACAGCACCAGGGAAGGTTCTAGCCAGTTCCTCAGCTCTGCCCATCTCTCCAATGCGAGTGTGCAAAGTGATCAAACATGCTGATACGTAGGCCGCGTGGAAGGATTTATCGTAATTCCGGTAGGTCCGTCTAATAGCTGACATCGGCCGTGCTTCAGATAAATCCGCATTATGGTGGTAGGTGCCATGGACAAGCTCAGCATAGAAGAGAGAGTTATGAACAAACTCGTGAACAATCTGCTCCGCCATGAAGGCAACTGTCCAATCATCCAGATCATAGACGTTCAGCCATATAATGCCAATATCAGAAGTTGCACTTCCTCCGAGGTATTTAGGGTTATCTTCCTTGTAAAATCCAATTGTGGCGATCATCTGTACAATAGATTGATAGAGCTCAGGGTCTGTCATGTTGATTAACTCCAGCGCCTTGTCCGCCAAACGAATGGCGACTCTTCTTTCGTTTATAGAGAGAAGGTTCTTGCCTGCTTCTTTGAGATCTGTGGGAAACGAAAGCATTCCTGTTCGATAGAGACCTTTCATGACCTCAGGATCATCAAAGCTGTATACGATTTCACTAGGCTTTGATGGGGGTTTCACATCCTGGTGATCAGCGATAACTTTGAAAAACGCTTCTTTGGTATCTTTGTCACTCCCATTATAGAGATGGTGGGTCAGTCCTGACAATGCTAATCTTTGATTCATTATGTTTACGTCGAAGCGAAAAGGCCAAAAAATGTTCATGAAATTTTTTGAACTTCCCATGGTAAGAAGAGCCTGTTTGTGATCAACTTTGGTCGTGTTTTCTATTTCCCCTGAACACAAGCCAGTTAAACTTTCCATGAGATTTGACCACTGATAAAAGAATGAATATTCGTTACGACTGACAGGCATACGGAGATTCTCCATCCATTCTGTACTTTGACTGTCTTTCCTAACATTAGTTACATGTAACTGTCGGTGCTTTTCGTCAGTACTTCGAGTGAACTGCTTCAGGTCACTTCTCGGTTTTCTCCTGTATTGAAGGCTACTTAAGTAAGGATCTACATACTTATTAACATCTTTTTGTGGTTGCATGAAATCATCCATTGAGTCATCTGGCAAATTGACATAATGCTTTTCAGTGCCACTAAATTTAGCGTGATTATTTGATTTAAGTAAAGGATAATCTTCTTCTTTGCCCCTCAAATGCTGCTCTGAATTGTCTTCTACATGTATAAAAGAATATACTTTCTTTGGGTCAGTTGTGTAGTCTGTGTCAATTTGGCCATGGTGGGACATCGAATCATCTGATCTCTTCCTATTGGGTGCTGCTATAATGCCACTGGACCATATGTTTTCTTTTTCCAGTTCTTTTTGGCCATGGTGAGATTCCATCATCTCTCTGCTTTTTTGTTGTTTAAAATTCTGCTCTGAATTGTCTTCTTCTACTCGAAAAGAATTGTTTTCGTCAATTTGGCCATGGTGGGACATCGAATCATCTGATCTCTTCCTATTGGGTGCTGCTATAATACTACTTGACCATATCTTTTCTTTTTCCAGTTCTTTTTGGCCATGGTGAGATTCCATCATTTCTCTACTTTTTTGTTGTTTCAAATTCTGCTCTGAATTGTCTTCTTCTACTCGAAAAGAATTGTTTTCGTCAATTTGGCCATGGTGGGACATCGAATCATCTGATCTCTTCCTACTGGGTGCTGCTATAATACTACTTGACCATATGTTTTCTTTTTCCAGTTCTTTTTGGCCATGGTGAGATTCCATCATTTCTCTACTTTTTTGTTGTTTCAAATTTTGCTCTGAATTGTCTTCTTCTACTCGAAAAGAATTGTTTTCGTCAATTTGGCCATGGTGGGACATCGAATCATCTGATCTCTTCCTACTGGGTGTTGCTATAATACTACTTGACCATATGTTTTCTTTTTCCAGTTCTTTTTGGCCATGGTGAGATTCCATCACCTCTCTACTTTTTTGTTGTTTCAAATTCTGCTCTGAATTGTCTTCTTCTACTCGAAAAGAATTGTTTTCGTCAATTTGGCCATGGTGGGACATCGAATCATCTGATCTCTTCCTATTGGGTGATGCTATAATACTACTTGACCATATGTTTTCTTTTTCCAGTTCTTTTTGGCCATGGTGAGATTCCATCATTTCTCTACTTTTTTGTTGTTTCAAATTCTGCTCTGAATTGTCTTCTTCTACTCGAAAAGAATTGTTTTCGTCAATTTGGCCATGATGGGACATCACATCGTCTGATCTCTTCCTACTGGGTGCTGCTATAATACTACTTGACCATATGTTTTCTTTTTCCAGTTCTTTTTGGCCATGGTGAGATTCCATCATTTCTCTACTTTTTTGTTGTTTCAAATTCTGCTCTGAATTGTCTTCTTCTACTCGAAAAGAATTGTTTTCGTCAATTTGGCCATGGTGGGACATCGAATCATCTGATCTCTTCCTACTGGGTGCTGCTATAATACTACTTGACCATATGTTTTCTTTTTCCAGTTCTTTTTGGCCATGGTGAGATTCCATCATTTCTCTACTTTTTTGTTGTTTCAAATTTTGCTCTGAATTGTCTTCTTCTACTCGAAAAGAATTGTTTTCGTCAATTTGGCCATGGTGGGACATCGAATCATCTGATCTCTTCCTACTGGGTGTTGCTATAATACTACTTGACCATATGTTTTCTTTTTCCAGTTCTTTTTGGCCATGGTGAGATTCCATCATCTCTCTACTTTTTTGTTGTTTCAAATTCTGCTCTGAATTGTCTTCTTCTACTCGAAAAGAATTGTTTTCGTCAATTTGGCCATGATGGGACATCGCATCGTCTGATCTCTTCCTATTGGGTGATGCTATAATACTACTTGACCATATGTTTTCTTTTTCCAGTTCTTTTTGGCCATGGTGAGATTCCATCATTTCTCTACTTTTTTGTTGTTTCAAATTCTGCTCTGAATTGTCTTCTTCTACTCGAAAAGAATTGTTTTCGTCAATTTGGCCATGGTGGGACATCGAATCATCTGATCTCTTCCTATTGGGTGCTGCTATAATACTACTTGACCATATGTTTTCTTTTTCCAGTTCTTTTTGGCCATGGTGAGATTCCATCATTTCTCTACTTTTTTGTTGTTTCAAATTCTGCTCTGAATTGTCTTCTTCTACTCGAAAAGAATTGTTTTCGTCAATTTGGCCATGGTGGGACATCGAATCATCTGATCTCTTCCCATTGGGTGCTGCTATTAAACTACTTGACCATATGTTTTCTTTTTCCAGTTCTTTTTGGCCATGGTGAGATTCCATCATTTCTCTACTTTTTTGTTCTTTCAAATTCTGCTCTGAATTGTCTTCTTCTACTCGAAAAGAATTGTTTTCGTCAATTTGGCCATGATGGGACATCGCATCGTCTGATCTCTTTCTATTGGGTATTACATCTGACAAAATAGTTTGCATTTGCAGTTCTTTTTGGGCATTGCGAAATGCCTTATTAATTCTCTTTTGGTGCTTTAAATAATGCTTTGAATTGTCTTCTAGGTTTCTCAAAAAAACCTTCAACGCTAGATCCAGATCACCAGCCAATCGTTCGTCTGTGTAACCTTGGTTCTCACTGTCTAAGTTAACGCCAATTTGGTGATTTAGGCCATTAGATTCATCTTTTTCCTTCTCCTTTTGGTCTGGATTTGCATGGCATCGTAAAAGGCCCAGCATTAAAATGACTATACGCATAAGTCCAACCATTTCTAAAGAAAGAAAAGCCGAAAATAATTATATTCTTTGTCTCATCCAAAACTTGCTTAAATAATATCTGCTTACTTCACATATGAAACTAGTATTAATAACAATATGATTATTAGTACTTGGAAAAAATAATTAGAGGAAAAATGTATTGCATAAAATACTATGCCTCACACAAAGGTTTTACCTTCGTCTTTCATAACATAACATCTATCTTCCTTCGGGGAGATAAATGACTTGTTGATTGTGTCACAATTTCAGATATGTTTCAAAGGTAACCACAAAATAGAACTTTAAACCATATCTAGGTTGACATATGTATAAAGTATAATGAAGGTATCATATGTGGTTGTTTTGAGATTTGTATTCGTCAATAGGGAAAGAAGTAATATTTCATAATTTCGTTTGTAGTTGATAATTTGCAAATGTTATGAAAGCAGGGAAAGAGCCTATAGAGGAACCAATGGAATCATTGTGTCACCTGCGCACACCAATATGTCTTAAATACAATGAATGCGCAGATACTGCTTATCCCTCGATATAACAAACAGTTTTGCGCTCAGGTAATAAACCTTGTGATTTTATATCTAAAATAACGAATTGAGAAAAATAGTGCTATCAAGTGCCTTTTTCATTCCACCAATGATGGCGAAAACACTTAAACCAACTGCATTGATTATGCTAGGGACTGAAAAAATACAAAAGGCAAATCTACGCATCAAAGTGCTCAAAAGTGTTAAGATTCTCAACATTCCAACAATTAGGGCGTTGCAAGGCGGAAAAATACAAAAATACTGAGAAATTGTGCAAATTCGGTAAAAAAACATACAGAAGGGATTTTATACGATTTTTTAAAAAGCTCGTAATTACTATTATGTTAATAATAATTGTTTCGTATAAGTAAAAACTTGTCTAACATAATGAATGAAAATAGTCATAATAAAATCTGTCTGGATTAACAAAGATATCTTAATTAAATAATTAGATAATGCCTTAAAACTATAACAAGTAAGATTTATTTATACTTACTGAAGAATGGCTCTCCAAAAAACTGTGACAGACTGAACGGTTCCTTGTCTTTTATGGATAAAATTGACCTCTTTGCAAAACGCTCCGCGCAAAAGAGTGCTTACAAATAAAAGATATACAATACCAAGAACGTCTTCAGCAATTATAGCATTGATATATTTTATGTTTATGTTTTCTTACCGATTCTTTTTATTTATTTGATTGAAAGTAATTAATGATTAACGATGCGAATGTTTTGATTGGATGATTAGTTGCATTATCTTATTTGCCAAAGTAAACACCATATTTTGAGTTCACATACACTACAGTAACTTCCTTGTTGGTTGTTATCTATATTTTGAAGCATTGGAAAAGATGGTATTGTAAAAGATAAGATTCAGATTTGCTAAACTCGGTTCCAATAGTTGCTGAAGAAACTAACAAGAATCTTAGTGCAAATATCATGTAAATATGTGTCCATTTAAGTTTGACTCATTTTATCATCTTTCTTTCAAAACTTATGATTTTTGACGAGGAGAAGAAATACCATCGTCCGATCACATACTTAAAGATCATATTCATTTGTAACAAAAACACATTTTGCATGGTTTTGTGAAACACTGTGGTCCAAATGCAAATTTAGATTAAAATTGATTAATTTCTCATAACTTTTTAACTAAAACGTGTTTAGAAAATTACGTGATGTATATCTAAACGTTGATCGTTATTAACTTTTTTTGTTGTAATTTTGCCGAAAATGTTTTTAAGTGATACCTCATTGCAGAAATATTAAAAAAAGATTTCATTTTTTTACCTCCTTCCTCTATTGGGTAATGCCAGATTTGCCTCAGGCGTACCACGTATATGTAACTTGTATAAATACAGTTAGTAGTGTAGATTTGAACCATCAACATATTGATCCAAAAGTATAGTCTGTAAATTGTTCGGTTAAAGTGACACAGAGTGAGTTTCATAAATTTCGTATCGAACTTCAAACGAAGAAAACTTCAAAACTTTCATAAATGATTACTTTACAAAGGAAATTATTAAAAGTGTCACAATTGTTCAGCAGCTGCAAGATACCCTAATTTAGTCATTAACAAAAGTCTCCTTTTTTAAACATCATTAAAATTCTTAGAATGCATATTTCTTAGACGTTAATTCAACGTGTGTATGATAATTATGATGTGATTATAGTAAAGTTTAAGGTCCTTGTAACACATTTACTTTCATCAAAAAGATTTCTCTGTCATGAACATAAACATTCTATCATTGAACCAAATAATTGTTTATATTATTAGTTGCAATTTTCGTTAAATCTTGACCTTATTATCTCTTAAATACATAAAATATTTTATCATTTAGGAAGACTCCTAAATTCATAAACATTTATGATGTATAATTGATTTATTCACAGTGATTTTGAAAATTGTTACGTTTTATGTAAATAGAGTGAACATAAACTTTTAATCTATATTTGTATTTTCTGTTTTGTTGAACCTGAAAGAAAAATATGCCTTACAAATAATATTCTCTCTTTGGACACGTTTGATGGGAACCTTAAAGAGAATGTTTGTGTGGGGTGTCACTTCAGTAGTTTACATCATTGCAAATATTCGTACTTGTCCTAGCTAACAAATAATTGAAAGTTTGACCATGCTGAACATGAAACAAATAACCCAAGTTTTCTAATAATCACACCTAAAAATTTTCCATGTGGTATTTTATCTCAACCTTGAGTAAAGAACGCATTTGAGTTGCTGTTTCATAAACAAGATATAGTTCACTAACAACGTCTCGTGAACATCTGGACTATACTTCATGAACCCTTGAAAGTAGTCCATCATACATTATCTATGAGCAAGAAATATGACTTGGCTTTGAAAGATACTGAATTGTTGACGACCACCGTCATCTGAGATAGGAGCAACGAAACCTCAACTGAGACGGAACATAGGGTAATGTTTGATGGGCAATTGGCACCTTAAAATAATTGTGTTCTTTTAAGTTTGTATTTTGAATTATCGCCAAACAATTTTCTTCAAATATTTGAGAAACAAACAGAATAAATTCATTAAAAATCGGGAGTGCGATTAATTTAGATCTAAATAGTTTTACCACTGCTTCATATGAAAGACATATTCTTACAGAGATTGCCGACTTTGTTTACCTAACTTCTGTCTCTTTTCAAAACAGAATGTTCCTAATGATTCTTTTCAATTCACAAGGAAATGTTTTACTCAAATAACCCGCCCTTGTATCTTACTATGAAACCGTAACACTTGAAACGTTATGATATCAGAAGATAGAAACAATTGATGCTAGCGCTGAATTTTAAAAATGGTCCTATTCATGCTTATAAACTTGAATTGGAATTCTGATGACAGACTTTGCCTCCTGATTGCTGTGATCTAAAAAGTGAGGACTTAGAGCTAAAATTGCACGCTAGTTTCCTCAACACAAAGACGAAATAAATGTTTAACAGGCCTGTCGAATCGCATATCCAACCGACCTAACAATTTCATTTGCTTTCGCAAAATAAGGGCGGGTAATTTGAGTGCCTTTTGTGCTGTTGAAAAACAAAGGGGCGATTTTGAAGATGATGGGAGTCTTAATCAACTTAGATGATAGATTGATGTAAAGAAAATGTTTGTGTGACATAAAGTGGACATACATTTTTGTCTCGCCACAATGACAAATTATATGTAACGCCCTGAGTACCCTACCCTATTCATAAACCTTTTTTTCTCATGTATGTCATTGATTCCAAATTTTCGAGTTTTTGCCATATTAAAAACGTCCTTACAGCAACTATTTAGTTTCATTCGTTCATATTAGGGTGTGTATTGTTTTCGATTTCGGCATCTGCATACTTTATAACAGTCGACAAGCATTTGCTTTCCATTCTTATTTCCGGTAGATAGAACTAAATGATTCGAAACTAGTCACCATTAAAAGAAACATTTGCAGCAAAAGCGCCAACACGATAGACATTGATAGGGACAAGCCATGTTGATCGAAAGAACCGAGATGAAAGGTTACCATGGACGCGTGATCACGAGGGGGCAGCGGGGAAGAGCGGATATAACGTCATTCAATTGTTACGTCATGAAAAAACTATACCTTTATTGTCTGATAAAGTAATTTTTTTTCGATTGTTCTAACCGCTAGGCATCTTAGAAAACTGTTTCTGCAACTCAATTTCATATTTTTATTAAGAGCCTGACCTATCGGCCTACCTATTGTTCTGGGTTAAATGACATGGACAAAAGGGTTTTACTTTTAATAATTGAAGAATGAATTTAATATATGGATAGAATATCCACACATTTGAAATTAATAATACAGTTGCAGGCCAAAAGTTTGTTCACATACCTGCGTATCGTAGTGCAAATATCATATAATTTGGCATGTCTTTGAAACATCGTAGTATTGCGAAAAAGGGATGGATTATTTTGAAGTTTCAATACAGAAGAGAAGATCCATTGCACCTTAACACAATCGTATGCCATATCCAACAGTTAACCGTAATAGTTTTTGGCAGGTCACTGAAGTGACCAGGGGTCAAAATTTCGAAACCAGTAATTTTTATTTATCTCTACAAAATCCGTATAAGGTGATTAACACCTTTAAATACAAGTCATATTTGTTCGTTTGTATTTAGTCAGTTGGAGTTTGCTGATTTTGTTCTCCAAGAGTCAAAATGGAACATTTTAATCGAAATTTTGGGAAATCGTAATTTAAAAAATGTGACCCCTTCTGTCCATTTAATCATTCCAAAATTAGAATTTTTGCTCGAGAGACGAGACAATCCCACAATAAGTTAATAAATGTCTACTTTACACATTGGCATCTGGAGATCCTGTGTGAGTTCTGCTGAATTTGTTTAATTGACATTCAAACCAATTCCAATTTACATGATATTTGCACTATATATAGTACTAAGATACAGTAGAAAGTGAACAAACTTTTGATATGCAGCTGTAGGGCTAATAAATAATACCTTGTACCGCAGAAAGGGTTTTAACATTCGCAATGGCGATGAATGACTTCACTTTTCATTCTTGGGTTATTTAATCAGAGTGTATGCTCTTATTCATTAGGTTGACAAATCTAAATCAACCAAAATGTTACTCCTAGTAACATGTTTCAACTTTTTTTGTAGGTAAAACTCTCTATTCTATTTTGTTTTGTACCAATTATAACAGTGGTGCAGCAAAGCAAAGTATATAAACTCCCTTCGTAGGGTTTACAAAATTGTCTTTCAAAACATTTATATCCCAACCAAATGTGATTTCTACATATAAATTGATAAAATATTATTTATACCGAAAATGATAACATATCAATATTCAGTTGCTAAAAGTTCATTTATCTGAGCATTATTAATGAGTTGTTATAAAACCCAGCCCTCTTTTTTTTTAAATGAGACATGAAAAGAAATTAAAAAATTTACGTTTATATAATGTAATTATAAAAGGATACATAGCTTGTTCTCCTTTCGGGTAAGTTATATCAATGTTCCTTGTGAAATGAAAATGAAATCGGCAACTGGATTTAGTATGAAAAGGGAATTTGTTATTATTCCTTCAACCAAGCCAAAAGCAAAATATTGTTCTTCAAATTCTTTTTTGAAAATATGCTCGTAGCTCACATCCTGCCTATTATTATTTTACTCCCCGTGATGAATTGTTTTGTTTGGGCGAAAATTGCCCGTTTTGAATTCTGAAACGATCACGGTCGCCTTGGTATAACATGGATCAGGTAAGGTAGATTATTAATGACAAGCACAGTTCGTCCATATCAATACAGTTCTCGTAAATGTGTATGAAATAGTGACCTCAGCACGGGGCGTTCGCTGTGATATCACCCTACAGCGGAAACTAGAAATTTATATCACAGCCTTTTTGTCTTCAATGGCTATATGACTATTTATAATATAACTGAACTTTTAAATCATATACAAAATATTAGCTAAACATGTAAGTGTAGTAAGTCTGCTAGTGAATGAAGTTTTCAAAAGGGATTTGAAAACTATTTGTCTCTTTAGGGGTCAGACATTGATATTCGTATCCGTTGACAGAGGAGGTTGACAGCGGGCGATACTGTTTAATATGCGAGGCTCTGTCGAGTATGGTTATCGGTATTATTGGCCCCATTTTTAACGACATCAGGTAACCTAATGATAATGTTGTCATATATCATGTTTCATACATCAGACCGAACATCCATTCAAATGAATGATTTTATCGGATGAGAATTTAATACGTGCACTGATTAGCGATTTTCTTTACGAAAAATCCTTTCCAAAACGTTTGAATATTGAAAGGTTACTTAAAGTATTTCACTTTCAGGAGAGATCAGTAAATGATAAATTACTGATAAATATTGTAGAGGCATCGATCTCAAATTAACATATGAAATGTCATTCAGATTCCGGTTTTGTATATAGGGAACCTATTATTTATAAAAAAACAACACCATTTAACGTTTATCTATCTTTTCCAACCACCTTATAATGTAAGACAAATTAGAGTTTAAATACAAACATATGTTTACTGTAAACAGATTTGACGTGTGAACAGAGAGTAATTTGGACAATGGGCAATCCTTTGAACGTTAAGCTCCTGTCGTCACTGTTGCAGTGATGCAGTTGACAAGCTAGTAGTTCGGTGGTTCGATTCCCAAAATCTCAAATGGAGTAAAACAAATATCTTTTCAAAGGTGTGATACCTACTGGCACCATTTCATTAATTCAAATAGCGACACCGTGTTGTGTGTGTTAGAAATTTTTTTTACCGTCTCATACATTTCTAAATTGCGGTTCAAATACCTAATTTGAAAAATACTTTCCATTACTTTTCATAACTGAATTTAATAAAACGCTCGCCTGGATCAGCTTGATATTCGTGGCTTTGTTCACCTGTATTTTTTTTCAGCCAATGAAACGTCTTTATGGAAGGAGCTTGAAGCTACAAGATGAAGTGAACGGGTTTTTTTTCCATCCGGGTAGTTCCGTCGTTGGCTGGTTAGATAACTAGCAATACGAGGCCTTTGGCTTCAGAGATCAGGTTATAAGGAGGGAGCTGATTGGATTCATATACGCTGATTTAGCAAGATGTTACATGGTTTGTTTTTCTTATCAATGTCTATCATAAAGATAATGCCACAGCAATACAATTTTAGAAACAATAATGAAAGTCCAAAATTAAATATTTTTAATATGAGGGCTTTTCCTCAGATCAAATATTTGCGTTTTGATGCTTTGTCTGCTGAGGTTTATGGAAAATATGAAGGGATCTTTACAAAAAATGAAAGGTTTTCGGATTAATTTGATGTGTAGTGCTTATACACTGCTAATGAGGGACGCATAAACCTTTTTTCGAAGAATGTATTGTTTTACTAAAACATATGACCTCTTAGAGGCATTTAGAAGATGGAAGATGAATAGAGAACATGTTCTATGGATTTACAGCAATTGCTTAATAACGGTTAGTATCTACACCGAAACGTCGCAATCCTGCAATAAAGAACTTGTAAATCCATAGAACGTGTTCTCTATATTAAAACATATTATGTTATTTCAAAGGTAAGTAAGTAAGAATACACGTCTTTGAACAAAGAGCTCCCTATACGAAATTCCCTAACCGTGTTTTCGATCTCATTAGTCCACAAGTTTGGCGTCAAAGTCAAAACTTTACATTTGTACCATTTGCAACATCTTTTATGGAAATGTTGAATAAATTGACAAAGATTGTTTTGCAAATTTCTTCCCCACTCTTCATGCAATCCTATAGAAACTCGTTGAGGTGTCTGAAACGTATCGTGACGTTGACAATGTACGTTGATTGAATGAAATTTGATGGGACAATGTTGAATTTTCAATAAAGAGATGAAGATCCATTTTCCTTTGACGTAATCGTATATCATACCCAAAATGTAACCATAGCAGTTTTTGCAGGTCATTATAGTGACCAGGGATCAACATTCCGAAAACGCTCTTTTTGTCGCTACAAAATCAATTTGAAGTGATTAACAGCTTTAAACACAAGTCATGTTTGTTCCCATCCACTGAGTCAATGTGTTTGCGCTGATGTTTCTCTGAGGTTGGAACTGGAATATTTAAAACCAAATTTCAAGAAATAGGACTTTTGAAAATATGACCCCTTCTAGCTATTTCATCAAGCCAAAATTCAAATTATTGCAGGAGTTACAAGACGAATCCAAAATAAGTTAAAGAGTGTCTAATTTACACATGGACAATAGGTGATCTATTGTCAGTTTTGTTGAAGTTATGTTATTGACGTCTAAACAAAACCCAAATAACATAATCTTTGCACTACGATACAGAGGTATGTGAATAAACTTTTGGTATGCAGCTGTATTCCTTTTCGATGACGTTAACAAAATATGCAAAATATGACACTACAGCGTCAATCCGACGTAGTGTGACGTTTCTTTTTTCGCCACTGAGTCGTGGCATGATGCTTACCTATTATCAATGCAAGGTTGAATACAATATTATAAATTTATGATGATTTCTTATTTTAAAAAAATATTTTTATTACCAGCACCAAGTGCTCTTGTGTTTACACTCACGTTGATCATAACATGTTTTCTAAATTGTATTTAGCGGAAAGGCATTTAAATGCTCATTTAACTTAAGAACCAAATCCAATTGATCCGTTTTTACAATGGAGCTGTTTACACTCACTTAACAATGAAGTTTTTGAAGAAAGTATTATGGTTGTGTTGTTTTATTGCTTTTTTAAAGGCAAAACTTCTTATAATTGTTTATGCGTTACTTCTTTTGAAACAATTAATACACCAGAACAATGTAATTATATCCTCTATTGTGTACAAGGAAATTCGTTTCCATATATAAAAAACCGCTTAACTTCAAGATAAAAATGTCTCGATATGGCTTGCAATAAGTATATTTGATAAGTGAATGTACTGCTGAGCAGCCTTTTCTTGAATCCGACTTGACATCAAAACGTTCGGATAATGGAAGAAAAGGTGGTTTGAATAAACCTCTGATGAAATGCGGAATAATTTAAGATCATGTTAAAGTCATAATCTCATTTTTGCAAGGCAAATTGTAATGCATGCCGGACAAATAGTTCACCACTCACAGAAATCTTTCCGCTGACGCTTGAAGAACTCTGCAGGCATTCTAGCCCTCAATAATGAAGTTCAAACTACCCTACCCTACCCTAATTTTAAGCGTTAGTCCTTAAAACGTCATTTCGCTAAGGCCGTGACGAAGAAAATAGCTAATAGCTTATGCTTTTTCAAATACAGAAATAACAAAAAGGTGGTAAACTCAATGAAGAATGCGTCTGTAATAATTATCGGCGATACAAATACTAGATTTCCGGTGTTTCGCACTCGCAATGGGATTGCACTTGATTCGGTGCCTCATCGGTCTGAAACGGCATACGCCAATAAGCTGCTTCATCCAAAACTGTAAAACGGGCATAAAAATGAAAATCTTTGCAAACGCGACAGTAAATATTTGTGTTAGTGATTATATTTGGTCCGTGAAGAATAAATAGTTCAGTTTAGTTGCCTTACAAAAGTGAGACTATGACTTTAAACACACATCAATCGGATATACATTCCCTCGACTACTTGGCTCAAGTTATAACATAATACGCTAACCTCGTTCTTGTTCGACCATCAGTCGGGCTCGAAGTTTAGATTCACCGATCAATGAAATAAAAGAAATGTGCCAAATTCTTCAAAAATAACCATAAGCCTTGGTCAATAGGGAATGCTTCAAGAAATCTCAAATATAGTCGACAGAGAACTGCACCCACGAGTGTTTTTAAGTGTTTACTGAAAGATGGCATCAATAAGTTCCTCATTTAGTACCATTGTAGGTATTTAGCTTTGATTCACGTTCATAGTAGAAAAAGTAGAATCATATTTGGGTAATACCCGAGAAATTAACAAACCACAACATACATTGCCATCAAATATTTATTTTATTGCAAAGTGTCTAAAAACAAACGCAAACATTTGCTTCATTGACCCCAGGACAGTCGTTATCTTTCGTGGACAATTTACATTTGCCACCTGTAAAACCTTTCCCTGGGAAATCGTTTTTACAGTGTTCTTCACAAGAATTCCACCCGAAAGGGTAATGACCAGTGGTCAAGTTCTTGCTCCACTCCGAGCATCGGCTCCAGGTTTGATAACAGAGGAAACCCTTCACTTCCGGTACCTCGACAACCAATAGAACCAGGGAGCACAGGAGGATCGACACTAGTTGCAAGTTCTTCATCTGTAGAGATCATGTTTGTGATGTATTATATATGGGTAAATGTACACAAATAACCTAATAAAGCACCCTTCTCTTTTTTAACATAAAAACATCCTGCTTCATCAGCGTAAATGAGCTTTCCATAACCCTGATCACATTTAGGCCAAAAGACTCGTATCGCTAGATATCTAACCGGCCAATGAGATCACTTGCATCCAGCAGCAGCAGCACAGCCCGGATGGAAAATTCCGTTAAGTTCAAAAGATAAGCGTCAAGCTCTTGGAGAACGACATCTCATTGGCTGAAACAATAACATGTGAACACAGCCACGAACATCAAGCCGCGCTAGCCGTACGAGGGATTTGGCTCGAGATGGAGATCAGAGTATATGGAAGGAGCTCGATCAGCGGATTGTAGCAGGATGACAGAAAAATGGCTGTGATGAGAAAGAAGACAAATTATCAAGGAAAACAAGTTGTGTCATCAGACAGAACAATTATCGAACAGTGTAGAAACGAAAACATCACTCTGCTGTCGTTTCGTGATCTTTGTCTTTGGAAAACTGCCTTTTTGTGTCGAAATCCAAATACTTTAATATTGAAAAGGAAAATAACTTAAACTGATGACACTTTAGTGATGAGCCTTTAAAACGGCGCTCGGTAAAATATTATGCAGTGCCTGAGGTATCTGAAGCGAGAAGAAGAGTTTGATAAAAAGATCGAACTCCAAAAAAATATTTCATTCGCAGATAATATGATTGAAAGCTTTTATCGTTAATTATTGAAAAAAAGGACTCGAAAGTTCATTGTCTTGCCTGTCTCTTAAAATGCATTGTGAAATTTTTGGTATAAATGTCAACTTGGCATAAAATTTTTGTTGCCAATAAATCAATTCTCAATTTTAATGTGAAGCTTTTCTCAAGGAACAAAAGCTTTTTTGTCGGAATAACATCTGTACCACAGTGCCATGCCATTTCCCCTCATATTTAAACATTTTTTATCAATAAATTTGCCATTGTATCATTATCTCTCCCGAGTGGTGGCTCCGCCGTTAATTCCTATACAACCTCTGTTCTAAACCGGCCTCAATTTGGGCTTCCGGCAGATTCCCCTGGTGGTGAAATCTGGCAAGATAAAATTTGCAATATTTCACCGCATGCATGGATAACATATATAAGGCAAAAGTGTTCTGTAAAGAAGACACTTACGTTGGTAGGCAGAGGTTGTACCGAAATTTATAATGAAGTTACCTCTGTTCGGAGAGAATGCCAATGAATAAGCGATTATCATATAGATAATATATAATAAGTTTCCCAGAGCACCATAATAAAGGTTTTCTTTATTTGTGCATGTTTAGTCTAAGATAGTACATGAATTTGTTTAATGATAGCTCTTTGTACAAGTGTGCGAATTAAGTGAACGGATCTGATTATGATCTGATCTGAATCGAAAAATATATCCAAAAGGCGTGAATATAATGCGTACTATGCTCATTAGAACGTACCCTCTCCATGATAAAAAGCTGGCATGAAAAGGACGTCCTTATCACATTTTACATATCATTTTCAAGCCAGGTTCGGATACAAGATTTTTCTCACACTAGGGGTGACTCAACTTAAACTATTGAAATGATCAATTTTGATCAAGAAATCTATATCCACTTAACTTACTAACTTTCCTAACAATTTCCTTTATATTTTACAAATCATGAGAATTACATCTCTCAACGCATCCATAAACTCCACCCAGCTTTTAAGCTGACATATCTATAAATAAACCGATTCGATAACAAAGTATTACCATTGTTATTTGATTAACCAAAGTGGCTGCCGTTTTCGCTTTTCTGGTTGTAAGCAAAATTTGAATATATCCGATATCATAGTTCATGCGGCTTTAATACAACGTTGCATCAAATACTCCCGGCCTTTGCACAAAGTGACACAGCCTTATCCGAAGATGACACGTGTAGTAATGGATATCTTTTCATTAAGACAGTATTCAAGAAACCAGTTGCATATTTGTTTTGTTCGAAATGCATTTTCTAACTTTGTATGCAGTGAAAATAAACCATAATTTAATTTTTGTCCGTACATGCAACGAGAAGCAGTGCGCAGTGAATAAGCGCTCCATTATTTATAAGACTATATAGTTGATTGATAGTTGGCAATAGTTTCATTGGCGGATAATGTGTTATTATTTCAGCTAATAATATGATATTATTTACATAGTTATAATTACCTTTTTCTATCAATCACACTGAGTTCGAACGTTCTATTTATCAATGGACAGCGAAAATAATCCCGTAGACCAACCGTAATTAATTCTCTTAATATCAAGTAGTGTACTCTCGATGGTATGGGTAATAGACTTATCTTGATAGTATATTGCCTTGTTGATGAATAACATTCAATATAATGCATGTTGATTAAATTTTTATACAAGAGTATCAGTATTGAGCAATATAAATCGACTAAGAAAGAAACTGCGAGAAAAATGCTAATGGTTCTTTTTGTTTATAAAAAAGTGATATTTCGTTATGAATGGATACATTTTGAGTTTTGTTCCGAACGATAGCACTAGATATTTAAAGTAGTGCAAACTGACCGCGTTCTCGAACACGACCAACATTGTCCAAAGTCCAGATACTTTCCACTTAGAGCTGACGCTATAAGTTCAATTTCTACAATACGTTTTGTTCAAAATGTCCCTTGTCAATCTCATGAAGTTCATATTAACTATTAAATGACGACTCAATTAAGGGAAGACAGGAAAAGAAAGATAACTCAAAATGTATCAGAAAAAAAATCTGAGCAAAATGGCATGTTTAAATAATAAAATATGCCAGAATAAAGTTATGTCCTCCAAAAAAATGTCTTCTCTGATAATTCTAATTTATTTCAAAACTTTTAAAAAAAAATTAAGAATTCCAACCGATTTATCGTAAAACTGGTGCTGAAGAAAAACGTTTCATCCTGCTGCATCAGCGTATTTGAATTCGATGAGCTCCTATTTTGGACGGAGCTCAGCGGTTTAAATACGCTGATTTAACAGGATGAAATTTTTTTTATGACTTATGAAACCTAAATTTGTATTTTTGATTTTATTTTGACTACATAAATTACATCAATTAACTCAATAGAAAAACCCCAGAAAGTATAAATAAACATACTTACTTTGGAAAGGAATGGAGAAAGATGCCAAACTGCAAGGTTCAAGGACTTTTATAACGAGATTTTAGCCTTTTCACAAAGGTATTAAAATTGGTACGCACAAAATAGTGCAGTGATTAATTCTATATTAAACATTTCCAAAGTGACATACAAACTGAAGGCACTAGAATTTTTTTTCAAGGTTTGACTTCAATTTTCCATATTAATGATTTATTGCTTATCTGCAATGAACAAATCATGATTGATTCGATTGGTCAGTTAGTTTCGTTATCTGATTTTACGAGTGGGGCGACATATGTGATTTGCCATGTTTTCAACTTCCAGTTTTTATTATCTTAAGATTAATGTTATATGCGATATGAAGATAAGTCAACATACGGTTCGGAACATGTGTTTTTTCATAATTCTTCTTGATTTTTGCCAATCAACCGCATGCATTGAACGACATTGAAACCTAAGAATTGTTCTGAAAAAAATATTCTTAAGTTTATTACAAGTTTTTTTTTTTTTGAACAAGACTCACTGAACATAAAATATCTTGAGCATTTTTATCATTCACAAATGAATCACAAAGTAAGTCGGGAAGCATATGTGATTGTCTCTTAAGCACAGCGAGAACATATGATTTACATAGATTTGTTATTGATTATGTACATTATGGTAACTTTCCCTAACAACTAGCATGGCGCAATATTTTGCTCAAAGCTATTACATCCTCAAAGGAAAATATTACGTATGGTAACCCTGAACTTAGAACTGAAATATAACTTGTTACACTGGTAAACATACGACACTGTTTTGATTACGATTGTCATGTTATTCGCCACTGCGAGCACTCCAAGAACCAAAGAAACGCTTTTTACGGTAATCTTATTGATACAACATATATTGAATTGTATGTTCAAATTGAAATGATTGATAATTATAATGATATTATAGCTCTATTCAGTGGCGCTAATGTGATACCTGACATAACTGTACCAACAAAGTGTGGTAAAACTTATTTTCTCACTGCTACTTACATATTTCCATAAGAATTTCCACTCACTAATATATCCGATTATGTTGGTTTATGCATTTATCCCAGAACCGTTAGTCAGTCAGATATGGTTAAGTCGCCATGTTTTAGTTGCTAGTCGGAGTCGTATGCTAGGAGTTCTCCGATTGGATAGGTGTCGGGATTGCTGGCCAATCACCGGTCTCCTTACATTGCTCAACTCGTAATCTTGTATATAAGCGACGTTTTATCAGTCATTCAGGGGTTCATTCTAATAGCGTCTATTTGGAGGTGAGAGCTCTCTCAACTGGTTCTGCGCCAGGACCATGTTAACATAATTATGATTAGTTTATAAATAAAGAGTATTTTTCTGGTAGGTAAGGTTAGACGGGGTGGATAGATTCGGGGAGTAAGTCGACGCTTCCTGGCCTGTCCCTGTTCTATTAATAGGTCACATCAAAGGTTTCCTTTGATGTTACCTGTATTCTAATTGGCTATTGTAGTCCTCTGTACTCACTTCCTCCACCTACCTGATTTCCACCTCACTCCAATTTCTGTTGCTGAGGTGGAAACATCTTTTTCCATTTACAGGTATGGTGGTTTTCAAATCTGTTTCCATCTGCCTCAATAATTATTAAACTCTTTCATAAGGTGCATTATGTCTTATAAAGGATAATAAAAACTACTAAAGATAATATTTAATATGTAATTTATAATTTAATCCAACATCTTTTTCTATTTACAGATAAATAGTTCAGCAACAGATTCATCAATTCATCAGCAATAATTCATCAGCAATAATTCATCAAATCACAACCTCATCTTTGTTGTCTCGTCTTGACCAAGCGGCCCAGTGCCGAACGAGTAGACACCCGGCCACAAACGCGTTAGCAACTTTTATGGTGCGAGAACAGCTTGTAGTCACTGTTGTAGTAAATTATTATATATTTGCTGTAAGGTCAGGGTCAGCTTATGGACTATGTGGCTTCCTTGGTGTCATACTAAGTTGTGTGAAACATTGCATTTATATCTTCGTAAGTGCTTCCCGTTGTATAGAGATTTTGTGGCTGTTGCACTTCTTTGACGTAATTAAGTAGGATTGTAAACACTGAGCTATATAGATTTGTATTTATTCCTATTTTGATGTAAAAACAGATGCTTATTGAACACCAAGTTATATATTTTGACGTTTACACTTCTTTGATATAACTAGGTGTGAATGTTGAACACTGGGTTATACATTCCGGCATTTGTATTTCTTTATTGTTACCAGGTGCTATTGATAGTTGTACATCTTTCATTCCCTTGTTGAAACTCACCTAGGTGCTATTTTCCGGGAGTGTTTGTTCTCGCCAAGGCCAATCTAAATTATCATTCATTTATTGAAGGGGAGCTGAATTGTCCGGAGGGAGTTGTGAATCTGTCTTGACAAGTATTACACTATTATCTATCGTTTTTGTTATGAAATAAACTTCTTGTTGGATCCACATAACTTGACTGTTTCCCATCCCACTTCATGTCTGGAAAGAACTTGGGTTAATAGAGCGAATTTGGCCAATGTCTCTTTAACATCTTTCCCCTAAAAAAATACACAACGCAAAGTCCCTATTGACGATTGTACAATAGCCGAACTCGCACTATTACAGATTTGGTGGCGTGACCCGGATCAAGTGTGTTGATGGTGGTCAGTTGTAGTTTGTTCTCGGATCAAGTGTGTTGATGGAAAATATTGTGTAATTGTCCGGATGAGGTGTGATGATGGTTGATAGCCTTTCTATAACTGGTAGTTTTCCTTGGTATTTCCCGCTAGGTGTCTAATTCGCTGATAGTCATAGTTTGGTCTAACTTTTCTTGTCTTAAAACCTACACGGATGTAGTTTTTTTTGATAAGAGTGGTCCAGGACACAGTGCTGCTTCCCGTCATTCTTCGTCGAAGGGTGCTTGACCAAAACTACGACAGGATAGTTGGATACTGAGTACTCGTTGGCGGAGAGTAGTTATGTGGAGTTGCCTTTCCGGGATAGTTATATGTTACAGAGGTCGCCTTTCCATATGTCTGGATATGATGTTAGAGGAAATGTTAGGGCCACAGGGGGACATCAAAGTGTAGCATTTGCCTACTTCATCTGGCTTCGATAGACAAAGGCCAAATGTTTCTACAAGGGAGAGACAACCTGATCCATTTGATGGAAAAAGTAGTGAATGGCAAGACTATGTTATCCATTTTGAACAGGTAGCTTCATGGAATGGTTGGACAGAGGCCGAGAAGGCTCAACAATTGTCTATGAGTTTACGTGGTATAGCTCAGAAACTGTTGAGTAATCTCACCTATGGTCAGTTGTCAGATTATCACGTTATCAAATCAGTGTTAAGTCAGAGGTTTAATCCTAAGGAGCGCTCAGTGGCCAACAGGTGCGAGTATCGGAATAAACGTCAGGGTAGAGATGAAGTTCAAGTCCAAGTCCAAGTTGATAGATGACAAGCTGTCAAAGTTTAAAAAGAAGTTTTCAGCATGGAGATAGAAATTAATGACCCGGAGTTTTACAAATTCCAAGAAGATCATCTTCGGGAGACATGGCCGACGGATGGGATGAGGTGTCCAGTTGCGTCGGCAACTGGTACTCCACGCTGAGAGCTTACCAGCAACACTGGACCCGGACACACAAGCCAGAGACCAGGCTCTCCCTTAGTTCGCACGGAAGGCGGACTTCAAGACCCGTGTCAGGGTGAAGAAAGCACGCAAACCACCACACCACGATAAGGTATTGAGTCCAGTGGTGGTACTCCCCATAAGTTGTAGAAAAAGACGTGTGTGTGTGTGTGTGAGTAGGGGTTTAACGCCGCTTTCAAGAGTATCTCACTTATAACACGGCTGCTATTATTATTGCAGGGAGAAAGCCCGCAAAACTAATGTGGCCATGCATTGCGTGAAACTAGAGAACCATGGGTTGTACTGCGCTGAAACTCAGTGTAGCCATGCACCCAAACCTGACTGCGTGTAGAATAGTTCTCTACTGCAGACAAAGTTGCCGAGCTCCTGGCGGGATTCGAACTACGGACCTTTTGATCCGAAGCCGAGAAAAAGACGTAGAACTGCGTGTAAATACTTAAGTTATTTTGTAAACAAATCTTACTTTTTGCTTGTTGATGTTGACCTTAAAAGTACTTCAGTTTTCAGCATGGAGATAGAAATAAATGACCCGGAGTTTAACAAATTCCAAGAAGATCATCTTCGGGAGACATGGCCGACGGATGGGATGATGTGGCGGGTGTCCAGTTGCGGCGGCAACTGCTACTCTGAGGGCTTACCAGAAACACTGGACACGGACACACAAGCAAGAGACCAGGCTCTCCCTTTGTTCGCACTGTAGGGCGGCCTTCAAGATCCGTCAAGACAAGGTGAAAAGGCATCTCAAGACACATCGAACTCCAGAGACCTACAGCCAGGACGTCCTGCCACCCTGTGTGGACCGTTCCGAGCAGTTGGCAGAGAGGGAGGCAGTTCGCCAGCGGGAGCAGGAGCGCCGTCGGAGTCTTCCCAGCCGAAGGGAGAGTAGAGAGGAGAACCGGGACGAAATGCAGTGACTGGAGGGAGAGGTTTCTGCAACCAAATATATATATCACGTTAACATGATTTTATAATATCATTTATATGTCAGATTTTGCCATTGTTTGTTTAATAACTGATAGTTGTTAAAATTATTATGTTGCTTTTGTTATTCACATAGAACATTCAGATTAGGGCATTTTTTGTAGCACTTCTTTCATGATATTGAATTTTTTTATTATATAGGTTTTTTTTCAGTGAATTTATTGAAGTATAATTAAACAAACTTACAATTTATTTTGATAAAGTTAAAGGTGATGAGCCGTGATATGACTGTTAGCTCTTTCTTGTAGTGAAATATGTTTGCTACTGTTTCAATTTGATGAACGCGTTAGCATCTTTTGTGGTGTGAGAACAGTTTGTAGTCAATGTTGTAGTAAATTATTATATTTGCTGCAAGGTCAGGTTTACGTTATGGACTATGTGAAATATTGCATTTATATATTCTTCGTAAGTGCTTCCCGTTGTATAGAGATTTTGTGGCTGTTGCACTTCTTTGACGTAATAAAGTGGGAATGTATACACTGAGTTATATATTTTTTTGTTTATTCCTACTGTGATGTAATTACGGGTGCTTATTGAACACTGAGTTATATATTTTGACGTTTACACTTCTTTGATATAACTAGGTGTGATTGTTGAACACAGGGTTATACATTCTGGCATTTGTACTTCTTTGTTGTTACCAGGTGCTCTTGATAGTTGTACAACTTTCATATTTAGAACTTGTTTTTAAGTGCTATCTTTTGTCAAGGACTTTAACATTGACAAGTTACCCTTGTTGAAACTCACCTAGGTGCTATTTTCAGGGAGTGTTAGTTATCGCCAAGGCCATTCTAAATTATTATTCATTTATTGAAGGAAAGCTGAATTGTCCGGAGGGAGTTGTGAATCTGTCTTGACCAGTATTACACTATTATCTATCGTTTTTGTCATTAAATAAACTTTTTGTTGGATCCACATAACTTGACTGTTTTCACTTCATGTCTGGAACGAACTTGGGTTAATAGAGCGAGTTTGGCCAATGTCTCCATAACATCTTTCCCCTAAAAAAACTACACAACGCAAAGTTCCTATTGACGATTGTACAATGGCCGAACTCGCACTATTACAGATGTGGTGCCGTGACCCTGATCAAGTGTGTTGATGGTGGTCAGTGGTAGTTTATTCTCGGATCAAGTGTGTTGGTGGAAAATATTGTGTCATTGTTCGGATGAAATGTGATGATGGTGGATAGTCTTTCTTTATCTGGTAGTCTTCCTTGGTATTTTCCGATAGGTGTCTATTTCGCTGATAGTCATAGTTTGGTTGTCTTAAAACCTACACGGATCTGTTTCATAATCTAACATGGCTGTGTCTAACTTAAAGTTGCTTTCTGTAAGTCTCCATTCTAAAAAATTACGAGCTTTTATCTAGTGAGGATGAAGGTCTCAGTCGGTTGTTTTTGTCTCCTCGAGGTTGGATAAAGGAAGAAGTTTAAAGTGCCTCTACCCCTTAACGTGATGCCACCACTTCTGTTGATCCCGAGGATCTAGGTATTCAGACTCCTGGTAGTATGGATGTAGGTTTTCTTGATAAGAGTGGTCCAGGGCATAGTGCTACTTCCCGTCATTCTTCGCCGAAGGGTGCTTGACCAAAACTACGACAGGATACTCCCAATGTTGGTAGTGGCAGGATAGTTGGATACTGAGTACTCGTTGGCGGAGGGTAGTTATGTGAAGTTGCCTTCCCGGGATATTTATTACGTTACAGAGATCGGTTTCGATATGTCTGGTTATGATGTTAGAGGAAATGCTAGGGCCACAAGGGGACATCAAAGTGGAGCAGTGCCTACTTCATCTGGCTTCGATAGACAAAGGCCAAAGGTTTCTACAAGGGAGAGACAACCTGATCCATTTGATGGAAAAAGTAGTGAATGGCAAGACTATGTTAACCATTTTGAACAGGTAGCTTCTTGGAATGGTTGGACAGAGGCCGAGAAGGCTCAACAATTGTCTATGAGTTTACGTGGTATAGCTCAGAAACTGTTAAGTAAACTCACCTATGGTCAGTTGTCGGATTATCATGTTATCAAATCAGTGTTTATCAATCAGTGTCAGAGGTTTAATCCTAAGGAGCGCTCATTGGCCTACAGGTGCGAGTTGCGGAATAGAAATGAAACTGCGGCCGATTATGGGTATCATTTGAGGAGGTTAGCATTATCAGCTTATCCTAATGTGCCTTTCCATCATTAGCGCTGCAGGTTAATGATGAGTTAGTGTCCGGTCTCTCAAGTTTCGAGATGAAGAAAAAGGGCACCTTCAGTCATCCTAACACTTTAGAGGAAGCTATTGCTTCAGCTGTTGAGTTCGAAGCTCTCGAAGGTAGTCAGAGTAGGAAATCTCATGATTCTCAGATTGCTAAGGTTAATGTAGTTAGCACACCAGCAGTTCCTTGTGAGCAATCTCCAAATCCTTCTGTTTCGGAAATAGTTACTTAGTTTTCCAAGGTGATAGATGACAAGCTGTCAAAGTTCAAACAGGAGTTTTCAGCATGGAGATAGAAATAAATGACCCGCAGTTTTACAAATTCCAAGAAGACCATCTTCGGGAGACATGGCCGACGGGTGGGATGAGGTGCCGGGTGTCCAGTTGCGGCGTCAACTGGTACTCCACGCTTAGGGCTTACCAGCAAAACTGGACCCGGACACAAGTCAGAGACCAGGCTGTTCGTATGTTCGCACTGTAGGGCGGCCTTCAATACCCGTGTCAAGGTTAAGAGGCATCTCAAGACCCATCGCACACCAGGGACCCACAGCGAGAAGACCAGGAGGAACTGAGATTAAGTGAGTGAGTGAGTTGGGGTTTAACGTGTTTTGAACAATATTTCAGTTATTAAACACGTGGATGACAAGCATCCGAAAGAGAATGGACAGATGAGGGAGAAAGGGGTCGATAGGATGAGGGGAAAGATAGGCATAGTGAAAGATAGAAAGCAGCTTTAAGAAGAACTCAAATTTGGTCTGGCTACCCGTCGACCTGTCCAGCATGTTAGCTCCAGCTGGTATAGCTCTCAGGGTCTCTGAAGCACGCAAACCACCACGCCACGATAAGATATCGAGTCCACCCTGTAAGGACCGTTCCAAGCTGTTGGCAGAGAGGGAGGCAGCTCGCCAGCGGGAGCAGGAGCGTCGTCGGAGTCTTCCCAGCCGGAGGAAGAAAACCGGGACGAAATGCAGTGGCTGGGAGAGGTTCCTTTAACATGATTTTTTAAATATCATTCATATGTCAGATTTTGCCATTTTTTAAAAAATAACTGATAGTTGTTACCAGAATTTATTATGTTGCTTTTGTTTTCACCTTAAGGCATTTTGTTTAGCACTTCTTATTGTTTTTACAAAATTATATAGGGTTTTTATTGAGGTATTCAGTTTATTTTTGATAAAGTTAAGGGTAACTTTAATCTACAGGGGGAGGTATGTGGTAAAAGTTTGTCACTTGTACTTCCATATGTCCATACGAATTTCCGCTCACTTATATATCCGATTGCGTTGGTTTATGCATTTATCCTAGTGAGGTTATGTGGTAAAACTGAGTTTTCTAAGTCTGAGTCATTCAGGAGTTCATTCGAATAGCGTCTATTCGGAGGTGAGAGTTCTCTCAAGCCAACTGATTCTGCGCCGGGACAATGTTAACATAATTATGATTAGTTTATAAATAAAGAGTATTTTTTCTGGTTGATAAGGTTAGACGGGGTGGATAGATTCGGGGAATAAGTCCCCGCTTCGGGTCTGTGCACCTTGTATGTATTCTAGAAAGATTAGCGGTTAGGAATAAATAGGTTGCAGTATTACAAAAGAAAAACATTAGTATCTTTTGATGTGTGCATACCTACATTGAAATCATCTCTATGTACAGTTTCTGATATGCTTTGTATTGTGAATTTATTCTGTTGCCTTCGTCAATTACTTTGTATTCACACTTATGTGATATGGAAATAAAGACATTCATTCATTCTTTCTTCATGTGATCGAAGTGACTCGCTCGCTCGCTCCCTACCAAAAGGGATATAACAATAAACATGTTTATTATATAATGGACAGTGTAATCGATGCAATAAACCCATCTTGTAATCATATAAGAAGATCCCTGATAACACTGCAAATGAAGTTAACTAGGTCGCACTAATTTCGCTAGCTCCGTACCGATAAGAGCGAATAATAAAACGTTTCCTTAGCAATACAAACGATGTGTCGAGTTAAGTGTATCTTGCAGACGTGGGCGTCATTGTAAAGAAACATGGCCGCTTTGTCAATCGGCGATTGTGTTTAATTATTTGAGTGAGTGGGGGTTAAACGTGCTTTCAACAATTTTCAGTTTTTAAACACGTGGATGACAAGCATCCAAAAGAAAGTGGACAGATCAGGGAGAAAGGGATCGAAAGGATAAGGGAAAAGACGGAAAGAAAGGCAAAGTGAAAGATAGAAAGCAGGTTAAAATGGAAATAGCCGTTTCCATTGACAGTGAGGATACAGGTTAGGAACGTGTCACGACATCCTACTTTGAGGCAACTAAAAATCACAAAGAAAACAATGACTTGCACCCCACTATCCCTTGTTTAAAAAAAGATCTTTCTAAGTTTACTTACATTTCTGATAATGTTTCCGTAATAATCCACACGTTTCCAATCCTAGTTGGTTTACCAAAAAATACCTTAGACACAACGCGATGTTTAGTATGATGAAGGTAATTTCGAGGAAATCGGGTCTCTCCAAGCTTTTCACAAATCACTTCGTCCGCGCAACGACCGTAACCTTATGGTCGCGCATGTGCGTGTTGAAGCAAAATTCCTGGATTCTATGACATTATCCAAACTGTTATTTAATTTATCCATTGTTAAATAAAGCAAGGAACAAAAATATTAGGCCCGTGTTATCAATCATAAAGGCTCAATAATCTCTACTATTATGTTTTGGAGGGGGCGGGATAGCGCAGTGGTTAGCGCGTTCGGCTTCGGATCAGGAGGTCCGTGGTTCGAATCCCGCCAGGGGCTCGGCAACTTTGTCTGCAGTAGAGAACTATTCTACACACAGTCAGGTTTGGGTGCAATGCTACACTGAAATTCAGCGCAGTACCACCCATGGTTCGCTAGTTCCAGCCGATGCTCGCAGGTTTCACCGCAATGCATAGCCACAATAGTGTTGCGGGCTTTCTCCCTGCAATAATACTAGCAGCCGCGATATAAGTGAAATAATCTTGAAAGCGGCGTTAAATACCACCCACTCACTCACTCACTCACTATTATGTTTTGGAGCATCCTGTCTCAGCGTAAGTGTGGTGTAAATTGAGTGAGTTTGGGTTTAACGTGCTTTGAACATTACCCTAGCAAAAAAATCGCGCAGTGTCCCATTCCCTACAAACGTTCTAAAAAATAATAAACCAATAACTGCGCTTGGAAGGCGAGTCGGCAATTTGATATGTTAGCGCCCATCCCTTTAAATGCAAACCGAGAGAGTGAGTGTGTTTGGGAGTAACGTGTTTAGAACAATACTGAAGTTATAAAACACGTGAATGAGAAGCATCCAAAAGAGGATCGAAACGATGAGGGAAAAGACGGAAAGAAAGGTGAGTGAGCGAGTTGGGATTTAACGTGTTGTGGACAATACTTTAGTTATTAAACACGTGGATGCCAAGCATCCAAAAGAGAGTGAATAGATTAGGGAGAAAGAAATCAATAGGATGAGGGAAAAGACGGAAAGAAAGGCATAGTGAGAGAAAGAAAGCATGTTTTAGAAGGGCTCATATTTGGTCTGGCTTCTACCCAGCTTTGGTGTGCCTACCAGGAGCATTTACGCTCCGGCTGGCATAGCTCTCAGGATTTCTGAAGCACGCAAACCACGATAAGGTATTGAGTCCAGTTGTGGGGGAATGAAGGCATTGTAAGAGATAGACCAAATTTGAGTCGTTCTAAAACCTGCTGTCTGACTTCTTCCCGACGACCTATCAAGCTTGGGTGCCCCTGCCTGGAGCATATCAGCTCCGGCTGGCATAGCTCTAGGGGTCTCTTGGCCACTCAAACCACCACGATAAGGTATTGAGTTAAGTGGTGGGAAATCAAACTGATCTCTTACAACTGGATATATGATTTGTTGTAATAAACTGACCAGAATCACAAAATGGGACTCGGACATGATCACCATGGTCGATCGTTTTAAAAAAAAATCGATTCCATTTTGTTTATCTATGGACGTCGACTTCTTTTTAGCGTAAAAGCGAACGCCAACCCCAGTTCGAGAGGCTCTCTTAGATTGGCTGAAATTTAATCGCACACCATCGCGTTAAAAGTCTTTGATTGGCTGAATGATGGGTTACGGCGCGAAGTTTTTGCTTGGGTTTACACCCAGGGTAAGAAGAGTGGAGCGTCAGCTATGTCTTACCCTGAGACAGGATGGTTTTGGAGGTTTTACTACTGCATTCTTTTATCAAGATCTAAAGAGTTGTCATCAAGTGTCGCGGACATGAAATAGCTCAACAAACTTTCTTTTTTTTTTCTCTGAAATTCCAATGAGGTGCAATAGTACAAAACAAACGATCTGCCTCATATCAGCTAATGGAAACTCATTTTTATTTGAAAACTTTTATTCGGACCAATGAAGACAAAAGGCCGTTCTTATTGCGAGTTTTTTTTCTCCAAACTACATGAAGCAACAAACTCTGGGAGTTACTTCCCTCGAGTGTCATGAAATATGGAACCTGTTTATTTAAAAGTGGAATCAAATTAAAACAAAAGTTCATAAACCTTCATTGTTCTTTGATGCTATGACCGATCCGCACTATTACGTGACTGATTTTTCTCTCCAAATATTCAATGAAGACTTTTGTGATCAATAGGCAGTCATATGTCACATGAATTCAAAGTTTCCCAAAGCATATTGGAATAATTGAGGACTTTCAAATGATTAGTTTCAAAGGCGTCGCTAATCGTACGACTGACTTTGATTGCAAACCATAAGGCATCTCAATTTCTAGCCCGAAATATGCACAAATTAAAACTAAGTCTACAGTAGAAACGTGACAAGAGCCATGTGTGCTAAACATCACTTACAAGTTATTTATACAAAAGCTAATGACTTCATAGCACTTGCCACCACTGGACTCAATACCTTATCGTGGTGTGGTGGTTTTCGTGCTTCAAAGACTCTGAGAGCTATGCCAGACGGAGCTTACATGCTCCTGGTAGGGACACCCAAGCTGGTGAGGTCGACGGGTAGAAGCCATACCATATTTGAGTCCTTCTAAAAACTGTTTTCTATCTCTCACTATGCCTTCCTTTCCCTGATCTGTCCACTCTCTTTTGGATGCTCGTCATCCACGTGTTTAATAACTGAAATAGTGTTCAACACACGTTAAACCCCAACTCACTCACTCATAGCACTTGCAAAGGTAGGCTTCGTTGACTCAACGACGATAGAGTGAGTGAGTTTGGGTTAATGTGAAATGAACAATATTCCAGACATTGAAACACGTAGATGACAAGCACTCATTAGAGAATGAACAGACAAGGGAGAAAGGGATCGACAGAATGAGGGAAAGAAAGATTGAAAGGCGTAGTGATAGATAGACACAACAGGTGTTACAACGACTTAAATTTGATTTGGGTTCTACCCGTCGACCGGTCCAGCTTGGGTGGCACTACCAGGAACATATACGCTCCGCCTGGCTTAGCTCTGGGGGTCTCGGAAGCACACAAACCACTACACTACCATAAGGTTGAGTCAAGTGGTGGATCAACAACAGAATGTAAAGAATTGTTTACTCAGCTTGGTTTGGATTGGTTGAGAACGGACTTAGTTGAACATACTTAAGAACGCAGAGGTAGGTACCATGAAACAACATGGTGGATCAACAACAGAAAGTACGAAGAGGTAGCTACCGAATGAGATTTTTGTCCAATGTCTGTGATTTTTACTATGATCTTTAATGAGATTGAAAATGATCCGTTTGAACGGATTAGACACATGGTAGTAACCAGTGTTACAGGATGTTAAAAGTTTTCCAATAATTCATTGACGATATACGATAGGGGCTTTAAGTGAGCCATGCTGTTTTTCACTTGTCCTATATTATTTATTTTGAATATATTTTAAGAAATAACAACTTTAAAATCCTTTAGGAAAATCAAATGTAACAAAAGAAAAGTTTACCGTTTTAAAATTTATCATACAATGGAAGGTAATTAGCTTTAGCTGATCGATGCCGACCAACTTTTGTGTTTTGTGTTTTTTTAAAGGAATTACTGTTCATTGGATCTGACAATGAGACAAACAACAGACACTCCGATTAATTAATTTATTTCCAATTGTTTAATAACAAACGCAAACATTTGCTACATCGACCCCAGGACAGTCGTTATCTTTCGTGGACAATTTACAATGGCCTCCTGTAAAACCTTTTCCTGGAAAATCTTCCTTGCAGTGGTCATTACAGGATTTCCAGAGATGCAGGGTTGCATCTAGCGTGCGTATTTGCGGGAATTACGCACATTTTCTAAAATTGGCACCTTTCAAAAAATCAATGAGCCAATGTATACGCATTAAAACTTATCTTGGCGCTTCTATACCTTGAACGAGCGTGAAATCAAATTAAAAATCAAATAAAGAACAAATAGAAATGCTCAAAAATGATCATGAAAGCATACATTTTCTCGCAGAGCTGTCAACAAAAACGAACACAGCGACATGTAAGACTAGGTTCTTTCTAACAATCGTTATTACTGTAGTGAATGGAAAACTGCGCAATAAAGACAGTAGTCCAGTTTAACAATTGATTCTCGATATCCAGCCAATGCAATTTTGTATAGAACGGATTAACAGGGGTATTTTATAGTATCGAGTACTCTGATTGGATAAAATGCCGTGGCTGCAAGAAACAACGAATTTCATTGGCTGAATGTCAGTGTATCGTCTGTAGCTGTCAAAATGTCGAGTAACGGAAACCCTCGTAAACGTCGAATAACTGATTTTTTTAAGAAGCCATCAACCAATAACGTCCCTGATAATGCTAATACAGCATCGGAAGATGGTGAACGAGTTATTACTGCGGTGGATGTCGACAATGATAGCGAATTATCGCCGATTGAATCGCATGACAAAACGAACACTGAATCGTCTGCTACCTCCATGCCGCCTTCCGATACCGAATACGCAAGGCCGGAAAATGAATCGAATACAGATGTAAGCAGCAAAAAGGCAAAGTATGAACATCATTTTCAAGAGAAGTGGCGTAAAGATAATTCGTGGCTCAGAAAATCTGACAGTGGTGGAATGTTGTGTCAAATTTGCTCAACTGCAAATAAGAAAAACAAATTTACGTCTGTGGAAGGAAGTTTTAATTTTCGAACTTCTACTTTAGAGAGACATATTAAATCTAAGGATCACATTAATGCACTGAAAGAAGAAGGATTGAGACTACGTTTCAGGACTACGTCTTCTACGGCAATTAACAAAAACTATGAATCATTAATTTGTTCTATGAGAACTGTGTATTGGCTTTGTAAGGAAGACATTGCTCTCAGAAAATATCCCTCATTGATAAACTTTTGTACGTTACAAGGCTGTCAGCCTTTGTCTACACTAGGCTCTGGCAAGAATGCTACATATCAGTCACGTGCAACAGCTGAAGAATTTACTGAGACATTTGCTGAAATTATTCAGAAGGATATTGTGGACAAAATTAACACAAGTGACTGGTTTTCTGTGTTGATGGATGAAAGTACTGATATTTCTGTGTCAAAAAAGATGGTGGTTTATGTCAGAATTATGACAGATGAATTCAACCCTGAAACCTATTTCCTTGGTAATTTAACCATTACAGAAACAAAAGCCACTGCAGAAATTTTGTTCAATCATCTAAAGAACTACCTAACTGAGAAGGGTATTGATTTGAAGAAAGCAGTTGGATTTGGTTCAGATGGGGCATCAGTCATGATGGGTGCTAAGAGTGGTGTTGCCACTAGAGTTCAGGAGATAAGCCCCCACTGTATCAGCATACATTGTGTTGCCCATAGACTTAATCTGTGTACTTCACAAGCAGCCCACCAAGTAACTTACTTGAAGGAAACATTTGAAAGATGTCTTACTGATATGTTCTACTACTTTAGCAAGTCAGGAAACCGTACTGCAGAACTGAAACAGATTCAGGGTATTCTTGAGTGTGATCACCTGAAAGTTAGAGAGGTGCACGAAATTAGGTGGCTAGCCTTTTATGATGCTTTGTATGCTGTTCACAGATCATGGAGAGCTCTTGTTCAATACTTTAAGGATCACAAGAAGGACAGTAAAGTGACTTCTGGACTCTTCGACAAGTTGAGAGACTTTAAGTTCATTGCAACTGCACACATGCTAATGGATGTTATTCCTGCCTTGGCCCAGTTGAGTCTTGTGTTTCAGAAGAGAGATTTAGATGTTGCTGCCATCTCCCCTGCCTTGTCTGCTGTCAAGGACAGCATTAAAAAGGCAAGAACAGGAAAGACACATTATCAGAGAGAATTAAGGGAGGGCCTCAAGTTCAGTGAAGATGAAAGTGAGAAGAAAGTTGTGTTTCAGGGACATAATGTTTCATTTTCACATAGTGATCACAAGAAATCCTACAAGGAGTTTGAGGAAATAAGGACAAGTTTCCTTGACAATCTAGACAACAACTTGAAAAAGCGTTTTCCACCAGAAAGCACATCAATTACCAAATGTTTTGAAGTTTTGGGTTTGAGAGCCCTATCTTTCATGTCTGCAGATGAAAGGGACACCTATGGAAATGAAGAAATCAAGAGGTTATCTGACTTCTATGGAAAGGAAGCAAAGAAGAAGGACACTATTTGTGAAGCAAAGCTTGATGGAAATGCCTGTGTGAGGGAGTGGGGGTTGGCCAAGAGGATCATTCTGGAACAAATGTATCCAAGAGACAGACTTGCTACACTCTGGCAGCTGGTGTATACACACCACAGAGAAACATTTCCAAATCTATTGAAACTGTGCAAGATTGGACTATTGCTGCCCATGCAAACTGCTGAGTGTGAAAGGGGCTTTTCGGCTCAAAACCGCATCAAATCTTCTTCCAGAAACCGTCTGGAGACAAAAATGCTCCAGAATTTGATGGCAGTCACCATCGAGGGGCCTCCACTTGACCAATTTGACTTTTCTAAAGCTGTTACACACTGGAAAAACAAGAAAGACAGACGTGCCTTTAAGCAGTAAACTAGATGTTCATTGAAAATATGATTGGCTCTTTTTTGAAAGGTAAGTGAGCCAATTGGCTCTTTTGGTCAAATTTCTAGATGCAACCCTGGAGATGGCCAGTGCCTCCGCTACTCCACTCTGAGCAACGACTCCAGGTTTGACAACACAGGAACCCTTTCACTTCCGGTACCTCGACAACCAATAGAACCAGGGAGCACAGAAGGATCGATACTAGTTGCAAGTTCTTCATCTGTAGAGAAAATTTTTATGATGTATTGAGTACCATTCTCTCCCCACAGAGACGGGGTTTGTATAGGAATTTATGACGGAGCTACCTCTGTTGGGAGAGAGGTGCATAATGAAACGATTATTTGTTGTTTCTATGAGTTTGTACACTTTATCTGATCATAGAATTTAAATATTGAATTGATATAAGAGGCAATAACTCCAAATCTAAATGAAACCTTAGAATCATAGAGAGATGAAAATCTCTGCAGAGCATTAATGACATTATAACCATTAAGATGATAGAGAAAAAGAGAAAAATCAGACAACCTTATTTGCAATAGCACACGGTCATATGATCTAGCTATAAAAGATATAGTACTTATTGTCTTTATGAATGGATTCCAAAAGTGCTCTTGCTTACAACAGTCAAGAAAACCGAACAGCACCAAAAACGCAGTAAGCCGAATTGTAAGATATTCCATTCTGTCTCGGGGTAAAACATATACGCCGACTCTACACTCTCTTACCCTGGGTTGTAACTCCGCCCGAAGCTACGCGCTGTGACCTATGTTCAGCCAATCAACTACTGTAATAGCGATTGTCTGCGATACAATTTAAACTTATATCAGAGATTTTCAACTTGCAGTTGGTCCTTCTTTTTCCGCAATAAGGCGACGTCAATAGACGTTAGACAACAAACTGAAATCGTTATTTTAAGCAAATCATATACACGATTTACCATAAAATGATGTCTGCTTTTAATCAAGGAAGGGCGATAAATTCCACGAAATTTTTAACCATGAATCAACAAAATTTTCTTCACCATGTTCAAGATTTGTAATTAAAGTCTCTCAATGAATCGATGGTTGAATTTACGACTGGCATCATGCCGCATGATCATCCCAAGGCAAATATTTCCTCTACAATGTGTCACAAGCTTTTCCATGTACCGAACTACATCAGATAACGTGTAGGTGATGGCAGCGAACGAGTAGGTCTTTATTTTCTTCGGTTTGTTTACCACTGTAGTGTTATTAAGATAGGCTTTATCTTCAAAATCCAATGCATATGCAGGTAACAAATATTTTTATGGACTTGGCCGCAGGTTTGTTTTACACTTGAAAAGTCGGCATCCTAAAGGACTTTTGTTCGTTCTTTCAATCGGTTCTACCGTGTTGCCCAATATTTAAAGAATAGTTACATATCGTTCATCGTGCGCCGATATTCTGTGAACACAGTTTCGCTGCATCAGCCGATGCGAGCGCAAACTCAGTGTGCAACACAGTGCACGTGCACTAAATATGGACAATCATTTGCCGACGCCGACGCCCAGAACGTCGATTTGTCATTATACTTGAGCCATCGGATCCGAGCCAAACAACCTTATGAATGTTAATATTAATGTTTATTCTGACATCAACTGACTGACACTTGGACATCATCAACTGCACTACTCTTGAACGTTATCTGGCACGTTTTCCCCTCTTAGAATGACGATAACATGGTCTTCTGTTTATTCGACGTTTCGAATCGATGACGTCGCACTCAAATAACGCTTTGAACAAGACTCTGTACGTTCTGCTAAATCTACTTCCTTCCTTAGTTATACCCTGCCCTCTTTCGGGCTGAATCACTCGTATTGCTGGCGGCTATTTCGTGGCTATGCTCACCTGTTATTTTTTCAGCCAATGAAATGTCGTTAGTTAAGGAGCTTGAAGCTACAAGCTTGAACTCAACAGATTTATCCATCCTGGTTGTGCCGCTGTTGCTAAATGCGAGTCGTCTTATTGGCTGGTTAGATAGTTTTCGATACGAAAGTTTTGGCTTGAAAGAGATCAGGGTATTAGGAAGGAGCGAGAGCGGATTCATATACGCTGATATAGCAGGATGGACTCTGTATTACTTGACCTGTGTGCCGTGACAATATATCCCGATTCCAGTTTTATTAAGCGAGACAATATATCATGGAAGCATTGCTAAATAACGATTATCATCGTGTTTGCGATGCAATACGTATCCTGATGTTATAGATTTTAAGAAGGCATAAATCTTTGGATACCAACCTGTTATTTACATTCCATTAATAAAATCTAATTGCGGATAAAGTATCAGAAATATTACATATTTTCTGCGTGTTTAGTCACTATTAATCTTTCTTAAAAAATAATAACTTAACTTCCTTGGGATATATTGTCTCTTTTGGCGATAAATCGATGTATCGTGGACCCTCACCTTATAGATATCTAAACCAGTCAATGTCCTCTAATTACCGGATAACAGAAATACTGATAATTTCAGCCAATTAAACAAGTGTTGTTTAGTTCAGTATATAAGTCAAATTATGTGGAATCGAGATATTTCATAATGTTAATGACGAGCTTGAGTCTGTTCAGTAATTCACTGCTGGTATTTAACGACATACATTCCATGGGGAAATATGAAGGTAATCGTGTAACTAAAACAACACCTTATAAATGTCAATAAACATACTTACTATAGGAATGAATGGAATAGACATGCCGAACTGTTATATTTCATGACATTTATAGGGGAAGTCAAGCCTTTTCACACAATTTTGAAATGAATACGCGCAAGATAGTGCAGTGAATAATGTAAGACTTGACATATTTCAAAAATGTAAAATTTACTGACGAACTGTATAGTTCCTCACAAGATTGACTCCAATATTCCAGCTTTATGATTTATTGATTATTTGCATTGAACAAGCTATCGTTGATTTCATTGGTCAGCAAATTTTGTTATCTAATTTGACGAATAGGATAAACATATGTGAATAAGTCATACACTGTTTACAACTTGCTACTTTTATTATCTAAAGGTTGAAAATGAAGATAAGCCAATGTACGGTGATTTAATAGGGACATGTTTTTCAATAGTTTCTCGAATTTCTCTTTATTGACCGAATGTCACAATGGAACAAGAAAAAGAATACTGAAGACACTATGAACTTGAAATAAAACAGGTAATCTCAAAGTAAAAGACTAACCCAAAACAAGACTTTAAAAATTCTTATCTGAAAACACCAGGCCCTGCCTCAAAGTCAACAGTCGCGTGTGATAATGCCCACGGATAATCGCCTCATCCCGTCAATTTACTGGGGAATCGTTTTGAGACGGCGACGACTTCAAAATCAATGTCGACAATAGAACACCTTTTAAGTCGACACACAGTGAAGAGGCAACTATGACAATAAAGATTATTGGAATTGAGCACAATGAGACGCGGATTCTTAACGGAGAAGGTTAGGGTTTGTCATACATGTACACAAACGACGGCCGAATACTTGCAGTGTGGGTGAAAGCTTGCACTTAAATCTGCAAAAAGTACGTACCTTTGGATATGGTAACGTTTTAGGGCGGGCAAATATATGGTTATCTGATATATGTTATGTTAAACACCACTTCGACTTGTAAACTTGTGGGATTGATTATTCTCTAGATATAAAACACATGATCTGTTTTACATGTTGTTCCAGGCTTATAAGCACAAGTTTATGTCTTTTAAAGGACACAAGTTTAGTAAAATACCTCTCAATTTGTTTAATCCATGCAGGGGGAATGCAGAAGGCAATTTGGTTTCAGTTAATTTATACTGAAATAATAAGAGCTCTTGATCGTTGAGCAATATTGTTCATAAAGTTATGTTTTCTATGTTTACGTTTTTATCAAATTATCGAGACAATGTAGGTCTGTTTTGAAAATCTTATTAGTACTGAAATACAGGTGGTTTGGCTGATTGGTTTTAAATAAGAAATGAAGAAAAAGAAGTATTATTTGACTCTTGATCGTTAATCATTGAATGTATTATTATTATAAGAGTACAAATTTCATCTTTATATATTCTCTTATAATTAAGAAGAATTGAAGAAGGACCGGAGATCATGCTGAAATCGATCACAGCATAATTAATAGAGGATATTTGTCATCTTTCGTGGAATACCACAATAAATGTAGTCGAGTGAAGTAGAGGTTTATTTTGTCACGAGTGGCATGATTCTCACGAGTGGCACAACATCATTTTCTACTTCACGAGATGAAATATGCATGGTATTTCTTATGACTTAGGGTAGCCGAAAACTTCAAAGAAGTTCAGTAGAAAAGGCAAGACAAACACTTGCCTTATTTCAGCCAATGAAAACAGTACAAGTTTGCTTGTTTATTGTCAGGTCCTTATATTGTGATGGTGTTTTCTGGAGGACCCGTGTTCTGGACAATTATAGTTCAATACATTCTTTTCTTCTCGAAGCTTTTTGAATGGTTGCTTTTGAATAACTGACACTGATCGTTCAACAAATGCATCCGATGAAACTCGATTTATTGTCCGAAAAGTGCTGGAATTAAGAAAATGGTAAGCTAAGAACTTGATCACTTAAACTACATCTTCTGGGCGGAAAATCGCCTTCAAGTTATTTATAACAAGCAGACAGAGTCAGCTATATCCCCCGCCAAAGGGAAAGGGTAGTTAAGGATACTAGTTGTGGAATATTGAACAGTGATCATGTTGTTTTTCTACAAACAAGCTTTAAGAAATCCTATGTAACGTTTCCATGGAAACGGGTAAAAATAAAAATGCAAAGAAGTTGAAAACCCCAAAAGGCACATCTCCGCATGATGCCCGTTGCACATACCAAGTTTCGTCGAGCTATGTCTCACCGTTTTGGAGTTGTGCTCCGGAAACATTATCGGGACGAACGGAAAAAATGCAAAGAAGTTGAAAACCCCAAAAGGCACATCTACGCATGATGCCTGTTGCACATACCAAGTTTCGTCGAGCTAGGTCTCACAGTTTTGGAGTTGTGGTCCGGAAACGAAATCATATGTTACGTTTCCATGGAAACGGGTAAAAATAAAAATGCAAAGAAGTTGAAAACCCCAAAAGGCACATCTCCGCATGATGCCCGTTGCACATACCAAGTTTCGTCGAGCTAGGTCTCACAGTTTTGGAGTTGTGGTCCGGAAACGAAATCATATGTTACGTTTCCATGGAAACGGGTAAAACTAAATGCAAAGAAGTTGAAAACCCCAAAAGGCACATCTCCGCATGATGCCCGTTGCACATACAAAGTTTCGTCGAGCTAGGTCTCACAGTTTTGGAGTTGTGGTCCGGAAACGAAATCATATGTTACGTTTCCATGGAAACGGGTAAAAATAAAAATGCAAAGAAGTTAAAAACCCCAAAAGGCACATCTCCGCATGATGCCCGTTGCACATACCAAGTTTCGTCGAGCTAGGTCTCACAGTTTTGGAGTTGTGGTCCGGAAACGAAATCCTATGTTACGTTTCCATGGAAACGGGTAAAAATAAAAATGCAAAGAAGTTGAAAACCCCATTACGTAATGCCTTAAGCACCATCTTCCTACGCAAAGCCACCACTGGACTCAATACTTTATCGTGGTGTGGTGGTTTGCGTGCTTCAGAGACCCTGAGAGCTATGCCAGCTGGAGCTTACATGCTCCTGGTAGCGACACCCAAGCTGGACAGGTCGACGGGTAGAAGCCAGACTAAATTTGAGTCCTTCTCAAACCTGTTGTCTATCTCTCACTATGCCTTTCTTTCCGTCTTTTCCCTCAACCTTTCGATCCCTTTCTCCCTTATCTGTCCACTCTCTTTTGGATGCTTGTCATCCACGTGTTTAATAACTGAAATATTGTTCGAAAAACGTTAAACCCCCAACTCACTCACTCACTCCTACGCAAAGCTAACCTAGCTGTCGTCTCGAACAGATTAGTTAAATTAGACAGTTCTAGACTGGGGCTAGTCAAAGGGGCACATTATATGTTGTTAGAGTCAAATATGACAAGTGGTGTTATTTGATCGCGAAGTAGAAAATATTTATCTCAAGGTTTATCGGGTCGGTACAGTCACGATAAACGACAATGGCGCGGCAATGAACTAATCGTAATTTTGGAAGTTTTTTTTCTGAGGACGCAAAGACAAATCGGTAGTGTTTGGTTGGTTTTTTAACTAATTATCATCCAAATTGGCCGCAGAATTTCGACTTGTTAATATTTATGAACGTCTTTCGAATATTGTTGAAAAAAAGAAAATGTCATAATTTGGGCATATTAGAAATAAAGATTCAAGTTTGAGAAGGTGATTTGATCTTTACTAGGGACATATGATGTTTTTGCAACATGGAAAATTATGAAAGATACGCTGCGTCTCTACAAGCTGTGCTTGGTAAGATGCTTCATCACTTGCAAACACAAGCTACGTTGACTCAATGACAGCTGTTCGTATAGCTTTACAGTATATAATGACTCCCGGGCCCTTTAAATTTCACCAATTTGTCCTCGTTGTCATCCTCCCAAGGCTTAAATTGTATTTCTTTCTGTAGTGATTGTTGTGTATATTTTCATAAATGTGACGAAAATGCCCCACTCAAAATGTTCAAGTGTATTATGAAATCAAATGTATCTTAAAGCCCGGCAGTTTTAGTATGTTAAAAGGGGGTAGAGTTGGGCATCAAACACTTTGCTCTAATTTGATCATCGTGAATCTTATTTTGACTGGACTTTGAAATGATTCAGTTTGCATATAATTTATTCACTGTTTAAGAATTGATTGACGGTTTGTGTGTTTGAGATGGAAAATGAAACGATGTCAAAGCTACATTCAAAAGCTTGTGAAGCAAGCGAGCTTTAGTTGGACAATACTTGTGAAGAGATGCTTAAATTTCATGTACTTGGATAAGTTTCATAGCTAGAAATTCATTGATTCAAAATTGCAGATATCTCGCTCTACAAAGGTAGATCAAGTGATAACATGATACACTATCCTTTATTTTGTTTTAACCCTTCTGGGGATCCCGTAGCTAAGAAACATAGACCCTGAGTGTGGGCTTTGTATCTTAATTATTGTATTGTCGTCAACATGTTTGCCAATGAAAACGTTTCTTCATGGAAAACTTGCCTCTTGTCACTTAAAGCCTATGCCGTGTTCAGCCGCCAAATTATGTGACGGTGCTCTCTCAAGAAAGCACAAATTGCAAAGTACATAGTGGAAATTCGTGTTTTTAAAAGAATGTTTTGAATGGTTAACTTTGAAATGGCGTCGCTGTTTTAAAAAATTGTTTGTTTACATTCAATCAGGCTTCTCCAATTGTAACCCGAAAAGTGTTCGTATTAGAACAGAGCTCAGTGTATGATCTTATTATGTCAGCTACGTGGTTGGGGAAAGATTAAATTGTAGCTACCACTTGAGAACCGAAAAAGTAGTGCAAGTGAAATTGCATATGCAAGATTCACGCAAATGTGGACGATTACTCTGAGAGATAACATGCAACGAACACCTTATCTTGAAATCTAATTAGCAAACAAATAAAGTAAAACTGCCAAGTGAGACACGTTGAATTCATAACCCGCAATGAATTGTCTCTGTTTCTGAAAAGTCTTCTATATTGAGTACATCAACTTGTATACAAAGAAGAAATTGATCAAGACTTAATGACTATGATCCCTTTGATGAAATCTTCACAGCATCACTAAATCTCTTTCGACGTATTTTGAAGGTTAAAGGGGCGGAGCACGTTGTTTTAGATAAATAGTGATCTCACAGAAGCAAAATAAATTTTACTAATTGCCAGGCACTGTTTTTAATAAAAAAGAAGCAGTTCTAAAACGAACGTTCCACGTCAGTTAAGGTAATCAACTTCTCAAATGATTAAAAGGTTTTCACAATAAAATGGCCGCCAATGGCATTTCCTTTTTACTTAATGATTTTTCTACAATCATGCCACTGTCCCTATAACTACTTATGGTTTAGCATAGGGTTTAATAGATTCATCATTTAGTACAGTCATAGGTACCAGTAGTTGTGCTGATTGCTCCCATTCATTTTCGTAATAGAAAAGATCCAAACCAAACAGAAATTGCGATGAAAAAGTTATTTTATTGAAAATTGCCTCGTAACAAACCAAAAGCCTGTTTCATTGACAACAGGCAAACAAGAGACATTAGATTTTCACATCATTGCCACTGATTTAATAACAGACGCAAACGTTGGCTTCCTTCACAAAAGGACAATCGTTTGGCGCTGATGACAATTTGCAGTTTCCACCGCTATAATGCTTTGTTGGATAATCTTCCTTGCAGTGGACATCGCAGGCTTTCCAGGCATGTCCAGTCAGTCCACTACTCCACTCCGAGCATCGGCTCCAGGTGGTATAACAGAGGAAACCCTTCACTTCCGGTACCTCGACAACCAATAGAACCAGGGAACACAGAAGGATCGACACTAGTTGCAAGTTCTTCATCTGTAGAGATCATGTTTGTGATGTATTATATATGGGTTAATGTACACAAATAACTTAATAAAGCACCCTTGACTTTTTTTAACAGAAAATGGCAGTGATGAGAAAGAAGAAAATTATATGAGAAACAAGTTGTGTCATCAGACAGAACAATTATCGGCCAGTGGAGAAACGAAAACATCACTCTGCTGTCGTTTCGACTTTGGAAAACTGTTTTTAATGTCGAAATCCAAATTGAAAAATTGAATTCTGAATCATATAGATATTGATTCTGCAAGGAGGAGAAGCACTTGCTCAACGAAACTCATTCTTTCTTTCATGGCAATTATCCTGTAAACTTATTAAAATTGGTATTGAAACCGACATAAAATTGGTATTGAAACCGACACAAAATTGGTATTGAAAATGACTTAAAATTGATATTGAAACTGACAAGCAAGTACAGAACCAGTGAGCAATTTTTAGATAAAAAAGATGAAAGCACATTTGCCATAAATCTCTGTTTATTATGGACAATTTGAAGAAATATATTTTCAAAGAAAACATGGCACTGCCGCTTGGGGGAACTAAGAAAATAAGGAAACTTGGGTAAAGAGTGTAAAAATACAATTGTTGCATTCGTCGTAGTGAATTTGAAAAGAAACCTATACATAATATTAAGTTGTCAATAAGAATGTATTAAATACGTTTGTGAAAAAAGGATATGTTTAGAATATGTTTAAATCATAATCTATGACAACATCACTGCTATACTATTCAGCTGGTTATAAATTACATAAGGGACATTAATAAAAGTCACTTTACAACTAAAAACAAAAAGAAAGAGAAATGCAATATTATACTTACCATTGAAAGGAATTGAATAAAACTGCCGAACAATAAGTTTTCAGGACTTCTATATGGAAACGGTAGCCTTTTCACACAATTTTAAAATCAGGACGCATTAAATAGTGCACTGAATTATGAAAGGATTGGACTGTTCCTATGTGACATATTGACATTATCTTTTATTTCCCACATTTATGCTTTTGTGGTTTTGCAAAAACCTTAGCTAGGTAGTTATGTTATGTGATTTGAATATATAAACATATGTTAATAATTCCAATGTACAATGTTTCAAACATGCTGTTTTTATTGTCTAAACGTTGAATGAAGATATAAGAAAGACAAACTCCTATCACAAAATCGTTATCAAATTTATCGGGATTAACATATTTGTAATTCCAAATTCAAATGTATTTTGTTTTTAAACGTCCTGCGTTTTCTTTTCAAAGTTTGTAGATTTAACAAACCAAAAAGCTTGGATTGATGTGATCTATGATGTGAAAACATCTAACATTGAATTAAAATAATATTTGTCCAAATTTCATTTTTATATAAATTGTGGTTTAAAACGTCCTTGTTTTATAATGATAAAATAATGCTCCAAATGATTTGATTAAAAATGAATGTTGAAATAATATCATGATTATCTAATTTAACAGGACGAACATACGTATAATTCGAAGGTATTGTGTTGTAAACTTTATGATTTTTTAAATTTTAGTTGAAACGTGTCTACGGGTTTCAAATGCTTTTATTCCAAAATTAAAATATACATTTAAATTACATAATAATATGCTAACTTGTTTGGCGGTATGAACAAATGTTCTAATACGAAACATTCTGCTTTGATTACCTGAATGTTGTAGCTATGATGGTATGAATATTAAACAAAATATTGGTTATCTAATTTCAGGGGACGACCATATGTGTGTAATTCTAGTGTGCGGTGTTTTAAACATCCCTGTATTTATCAACAAAAGATTGTAGATATGACGAGCTTCAACTTAGTTTATTTGAAAATTAAATATCAAATTACACAATTTGAGGATGCGGTCAGACCGTGTGAAGAGGAAAGACCGAGACGGAAATCTAGATAAAGTCAAAATTATAAAACTTTTGTTCCTCGGAACAGGTCGATTTTAATCCAATCTCATTCTAACCATACCCACAGCGAGGTACGAGCGATTAGTTTCGGTCTAATTTCAATGAAATTGATTTTAATCAAATTGAGAAAATCATATATTTTTTTTAGATCGATACATGTGCTATCATCACATATTAGAAACGGACGTTTTTTCTTATTTCTTTTGGGAATAATGGACACAACAAACAAGAAACTCCTGCACAATCTTTAAGTACACGAGGAGTCAGTTCGAAAAGGTCGCACTTATGATTGTCACGTTTCACATTGAAGAATTAAAAGTTAACATCTGGTTATCTAAGTTCACAAACATATTGTTGACATTGGCCAAAAAGACGATTAATTTTCTCGTGAACTTGTGAAAATAGTTCCGGTTTTGATGATTAGATTTACGCATTTCAGCAATTTAACATGTCGATGTTGCCATCCGAAAATGTAGACAGAGTAGTTAAAGAGCGCTCCGTGATTTTCATAACATATTATTTACCTTTGATATCAACCTAAATGTCATACGTGGTGATATAAAATCAAAACATCATAATGTTTCATGTCCAAAAGACATATGTATGACAAATACTGGTTTTCCATGAAAATGTAAAAACAGCCTTATTTATGCACAGAGGTGTAGATATCACGTCCAATATACATGGATACTAGTTATATAACCTAACAAACGCTATCAACTCCTAACTGCCCTCCTTGCTGTTTTAGATAAGTATCCAAAATTACGTTTGACTATTTGACGCGCGCCACTGTCCGGTTTTCGATTATAGTTGCGACGTTCTACCTTTAAGTTGTCACTGTAATAAACCAATTAGCTCTATAATATGTCTTTTTTGGTAACAGTCGTAACTTCGCGATAAAATGACATCATTGATTCTGTTTGGCATATAAGCCAAACAACTCACGGAGTGGCTCTTTAAGGGAGGAAAGAAAACTTCTTTGGTTACCGATGGCTTAATCTTCATATACCGTCAACAATTTGCCCCCGATACTAATCAGGAAATTGTTATCAACCCACCCTGTCGTGATTCACATGACAAAACAATATGAGTTTATCTAATTGCATATAAACAAGAAAATACGTTCCATGTTCCGTACTTAATCCTTTTGCGAATGAATATTAAATCTTGTTGGAAAAGGATAACAAGCGCTTGGGTATTCGGTAACTGTGATTTGAAATTCAAAATGGAGGGATAGAATGCATGTAAAAGTCGGAAAATTGTTGCACATCTCAAGTGAAAACTTGATTTGAGTGGTGACCTATTTTACTGAGGTGAATAAATATTTGCCTTGCAAATCACATCCTGCTTAATAAGCGTATATAATTCCGCTCTCGCTCCTTCCTAACACACTGTTGATTTATGTCAGGCTAAATCCCTCGTATGACTGGCGGTCTGATATTCGTTGTTATGCTAACCTGCTATTTGTTCAGCCAATGAAATGTTTATAAGGAGCTTAAGCTCCTAGACGGATTTTTTCCATCCGGGTTGTGCTGCTTTTGTTGTAAACGAGACGTCTTATTGGCTGGTTAGATAGCTATTAGAGGGTTTTGGCTTGAAGAGATCAGGGTATTAGGAAGGAGCGAGAGTGGATTCATGTACGCTGATTTAGCAGGATGTGCAAAGCAAAGACAATGACCTTCACGGCTGTAAAGAATTACAAAATAACATCTGATTATCTAGTTTACAAATTTATATTACCCTTACCAGGAGGATAATTTCACAGGTATAGGTGGAAAAACATTTTTGAGAAATGGTAAAGGCCAAATGAGTGATTAAATATACCTTAGGAATAGTCGAGTTATTGATCTCACTTTCGTTTGAATATCAGTTAGCCTACGTAATCACTTATTGATGCAACTTCTAAGTCATATTTTCTTGCAAGATTTGGATGACAGCACAGATTCTTGGCTGTTGCATGGTTTTGTTATCCATGGGAATGGGTCTTTTGGCAAAAGGATGTTTATCAAAATGTGGAATATCAGCCCTGTCAAGGCTCTCCTGTTGTTACCGGAGTCCAATTAGGATTCCTCGTGTGGTAATGAGGTCAGTATTGTAAACTATGGAAATGCACCCCAATGGCTAGATTCTCCTTTAAGGTAAGCGACTTTTCATTACTGACGGGTAACCAATGCTGTAGGTTTTGACTCTACGAGCGTGTAGTGTTCGTGAGAGAACATAAGGATAGAGTTCAATAAGTGGTTAATTGCGATAAAATCCAAACGAAACAGCAGGAAATACAAGTGTGCTTTGTGTTTTACCCATAGATTTGTAGTTTTTCCCGTGCCGGATCGTGAGTTTGTTTCGGTTACCACTAAGGGACGTAACTCGCAGTACACACCTACTTGCGTACCGCTAACGAAAATAAAAGCATGCATTATTGTTACTGGGTAAAGAAAATGATTCACAGAAATATATTTGGAACATCCCCACCCCCCTGACAGAGTCCAGTTCCAGAGTTATCATGATTGAAGGATTGTCAATAATATCAGTGTTGTGAAATATATCACATGCATTACGATTAGAGTTCCAGCACAACACTGTACTTAAGGCACATTCTCTTCAAGGACACAGATCTTCGCGACCGGTCGTAAGTATTCTCCGGTCGTAAGTATTCTCCCTTCGGTGTTTTTACTCGAACAGTCCTGATGCGGCCATCATCACTGCTGAAGACCTTGGATATGCTTCCAAGATCCCACTGACCTCGTGGGTTGTTCTCTGCTATCACAAGAACAAGGTCCCCAACAGAAACACAAGCATTATCTTTGGTCCACCTGTGTCTTATGGTCAGCTCAGGAAGGTACTCAGTTAACCATCGTCGACTTACATGGTCCGCTATCACCTGAGCTTGACGCCAACGTCTGCGACTGTTTATCTCTCTGTTGTCAAAGACATCTGGAGGTATAGATGTGTCCGCTCTTCCAAGCAAGAAGTGGTTAGGAGTGAGAGCAGTATAATCATTTGGGTCAGAACTGTTGTGCGTAAGAGGACGGCTGTTTAGAACTGCTTCTACTTCAATTAAAGCTGATCTGAGAACCGATTCTGACACAAGTCTTCCATTCAATGTTGCTCGAAGAGCTGTCTTTGTAGAGCGAACAAGCCTCTCCCATGCTCCACTAAAATGCGGACTTGCTGGTGGATTGAAGTGCCATTGTATGGCTTGAGCAGCCAAGCAGTCAATGATATGGCCCTGTTTCAGGTCTTTCAAACACTGTCGCAGTTCGTTGTTTGCTCCAACGAAATTTGTTCCATTATAGCTATATATGTGCTTTGGGTGCCCTCGTCTTCCAATAAAGTTTCTTAAGAGAAGTATGAAGTCATCAGTCTCCAGTGAATCTGCCAACTCGATATGTACAGCTCTGGTTGACAAGCATGTAAATAGGCAGCCCCATCGTTTCACCTCACTTCGACGGACCTTAACATACATGGGGCCAAAGTAGTCAACACCTGTGTGGATGAAAGGTCCTTCAAAGTTACACACCCGGTATCCAGGCAAGTCAGCCATTTTGGGAATGACTGGCATCACACGTTGTTTGTGGCAGTAGAGACATTTTCTAATTGTCTGTTTTGCAAGACGCCTGGCACTCAATGGCCAGAATTTTCTAAGCAAATAGTTGATTATGTGTTCTGGGCCTCCGTGTGCAGTTTTCACATGAATGTCACTGAGAATGAGTTCTGTGATTTTGTGATCACGAGGCAAAAGAAGTTGAAACTTTGACTCGATAGGGATACAAGACTTTCGTAACCTTCCACCAACACGCAAGTGTCTTCCATCGAAAACAGGTGACAGAGGAAGCAGCTTACTCGTTTCTGGAACTTGGTCGCCTTTTTTCAGATTTCTTAGCTCCACTGGAAACATGTCCTGCTGAGCCTGTTGCACCCAACAGAGAGTAGCCTCTTCATATTCCGATGGCAACAGGTCAGGTTGTGTTATGGGTTTGATCTTATAGATATCCAATGTAGACAAAAAGTTTCGCATTGCGCGTAGTATCCAAGCTGTCCTTTTACATAATCGGTGCCATGATGAGAAGTCAGAAGCTCTTATGATTGCTGACAAGGTAACCTCGCTGAAAATGCTTTCTGCTGCCAGCATATCACCTTGCTTGGTTGACACATGTAAGACGTTTGCTTTGAGTTCTGGATCTGAGTCACTTACTTCAAGTGGTGATACTGAATGAGATGTCCATGTATCCTCTCCTTTCCAGAGAAAATTAGGCCCTTGTATCCACGGGTGTGAAGTGGATAGTTTTCTCGCACTAAGTCCTCGAGTACAATGGTCAGCTGGGTTGTTTGACGACGACACATGCCTCCACTGGTCGCTGTTTGTTGTTTCTAGGATTTCGGCAACCCTGTTTGAGACAAACTGCTTAAATCGTTTTGTTTCGTTGTTGACATATTGTAAGACAGTGTTCGAATCTGTCCAAAACACCACTTTATGGATGTCAATCATTAATTCTGCTTTCAAGGAATTCCAGATACAAACTGCCAACACGGCTCCTTGCAACTCAAGTCTGGGAATGGTAAGCTCGGGTTTGATAGGAGCAACGTGTGTCTTTGCACTCACGAAGGAACATGTGATACGTGGTCCACTAGTATACCTCAGATAGGCAACTGCACCAAATGACCTTTCTGAAGCATCACAGAACATATGTAATTCTAGGTTCTGTGACTGCGATGTCAAGGAGAGATGATGTCTTGGTAGTTTAAAGTTGGATAGATAAGCCAGTTCTGACAACCATTCTTCCCATTGCGTTTTGAGTTTATCTGGGAGAACATCATCCCAATCCAGCTTTTGTCTCCACAATTCTTGAATCAAACACTTGGCTCTCAGTGTGAAAGGAGCCAGGAAACCACATGGGTCAAATATTGAACTGACTGTGCTAACTATTCCCCTTTTTGTAGGTGAACAGTCCTTTAGTGCTTGATTGAATACAAAGCAGTCATTCAGAATGTTGCATTTCAATCCTAGGGCACGCTGTATTGGTGAATCATCAAGATCGAGATCAAGTGTCTTTATGGCTCGTTCACTCTCAGGTATTGCTTCAAGGACTTCGACTGAATTGGATGTCCATTTGTGAAGTCGGAAACCTCCACGCTTCATTAACATAGAGATTTCTTGCGAGAGTTCAATGGCTTCATCCGGTGTTTCAACTGATTTAAGGAAATCGTCTACATAAAAGTCTTTCATGACAGCTTGTACTGTAGAAGGGCTAAAATCCTTTTCGTTGTCCAGAGCAGTGCGTTTGACTGCGTAATTGGCACATGTTGGCGAGTCAGTGGCGCCAAATATGTGCACCATCATCTTGTACACATCAGGTGGGCATGGTGTAGATAAATCAGTCTTCCAAAGAAACCTGAGCGAGTCTGCATCCATTTCCGACACCCGCACCTGATGAAACATACCTTCGATGTCTGCAGCCAGTGCAATAGGGTTTAACCTGAATCTCACAAGAACCCCAAACAAGCTGTTTAGCAGATCCGGTCCTGTCATGAGATTGGCGTTCCATGATGTCTCCATGTAGCAGGATGCAGCATCAAACACGACACGAACTTTTCCAGGCTTGTTTGGGTTCACAACCCCGTGATGAGGTAAATACCATGTTCGCATTGACGTGTGCGAGAGTTCATCTTCAGTTAGTTTTCTTGCATGACCCGACTCAATGTATTTGTTGAGGGTATCTTTATACACTAAAGCAAGGTCTTGATCATTTACAAGTCTCTTTGCCAGTGATTTGAAGCGTTTCTCTGCAATGGAACGATTATTAGGGAGATTGACGTTAGTTTGTTTCCAGAGCATTCCTACTTGATAATGTCCTTCCACTAATTTTGTGCTCTCTTCCAGAATAACCTGTGCTCTCCTGTCCTCAACTGAAGTTGGACGCTTCTCCTTGTAAGCAACTCCGAAGGCTTCAGTTTTCCAGAAGTTTTCAACTTGGTGTATCAGAGCTGTGTTCTCCGACACTGTGAAATTAACTCTGGCCTGTAATGACTCCTCCAAACATGTCCCCACCCCCATGAGAGACCATCCTATCATGGTGCGCACAGCATAGGGTTCACACTCATCTCCGGCGACTACATCTACTTGTAAATGAGCCTCTGGTAGGTTCAGTCCAATGAGAACCTGAACTTGTGATGGTACTATGTTTGGAATGTTAAGATCCTTAATATGTGACCACTCAGGTCTGACAACTTGAGGGGGACATTTGAATGCGTATGAGTTCACTGTTCAAGCTTCATTTATTGCAAATGTCCTTGAATTTAAAGAATCCACAGGTCTAATACTGAAGCTTACTTTGCTTGAGGTACACTGTGTGACAGATGTTAGTGTATTCACAGTCAGTGATCGCTGTTGACCCCTGAGACCAAGCTGCTTGGAAAGGTCAATGTCAATGAGGGATATGTCACTAGCAGAATCTAACATTGCAACTGTTTCAACAACAACACCATTGTTGCCAATAGCAATGACAGGTATTAATCTGAAATAAACCTGTTCATAATTACCAGATTTGATTTTCTTGTTGACTTTGGTATTCTCAGCTTGCTTGAGATGTAACATGGTGTGATGTTTCTTACCACATCCCCACTCTCTGCAACGCATGATTGAAAAACACTTTGCTGCTGAATGTCCAGGCTTTAGGCAATTAAAACAGAGGCTATAGTTTGGAATAATTTGTCTCCTCTCCTCCACAGATTTGTTTGAAAACAAAGGGCATCTGTATAGATAATGTGCCTCCTTGCACATAGGACATGGCATCTTTGGAACACCCTCAATGAAGTCTCCTTTAGGGATCACCTTTTCACCAGCCTCGATTGCTTGTGAGTTTTGCTTGTTTGTGTTTCCTTGCTTGGGCTGTGAACTTTGTGAGCTTGTCGCATAAAGTGTACTCTGCTTACCAGCTGACAAGTTTTGTGGTTTGGCAGGTTTGTGTACTGGTTTTACAGAGGTGATAGCATAGGGGTTAAAATCCGCATCTACTCGGTCTTTCAACCATCTTTGAAGATCAAGTAATGATGGCTCCCTAGACTTCGTCACGGTCTTGACAAACTCATTCCATCCATTTGTCTTGTCTGATGGGAGTCGCTTTGCTGCCTTCATAAGTATTTCACAACTGCCCAAGTCTGACATATAGTTCAGCTGGCTCAATGTTGTAACACAATCTCTAACTGAGACATAGAACTTTCTTAAAGCAAGAGGGTCATGGGATGGAATAGATGGGCCATTCGTGACTTGAGATAGGAATGCTCTTGCTACCCTTACTCGATGTCCAAAGGAATTTTTTAGCTCCTGGAGAGCTAAAGCATAGTTCTTTCCACTATACCCTAATCCTTGAACAAGCAAATGTGCTTCACCTCGTAAATGTGACTGAAGAAGATCCATGCGACGTGCATCTGTGACGCCTGGTCGGTTGTGAACTTGGATGTTAAACTGCTCTACAAATCGTGGCCATTCGAGTGGAGAGCCTGAAAATGTAGGTAAGTCTATTTTTGGCAAATCCCGCTCACCTTCCATCTTCAAAAGGGTCTCAGCTAATCTATCTGAAGTAGAAATGTGTGGCGTTGAGAATGTAGCTTAGCTTGTTGCATTTGTAGCAGTAGTTTAGATCTCGAAGAGACACTTGACTTGGTACTTGCTTTAGATGACATTCCTAAAGCTTCATTCAATTGTGTTAGTGTTTCTTTGGCTAAAGCATTTCTGTCTTCAAACCAATCACTTGCTTCTGTAATTTGTTCTCTAAGAAACAATGTTTTAACATAGTCACAATGGGCTGCTTTGAGGTTATGAAGTGCATCCTCAATTCGTTTCCTTTCATTTTGCAACAATACCTTTGAACATTGCCTATCCAAATAAGTTCTTGATTTTTGCAATAAAGTAGTTAAAGATGATGCATGTCCATTTCTCCGTTTTCTTAAATGAGTTTGTGATTGGATATTCTGTGTATTTTGGCCTAAACTATTGCTTCTCATAACAGTTTGGTCCGATTCAAACACATTGTCCTGTTTTCGATCAATAACTTCAGATTTTGCCACAGACATGGTGTTTGGACATAGTAAACGAAGTGTGAAGGGTCTTTACATGTCATCATGAACGTTTTTACTTCCTCACAATAGCTATTGATATTATTTGTTTTCACAATATTGTCCTACATACTGTTCATGTACGAACCACGTGCTTTGAGTTTTCCATGTGATTGTTTATATCCAAGGGGAAAAACCGTATGTTCGTGAGAGAACATAAGGATAGAGTTCAATAAGTGTTTAATTGCGATAGAATCCAAACGAAACAGCAGGAAATACAAGTGTGCTTTGTGTTTTACCCATAGATTTGTAGTTTTTCCCGTGCCGGATCGTGAGTTTGTTTCGGTTACCACTAAGGGACGTAACTCGCAGTACACACCTACTTGCGTACCGCTAACGAAAATAAAAGCATGCATTATTGTTACTGGGTAAAGAAAATGATTCACAGAAATATATTTGGAACATGTAGGATGGACAAAATAAGCTGCGAAGTCTTTTAGTGCCATTCTAGAAGTTGTAGTTGTTATGAAGAATACGATTTTATGGATGTTTAACTTGTTTATAAGAATAACCATGAATTCTTGTGCTTCATTACCGCTACAAGAATGCCACCAATAGAGATAATAGCCGTTTTCATTGAGAGGTGGCTGTAGAAGTTTAATTTGTATTAAAACTTGTACTTCATCACATATGCAACAAAAACAAACTCTCGTAAGAAAAATGTCCCAACAACCACGTGGAGTGTCACAGCCAGGTGATGCTGCTTTATAAGGACGAGACGTTTGATAGATCTTCCCGACGCTCTCAGTCCATTCCTGAAAGTCTTGCAGGAGATGGTTCACCTTGGTATCAATGTGATTTTATCCCATGATCGGTGCCTAATAAGATGTTGTAATGTTGTCTTTCAGATTATGCTTAGTCTTGTGAAATATGTAACATCATTGGTAGACGTTATTTTGTCCCAAGTTTTTAAAGAACGCATTAATGTGTCCCTTTCTGGTATCTCAATTGTCTGATGGACATCACGTAATATATCATGCTTATGATTTGTCCATAGTAAGCCTCAAAGCTTGGACTGAATTATCAGATCATATGTATAAACGGCAATTGAAAATGCAAACTAGAACTCAGGGAAAGAACTATTTCTTTTCGTATGTTGAGTGTATGGTAATTTATTGCCAACATCGAGAATATCATGATGTGTGCAATAGCCTACATACAACTCAACTAGGATGAACGTACGCGAGTGTTGAAACGCTATATTTATACTTAAACATCTAAACCAAATAGATCAGATTAAAATGCTAAACTCAATTATAATAATTTTAAATACATTTTTATATCAAGCACACTACTTATTAAAGTTTAATCCTTTATATTTTTATATATCAAGCTTCTTTATAAAGATCAATACAAATCTGCTTAAACTTTGACATAAACGTGTGCACATGACATCATATTTGAATTCAGAAAAACGCGCGATGTTTATAACGGAGTGCAAATAAACTTAAATTAAGCATTTACATTTGTGCATGTGACAATAGCCGTGGGGATGTCTTCGAATTCGTGTGAGTAAACGACATTAATATTGGGTACATCGTTAAATCTTCATGTCAAATCGTTAACTGAATTTTATACGAAAGACAATATGAGCGAAAGTATTAGCTCTTTTATATTTTCGATAATATAGGTCATTGTGTATTTCCTAAACAAATTATCCGAATAAACTATAAAATTGTCTATTTTCTTGTATTGCGATTTTTTCTGTGATTCTTTGGTAGCAGTAAAATGCAACATCTGCAATCACTACAGCTGCTGAAATATTGTTGTTTAACTGCCCGAGAATTCCTAGGTAAAATCATCGTTTGAAAATGTTAACATTTGCCAACATATCATACAAAAAACATATTCATAGACAGTATGTTTTGGAACATCTGGTGACGGGTCGTATGTACACCTCATTTTCTAGGGAAAGGTATAGTTTTTCGTAAAATTTTCTGGCATTTCCAAAAAAGGGGTAAGGGGTGAAGTTTTTAAATATAAAGAGCAATATTGATTTTTTTTCATAATATTTTATAACATTTCAGAAAACGATTAAAAGATTTAAGTTTATCATTTTCGATGGCACAGTAACATAAATCTTTATGAAATGTGTTTCTGTAGAACTATGATAATCATACATCAACATCCATCAACATATTTTCGAAGATTCGGAACTATTGCTTTTTAAATTGTGGAATAAGTAAAAAAAAAAAAAAATTGTTATCAGCAGCTGTATAGAGACAGTGCGATACATCTCTTAAAAGCGCGACCACTAAAAAAACGTATCAAGATATACTTTACATAAAAGTAAGATGAACTTCACTATTGTTTTGATTTTTTATTATTTGTGATATTGCCAAATGCACTATTTGTTAAGCGATCCGAAACGACGAGTATTGAGATATATTGTTAAGCTATTAGTCTGTCTGACTGTCCCTCATTTATCAACAAAGCTTTAAATTTGGCCATGAGTTTTGAATGGTTACTTGAAGGAATTTTATATTTCATTCATTTTCATATATGCACCCATTATAATTAGTTTTTAGATGACGTCATAAAGTTTGACTTTTTTTTAATTCAAGCAGTGTATTCGTGTTCGGTTAGTTCTCGTCAATATCCAAAGCTATGATCTTGCAAAACGTAACGGGTCTATTTCTCTCTGTACACGTCTTTGTGAATGTCCTATATCTTTACGTATATATACGGTCAACATACTGCTTCATCCGCTGGTCCAGCTCCTTCCATATACCCTGATATCCTTTAGGCTAAAAGCCTCGTAGCGCTAGCTATCCCACCAGCCAATGAGACGACTCGCATCCAGCAACAGCGGCATGACCGGGATGGACAATTCGGTTAGGTTTAAAAGAGTAGCTTCAAGCTCCTTGAATAACATCATTTCATTGGCTTAAACAACAACAGGTGAGCACAGCCACGAACATCAAGCCGCGCTATCCGTACGAGGGATTTGGTTCGAAAGGGATCAGGGTTTATGGAAAGAGTTTGTTCAGCGTATTACGCTGATGATTCAGGAGTACAGTCATTTCTTATATAGAAAAGCCATTGAGAGATTTCAAGAGGATAATTTTAAAAAAATCAAAATTTGGCCATTTGTTACATCAACTATTAATTATTGTCAACCGTTCACTGCGTGTTTGATGTGATATTGTGATATGAAATATACATTCTCAATAACAGTTAAGAAGCAATGCTCGAACGTTTTGACGTTATCCCAACTAGCCGGACGCAGAAAAACTTCGGCCTTCGGTCTCCGTATCAATTGCCAAGTATATCCCGTTAACCATTCGTTAAACTTGATCGCCGCTATCCTTCTCTCATGCTATCCTTCTCTCATACGCAATGATGTGATGATCCGCTTGAACTAGGTTTGACTTTGTTACACAATTTTCAGAACACTAGCCTGAACGCTAGTCAATATTTTGAACCTTTTATTCTTCTGAACACAGTCGATTTAAATCATATCTAATCCCAACTTACCTTGACACATAACATTTATTATCGTTTAATTAAGTATAAATAAGTCGTGTATAATTTGTCCATTCTATGATGCCTCAATAAACTCCACATGTGTTATTTGTACTAGGATAGGCTAGTAAGTGAACTTTCGGGATGCAGGTGAAAACAACAAGATCAGGAGCATAGATTTTATTGCAGCATGATACCGTTATAACTTCGTGAGACACATGTAATCATGGAGGAACTGCAGTATGCCTCTTCCGGATGCATCGAGGACATCAGTATTAGCGTTGACGGCATTGAGATCATGCACTGCATCAGTCAGCGTGACCGCGAGTTGACGTGCTCTGTTAAACTGTCCTATCCTGGTATGGAAGGTGATCAGACCTGCTGTAACATAGGCTGCATGGAGGCATCTATCAAAGTCCCGATTTTCGTGTCTAATAGCCGAGATTGGTTGGGCTTTAGACATATCTGCTCCTGGTCTAAAGAAGCCATGGACAAGCTCGGCACAGAAGAGGGAGTTGTGAGTAAACTCGTGGACGATTTGTTCAGCCATGAAGGCAACTGTCCATTCCTGAAGGTTCACAGGGTTCAGCCAGATGACTCCTATGAGGAACGGACCAGTTCCTCCTGTGAAGTGAGAGGTTTCGGCTCTGTAGAAGGCGATGACTGAAACCATTTGCACAATGGACTTGTAAAGATCTGGGCTAGTTTCATTTATGAGCTTCAGAGCTGCGTTTGCAGTATTCATAATGCGTTGCTTATCAATACCTTGGAAAATGTGTTTGCCTGCAGACTTAAAGGATTTTGATATGTTCATGATACCAGTGCGAAGAAGTTCATCAACAACTTCCTCATCGTCAAAACTTAAAATCACTTCGTTCTCTTTCACGGGTAAATGTATTCCGAGCATGTTTTCTACTCCTTTGAAAAAACTTGTCTTTGTAGATTCTTCACCTTCATCGAGATGTTCCTGCATTTCAAAACCAGTGAGTGCCAAGCGTTGATTCATCACGTTGACATCATAACGGAATGGCCAAAATATGTCCAGGAAGAAATTGGACAGCCCCATGGCTGCAAGTGCTTGATTTCGACCAACAAGACCCTTGTTGGAACAATCTCTCAGTGAGTTCATGTAATTCTCCCAATCGTTGAAATATAGTCCCTCGTTTCTGCTAACCTCAGTGCGCAAAGCTCGCACCTGGCCCAACCAGGATAAGAGGAAAGAAAGACTCTTGGTTGTTGCATCGCCTTCTTTGACATCTGTACTTTCCCCGATCTTTTTCTGAGGATTATCTTTCACCGACATCATTACAGTTTTATAATCGTTTGTGTCGACATCTCTCTCTTCCTTTTCCTGATTGTCTTCTCCAATAAATTTTTCGTTTAGAGCCATCATGAGCATACCATAGGACATTACTGAATTGATGTTTGATTGATAATCCGCTTCTCTTTGATTTGTTTTTTGATGATTCCTACCTTCATCACGTTGGTTAAGCTTTAGAAGGTCAGTTTTCAACAAATTCTCCACAAGGTTTGGTTTGGAGATGGCCATCATGATCATTATCGGTTCGACAAAGCTCTGTACATCGCTGTCATCAGCATCTCTTTCCTCTACCTTGATTTTCTGGGGTTTCAGAACCTGGGGCTGCATTTGTCCTCTTGTAGGTGAGTATCTGCTTCTGTAGCCCGTTAAGTTTTCTTTCAAACGCGTCAAGACAGGTTTGTTGTCTTCTGACTTCGCATGACCAATGACCACTAAGGTCGCAGCTAAAAGATAAAGCAATCTGGCCATAATCTGAAATCAGAAACCAGTGTAACTTTTAAAGAAAAAATCTTGCTGACAAATATCAAAGAGATATTACCCCGATATTTAATGGAAAAATCTTACTGACAAATATCAAAGAGATTGTACCCCGCATTATCAAAAATGATTTATCACAGGAAGATATATTGGAAAAGTAACGAGACTGATATATGATCTAATGGAACATACCGAATCTTGTCAGATACCAGGATTACTTTTACTCATTGACTTCGAAAAAGGCTTCGATTCAGTAGACAGAAATTATCACAGCAAAGTTTTTCAATTTTGGACCGAGTATTTCACATTGGATAGAAACATTCTATAATGATATTGAATCAAGAATCCTCTCTTTAAAAATAAGTCGAGGATGCCGCCAGGGGGGACCCACTAGCGCCTTACATTTTTCTGCTATGTGTAGAAATCTTGGGTATCATGATACGAAATAACAAAAACATAAAAGGAATCAAAATTGGAAATATTGAATATCTTCTTTCACAATTTGCAGACGATACCACTCTTACATTAGATGGATCTGAAAAAGGTCTCTATGCAGCTTTGAATACTTTAGAATTTTCCCACGCTTTCAGGAATGAAAGTCAATATCGATCAAACAAAACTGGTATGGATAGGATCCAAAGAGATCCCGATATAAAATGTGTAAATAATGGCATTTTGACTGGTCACAAAAATATTCTACTCTCGTCTTAGTCAAACCCAAGTAAATGCATTGAAAGATTGCAAAAAAAGATGCTTAAATTCATATTGAAAAATAAATCAGATAAGGTTTAAAGAGATGCAATCGTGCTTTACCTAGAACATGGGGGTATAAAAGCTTCAGAAAAATCATATCATCAATAAAACTAAAATAGATAAAACAAATGAACAATGACATTAAATGGACATATTTATTTAAAGATAAACTAAAAATGGAAACTCCTTTTTTTATTACAGATAGTGGCTTCATTCAACATGAAATAATACCCTACTTCTCAAATTCCTTTTGGAGAGACGTACTTTTAGACTGGTCATATTTTATATCAATGAGCAAAAAAGAAATTGTAAATGAATATACAATCACAATCTTTATGGAACGATAATATCCTTATCGGCACAAAAAACGTTTTTCTATTATGAGTGGTATAAGAAATGTGTTGATCTGCTAGATGAAGAAGGGAGACTGTTGACATGTGAAGAATTTTCCAATACATTTTCAATAAAAACTAACTTTTTAACATACGAATCGGTGAAAAGAGCCATAATTTGTTCGTCTTCCAAGCTACTCAAATTGGGAAAAACTTCTACAAAGTGAGTTTCCTTAAAATGACTGGAAAATTTTCAATGTTATTGCAAATAAATGTTCGAGAAAGACAGATATATAATGGTTGCAGTTTAGAAATATGAATAATGTTCTACCAACTAGAAATTTCTTTACAGAATTGGTTATACATCCTCACCATTCTGTCAAACAGAAATAGAAACAATCAACCATTCGTGTGGGTATGTGAATCTGTTTTCAGATTACAGAAAGAAATAGAATCATGGCTAAATTCTGTTCAATTGAAATTCACAAATAAAACTATAATTTTTTTAATGAAGGGTAAAAATAATAATCCTATAAATGCAATAATTTAAGTAGTCAAACACTGTATATACAGATGCAGCATCAATGGATTTAAACCAATTTTAAAATACCTTAAACCGGAAATTAACGTTAATACGTTTATCAAGATTTGCTTTTTTTGACGACTGAAACAGAACAAATGTTTTTTCGATTTTGGTCAACATTACATTTATTACTTGGTAGATAATCCTGTTTTGTTAGCACAATGAACTGAAAAAGTCCAATGTTGATTTGTGTATATGTTTATATGTATCTTGTTTTCCTTACACAATGATTGCTTGTATCACAAAATATGGGGGGGGGGGGGGGGGGGGGGGGGGGGGGGGGGGGATATCGACCTGCAATCATTATTGAAACAGTCACAAAAGGATATTAAAAAGATCCTCAATACACTAAATGGGAAAATACCGATTGTTGAAAACGACTGAACTGGGAATGTGTGTAACTTTTGAATATATTAATCTCTGAGAAAAAGTTTTTAAGGCTGTATGCAAAATGTTGATATGCCGATATTTTAGTTCATGCAGGTTTTTCCAAAATTGAATGAATTTTTTCCGATCTTTTTCACCTGAGAATGTACTTAATTTCTTAACTTATATGGTTGATTACCTGAGCGCAGATTGTTAATAATGTCGAGGATTAGTTATTATCTATGCATAAATCTTATTCCCTTTAAAAGGCAAAACGAACAATATCAAAACTCGTACGTCCTACTAAAGATTTACTAATTCTGAAGGTAATTTCTCAATGTCATTGTTATAAGCTTTAGGGGAGAAAACATTTGGAAACTTCATTCATCACCCCCTAGGATTTAAACATGAATAAAGGGATTATTGAAAATATCGGATGAGGAAAGCACAATCCTTACTAAAGATTTCGGCATAGATCCTTTACATCATTATCTAAAAGATTTTTATGATGTAACAAACGCTTTGACACAATCGCCGGCGCATTAAATGGTTACGCAGCATTTCATTCCTACTAACATTTCCTATGTAGAAGATAGTGAATAATCAGGTCAATCAAATGTACTTCAAAATTTGAGAATAAGATATGACATCATCGACAATTCAGGGTAAACGTTACGATACTTCTCCTATATAACCAGCAACCATGGTTACCTCGACATGATGGTCTAAAATAGACTTTGACATTGGTGGTACTTTGCCCTCCAATCAGTCACTCAATGTTCGCTACGGATATCAAGCGAATTCGTAAACGATCGGGAAAAGCGAGTGCTTCACCAGGAAGTTCCTAGCTTCTTAACAGCCACGAAATTCATGTTAACCTTGACTTAAGGACCGTTAAATGGCAAGGAAGCCGAAACAAAAAAGATAGTAAAGTATTTGTTTAAATATTTACCCCGAACAGAGGTCGGCTTCCCGATGATTCAATTCATCCCTTTACTACAGTGACATTTGGTATAGATGCCTATTTCAGAAATGTTTAAACCTATACGGGAAAGGAAAATTGTGAAATAAAACAAGTTGATAACCAATACGGCTTTGCCATCAAGATACCATGAACTTCTTAGAACCATTGAAAGAACTGTAAATAATAGTAAGAATAACTTACCCAATGTTTCTATCACTATGGCGCAACTGCAAATTATCATGATTATTATATGAGTATAAACCTTATCACACAATCTTTACAAACTATTACGCGCAAAATAGTTCACTTATACATTACAGTTACCATGATTTCAGAAAAAACTAGCTTGATAAATAGAATTTAATATGATTTTACAAAATCAATTTCAATCGTAATACCGTAAAGTTAAACATGTTCGATAGCGGAATGGATTGATCTTTCTGTTGTACTTTTTAATTTATTAGTTGATTACGCCATACACCATATTAATAATTTCCCACTAACAACGTGATGTTTGTCAATCTTTATCTTGAGATTGAAACATGTGGGAAGATAGTGTACCGGATGCTATAAACTTATCTAAGTTAAAGTACATCGCAATTGTTATATGGCTTTGGACCTCAAGATGAAGGAGTTTGGCCTCATCGATGCTAAAAGGGTAATACACATTATCGAAGTCCATAACTCCCGACGCTTCCCCATGCTAAAAGGGTAATACACATTATCGAAGTCCATAACTCCCGACGCTTCCCCATTCTAAAAGGGTAATACACATTATCGAAGTCCATAACTCCCGACCCTTCCCCATGCTAAAAGGGTAATACACATTATCAAAGTCAATAACTCTCGACGCTTCCCCATGCTAAAAGGGTAATACACATTATCAAAGTCAATAACTCCCGACCCTTTAACTGTTTAATTCTAAATGGAAGTGGAGATGTTATGCTTGAAGCCATTTGATTGGAACGATTGACAGCCAAGCAGCCATGAGCATATACCTCATTATATAAAAAAGACAGCAAAGGGAGGTAATAAAATATTCGCGTATTTAAATTTAAGTATCTTATAGGCCTCAAGCCATTGAACTAATTTATGAATTGAGTGTGGGTTGTTCGCTGTGCACATAGTCCTTGGTTTTTTCGAGATTAAACGAAAATTTCAGATGTGGACGCAAAAGTTTTCACCACCTCTGCATTTAACGCCAGAGGAAATATTCGTTGGTCCAACTAATCTATCACAAGTACATGTGCCAATAATGTTTTCATCCAACAAATGTTTTGGCGTTTAATGGAAATTCAATTTTAAAACATGATATAATGTTAACTGACAGAGAATTGAAAGACTATGTTATTATATTTTAGAATTCGCAACTTGGACAAACATAACACCTACATGTATCTACACGCACACGAGTATGAACGTGTTCCTCAAGGAATATGGCTCTTGATTTGCGGTAAAGAATGGCGAATTGCTTCTCCAATGTAGCGACAAGACAGTGCGGATAGACATTAGCTTACGTTATAGTTTTTTAATGATCTACGAACTATTATCGCCATTCTAAGAACGTACGCTATATTTTGGGAGGGAGCGTCATGAGTGGGGCCTTGAGGGAAGGGATTTCTAGGGAGTCTCTGTACAGTGTGAAAGAAGATGTCATCTGTGTTGTCCGATACTTTAAGGTCATCAGTAAACATATCGCGAAGAATTCTCTAAGAATCCCCGTTTTGATTTTTCTTTAGTCCATGTAACAGAAAGTTAGAGGAAATATATACTATATAATATACATACTATGTATGCTCTCTGTGTATATACTCCCCATATTCTTATCTACTTAATCTTTTTTCCTACTATGTTTACATGTTTTAATTTGCTGTGTTATACACATGTTCGTGTCCCATAAAGTTATTCCCGACATCCAAACTGATAAAGGGGTAAGCAAGTACTCAAAAACGTCACAATTTTCAAAATAAGTTAATTAATCTCCAGTAAATGTTGCTGTTTTAGAGAATCCCACTTTTTACAGCCCTTCAAAGACTAGCCCGTTGTTTCACCTTAAATGAGTGAGTGAGTGAGATATTGTTGAACGCCGCTTAGGCAATATTTCAGCCATTAGCGGTGAGCTCACCTTAAATGATGTATTGTAAGATGCCCTTAAAATTTGAAGTGTGCATTTAGAGAACATATATGGCATCAGATAGTGTGCCCTCAAAGCACTCTATTTAACACATTAGTTTCTTCGAACATTATACTGTGGTTAAAGTGAAGCCTCCTTCTAAAAACTAAGTGAAATTGTGTTCAAGATTTAGCTATTGACCGAGACTGGGTAGAGTTTCTTCTGTATATAATCTTGAAAACGGAAATAAATAGTCCTAAAAGTCTCCGCTTTAAAATTATATACACATGAAGCACTGTGAATTGAAATGTTTTCATGTAAGTTCCTACAAGTGTATTCTGTAAGATGATTTTCATGTCAAAGACATTTATTTAGTATTGTCATATAAGGGACATTGAGTAGGTCAGTGTTTCTTATACAAAGTGGTTTTGTGAGCAGAAAAAACGATATCAATCGCTAAAATATTCTCCTCTACAAAATTACATTTTAGAAATAATTTTCATAGCACGACAATGTGATGATCTCGAATGTTGTATCATAACGGGTTTTCTTTTGTAGTGTACAACGTCCCCGGTTATAACAATTGTTGAATTCAAAAAGTTTCCTCGATTTATTAATTTTCATTTTCATGGTAACAATCTCATTGCTCACATGCAGTCATCAAGAAGTCGTATTATTCGACATTATTTAAAAATTATAACTAGCTTTCCTTTTTCGCCCTACTATTTTCGTTGCACGAACCGACAAAAGCCACAATAGATACTCGGTGTATTTTTAGACCAAAGAGCTCCATGCTTGTGTTCAGCCACGAACCTATCTTAGAGGTCGAAGACTGATATGAAACTAGTGCAGTAAGTGCTCTTGAGAGAAATTTCCTGAATTTCACATTTGAATAATATCAGTAATTTAATAGATAATTTATACAGTTTAGGACATAAAAACTAGAGTCCTTTTACATAAAAATGTATTTTATGGCATAAAAGAAATCAATTCTATGACATAAATAACATCATGATTTTACAGACTATGTGACTGCATCCTGCTACTTCACGCCTTATGTCAACAACTGGGACGAACACATGGACCACGTCATTCCAAGTGGAAAAGTCATGCGTGGAATAGACAGTTACCATGACAACAGCAAAGGGTAAGAAACATAGCAATTTGAGTTCAACAAATTTTAGACTTTATTTTCGCCTTAAAGAATCAATCGTTACATTAGGAAACTAACACTAATGTACATAAACGTTACATTTAAAAATATTATCAGAATACGACAATCTCCAGTTTATATTTTTAAAAACCATGGGTACAAACTCCAAGACTCGCCTGTGATCCAATCAACTTATCTTTGACATCTACAACCTCAGAGAAAGCTTTACCAAATGTTAAATTCAAGACTCCCGACAGATTGTTCAATCATGAGAACTGTAAGTATACCAATGTGTATTACCTGACTATTACCTTTGATTATCTGACTATTACCTTTGATTATCTGAATATTACCTTTGATTATCTAAATATTACCTTTTAGTATGATCAATTAACACCATTAGTTCATTTATAAAAGTGAATACACTTAAAAAATATGTTTCATATCAGACTTTGATACGTATCAGATGCCTATATATTTTGATGTAAGTTAAAATATTCTCATTCAAATTATGCCAAATACACGGCATCGGCCTTAACATGTGGCAAACCAGAATTGCCGTGTCCTTTTATAGCAGTTAAAACACTATCAACATTTGTCTTCTTTACGGCCAAGGTATGTTTCCAACTTTACGATTGACTCATTGGCGTGCGCCAGCAAAACGCTCAACATTAGCCGGTTTTTCATTTTTAAAAAGTATGACCTATAAGTCCCTATTGCCACTATACCGACCCGACCTGCTTTGGAAATAGTGATTGTCAGCAACAGCTTATAATGCTCACTTAAACATCCTTGATGCACCATTGACAATTGTTGATATCTTTATTTGTTAGAAAGTATTGCAACACAAATATTTTCTTTTTCTTTTAAACTTTTGAGGGTTCCCCAGTTATTGTACAATCTCTTATGACAACATTCTAGCGCAAAAGATTCACACATAAAGAAGTTTCCCGGATTTTTTATGGAGAAGCCTGATTAGATATAATCAAAGTTAATTGTGACTTTGAAAGATATTTTATTCAGTCTTTGCTTAGGCTTCGTTGACAACAAGCAAGCCTTCATTGCAAGAGGTATTTACGTTGGCAGAAATTTCCAAATATTTTGCGATGTCAATGTTTGCCGCTAAGGGAAATCCGAGAACTGCTCATATCAAAACAGAGCTTAGGGTTTGATTTTGTGATCTGATATATTTATTACCGAAACTCAATGGAATCCAAGGTCTCAGATAAAGCTCAATGACATTTCGGGTTAAACCAATTACAAACCTTCTTTCTTGTTTTTTATCATATATATTTTATTTTATCTAAGTACATGTCCATGACAGACTCTTCTAATTGAACATTGTTCTTACACTTTTTACGGATTACTTCAACTACTGTCTTGAACATCCTGTATCAGGGTAAGACGTATAGCTGACGCTCCACTCTTCATACCCTGGGAGTAAACCCCAGCAAAAACTTCGCACCGTGTCCTTTTCCCTACGAACTTTCTAAAAATAAGCAACCAATGACTGTGCTTGAAAGGCGAGTCGGCAATTTAATATGGCAGCGCCCTTCCCTTCAAGTTCAAACCATGTGAGTGAGTGAGTGAGTGAGTGAGTGAGTCTTGATTTAACGTGGTTTGAACAATTATTCAGTTATTAAACACGTGAATGACAAGCATCCACAAGACGGAATGAAAGGCATTGTGAGAGATAGACAACAGGTTTAAGAACGACTAAGATTTAATCTGACTTCTACCCGACGACCTATCAAGCTTGGGTGCCCCTGCAAGGAGCGTGTAAGCTCCGGCTGTCATAGCTCTAGGAGTCTCCGTACCACTTAAACCACCACGGTTAGGTATTGAATTAAGTTGTGGATAATCAAATAAATTAACCTTGATGTATGATTTGCAAAATTGGACTCGGGACATTATCACTATGGTCGATCAGTGAAAAAACTTTCGATTCCAGTTTGTTTATCTATGGACGTTGCCACTAAGAGTAAGTGCGAAAGCCAACTCCTCTTACGAGAGGCTCTCTTTGGTTGGCTGAGATTTTATCGCACACCATCGCGATAAAAGTTTTTGATTGGCTGAATCATGGGTTGCGGTGCGAAGTTTTTGCTGGGGTTTACTCCCAGGGTATGAAGAGTGGAGCGTCAGCTATACGTCTTACCCTGAGACAGGATGTGTCTTGAATGACAACCGGGTTATTTAGTATATACTTGCAGACATGGTTTAACCTGAAACAAACACTTTAACTTGATCTTCACCAATAGTTTTTATCCCTACACTCGTTGCAAAAACAAGCGTTGTAATACTTTTACCAGATGTATGCAAGGCTAATTCTGGCGGATCTACATGTAGGAATATTCAATGGCGGGTTCATCCCATTCACGTACAATAGTTATTTTATAAAGTTTCAAAAGTTAGATAGAAAAGGATACAAGGTAGGGGGATGACCTTCGAATTGGAAGTGCATGTTGAAGATAGATACGGGGATTGTCCCAAAAGTATCCGGCCTGAATTGGAAACGTGTCTCAAACGCAACCATACTGTGCGTGCATGAAGAACATTCATTGACGTGTAAATGGCAGGAAAATCACGAGATGCATACTCTTCAATTGCATATTATAACTTGTCATTCAAAGGCACCCTCACATCTTTTGCCGAAATGGAGAAAAGTGGCTGCTATCAAATATCTGATTTTAAACAAATACACTCCAAAGGAAATTCATATATATATGTATATGTTACAAACATTAGGTGACTCTGCTCCTTCATATAGCACCATTAAACATTGGTGTGCTGAATATAAACGGGGTAGAGTAAGCACTCCTGGTCGTCCATCTGATGTCACCATAGGTGAAAACATTGAGGCTGTTCTTGACACAATAAGGCAAGACAGGCGAGTGACTATCAGCTGATACTCACAACATCAGTAAAACATCACTTGAACGGATTATACATGAACATTTACTTATGAAAAAGGTATCAGCACGCTGGGTCCCCAGAATGTTTTTTTGACGATCAAAAGCGAAAACGTGTCATGCTCATTCAGCAACTTCTTGACGAGTATCGCGCAGACCCAGAATCATTTTTCACTCATGTCGTTACTCAAGATGAAACCTCGGTTCATCATTTTGATCCTGAGACAAAAAGCCAAGGCATGCAATGGAAACACGGCACATTTACCACCCCTAAAAGTCGAGAGGTCATGACATCCGTTTTCTGAGACTCTCAGGGTGTAATAATGATTGATTATTTAAAGAAAGGTTCTACAATCAATGACACTTATTATGCAAATTAACTTTGACAATTACAAGAAAAAATCAAGGAGAAACGAAGGGGTAAACTGCACAAAGGTGTGTGGCTGTTGCAGGACAATGCTCCCGTTCACACCGTCCAAATTGCTGCCAGTGCAGCACAGGATTGTGGGTTCAGGATTCTCCCCCACCCTGCCTATTCTCCAGACCTAGCCCCCTCAGACTTATTCCTCTTCCATCGACTAAAAACAGAGCTCCGTGGCCAAAGGTTTGAGACTGACGATTACATCATTGCTGAAGTAGATGAGAGTTTTGGGTCTCGTGATAAGAAGTGGTTTTCAGAGTGGTTGCAGATGTTATTAAAACGCATTGCATTGAGGTTAAGGGTGATTACGTCAAAAAATAAGTCATAAACATTTGAATGTTTCTTTGGTTTTGATGGTCAGGCCGGAATTCTTTTGAGACACCCCTCTTACCCTTCAGTCAATTAGAAGGTCTTCTTTTCAATGATGTATAATACTAGAACAATACAGTCCTTTTTCAGTAGATTACCCTATGTTCCTATATGTTTTGGGACCTAAAAACATTAAGTACCGTTATGATAGCGTCACTGCCTACGAGATAGTGATTCTGGGAATGGGACGGGTGATTTGCTATGATGGTCGTATTACTGAGAAACATTATTACCACTTTGGTAAGTATTGCGTTGGAAATCCGAATACTTATACCTCCTCTAAGACGAAGGTGTGAGTATATAGCGGTCATTCCGTACATCTTTATCCGGTCAGTTTTCACAAACACCGTTCGATGTATTATAACCACATTTTGCGCACGTGGTAACCCCTACAATACATCATTAACGACTTCTAGAATTCAAACTCATCTAGTAGAGCGATGATTTTGTTTTCAGTACATGAACCTCTGATGATACTCCTGATCGAGGTCGAAAGCCGTTTTCGAATTATCAATTATTACGTTTTGCAGTGTTATTGTCCTTGAATAAGGAAAACGTCAATTTTTGGACTTAGTTCCAAATTGAAAATTAAGGACAAGTTTTTTCGGAAAAAACATTTCGAAATAGTTATCTTGATGGAGACATTGGTCACGAATGTTTTATTGAAGTTGGTCCGAGGCTCAAATGAACAAGTTATTTGAACACACTGTTACATCAAGGTTAATAAAATTTCACATATGGCTAGTCCTGAAGATATTCTTGATATTGTTTTAAGCTATTTGTAGATTATGGATCCTGGCGGGGATATGATAGTCATGATCACTTTTTTCTTATTAAATAGACTATCCATATAAAAATACTATGTATTGTGTCCCAGGAGTTTTTGACTTTATTTTGACAGCATGTTGTACTGGTTGTACGCGCTCTAATTCAACTTTATCCGCCGGAAGGCAGTAGTTGTATCTATTAATACCCATTTAAAACGACGTAACAGAACGCCTTCTCGTTGTTCAGGCCTACCTTACAAAAAGAAGCATAAACATTTCATTATCTAAAGTTTCAGATCATCGTCATATTGGCTGTTGCCAGTCACGTGACATGCTGGGTCAACCAATACGATCAGGAGTTCACTTTCCAGTGCCCGACTGGTACCTCATTGGTGCACGTGATCAGTACCCACGACAACACATTTGAAGACCGAGTTTGGGATTTTTCTTGTAGGCCACCTCCCAATCCCGAAGCACAGTTCAACAATTGTGAATGGACAAGTAAGTCGTTCTCCTCAACTTTAATATCGTCCTTCGCTTTCCTCATTTATTGGACGAATCAGTTCTTCCCCATAAACCTATGTTACAAGAAATGCACGTTCATGGCTTGATGTGTCGCTTACAGATTGGTTGCTATGAAACACAGTCTGAATAAAATCGGTCGTGTTCCAAGGATGGTTCGCTAGTTCCCGCCGATGCTTACAGGTAAAAAGTAAATATTTGAATTCAAAGGACGTGAACTGCTTTTGTTTTTCTTAAAAGAGATGTAAGGTGTTGCGGATATCGTTTTATTCCTAATTGATTGAACTACGGTACATTTCTTTTTTTTTCAGATTATGAAAACGAGTTTGACAGACCCTTGACATTCCAATGTCCACGTGATGGTCTGATCTCCGGGATTAGCAGTTACCATGACAACGGACCTGAAGACCGCCGCTTCAAGTTCTATTGTTGTGAAGTACAAGGTAATATTTGATTTTAATTTTGTAAAAATCATATCCTCATATACAAGACAATGTTATGGATGACAACTTCTTTATTCATTTTCACGACGTTTCTGGGCTACTTCCTGCCCCTTCATCAGGTGGATAATGAACAAAATTAAGTTGGTACACTATATATAGGTACACAGAAAGCCATATCCTCAAACATTTGGCGTTATGTTCCGATGAATATGCAATTAAGAAAGCTTATGCAAATAAACATATCTGGTTGAATTCTTCTTGCTCTTCTTCTTTGAACAAGCCTTCTTTGGCTCTGAACTACAAATCATATTCACTAACTACATATTACGCATTTGTCTCTTTCAATACATGGGGAAATGTTCTCATGTAAGTACATATTTGTTGTCACACAGGCCATTGCAATAATGCAGTCTTAAAATGAAGCGTATGTGTTCCGTAAAGAAGACTCAAAGTGCAAGGTGCATATTCGAATTAAGTTTAGCTTTTGGGAGGCTTACAGAAATAACTTGTGAATGATAACTTTTGAAACGACATCTCTGATTGCACAACTGACTTTGATTGCATCCAATCAGTGTTCTACATTTATAGATCAACAAACCTTCGTATTAAGACAGAGGTTTTATAGGATTTCATGACGGAGCTACCTCTGTTGGGAGAGTATGGTTCATATGCAGAATAATAACCTTCTATTCATTAACTTCCCCCGCAAAGTTAAACTCTTTATCTTTAATAATAGGCACTTCAAGTAAAGCCTTGCAAATTCGTGGTTTAAGTGCAGTGAGTAATGGATTTCAGTTAAGATTGTCCAGGTCTTACGCATTAAGTTCAAAGACCAAAAAGTGGTTTTCAAAATGTACCAAAGTTTTGATATTATCAACGATTGAGTTTTGCATGGAAGTGGAGTATAATATTATGATTTTTAGACTACGTTACTGCATCCTGCTACTTCACTCCTTATGTGAACAACTGGGATGAACACATGGACTACGTCGTTCCAAGTGGAAAAGTCATGCGTGGAATAGACAGTTACCATGACAATGGCAAAGAGTAAGAAACATAGCAATTTGAGATAAACAAAATTTAGACTTTACTTTCGCCTTAAAGAATCAATATTGAATATCAATATTATCAAATGCTATATCATTGTAAGATATACCGATTTTAAATCATAGTTACACTTTAGAGAAAATATAATAACCCCTAAAGTCCAATAACAGCAATTCTCTACCTACGTTGGATGGTATGGTACGGTATAGACCTTACATACTTTACCAGTGTCAAGCTATTGATTAATAATTAATAATCCTTCTAAACACCTATGCTCTGGAGGGGACTTTTTAATCCCATAAGTGTTACCTTTTTACGACGATACATTACATATATGGAACATTTCATGCACTGAAATAAAAATTTGCACGGAAAATTAAATTCCTTTAATATTTAAAGTATATTTAGTAACATGTTAAAATAATTTTCAACTTAACCGTTACTCGCGCCTTTGACTTTGACCTTATTTTAAAGTTTTCTTGTAATTCTAATCAATGAAATTTTCCTTTCAGAGACAGACGCTTCAAGTTTGAAATATGTGATCTCGACTATTTTCCACAGACCAACCCCTAGATATAGAAAGACAAATTGAAAATTTATCTCATCTTGGTAAATCTGCATATTTGAATCCTAAATATCCTACCATATCCTGGTGTCTTAAAGGCCTGATCTCGCACCCGTGCTTATTTACTGCTATGGTTAGCATATAATATTTTCAGCCAATGAAATTTCATTATGCATTGAGCTGATAAATCTCAAACGCAACGATCCTGCCTTCCGAATACTACGACTTCTGTTAAATGCAAGTTATTTCATTGGCTTTTACAAAGAGCAGATGGGACCAAGGTCTTGACAGAGATATGTTAGCAGCTCTGTTAAAACAAATATGCTGATGTAGCAGGATGAGTTATCTAACAGTCTGTTCTTATAATAAAATAAAGTGATTCTACCATGGCCAATCGCCTTTGTAAAGATTTGACATTCTAATTACCATTGCAATAGGCGTTGCACATGAATTTGAAAACTCACTTCGAAGTGAGATAACCACCTCTAGTAAAAGCAAAATTGTATACAAACACATATGGAAAGGCAATATTATTTCAACAGCAACTTTAATTTGAATGAACCTTCGGTTGTCTCCCAAAAGCCGCATCTGGATGTCACGTGAATGCAACAAGGCACATGAAATTATGTAACATGAAACATGGCAAAACAAAGTTTTTAAAACATTTTTTTTAAGTTTCCAGAAAATAGTTTTTGAAAATAAATATAATTGACCGCTATATTGATAATATTTTCATCTGAAGAGATACCCAGTCAACAAGTTGCTAAAGATATACGAGACCAATATATTCATATCGCAATATTGAAGAAATATTCGCTATGTTCTTCAAACTACGCCGCTTGAACTGATATTAAACAAATATCTTACTGAGCATACATATCATATACGTAGCTTGAGCTTCAGCTAGCGTCAAATACATTTACTCATATCTTCTAAGGGAGTTTTATGTGCTTGACCTCACGAATTTTTGCAAAGAACAACGCACATGAAATATATTGCAATACATGTTTAACACATGTGTCAGAACATTATTAAGAAACCAAAACTAAGAGGTTTGAAATTTGTTAAAATAAAATCAACATGGACAATGCAGCAACGAGGGCAACATGGCTCAATAGTAATACAGCAGCTTTCTCCTTGCGTGGGAATAGAGTTCTTTTTATTAATTACTTGAAATATCAACTTCAGGGTCATGATTTAAATTCCCTTCTGTACCATATCCTCAAATATTTTGTTTTCCACAGTTACATCAGTTTATTTTTATGTGGCCTTTTCATATATTAAGTGCTTTATATAAACATACACCAATCGAAGGTAAGTTGTCCAGAGGAAAGGTCTATATCAATTAACAGAATAAACACGCAAACAACAATATAATTAAACTCATATGTGATTAAAAAAATTCGATGAATGCAAAGTCCCTCCTTTACTTCAGCTTTTCAAGACTCTTTTGATCTTTTTGGGACTTTGGACCTATGGCAACTCCATCTCTTCTTTTCGCCTTTTTAAAGTTTGTGTCTGTATTTTCCAAATCAATTTCATGAACACAATATTTGTTCAGTTTATCAGACAAGAAACGCACCGTGCACCACGAAGTCCCAGGCGATGATGGCTTCTCGACAGCGAAGAGCTTGTGATGGTCTCTAGCCATCTCCATATACGTCATCAGATAATAGTTCCTGGGGATTCCTTGGACACCCTGGAGACCCCCTCTGAAGTCTATCCTTAGCCTGAATCCATCATAAATGCTGATGTCCTGAGATCTGCTGTTTGGTATTTCTGATAAATTTTCTTGGTTCCTTAATGTCACAACTTCTTCAACCCTGGCCTTGTCGACAAGCTCAATCCAGAGCTTCGGGTAGCCTGTTTCTGACTTTCTCCGTCCTTTGAAAACTAAGATAACTGCAAGTGATCGAGTCCCGAACATTATCTCTGCTTCCCGTTCCAACTGGGGCCTGTTATCCAAACACCTCGTTTTGACAACAGCAGCGCAGCATCTGTGATGTAAAGGATGACACCTTCGTTAGATCTTCTAAAAGTAACACTCTAAAATCAAACTTAAGTATTGAGTATTAGAAACAAACTACATCTGCCAAAACCAACACACAAATAAAATCATTAAACACTTGAGCAAAGTACAAAGAAAAACGAAGATTACAATCTGAGGACCAAGCCCCTGGATATTCTGACATCTAAGTTGATATCACTGACTCAGAAGCACACATGTTTTTGACAAAAGAAACACAACTTATCTTTTGAGGAAAGTGACCATGGTGTTTTAGACCGCTAGATATAAACACCCTGATAAATGAGTTCTTCAAACATCTTCAAATTAAGATAAATGGAACTTATGTAAGTTTTCATTTAAAATGAGAAACATAATTTCAGTAGACTTTGATAAAGTTAAACCAAAATAGCATTAAAAACACAATCTAGTTTGGCCTTTATGTACATCCCCAAATGCCAAAGTAAGTTTTAATGTAAATCAGAAATCGGTCATATATATCTACAAAAGCAGGTACCATACATTTCATCAACCTATAAATAGGAGAAAATAATGTAACAAAACTGTAAACAAAACGTTTTTATCCACATCAAAAGACGATTTGATGACGAGTTGATATCCATCTTTATTCCACTCATAATCATACCCTCGCAGTTGTTGGACCTCCAACTTAGCCACACCATTATCCATGGTGACCTCTGTGTTTGGTTCCATCAAGTGGACCTCCATGCGCTGATCCATCTGGAAGGCAACCAATGTGGTCTCTTCGGTCTCATCCGGGATCTTCTCGAAGGGCAGTTTTACTGTTACCGGCTTCTTCAAGTTGATGTTATTCGTATACAGGCAATCAGTTAGTTCTACAATTGAGTTTTCCTCTTGTTTCTTTCCTTCAGCGTATTTGGTCCTCGCCTTTCGGTCTGGTGGTAAGACCTGCAAACCAATTAATTACATACTGGCTTCAAAACATCGTGCTTCATCAGCATATGTTCATGTGTGAAGCTCCTACAAATACTAAACCATTTAATCCTAATCTTTGACACTATGGGCATAATCTTTTACTATCTTGTTTTGGCGTCTAGGGTCAAATCCAGTCTCGAACAAATAAAACTCCTAAAGACAGTATATTACAATTGACCTTTCACCCCTTTCAACTAACTCCCTAATACATACCTGAAGTGCGATTTTTTGGTCTGCATCAACAGCGCCTTCAGGAATACTCAGTTCGAGTTTACTGGTTTCCTCCAATCGAATGTTGGTTCCACTAGGCGGGATGCTGAAAGTCTTTTTCTCCACGGCAGACATAATCACGAAATATTCCACATGCATCAAAGACGTCTGGAATTCAGCACAAGCGATCTGTTGGAATATATTGCATAGCTACTAATACTTACTAAAAAAAGGTGATATTATTACCTATTTCATTTTGTTAACCGCAGAAATGCATAGGAAAACATAATATGAAACTCCGAAATTATTTCTGATATTTCTTTCCACGTATACTATATTTTAAAGAGGAGATTCTACTTAATGTTATCTATATTCCCTAGCAGTAATATTCGCAACACTGTTATATAGGAATATTTATTATTTTGAGGAAAATACTATTGACATCTCATAGAGTGTTGCTGACAGGGAGTTTTGTAACACTTTTTCTACAACTGAGATATTTCAGTCTTATACAACTAACCTAGTGCATAATAATATTCATAGTTTGATACAAATACATTTTGCTTACATATCCAACTGACTTGTGCCTTGTATGAATTATGTGCGCAACCCACGGATGTAGAGTCTTCAATACTCCTAAGAGATATCGTCTTCAAATTTCCCATTTTCTAATTGTTTAAATAAAATTGTACTTATCGACTGTATATTGAATAAGTAACAGATAAAATACACGACAAATGTTAGACGCTGTTGATCACCTATTAGAGATTTTACAATGAAAAAAAACCCTGGAGGTTTCGAAATTTTAACCCCAGGTCATTTCCAAGAACTGTAATATTTTTCAGATAACTGTGTACTATGAAACTAGATAACATTATTCATAAAAACATTATTTCATAGAAATACTTATACATCGCTTCTTACATTTTAAGATAACATTATCGGTTTCCCTTGTACATGTTATGATGTTTCAAACTGATAAGAAAACACGTCATATTTGCACTTATATTGGAAAGTAAGAGATTAAAATTTTTGGATGCTGTTGCACATTTCTACAGATCAGTCCACCTTTACCTTTAATTTCACCTCTGTCGTTAACCACTCGCCCTTCACCTTCAACAAAGACGTCACTTTGTGTCTCTTGGAGATCTTTCCACTGATTGTCACAGACACTTTTGCCTTCTCCTTCCATTTGAAACTTGGTGTTCTGAATTTGAAGATGTCGGAAGCAAACTGGCCGTCATTTTGAGCTTGGACCTCTTCAACTAGGTCATTTCTGTCCTCGGTGGAACACCGTTGTATATCGCAGTTGAGGATGTCCCGAGCATCAAGCTCGTGGAATGTCACCGTGACCCCGATATCGGTGAACGTTCTAATTAGTGGAACTGGTTTCGGAGTTGGTTTTCTTTCGACGATATCCTCATCGCTGTCGGATTCACTTTCATCGGAGGATTTCTTTCCACTGAAATGAATAGCTCCAGTTCGATAAATATCACTATTTGGAATGACTCTAACTGATTCTAAGGATCGTACAAAAATACACAATGGATAAAGTTATTGGAATCTAATGCCTTTTGTATAGGAAAAAATATCTTTTCCTGACTAGATGCCCTAATCCCAGGAAAAGGATGATATAAAACCATTATGCTTGAAGATGCGGTAGATTATAGCGGCGTCTAAGCTTGTACAATGAAATAGAAGTTACGCTATAGATAAAGGGGAGGTCTCTAAACCGATATGCTCGTTTAAGGGGGCGTTATCAACACCCTCAAATTTATTTTACAACAAAATAATATATTAATATTATTTCCTTAAACAGATCTAGGGTATATACTCATTATGCATCATTTTTCATAAACATTTATGTAGTGAGTTTATCTTTATATATATTGACATTCGTATTAAAATCAATGTAATTGAACAGTTTGCTATAGTTTGATAAATATTACGGTCAATTGTTAAACGAATGTAAAAACGTCGAGACAATAAAGGATAGAGAGGAATATGAAAGTTAACCTTGTCGGCTTCCACGAATCTAATTCAGGAACCATGCCTTCAATACCGTTACCCATGATGCGGACCTAAAACAACAACATCAAAAACATTCAAATAATCAATAGACCTAAAACAAACAACATCAAAAACATTTAAATAATCAATAAATCAGAATCATGGAAATCGATAATTTGTTAATAATTTTTGTTAATAAAAGGACCTTATGCTAGCCAGCCCAAAGGAATATTTATTTATTTGTATGATTGTTTTCATCTCGCATATTTGTTTAATTGATACCCCATGTTAAACAGTTAATTGTTAGGGTGTATATAAGATAATTAAATGTAGTTGTATTAATCAAAGAACCATCTTGATGTTTGACGATTGGTTGTTATGCTGGTCAGCGAAATGGGTAGGGTTAATACTAAACGACCTTCCGTGTGATACTACTTCAACCATAGGTGTGATCGTTTCGTAAAAATAAATCGAAAGCGATTTTGTTACCAAATCGTTTACGAGTTTAGTGAATCACTCAATGGGAGGATGATTAGTATCCTGTTTATTGCTACCTTGCAGTTCTCAAACGTAATAACGGGTTACTGAAGCTGATTTTCTCGCGTGTCTAGTGCCATTGAGACGTCGGTACTATCATTTTGACGTCACAACTGCTATTGCTCTACATCATTCATGCAGCGGTATTAAACTAGATCAATATTATCATTGAAATAAAGCATAGAGGATATTTGACGATTCACGTCAAATACAATGTATACGTCATGAAATAAGTAGAAATTTTATTTTCACGTCATGCGCACTTAACGACAATAGTTATCCACGGTATTCGACGAGAAATGTCAAATGTTCTTTTTATGATATGGCCAAACACGTTGCAAATGACCCTAAATTTTTAGAGTGACCAGATCGCCTCGATAATCACGATCTTCAAATGACGTCATTCCCTAGTTTCATGATGTCAAAGATGACGTCATATGATTGATATTGTTGTTTCCACTGAGAAGAATACCTTGTTATTAAACTCACTGTAGACACGATTTTTAAAACAAATAAACCACGTTTATACCTTTTAACTATTGTAAAATGCATTATCTTGCAGTGGTCAACAATTACATTGACTTGTTTACCTTTAATAGTATCTATTTCACACATTCATGTAGTGATGTTTTTTTTACAAAGAGAAACTTACCTTGTAACCTTTCTCGCGGGTTGATTTGGTTACGTGATTATCCGGTCTCAAGGTATTCTAAAGTCTAAGCTGTTACTGATTTCATGTTTAACTGACCTTTGACGAACTTTGACTAACCAATGAAATGAGGGCAGGAAGTCAGTTGTGAACCAATCAAACACCATATTCTTTGGCATCTCGATCGCTGTCACATGTTGTCGTTAGTCCAACATTTGTCTATATTTATCCTTGAAATCTCTTTTGGGGTTTTCGGATAATGTCCTTTTGCACAAATGAACACACAACATACAAATATTCCGTCAACAATAACTGCACAGAGTTGATATATTCTTCAACATAATTCACTGCAAAGCACAGGTACCAATCGGATTTTGACGAGGTGCCCAAGAACGGCAAAATAATCGCATTGACTCGCTATTCGAAGTGCTCGGCAAGCTCGCTTGCGCGACAAAGAATAGGTTTGTTATGTTCGCTGGATGTTATAACGGACACCGAGACGTATGATATTACAGCTAATTTTAGCTAGATTGACTTTTACATTTGTTCTATATAACTACCTTTTCCGCATGTCTTATTACTTGTATAAAGTGGTCCCTCGCAGCACATACACACTTCAACAGCGCTATTGTCTCATTATAGCATTACCGTAGCTCCTCAAATAATACATTTTACTTTAATTCAGCAGATTTTCATACACGACACCAAAATGTGACAAGACCCTTCGAGCTACAACGGGAATAAAACTGTTACCATATTATTTTACACTGAAACGTAGTTAACTTTTGAACACGGTTGCTAATTAAGGATCCACGTGCCCTTTCGACGTTAATACGATAGGCAGACATTGATCAGTCAGCACCCTTTCTTTGGGCGAATCAATCCGACTCCCGGGGCTATTGGATATCGTGTTTGATAAGCTATACGTTTTTCAAAGGAGTATATACATTCTAATATCTTCTTGATGTTAACTTGACTTGTGAGGATTACACATGAATATAACAGATAATTCTGAGAATGATATAATACCAAGAGCGTGATATGCTACACGGCTACTACAACTAATATTGTTATTCTACGATATTCACATGATCACGTTTATGCCTTTATAGATAAAAATGTTTCGGCCTGACGGACAATGAACACAGATAGAAGGAAATTATCCCATTGAATCATTGACGTGTGATGAGATTGTATGTCTAAACAAATCAAGATAAATACATATATATATATCTTCCTAGGTCACCAGTTGCATGTTTTCCCCCACAGAGAACAATAGTTTCATGCCTGGCTGCAAAATTTCAATGAATGAATTTATTACACGACTTATGTATTATCTACTACGCCATAGTAGAAACCCGAGCTATTCTTATTCATGCAGTAATCTTAAAAGATTATTTCACAGTTAAATACATGCTTCAGTGAATACAGTCAAAAGAATGATTTGTTATGATCGTGATTATCAGCCCAAAAAGTCAATAGACCTAGCACTGAAGGAATGATGCCATTACACAGGGGGTAAGGTGATATTGGGTTTAACACCGCTTTCAAGAGTATATCACTTATATCGCGGCTGCTAGTATTATTGGGGGGAGAAAACCCGCAACATTATTGTGGCTATGCATTGCGGTAAATTGCGAGCATCGGCTGGAATTAGCGAGCCATGGGTGGTACCGCACTTAAATTAATTGTGGCATTGAACCCCAACTTTGTCTGACTGTAGAACAGTTCACTACTGCAGACAAAGTTGCCGAGCCCCTGGCGCGATTCAAACCACAGATCTCTTGATCCGAAGCCGAACGCGCTGACCACAAGCAACTCCCCCCCCCCCCCCCCCCAAACTCAATTACAAAGCAATTCTTATACAGTGAAACAAACTATTTTTAAGCAGCTGTGGACTTTTAGCTATTGTGGATTCTCGTCTATAGACCCTGTGATCCATTGATTCCTGTTGATGCTGCGATGATATATATAATAATTATAATAGGATGCTTGATGAACTACAGAGTCAATTGCGCAATGATATTTATGATGAAATAGCATTCGAGGCGCTTCATGTCCCGTTTACTAGTTGTTAATGACAGTTTTGTTATCGGAAGTAATGTTTTTCCAATCATTTGCAATCAACGAAACTGGGATAATATATCAACAATGTGTTCTCAAGGAAAAAGTTTAAAAGTATGTTTGGGCAAGTGCTACACTGCGTTATAACTAACTAGCCAAAGAAACCAGGGTCTACAAAGTTATACATGTTCGAAGCTCTCTCTCGGTGCAAGGAAGGTCGTAGACGCAGCATAGGAATAGCTGTGTTTTTTCGTTCTTAAAGAGCCACTCCGTGAGTTGTTGGAGTCATATATGCTAAACTTTATCAATAGTGTCATTTGGTCGCAAAATATCGACAGTTACCAAAAAGACACATTTCAAAGCTTATCGGTATTTTACAGTGACAATATGGAGGTAGAACGTCGCAATTATAATCGAAAACCGGCCTCAAATAGTCAAACGTAATTTTGAAGACTTATCTAAAACAGCCAGGAGGGCAGTTAGAAGTTGATAGCGTTTGTTAGGTTATATAACAAGACTCCATGTATATTGGACGTGATATCTATACCTCTGTGCGTTAAAAAGGCTTTTTTTTAGATTTTCATGGAAAACCAGTATTTGTCATATATATGTCTTTTGGACATGAAAAGTTAAGATGTTTTGATTTTATAGCACTACATATGACATCTAGGTTCATATCAAAGGTAAATAACATGTTATGAAAATCACGGAGTGGCTCTTTAACGTGACACAGAGTTTGTTGCATGGTTTTAATGTGGCTTTAGAAAGAGCCAAAATACCTTATGACCTTATAAGTTATAATCGCCTCCCTTTACTCGTTTCTTTATCTCTTGAATGCCAAATGTATTATCTTTTCATTTTTTCAATCATAATCGGGAAACAGCCCTATAAAGTTCAAGGTGACTTCTTCCATTTATTTTACGAGGCCACTGTGTATGTTCCTCATACATTTGCCCTTGAGCAATATATTCGGTTAAGAATAACATTATTAACGATAAATCAGATTTGAGACCGGGTATCCAAATATAAACTCCCGCCTTGGTTTTCGAAATTCTTCATAATAGTTCAAGTAATTGTTTTTTTACTTATCTATACATATATATACACACTCACACACACATATATATATAGTTACAAAGGTCTCACGCGCTGTAGATATCATTTTAATGATGACTGGATGCGTCGCATTTCGACTTGAAAACAAGTCTTTTGACTGGATACGTCGCATTTCGACTTGATAACAAGTCTTTTCAACATCCAGTCATCATTAAAATGATATCTACAGCAAGTGTCGTCTGAAGTATTTTATTTTCAAATATATATATATAATGTTATTGTAAAATTATGTACATAATCACATTAACATTTGCTAACAAGCGATTTCTGCCATGATGGACATTCAAAGTACATTCATATATATGTTTATTCTTCCTTGTTCCTTTTATTCCTACTGCGGTGAACTTACATCGCTGCGTACCTTCATTCAACTGGAACGAGTACGTAAACTGTATTGTAAAATCTATTTCAAAGAATTGCACGTAGAAATATCATCAACACACGTTTATTACTAAAATGATCCACTTTCGGTGGTACATGATTAAAGAAATATAACGTTTTAATATGTACGACAAGATAACTGCATGCATCAAATATATCAATCAAAGTGCTTACAAACAGTCCTTATGAACTTTAAAGTTTTTTGAGAGTTGAACTTTTACTTGTGAATGTTTGCAAATACTAGACAAGGACAAATAATATTCTTGAAACATCTGCAAAGTAGTGACATTTAAATGCATAAAAACCCATCTCCAATCAATGTGAATCACATAAAATACAGAGCTCTCTTCTCTTCGGATATTTTGCCATCTGTCAGTTCAAGTGTTAGTTTGTGATTGCAAATTCTAAATTTTAGGATTGGTTTAGAGATGTCTTTTGATAAGAGTAGGTATTTTCAAATTGTGGAGAGCATTTCAGAATTAAGTATAATAAAGTCCTTTCGAAGAGTTGTCTATATCGCTCATCCATGATTTTGTGAAATTATCTTTAAAAATATGATCTACGTTACAAATGATCAATGAGTTTGAATAACGATGAGGATTATCAAAAACATCCGGAATTCTGGGCTTACGTGTACAATGATAAAACGTTTTGTTCAGCAGACCAGGAAGCCTAAAATTTGACGGGATTCGAACGCCGCATGAATCTATGAGACTAACAAAGGACCGAACATAATTCATTGTAACTCCACTCAACACGACAATTGTTATTTGACAAGATTTTATTTGAATAGAGATCACGACTACTTTATCTAGCCAGCTTATCATCATCTAATTAACAGCAATCAGAAGTAATCAATTGAACTTTGTAGGGCCTTCAATCATCTTTCAACTCAAAATATCATATCCTGTACATTTACGCTGTTTCTTGTATCAACTACTCCCAGCTGTAAAAAATAAGTGCATCAAACGTTAATTGCAAAAAACCATCTCTTGTATGTATATCTTTGCCTTCATGGAATCATGTGTATCACTTGCTAGATAACGGTGTTAGTATCTACACCGAAACGTCGGATTTGATGCATTAAAGAAGTTGACTATCGATAATGATTTGTTCTTTTTCATCAATCCAATTCTAAATTGCCTCTTAAAGGACATATCTTAATTGTCCAAATCGATTCAATTGAATTATCATAGAAGTTATATTTGAGACGAGATGCATGTCCTTTTCAAATCTCAGAAATGAAATATAAGATCCATCTATGAATCACCCTATGAATCACTTAATGTCCTTTTCGGATACTTCAGAGTTGTTCTTTACTGCCCTTTGTATCGCTTTTTCAATCTTGAACAGCTTGACATTCTTCAACGCTCCCTTGAACCTTTTCAAAGACTCTTCAACGTCTGTCTGTGACTTGACCCAATCCTTCAGGAGTTTAAAGTTGGCTTGTCGATGGCTGTGACTACTTTGACTAATATTGTCGAAGACATCCGCCATCCCAAGTTGCACAGAAAGCTTAAAACCATCATCAGACCCCATCTTGTTAGCAATTATAAAAAGACTGGAGTCATTCAATGCTGAAAAGTAAATTCAACGAATTCAAGGCATATTTTACATGACATTGGACATCTTGCAACAAATGTTACTAAAGACATTCAAAAGCATTACAATACAATACTCATCATAAAATACAATGTTATTAAATCAAAATCTATCAACGTGTTTAAATCTATTGGAAATTTGAAGTTAAAAACTCAAAATTGAGCATAGACTCCGTACTTTAAGTTGAAATTCTGAAGTCATTTAAATCAAATTTTTAGGTAAAGAAATAAGGCTATAATTCTTTACAAATATTTTATTAATAATGTTATTAATTATTCAATTTGCTTTAAACCAGCGAATCTTTAAACAAGTACTCCATAAAACTAATTGATAATAATCACAAAGTAAACAAAGTAAAAAAAAAAATCCATAATACCTTTACATTCATCTGACACCGACCAAAGCGATTTCGCAGACCCGATGGAGTCTACTGAATCTTTACGTTGGAAACTTGCACCCCCTACAGATCCGTCATTCCCTATGGACGTCAAAGAAGCAAACCCAGATCTACTGCCCATGGACAGCTGGTCTCCAACAGCTGCAGCTGATCCAGACACAAAAGAGGAAGATCTGAAGCTGTACTGGACAGCTTGACCAAAGCCCTGGGTGTCAAACTGGACTGAATGAACACATTCTCTATCGTGATAGAAGTTTATGATGCCCAGACGACCTCCTGCCTCCCTCATCTCCACTGGGAATATCTTGTGGTTGTCATCAGAGACTTCAAGGTAGGAGATAAGGTAGAAGCCTTTTGGAATGTTCTTATCACCTTTAATGTTCCCAGTGATCTCGAATGTAAGCTTGAAGTTGTCCTTGACCTTGATATCACCTGAACGGCTATTCGGAAGTTCGACAAGTCCTTCTTCCGTCCGCATTTTTACAGTATGGTTTACGTGGACCTGTATAGATAGCAATAACCATGGAATAAGACAAGGATTGTTTAAGTTTAAGCTTTGTTAACGCAATTAATACTATTAATGGTTTTAAGGCCGTTTCGCTGTTATAAGTTTCAATTTGACCATTACTTCCATTACAACATGTTTTGAAATGCCTCCGAAAGGCATAGCTCACACCAGTTTCCATCACTGGATAATTCAAGCCTTCCTGCATTCCCTCCACATTCCTTGTCGGCTCTTCAGCTAACCTAGCATTGAATTTATATTACAATCAGATATCTTCTGGTTACTGCTGAGATGCATTCAAAACACCAATTCGGACCCAACCAGCAAGGTTTAAATTAGTCATTTTTTTAGACTGGCGCTATACAAATTCGGTGGAAATTGCAGGTAACGTACTGATATAATTTGTTCAAAACAAATTAATTAAGGCTAATAATTGCAGATTTTAATTTATAAATTAAACAATTTCAAAATCTAACCTTGTCTACCAACTCGACCCAGACACGTGGAAATCGGGCACCTGCCATCAGTTCCCGTTCTCTAAAGACCAGAATCTTGGCAAGGGAGTTCAAGCCAAACAAAAGCCGGACGTCGCTTTTCATCGTCATCTCATCGTTCGCGGCACTTTGGTGGACCGTAGCCGCAAAATATCTGAAGAAACATTACTGGCGTGATTAACCATTCCCTCCCCATCGAGATTACTCAAATATGTTCTTCTTCGTTCCCTCTTTTACAAGTCGAGCACTTTCTTGACTGGATAAATTCTGTCAGTATATATTATCCAAACATCGACGTTGTTTCAAATCGAGAGTTTTTCCATAACCGCTGAAAAGACTAGAGTTCCTTCATATGTGCGGTGCCCCTTTATTCCTTACTTTACTATCAGTTGGGGATGGACGAATATGATATTTTGGATAAGAACAACAACGGAATCTTTGTATAAAGTGATGAGAATCAGAACTGTCGGTTTGGGGTAACCGAGAATGCGCAGTATGCATTTTCTTCAAAAAATTCGGAGACCGGTTCCGGTTGGCAATACTTCACATCACGGATACATTTAACTTTTCCTCCAGCAATATATTGGTTAACACCCCCTCTGACTGAAGTAATGTAAAGAGCATGTGCACATCTCACAGATGTAGAGATATGTCTTCTAAACGGTTACGGAGACAAACCGTAAGCTCAGTTTGAAACAAGGTACGTCGCTGAATGCAAACTAACTTTACAACTAATCAGGGTACGTCATTACTAGCTATGAAGGTGATCCAATTGTAACAGACTACTAGGGAACAAGATACTTTGGTAACGTCTTTTGGGAGATGCTGTTTCCCATGATATTGACATGGTGTTGAAAAAGATTTGTTAAGAGTTTCCAGGTATGATAACTACGATTTATGGTTCCCTCGTCCAAAATGAGCCCTTACCTTTTTAAATACACAATTAAGGAATTAACTTGGAGATCATTTATCAATTTCGTAAAATCACCTTTTCTATATCGTTGCATATCATTTCCTGGAGGATTCTCATCTCAATTGTTTCTGATGATAAATTAGTGGTGACTCAACTGTGTCGGGAAATAACCTACCCACTAAAAGACTTGACAGCCAGGTTACACATGCCACCAGATACCGAAAACATGGTGTCCCTCTTCATCATCTCAACGTCCTTACCAACCATCCGGAAGAGTACAAGAGTTGTCTCCCCATCTTTGGATTTCGTTTCAACCGGAAGTTGCACATTCACAGGTTTCTTGAAGGTCAAGTCCCTTTCGCTGTCGCCGAAGAGACATTCAGTGACTCCGACAACACTCTTGCAGAATGGGTTGGCTCCATGTAAGTAGTTTTTAATTGCTGTTGGATCTGGCGGAATTATCTGATGAAAGAAATAATATATTTTACAGGCTTTGATGTTGTTGGAGCCATCTATGTCAAACTTTATAAATGATGGCATTTAAGTACCGGATGAATGTGAAAATAACTTTCTTTCATTGCTAATCAGTTCAGTAGAAAGACAATAAACAGTCACTTTTAGGTTGAATCTCATAATGGCGCTCCTATGAGAACACTTTATGTTTTTTTCTTCATTTAAGCAGACTCAAACGTAAAATTTGTTGGTAGTGTTCGGTAGATAACATTAGTATACATGTAAATGGGACGTAGAATTTCAATTTCCTTAAATTTATATGGCGTTTTTTCGATAATTATTTGTTATCAATTATCTTCTTAAACAAACCCGAAAATCAATGTCTTGATCTTTATCGACCGCTCCTGCTGGAATATCGACTTCTATCTTTGATGTCTCGTCGACTTTGACCTTTGCCCCAGCTGGTGAAACCTTGACCTTGGCAAACTTGACACACCCAATGATGACAAACTCCTCGATTTGTCTAGTTTTGAAAACTGCCTTGCATCTCTGAAAAAAGTAAAATGAATTTCAATCAGAAGTATAAAGCAAGTCATTTCTAATCCTACCAGTACATAATAACAATAACAATAATGACAATGGTATCGCCCTGTTTCCCGTCTATCTTTTTGTCAGTAATACCTTTATTTCGAACTGAACAAACATTATTACTGTTGTAATTGTTTCATATGCTTAAAGGGGCAATAGCACGATAAAATGTGATCTGGAGAAAACGAAACTGAATGTGCAAGTGCAAGACAAAATCTTTGAAATCGGAAGAAGCAGTTTAATAACGAACGTACCATGATCGGTTAAGCTATGCGAATCAATAACCCTATCTCAAATGATTAAAGGGTTCAAATGTCAACCAAATGTTTTTGATTGGTACGTATCATTTCCTTTTCGAATACGGATGATAGCGTTGAGTATAACATGTATAACATGACCCTCTGAATGCTTTTAAAATAAAATAATATTCATTGGTTAATATCTACAGAAATATATCTTTCCAAAAGCGTGCCACTCCCAGTTTAAATATAGATTTTCATGAAAAATCTTACCCTTCCAAACGAAGTTTGAAATTCTGCACCCGCCGTCTCCCATTTACCGTCAATATTTCTCTTGACCATGACCTTGTGTCGTTTAGGAGATAAGTCCTTTCCCAAGGTCACGGTCACAGTGACGTCTGCCGTTGTTTGTATCTTTGGTCCTTCAACTTCGTAAATGTCACTACATATAAATTCACCCTTGTCTGTTGGAATATTCTTCCAGTTCTCGTTCCTCTTTTCAACGGACCATTTGCTAATTCTATTCTTTAGAAGAATCCCTGCGTCCTCCTTTCTTGAGAAGTTTAGCTGGATTCCTAAAGACTTCAGGTTCATGTTTTTCCAGCTGTTGTCTACCCTTGGTCCACTTCCGTCACTTTCCGAGTCCGTGTCCGATGAAGTTTCATGTTCCTTTGCTCTGTTGGATATTAATACATCATATGTACGAAGATGAATACACGACTCAAGTGTGTCGTTTGACATTTATAAAAAAAAACGTGTCAATATTTGTCTTGCCCGCGTAAGAGCGAGGTATATACATGCAGTTAAATTTATAGTTTTGAACACTATGACAGTGGGTATGATTGAAAGATATATTGAATGTTTTCATAATGAATGAAAAACAAATTAAGTATCAGGGTTAAATTTTGACGATATGATAATAATCATTTTTGGACCACGGCCCAAATATTTAATAAAACTACATCCTCAAACGATCTCCGTGGTTTCAGTACATTCCTTACATTCCGAAACATATAATACTGCAATTCCATTCAATTCATCAAATATATGATCAGAGAAAAGTACAGTAAAGACGTTATCTTATAACTTCTTTTTTGAATTTATTCCACTTCTGAATTCCCTTAAATGACTGATGCATTTTAGAATTTATTTTCTGTTGAATAACTTACCGAAATTCAAGTTAGCTTAGATATTTTGATTTTCGCTTATATAAGATGAACATTTTGAATCCAAACAAAGGCATACTTATTTCTTCAATGATACACAGGAGATCATACTGCATGGTCTGAATAAACACGTTCATATATCCTCCATTGATATATAATAACCTTCTACATTTGACACATTTTCAACATTTAGATTCAGATAAATTTCAAGAATAAATACAAAGTATTTTTTAATACTTACGGTCTTCCTTCTAACGCGGGCATCATTTCATTCCCCATTTTGTACACGAGAAACGGCTGAAAAACTATAAAGACCATTTTCAAATCTACCTTAGAATGATTTATCATCATGATTAATCATATCATAGTGCTTGACAATAAAGCTTCACACCTCATCGGGTTGATATAAGAAATAATATAAATGTATGACCAACCTCTTAGTTTCTTTATCTTTAACTTATTCTGTAATAAATTTTGTGTAATCGTATGATCCTGCTGGACACTAAAGCTTCACATCGCATTTGATTGATATGTATGACCAAATCTATTAGTTCGTCTAATTTATCTTTAAACATTGGATAGAGTGAAAGGCATTAATCTAAATGTGTAAAATCACATTTTCAAACATTTCTCTTTATGTTTTATACAATGTCATTAATGTTTTTTAGTATTTCAATGAGTGCAATTTTTAACATTGAAGCAAATTATGGTCAAATCATCTGTGAACATCCGAAATAATGCACTCTTTGAGAGAAATTTACAGAATTCTTACGACACAATCTGAAGACGGAGTATGAAAATATTCCCGTAACCCTTCATTAACGCTCTTTCATTAAGGCGACGATGTGGTTGCACCCAAGTCATTTTGAACTGTTGTGGAGTTTTCCAATCATTGACAAGCCTTGAGATCTTGATAATTACTATGAAGCTATAACACTGTGTGCATATCGTACCCTGTCAGTGTCATATCGTATATGTTTAAATTGGTTCATGACTATCCACTGAGTAGTCCAGAGGCTCTGAATCCAGATGGTCAATGTTCCTTAGTGCATATGTTCAGACCTACACACGACCTATTTCAAGTCCGTTAGGTCTTTTAGATAGCGTTGGCGGTGGTCTAACGAAACCGGATGTGAGCCTTAACACAGCAATGAAGAACTTGTGTTTACCTCATATGACCTCTACTGCATCATATTAAGGTTTTTAGATTTGGTGAAAGAGGCCTGGAAAAATGTAACCTTGTGTACATATTCATTAGCTCATGGGAATTCTAATTTATAGATTTTGCGAACCTGTCACCCCTATTATGGGCCACATGGACGACGCCCTAAAAAGCTACTTTCAATTTCGTTTCTAGAAGCAAGAGGCCTAGAAAGAAGCACGCTTTTTCGAAAATAATATCTTCAAATTTCCCCAGATATATTAGCCAAATTAGATATATGCCAAATGTGTTATCGTCAGTGGGTCAAACGTATCATTTCTCAACCTGGTCATCCGTAGTTGTAGAAGAAAATATCATGTATGTATGTATCAAAAGTAATGGGGGCCATTTTTGTGTGAACAACTTTCAATCATTTGAGGTAAGGATTTGGAATGCCATTTTTTAATCGAACATATTACGTTTATTATCATTATTTATTATTATATTTAGTTTTAGAACCGGTTATTTTGTTTTAAAGACATTGTCATACAATTGGTAACATTTATTTTCGTTTTCACTAAATCACTGTATTTATCTTAAGAAACGTGCGACTGTCCCTTTAGGGGATATAAAGACTTATACTGTGAAAAATATCAAACTAGAAACGTTTCTTCGGAGCCAACGATCCACCCTTACTCTTATCAACAACAACCAGTTATGACGACTCTGGAAACACACATTCAAGGGTCCTCGTTTACTAAGGAGACCTTATTCTAATTCATAGTGTCCATTACGTGCATTGTACATGTAAGAATATTTCGAAAAAGTAGATCCTAGTGAAAGGTAGTTTGTGAAAGAACCTTAAATCCATTAAGTCAAACCTAAACTGAAAAAAGTATTTGGCTATTTTTTTTCCAAAGACTTTATTAGAATACTTACATTTTTACAAAGTTCATATATTAGAGATAGTGTCAGATTTATGAATTTAAAACAGATTTTACTTACCTCAAGACAAATTGCTGTAAGACAAGTTTGTTCCCTACGATTTGCCAGTCGAATTATTTCGAATCGTTGAGTAACAAATATATTCTTGTAAGGGCTCGTAATGATTTCCACCTAACGAAGGTAGTAAGAAATGTAAATATAACTTCCTGCTACCCGATACCATTTACCAGACTGAAGGTTCATTTAGCAGCTCACGTTCTTGTGGATCGATACCGTATTTAATTAAAATCAGGTTCGAATCCCGCGAGGAGCTCGGGAACTTTGTGTACAGTAGAGAACTGTTCAACACGCAGTATGGTTTTAGACGTAATGCTACACTGAATATCATCGCAGTACAGCCCGTTGTTCGCTAGTTCCAGCCGATGCTAGCAGGTTTCATCGCAATGCATAGCCAAAATAACGTACGTGGTTCCACCCTGCAATGATACTAATAGTTAGAACTGAAAATCTCAAGAAAGCGGATTCGACCCCAAATCACCTCTCCTCACCTCCATTTAAATTTGGTACAGACATTTCTGTTAAGTAATCCTCTTAATGTTTTATTATTTTTTTTATAACGTTTGAATTAACAAGAGGTTCAAACACTCACACCTTTGTTTTTAGGAGATTTTATTAATTTAGATGTCCATCGTCAAATTTCCATGTCGGTGTCCATCGTCAAATTTCTATTTCCGGTTGGCTTCTTCCAAATTATTTGATATCTGCTAATAATCACAGCTTTTGATGGTAACTGTTACATGTGCATATTCCTTTATCAATGATGGCCAATGGGATATAGACAGAGTAAACATATAATCCCAAAATTTGTGTGTTCACCATAACAAATATTTTGCTTTAAAATGCACTTCAAATATTTGTTAAGTACTTATAAGGTCATATAAACATTCAGAAAATAAAGGGCTTCAAGATTGTTTTAAAGTTACTATAACGTTGTTTATCAAATGAATAGTTGAATACTTCAATAAGGGCGATCTTTCGCCATTCATATTGAGCGTATACATTAACGGTCTATACCCTATTGGTATATCTTACGGTACTGACATTACTTATCCTCTCAACAACTTAAATACATCCAAGATCACAATCAAGGCCTTCTCATTTTACTCATGTATTGTCTGTCAATGTCTGACATATACAATAGAAAAACAATAAAGTAAGATAGATTACATACATAGCGGTTTTAAAATGCTGCTCAGTGATCCACAACGACATTTACTTCCTTGTATTTATCGAGTACAAATATACATGTTTGGTTTACCATAATAATAGTTTCAGATTGGAGACTTTAGTGTTCAATATAATTTCTTCAAACCCTTTTAACGACTTAATCAATTTATACAGTTACAATTTTCATAAGAATAATTAGTTAAAAGGTCAGTCTAGAGCCTACTAAATGTATACTTGTTCTGTAATGATATTAAAACCTTGTCAAATATATCAGTTCAATCGTCCATTCAATACCAATGATTTGCATGATAATGTACACATTTTCATGCATATATCTTGTATTATATCATTTGCATTTTAGTATTTTACTTTTCAAACCAGAGCCTACATGAATACAAACGTGAATGTATATATGCCAGTTCAAATTTAAAACTTCATGTGGGACCACCTGTGACTTGACGTAATAAGGTTCAGCTTTAGGCGTCTTTTTCATGCACCGTTCATGTTTCTTATTGTTGCGTAATGTCGTTTTATAAGTTTTGTCAAATATAACCTTATTTTTAAATACTTTTATAGTTTCAATAGGCTTACTATTCTTAAAATTCCTTTAAAATGGATTCTTTTAATAAATATACTTTAATTGCGATTTATTTTGGAATTGACCGCTTTCAAAGTTGTTTTGAGCCTTTGTAAAGCCGGTAACAGAATTCTTAGTGACGTCATACTCTTATGACGTCAATAAAGTTGAGATACATTTTTGACGATAAAGGTTATCGCCTCGAGAGCTATGTAGAGCGTTTATTTCACTGACGGAATAGAGTATATCACTATCAATCATATAATAATATATATTCACGACTCGATTAAACAATTGAAAACCTGCATGGTTCTCCTATAATTAACGTAACAATTATTAGTAAAAGTATATGAAGCTGTGTCAAATCTTGTGGTGACAGTTAGTAAATCTATATAGACAAAGTAAACAGCAATCACAATGTGAGAGCGTGTGATATGATTTTATTACAACAATGATTATTATATTCTAACATAAAAATGACTAGTCCAATTCATATTTACCCAAAATATATATCTTCCTCAACTAATAAAAAAAAAAAAAGATATCAGCATTGGAGGAAATCTAGCTTGCGTATATGATTTAAATGTTGATGTTTAATCTAACGTGTTTTAAAGTAGGTTATGTAATGAAAACCTGAAAGCTTAAACAATATATAACGAATTTTGTTGTGGAAAACGTCTCATAAGAATATCTAGGGAAACCTAAGTCTGATTACATGCGGCGATGTTCCGAAAAATAAATGTTTCCAAATAATGCCTCTGCCGGGATACGAACTCAATCCTTCGCGGGTTTGAGAACGTTTGTTGATAGAAACAAACATCCATTCATTTTTAATGTAATGCGGTCACTGCACAATACATTTATCAATGTTTGTAAGCTATTGTGTTTTGTATCCGGACTTGAATGAATAAAACATTCCTTACAGAAAACGACATTGATAAATAATTGATAAATAATGAGAATCCCTAATAGTATACAAAACATATTTACATTAATTATACTAATCATCACATTCTTTGTTATATTAGCTATATTATATCTCTCCGCTTACAAGCGAAGCAATAGATAAATAGTTGCGTTTGTAAAATTTCCGAGATTCATTGTTATTCAACACCCGCAAAGCTTAAAATTGCGGGCGTTGAATAACAATGAATCCCGGAAATTTTACAAACGCAACTATTTATCGATATTGTAACATGACCGTTAGTTATTAGAAGTTTCATAGCGAACTCTGTTTTGACGTACTTATATTTGTGTGGAAAGGACTTTCAAGGACAATCAGAATCGAGAATATAACGAAGTCATGTTACAATAAGTCCTCAACATTCACACGACACGTTACTACCGGTATGTCGACTTGCCTTACACAGCATACCAAAAGACAAGCTTTTCTAAAATGAACATGATCGTTAGTAAATTATGAAGTTTGTACTTAGTTAAACATAAAAATAAATGCTGTAAAAGAACTTCTGCCAATACCAAAGAAACATATGTATTACTTCGATTTCAATTGCCATCCTGTACTTTTGGAGTTATTGACAAATTAGCCATACGAATTTTAAACCGTGAGATTGACTGACAATCAATTAAGAGGGGTGTCCCAAAAATTTCCGGCCAGACGATCAAAACCAAAGAAACATTCACCATTGACCTCAATGCATTTGCTCCAGCGTTTTTGTAACATCTGCAACCACTCTGGAAACCACTTCTTATCCCGATACCCAAAAATCTCCTCTACTGCAGCAATGACGTAATCGTCAGTCTCAAACCTTTGGCCACGTAGCTCTGTTAACAGTCGAAGGAAGAGGAAGAAGTCTGAGGGGTTAGGTCTGGAGAATAGGCAGGGTGGGGGAGAATCCTGAACCCACAATCCTTCGCTGCACTGACTGCAATTTGGGCGGAGTGAACGAGAGCAATGTCCTGCAACAGCCACACACCTTTGCGCAGTTTACCCCTTCGTTTCTCTTTGATTTTTTTCTCGTATTTGTCGTGGTTCATTTGCGTAACAAGTGCAATTGATTGTAGAACCTTTCTTTAAATAATCAATCATTATTACACCCTGGGAGTCCCAGAAAACGGATGTCATGACCTTCCGACTGGAGGAACAAGATATGAACTTTTTAGGGCTAAGTAATGTGCTGTGTCTCCATTGCATGTTTATGCTTTTTGTCTCAGGATAAAAATGATGAACCCAGGTTTCATCTTGAGTAACGAAGAAGTTGCTGACTGACCATGACATGTTTTCGCTTTTGGTCCTCAGATAACACTCTGGGGACCCAGCGTGCTGATACCTTTTTCATATATATGTAAATGTTCGTGGATAATTCGTTCAACTGATGTTTTACTGATATGGTGATCACATGAGCATCAGCTAAGTATCTGATAGTCACTCGCCTGACTTGCCTTGTTGTGTCAAGAACAGCCTCAATGTTTTCACCTGTGGTGACACACAGATGGACGACTAGGACGGGGTTCGTCTTTAGTGCTTACTCTACCCCGTTTAAATTCAGCACACCAATGTTTAATGGTGCTATAAGAAGGAGCAGAGTCACCTAATGTTTGTAACATATCCCCATGAATTTCCTTTGGAGTGTATTGGTGTAAACTCAGATATTTGATAACAGCCCTACAGTCACTTTTCTCCATTTCGGTAAAAGATGTAAGGGTACCTTTGAATGACAGGCTATTATATGCAATTGGTCATCATGCATCTCGTGATTTTCATGCCATTTACACGTCAATGAATGTTCTTCATGCACGCGTTTCAGGCATGTTTTCATATTCAGGCCGGATACGTTTTGGATGACCCTCGTATTTACAAACTATCAAAATGTACATTCGAATTTACTACCGTTACGACTTTTAGGCCACGCCCCACTTCCCTTCACTGCCAACATAAAATACAATTTATGTGTATTTACATTTGATCATAACACTCTTTACATGACTTAATAAAACATCTTCGTATCTCTGTGTAGTCGATATAAAAATATACCCAATTCTGCATTAACATAATAATTGGTTAAGCGACATATGTACAAGATATATGCCTGAAGAACAATGTGTCCATTCCTATTTCTAGGAGACGATGTGTGTCCATCAAGGAGATCTTCACTTCATGTTGATTTATGTAGCAAACCTGAAACAAAAATTACATTTATGGATTTATACACTTGGAGGTGAGGTAAGGTGATATGTGGTTTAACGCCGATTTCGAGAGTATTTAACTTATTTCGCGGCTGCCAGTATTATGGCAGGGATAAGCCCGCAACACCATTCTGGCTATGCATTGCGGTGAAACCTGCGAGCATCGGCTGAAACAAGCGAACCATGGGTGGTACTGCACTGAAATTCAGTGTAGCATTGCACCCGAACCTCACGTGTAGAACAATTCTCTACTGCAGAAAAAGTTGCCGAGCCCCTGGCGAGATTCGAACCATGGACCTCTTGATCCGAAGCCGAACGCGTTAACCACTGCGCTATCCCGCCCCTTGACACTTGGAAAAGGTATAGCAAAACCTGTTTGTTCAATAACTAAAGTGATATGATTTAACCTTATTCAATTGATTAGGGTCTAATCCATAATAGATTGTTATAAAAAATTAAACCGAGTCGAAAGACAGACAATCAACAAACTCGATCGTCAGTAATTACCTAGTGTATCGTTTAGACAAAAAACAGTCATGGGTGCATCTTAGTACATAATTCAAATCTGATAATCCCAAAAAGTTTAATTGTGACATCTTTATAGGTTTTTTTCGACTTTTAGTGAGTTTGTCTCATTGCTGAAGACATGAAAGAGAGCTATTATTTTGCGTAACAGCCATTGCCATGAATGACTATCGTATCACGTGTCATCATTAACTGAAGCTTTCGGCGGCGCAAAAGGGCATTTTCGTTTAATGGTGCATTCGTCAAAAAACATGGGTTTGCAAAACGATAAGACAACTTGGGAAGCAGCTAAACAGAAAGCCATAAATAAGTTAAGGAGATCGCCTTAGCGAAATAGAAGAAAATACATCACCTGCAGTACATGCTGTCATAAAGCACGCTATATTTCCCGCCACAAATGCCCGGATGACGATTTTGGTCAAAACATACTTCCGGTACGGTGCCAAACCTCCAAGAACTCCAAGCATTATTCCAATGGAACCAATGTTGGAGAATCCACAGAGGGCGTAAGATGCGATGACTTCAGATCTCTCCTGAGTAGGTAAAATAAGTAAAGACTAAGGGTAAAGATGCCCTCCTTAAGTAACCACACGATCAAAAACGTTTTGACCATCTTGATGTTCTTATACATCACTCCATGGCGAAAGTGAAATTACTCAACGCAAAAGTGAAAGTGACACCCTCCCTCCCTACCTAGAGTTGATATTTTAATATGGTTCCATAGCCACATTCTCAATTTTTAAAATCAACATTATACAAATGATACAAGTTCTATACGTGTTTGATGTACACTATACAAGATAATATGGTATATAGGCCTATGTTAACTGGGACCTGTTAATACTGGAAATGCCAGGGCGTGTTAACCCTTTTAAGTTATCATAACTGAATTTTAATGATTAATTCATTTTTTTCTCATAGAATAAACCTTGCCATGTCATCTCCTGTCTATTTAGTAGATACTGATACTCATTTTTAAGTTTATAAAAAAGACCTTGTTCGTGTCATAATAATATTGTCAGTTAAAGTGATACCGGTTTTATGTGGCTTAAAAAGGGCCAAAATATCATATAAACTGATTTCAGCTCAAAACGCTTTCTAAAGTTGCATAACTATCTCTTAAATGTTAAATTATGACCTTTCCTTGTTTTCGATTGTAATTTAAAACGGCCATATAATGCTAAGAAGTAGGAATAATGCATCCCATTATCATATTTAGAAGTTAATTAACCAAATTATCAATAGCAACCTATATTTCTCATTATGTCTACATAAGTTTCTAAATTTACTGTTCAGTCATTTGTCCGTTTTTCGGTCATAAATCTCGACTCTTCTTCCATGCTATGCGAACTGATATCCATTGCGATGTCAATTTACAGAAACAACCATTATTTACAAATAAAATAACAGTTGGACATATTGGACTTTAACAACATACTCTGCATCCCTTTAGCTTTTAGTTCAACAAGCATTAACTTAACACTCTTAACAGTAATGCCCTACTGATCGATTGAACATTACTTACCGACAGAACACCCCCATGAAGTGTGGTATTCCAACTTGGTAAAACGATGTCTGAGTTCTCTGTTTCCATCCAATCGGTGAAGTTGTGAGATACAGTGTAGTTCTCTAATACCTGTCTGTTGATGATATGTTCTTGTAGTATACTGTAGGCCGAGAGCTCGTTAGTAAATATCTTCACTCCGAGCAAAGCCGCTACTTGCTGACAGTCCCTCGTTTCTATCCCCATGAAGAGTGCCAGAGGGTAAAATAAATAGGAGCAGATAAACTGGAAATACAAAATATGAAAACTTATCATAATATTATTATATTTATTCTTTTATTATTTTTAAAGCCACAAGAATGGGTCTGTATTTCTGGCAGGTAAACGAGTGCATAGTTCAGCCTTTATCTAACTTACACACCGATTAATAAAAAATAATATGGTCTTATTTGTCATTAGTCATATATAGGAATAAAAGTTAAAGTTAAAAAGTATAAAGTTATTTTTTCTTTTTTCGGCTGTTACATATTCTCATCCTACTTGACCTAATACTATTTTTATTTTCAGGTAAATTGTGAGGGATGCTCTACTTATTTGTAGAGTAAACTAAAATCACTATGGCAACCTATTTAACTAAAAATAGAAAATGTTACAACTAAACGATGTTCATTCATCCTCACTTGATAATTCTTAGTTTCTCAGATGTAATTTATGTAATAAATCGATATTCAAATAAATTTCGTAGACTTTCTTTAAACGTACGAAAATGCGGTTAAATCTTGAGCTTTTCGATATTGATAAACATATTAAACTCTTATATTTTGATATGCAGTTACCTCAAAAGTAAGTTCCTCTACGCCCACTCTCTCTCCAAACCATAACAGGGATGTAGATATTAATTTGAAGACACTGAGGAAGGCTAGGACATTTACGGTTACCATGGCGACAAGCTTGATAGCACCTGTTGCGCCGGAAGTAACCGAATCAATGAGATTGTTGGTCGTCCTGAAAGAAACAATTAAGGCTTTAGCTGCCTCATCAACTCGCTTATGCATCTCGGGAAATTACCATCATGCACGTGTTAAGCATGTCCTACATTGAAAATATCACCTAATTTGCCTGTAATCATTTTACATTTGTCATTTCATGTTCTAAAATGTTCATTTCCTTGTGGTAGAGTATAGATTCGAAGGAAAATACTTTTTACCGCAATTTGCAAATCAAATCTTTTATTATTTCAAATCTAGTCAATTTCTGCAATGTATTTTAATGATTGTGATTAATTGTTTATCAATCGCGATGCCGTCATTCCATTCTTAATCATTTCCACGAACAATTTAGCACGAAGTCTTCAAATCAGCAGGTTTGATATGTTTGAATATTTGCGTCCGGGTTTTACTCATTGTATGTTTACTGAATAATTAGGTGTAACAAATAGCTATGCGTCGATCAGTTTAAATTAATTATTGCGCACTTGTTTATTAAAACTAGATCTGGTTTTCCCTTATTCTTCACAAACACCTGATTTCCTTTATGAACTATCTATAAGGATTGAGTATTTCAGCAGTATCAAGTACGTCTCCGTACTATTGAAGCTATGATGAAACATTGAGTGGTTACGCGAGGAAATCCGGTGAAGACAATCAGGGTTTTTGAATAAACCACGACTCCGATTTAAGACCACTCTCACCACTCAGTCGTAAGTACCATCCATTAACATTAGATTACGACATTGTTAGCAATAAGAGAGAGTTTCCAAAATCTAGACCTTTGCGGATACACAATCCCAAATTGAGAAGGATGAAGAGATGGACTATCATCTGGTACCAACCTGTCCTCGAGTCGCACATAGTCTTCAAATGACGCTTTAGTCTCCCCACTCTCTGGGCAGGACAGTTTTGATATGGCGAGCGCTGCTGGGGCAGACATAAAGCATGCGGCCAGCAAATGAGGTGTGGGAATCTATAAATTCAGATGACTTTTTTAATAACATACGATTGTCGTTGTAAATTGTACTTTATTGCAAAACACATGATGTTTGAGGTTACTCTATTTCTTTTCTAGCACGTAACTTTTTAAACTCGTATAAATCATATTTCAGTCAAAATGAACATATCTTTTAATAGAATTTGGCAATAAATTAAAAATACTCTATAACTTTTGACGTTATAACGTTATTGTTGTTGACGTAATTGGACATTGTTTCGTGACGTCATTAGAAAACTATGATACTTTATAGCAGAATATAGGATAGGCAGCGCCTTTGCTCTTTACTGAAACAATTGTAGAAACTGTAAAACTTATACGATAGCATAAAATTTAATAATTCAATAATTGTTTTATTTAAAAAAAGTATCAAATGGAAGGTCGTTTAGTATCCTCTATATATGCTGAATCGATAACAAATTCAAGCTTGTCCGAACAATGAGGCAACCTTATTTCACTTGCTAACTAAAAGCTAAAAATATGCCACGTTCAGGTTTTTTAAAGACAAAGTTTAAGTATATTTGCTCAGGGTTTCTAAGACACGTGTTATCAAAACTTAAATGCGATTTATGGAACAAATAAGTTAAGCTGGGTTGATATCATTTTTTAAGAATTTATGAATGACAGTCGATTACGAACTCCAAATTGTGCATAAACTGTTAACATGCTGCCAGCTGTCGTAGCGAACCCTGCTGTCATCACTGTATGAAGCTCTGATTTCGTCATCACCGGAATAAACGGTCGTATCAACAAGGGTGCTTCTGTCTAAAACATAAGAACTTCATATGCTAAACAAAAAGAAAAACAAGATGAAGTACTACTTAATTCAATGAATTTTTCTACTATGATCTCAGTGAGTAACAAATGGTCCTGTAAAATCATAGGATTATTGAAATATAATCATATTAAGGACGAATGCAATTCCTATTGCCGATTTGAGGTTAGACCCCCGCCTCGGTGGTAAATAAATATCTACAGTCTCTGTTAATTAGAATGTTATAATTACTTCAGTGTAAAAGAAGTTGCGAAAAGGATTGCTAAAAACACCAGACGATTGTCCATACATCAATGTCATGTCATGGTTTGTCTTGTATCAATGATACATCTATATAAATTCTTTTTTGGGGGGCTTCAAAAGGTGTATTTCATATACGTTGAAGAGTAATTGGTTTAAATATCCTCTCTGCTGTTCAGTATATACGTGATGATAAGCGTAAAAGATTTTATAAATTATTAACATTTACTAGGTCAATTATGTTGGAAAATGTCATATGGATTTATGCATTTGTTGTATACTAGATTTTCATGAAATATTTAGAAATAAATTTCCAATAAGATTACATTCTACTATGTCGAGTTTCATATGTGCTCGTGTGAAAACATAAACGAGCTCAGTAGTGTATTGTCGTTCAGTAAAAATCACCTTAACGTTTAGTCAACTGTTTTGTCAATAGTATTAAATAGTGTATAATATATATAAACAGAATGATGGACGATGTGATTGTGGTTGATCTTAAGAAATACGTAAGAAATACGTACAAACCCTATGAAGATATTGCCAACAACATTGAGAGCTTCTATTGGACTAGAGTGGAGACAATAGGCGAGGGATCGACCAATAAGACGAAGTGCCGCCTGCATGACTCCCACGTGGTACAGGAGCGATACAAGGGTACTGAAGAATATTGTCACTGCCAGGGTCTGCAAGGTGAGGATACATTGTAAGATGATACATAACAGACTCAAGACTATTAACATAGACATAATTATACCACCTATATATGAACGATCAAGGTGAGTTTCTGGAAATAGAAACTGGGAATTAAAAAAGTGACATCGTTAGAATTACGTCACATAGGCACATAATCATGGCACTGTTCACAAGTTTGATGACTGATACAAATATGACGACGAAAAATAATGATGTTGACGATGGCAAGAGAAACAACGATAATGAGGATAATACATGATGACACGATTGAATTCGACGACGATGACGATATCGACGTCGATGAAATTGCTGAGGAAGGTGACACAATATTAGAATACATACCGAAAAAGCAAAGCGATGAAACTCATGTGTATCCCCGAACACATAAGCCGCTCCCTCATCGCTGTACTGTAATAGTTCGACCACCCTGTCCCCAAGGTAGCGACACACCCCCTCCCCCCACTCTGTGTACAGGACCACTAATCCAAACAGGTACTGCCACGTGAGACCCCAGAACACCGGGTGCCATGGCACCTGCAACAAATTTGTGATATGTATTCGTGCATAGACGCGTTAAAACGAAAGCAAAATAGACACGAAAAAATGTATTTCCCCTGTTTTGCGAAGGTAACGAAGAGGGAACGGGGAGACCCGAGGGGAAAATTAGTCTTGCGCAACGTATTGACGCTGCAATTCGCTTTTCATCCCAGAGTTTTTCTGAATGCAGTTTGCCTGAAACCTGACACACCAGAACAATGGGACTTAACGAGCGTCTGATTTGAATCCGTTTGATTTCGATATGTAATTTTATGTCCAATTTCGTACAAGTGTATAGGTTTTTTTTGTTAATCTTCATAACAATGTTCAAAGCCAGTGAACTTATCCCTATTCATAAGGAAAACAGTAACACTATTTGATAATCATTGCTACTGATTTTGAAAAAACCCCTAAATCATACTCGGTACATAACTTGGATAAAACACTCGAGATTTCATAAGTCGGAAAACGAGACTAAATGAGTCCTCTTTTTCGAAATAGGAATTATTTTGCTTTCAATGACGAAACAAGAGGAATAAACTTACCTTACTGGGATCGGAAGATGTGATGAAGGTGATGATGACAAACACGATAAGTCCTGGCAAGGACAGCAGATTGCGTGGGTTCTCCATCACCACCAGCACTACCAAGGTGATGAGGACTATTAATACAGCCAGTATGTAGAACACCCTGAAAATATTGTAAACTTATTCCCTAGAGACCCTTATTCAATATTATCAAACAACGCTTGCATCATTAGATGAATATATAAGTGGTAGTTCATTTTCCATCTAAACTAAACCAGGTTCCATAAAGGTGAGGTGAGTTGAGGGTAAACGTCGCTTTGAAGAGTATTTCACATTTTTCACTGCTGCAAATATTATTGCGAGGAGAAAGCCCGCAACACCATGATAGCGAACCATGGGTGGTACTGCGCTGTAGTTCAGTGTAACATTGCGCCTAGGTCTTTTCTACAGACAAGTTGGCGAGCCCCAAGCTGGCAAGATCAAGTTTCAAATAAGATCCGACACAGCTGAAGTACAGTCAGCATTTCATTAGGGTATACATTTCGATATATTTCAACTCGTACTCTGTATCATTTTAAAGATGTGAGTGTGATTATAAAGTTTATTACCCATCTTGCCTGACTAAGGCTTTTGAAGTAGTTATTCAGATAAGTCTCTTCAACTAAGCTCGTCTGTATAAGGGATGCATGTCGCGATCTTAGTGAAGTGGCGGAATCAAGTTTTGATAACAACCTTTTCATTAGTACGCATTACTTCCAAACGTTGACATCAGATTGGCTTAAAACCACGCAAGGTAGTTGATAACCTGTACCTCTAAGGGTAATAGAATGATCGCGTCGATCCTACCTTGGTTCAAGGATAAAGTTGAGATTTATCGGAACGTTTATCGAGGATGGCATGGAAGCAGCTTGAAAGGAAAATGCTTATCGGAAACGTATATTTTCAAATACTCACCATCTTACAGCTTTTGCTATCATTGGATTTTCATGCCATAAGCACAGTAAATCCAAGCCGCGCCAGACGTGGTCAGGAAGGTTATAGAAGAGTATTAACAGTAAAACAAGAACACTGCACACAAGAAGTCTGATAGACCCCTCGTCACCAAACCTGTAGTACATGGCGTAGCTGAAGTAGGCCAAGTAAAGAAGAAGGAAAAATATCTTTGCTATTCTTTTCAGCACGACCTGGTGCCTTGTAACAAAGTCTCTGATGATTGTTTGAACCCTCAACACGACTGATGTACAGCTGCTGGACTCTTCCTCGTCTTCCTTCACGCTGACTCTGTCCTCGGAGACGCCCTCGCTGATGTCATCAAACCCTGTGTCGGACCCGAAGTCAGATACCGTCTGCAAAAGAAATGGACTCTTTTCGATGTAAAGGTTATTCTTAGCTACTCTTATAGACGGCTGCTTTGAATGTAAAAAAAATGGTGACCATATTCAAAGAAGGGATGTGTGGCTTAAAAGAAGATCATTCTGCTACATCGGCGTATTTGAATACTCGAACTCCTGCAGTATGGGTTTTAGCAGGATGGAATAAAACAGAATTGGGAATTCTAAGGACAGTTTATGTTAAACATTATGATAAGGTGAAATTAGAAAATCGACTGACTTCATAAACACTACGGTGTATGAATTCCATCGTAAAACCTATGCACACTCTTTCAACTTTTTGGACTCTCTGTCCAATGGGGCACCTGAACATAGGGTAAAATGCAGGTGTTTCTTGAGAAAAGGTTGTATTTGTACAAACACAAAAATGAAACCCGACGCCTCGCCCAGCAAGAACAAGAGCTCCCATAAACCAAGGTGGTCGTAACTCAATGTTATAACAAAAGGTTAAGGGTGACCTAAACCCCAAGGGGCATTGTGAATTACGGCCAGGACTTTAAAGCTTAACAGGTAAATATCATTGGCCCTTTACCAGTACAGATCACAATAGACTCACCCTGATAGATAACCTTCGTTTATCAAGGTCATGAAGAAAATGTGGAGTACTTTTCAATATAGAAGCAGAGGAGTGCCGACGGAAGTTCTTTCCTTTCTCATACGCATGCCTAACCGGAGAAGGACTGTAGGACATCTGCTTCCGGTATGGTACCGGCCCAACTGTGATTGGCGAAGATCGACTGGAGTTTATTTCACCCAGTGGGAGATCAGTTAAGTCGACAGTGCTGGCTATACGTCCCAAAGGTGTGTCGCCCCACGTCACTGATGTAATGGAAGCTTTACGTGACATCGTGGAGATCGTTGACTAGAAAGAAAAAGATTAGCATATTAACTGCTTATCTTTTAGATTGGTATTTATTAAATAAATAGAGTTCTTAAATGTGATAAAATTGTTGTGTTTTGTAAAACATTAGAATATAAGTAAAGAATGCAAGCTTGATTCTAGGAAACATGGCGCCCCTAAACGATTTCTAATTTGTACAAATTTATTCACTAGAGTGCAACGGAATTTTGTTTTTTCTCTTGCATACTGACATTTTAAGTGAGTTTCATAGTTGAGCTAAGTATGTAGGTCGGTACCTATATGTTTGTGCGCTAGAGTTTTGTAGTATACTGACATATTTGGTAAGAGCCTCTACAGACTTGTGTAGTCAACGATCTTTGATGTTTTGTCTCAGAACTGGATAACAGGTAGGAATATGTAACTTTACAGAATATTTTAAAATCACTAATTTCTCTCAACCAATGATACAAGTGACACTGTTATATTTTTAACAGTGTGGTGAAATAATTGTTGATTAATGGTAATATTCTGATTGCCTGTAAACATGTCAATAAAAAAATAATTGTTTGCTGCATACATTATGTAGCTTTCAGAAAGAACAAGTGTTAGTATTTTAAACTCTGATATAATGTTCGTCGATGACTGCTCAAAATCATTCAAGCTTTCAGACTTGAGACTCTATTGAAAATGTTATTTTTGTTTGAAATAATCTAGTTTACTCTCTGATGGAATAATAGAATCATACAAATTACAGAGTGGTTCAATTGATGTATTCTCTCTTATGTAAATACCAGTGAATTTTTAAATGATTTGGTTAAGTTCGGTGTGTTTATTTCACATACAGGATTTAATTGAACATGAAGATTTCCACTAAACCGTGTGATAAAAGTTCTTTGATGATGGTCTGTATGATGGCAGGATTGTGTATTGACCTTGCACATGTAAACTGTGCGACCATGTGTCATTTTGTTTGATAATGTTAAAAATATATTTCATGATTAAAATCCTGGAACCCAAATCTTCCTTTTTACACGTTTCTCATAAGCGTTGCCCTAGACACATGGTATCACTTACCTCCGACACCCAACATGTTACTCCGGTGTAAAATACTTCCAACTAGTAACTGAAACTGTTCAAGAATCATCCATGGTTTTCCGTTTCGGTTTCATGGACAGTCATGTAATTAGCGTTCCATGCGATTCTCCGTGTCTTTGAGAACAGATGGTAACTTAGACACCCTTTTTAAAGAATAGAACCGGTTAAAGGTTCTTTGTGACAACTGTGGCAATTTGTCGAAACGCTGATGAGATGTGTACTAAATATTTACTCTAAAACTCCAGGAAAACGAAACGAGATATTTCAATTTTTCCAGAGAGAGATGCCATGGATATTTGATAGCAGTTTTGATCTACGCAATGAATATTATTTTCGTCATTTGTAGCACTATTTTTATGATACCTGACAAGATAAGCTTATCAAAAGGCAGCGTGTGGCCTAATTTGCATATCTCCATTACCTAAATACGTGATAACTGTGACGAAGTAATTTCTAATCATTATTATTTTAGTCAATAATTAATTGTAATCATTTTATTAATATATTGACACTGTAAACATGATGTCCAACAACACTATGGTTCTTGAAAATCAACAATCTGCATAAATTACTGCTTTTATATCTATTACGGCAATAACGTGCATAAATTATTGATCTTATATCTATTGATAACGCTGAGCAGTAGTGCTAAAACTAACAGCATACAACCCTCCTTGTTGATATGGTAGTCTGGTATAGAATAAGTTAGTAGCTTGTTTGTTTGTATATAGCAATTCTTAATTACTTTCTTGTATCATAGTCAGCTTTAGGCAGATTGATATGATATGTTATTGACATGGAAGTAAGGCAAAGACATTACACATTAAAAATAAATCTAACCGCTTTAAAACTTCATTCAATTAAATGTTAACTTATAACTGAACAACACTGAAAGGTTCTTGATTAAAAGAATGTTGTTGTCAATTTATCGGAAGGTTAAAGAAAACCATTACTTATTCTCTTTATTGTTTATTTCATTTGATAATGTTTTGTTGTTTTTGTAAATTAAAATTTCGATTTATTAAAATTAATTAAACATTTTATGAAAAGCTTTATTGATTTGAATCATGGCTATTGACATGCCTAGCCTTGCTAAAGAAGATATGATGATACGGTATCTAAAGTTTGGTACTAAAAAAATTGGACCATTAGCAATATCTGTTTTGCATTTTGAAAACACGTTTTCATGTTAAAGAAGTTTAACATCGTGACTTGTGAGTTTTCGTATGCAAGATGTTAAAGATAGTCTCCTTGAATATGAATCATTCAACCTGAATTGAATCATGATAATATGAATTTTTGAATTTGCGAAGGCAAAGGTTCGAGAGACGAAGCCAAAAAACCGTAATAAAAAAAAGGTTGTGTACAGGAAAATGTTAAAATACTCCACAGTGAAAACGGTATTTTTCTGGTGTTCATTTTCAAAAATTGAAACTATGACCTCATTTTTCGATTGCAAGATCTTAAAATAGATATAGTACATGTACATCGACTATTCAACCCTAATGTTCACAATGACATGAGCTCTAGTGAAATTCGACAGCAATGCTTCAAGGACGCGGCACATGAACCCAGGATAGAAAGTTAGTGTCCTGGAAATAATTTTGATAAGTCAAAGTGAATACAGAATTTTTTCAGCTCTTCGTTTTCAAAAGCTTTACTGTCGACTTTGTGTTTGTACATTGCATTTCACACTTGCATGAAGTTTTGTTCCACATTCTTTATTCGAATCCGGGTTCGATGTGTTGAGATGCTAATATCCTGTTCGTCATTTGTGTGTCCTCTATTCACGTTACCTCGGTGTGCTATGAACTGGATGAAAATAGATTGACGATGTGTAACATATTATGTAACGATGAATATATAAAACGAGCACGTCGAATATGTCTGAGTTTCCTTTTGGTTAATGACAATAATACATTCAACAAGTTCATTCCCCTTACATATAGAGCTACGGTTTTGGTCTTAATGCATGCTAGGTTATGTTACTTACACTCCACTTATCTTTTATAAGAAATGCACCAATTTTGGTTATATGTTATAATTTAACAACTCGATTAAGTAACGCAATTATTGAATAAAGACACACGAACTGCAGTAACGGCAAGAAAATTGAACCTCGTGTGGTTCATGGCATAGTCTACAAGTCTTTACAACTTTAGTTACAACCTTCAACAAAAGATGTCCTTAAAATCAAGAGTTAGCTTATTATATATTTTTTTGTTGGCGAAAGCCCTTCTGTCATATTCTGTCTCATCCTGTCTTGTACGTCTAACCCTGAGACAGGATGGTTCTGTCTTTAATAAACTTTCCAACGTCTTTCAGCGAAAATTAGAAGTGATGGTCATACTTTAAAAAAGTAAACATATTTATTTTTGCTTTCAACTATTCTAGAATGGTTGAAAGCAAAAATAAATATTTCTTTCATGCAGCATTCATGAATTGCTTAAAACAGTATGTGAAATATGCCTTAAATTTTGCCAGCGTTGAAAATGTAAGCGATAACTTAATAGATTGAATTGATGATCATGATAATAATAATAATAAACTATGTATTTATATAGCGCAAACATATCAAGAGTCCTGCTCATGTGCGCCCAGTCATATTGCTCTTCTGAAGAGAATGGTTTTTAGTCTAGATCTGAAGATTGCCAGATCTTCCAGTTTTCCGATAACTTCATTTTGATTTAACTAAACGAACGACATTTTAATAGAAGAAATTGATAGGTAAATATACTTACATGTTAAGGTGAGCGAATGTCTCCCTCGCAGGTAAACACCGAGTCTAAATCTAGGGCATATTTGCATCTCCAGGTATTGACGGTGGGTGGATAGTGACGATATTACCGTATAACATCTAAACTAATTGTACGTCACATCGTCATAACGGGGGTCGCAGTACGCAGTGGTAGCCTTGTAGAGTCAGTCTGGTGGTGTAGGTTTGAATCCCACCAGGGTGTCCAGTCCAACCGACCTGAAAAAGTTCACTTCGTTTTTACTATAATGCCTTTAATAAAGATATTCCGTATTGGCCTAGTTGTAGGTCTGAGGTCATTTGTATAGGCACGAGAAGAATAGCCGAGAGCCAAAACAACGGCCAGAGGAACTCGAAACAGGCCAATACAAAAATACTTAATTATTGACAGCCGTGTAATCTAACCTCTTTGTTTCTTGCTTGTATTATCGCAAAGAATTGATTTTCATCAAAATAAATTTATTATTGAGATTGGTCAACTGAATTCCATGATGTACGTTTTGAAGCTCTTTCCCCATACGGTGACATAACATTATGACTATCCCAATATCACTATACTCCTTACACAAACATAAAACCAGCCAAGCATGACATACCTTTCCTCTATTATACATAATAGGCTGAACCACAACCCCTTATGCAACAGGTCTATTATTTGAACATCATATCAGGTAAAATCAGGAATTGACTGAACAACTTTTCTCCACAAACAGTGTGCATAATAAATTGCATTCACGTATCAATGAGTTTGGAAATTCATCGTTTAAGGCTTTGTGAACAGGGTATTCCGGTTCAAGGTGTCAGCCTGTAGAGTTCAGATCTAGCGTCTTTATTTGCTTGTAAATGTGTCTGAACAAGATATTTACAACATATTTCTGATGTCCATCAAGGACGATCCGCCTGGACACATTACGTACATCGCATCATCTGAGAATGTGAAAGGTTAACAGTCCGCTGATCTCTTTGATAGGCATTCTAGAAGTTGATGATGTGAAGGATAAAGACGATTTTTATGGATAAGCAACTTCTTTATTCTGTGGAAGCGACGTTTCTAATGCCGTTGTCAAGCAAGTAACGTATTTTGGGAGTGAAGAGATTATATACATGAGTTGTTCGCTGATGATGACCATGGGATAGGTAATGGAAGTGAGTCAGTGAGGAGAAAGTATTATTGTAGTATTATATATTGTATGTATTTTTTAACGCCGAAAATACCTTTGTTCTAGTTGGTGATTCTCTGACCTATATGTAGATATTTCAAAGTCTATTATTACGTAAAACATTATCCCACGTTACCTCAGACTCTAATAACTCATTGAGAAATATGTCGTTGGTTTTTCGTAAATGGTTGAACACAGACAGACAGACAGACAGACATGTTTATTCAGTATTTGTGGCCCAGTGGCTCATAGTACAGTTGAGGTGTTTTTAAAAAAACTTATTAGTCACGTGACTTTAAGTTGAATTGCACATACGATATCATTAAATTCATTAATTGTTTTATATATTTGGCAACATTTTGAATAACATCAGGATTAGAGGCATTAAGCAGATTGTACCTCAGGTGTGGATTGACAATTTAACATTTCAAGAATTTGTTTCTACATGAGGAAAAAGTTTCACAAACTAACAGTATATGGAATTCATCTTCATTTTGACCAGGGCCTCCTTTCACAAAGCCCTAAGGTGATCGTAAGTCCTTAAGGTAACCTTAGTGCAATGTTAAAGTATGGGAGTTAAGGTTAACCTTAGTTAAGGTAGCTTTGTGAAAGCAGGCCCTGAATAACAGTATTAACATGACAAATCTTTCAAGGTTAACTTATCTTTCCTCAAGTGTTGTATCTTAAAAGCATGTAGGGATATTCTATATTTACAGAAACTTTTCAAGAGGGATATATCATTTAGAACAGTGAACACAAGCCTTCAGCGATGGCGGGTGTACTGTGTAGATGCTCAAAGTTGACCCTTTAGGAGGTACACAAGAATGAGAATATCATAGGAATCCCAAAATACTGATACTAGATTTCCATCCATGCGTTTGTACAAGTTTTACACGTCTGACTTACGTCATTGAAAAAAAAGTTATATACAAAAATATTGTGTTTTTAGATTGATGCAGCCCTAACGATACAATAGAAGAAATACGGTAATGATGTATCGGTTTAATTCTAGTTGAATCGCGCTACTGACCCAGCAGCCAGGTGGTCTTTGCATTTATTTTGAATTGAAATGATGTATTTTAGCATTTAGTTTTAAAAGATTTAAAGTATATGTGAATTTATTTGAAAACGAGATGACGTTTCACAGCATAAATGAAAAAGGTTGAGTCAAACTAACACACATTATGACATATTTATTTGCATTATCTGCAACTATCTCCGTCCACAAGGATGATAATTTTCCAAATTTATGATTCTTAGCATTTAAGCCTTTTGGTTAAAAGCAAAATGAAAATTTTAGGGTGCATCGACCATATTTCAGGCAAGACCTAATTTCACAAACTTATGAAATGTAACAAAACTTCTTTGAGTGGCATTTTAGAGTGAGTGAGTGAGTGAGTGAGTGAGTTGGGGTTTAACGTGTTTTGAACAATATTTCAGTTTTTAAACACGTGAATGACAAGCTTCAAAAGGAGTGGACGGATCAGGGAGAAAGGCGAATGAGGAAAAGACGGAAAGAAAGGCATAATGAGAGACAGAAAGCAGATTTTAGAAGGACTCAAATTTGGTCTGGCTTCTATCCGTCGACCTGTCCAGCGTGGGTGCCCCTACCAGGAGCATGTTAGCTCCAGCTGGCTCTCAAGGTCTCTGAAGCACGCAAACCACTACACCACGATAAGGTATTGAGCCCAGTGGTGGGGCATTTAAGAAGTTGGTATGACGGGGAAATAAGAATGTTTTTTAATTTACATCCTCTTTATTTCAAAGAGATGAGATGTATCGGTGTAGATACTAACATCGTTATTATCATATGCTTTTTAAGGGAGATATAAGATATCCACCAAAACCTCGCATCTCTCTGCAATAAAGAAGTTGTAAATACATAAAGTCCTTAATTTCTCCATCTAACAAAGTTACGAAAATATGAGCCCTCCATGTCAATTGGCTTTCAAGAAGTCTTTTAAAACTTTAAGGAAACATTCATGCCACCCCATTGTTTGAGGAGGCGAGAGAGACCCACATCTACAAGCATTTTTCAAGGTATCAATCTAGGAATTAAAAGCTTTTTGGGTGCAGCAGGTAAAAATTTCCCGCCAGTTAGCACACCAGGTCGCTAGGAAGTCGTAACTGACTTTACCATGAAACCCCATCGATTGCAGAGTTATGTCCCTTTAATCATCTCTTTCAAGTGTTAATGGTAAGCAAAGATACCTTCGCCAGAATACAACTGATGTCAAGAACTGATGTCACTCGTGTATAAGTAGTAACCTTGTAGATTTATAAAATGGCTGTATGACCAACAGGCAAGTTATAATTGAGATTGCTTCATGACACAATTGGCCTGCTTTCACTAAGAAATCTTTACTAAGTTTAACCTAAACTCTTTCTTCACTACTGCACTAAGGTTACATTGAGGACTGTAGTACTTTGAGACATGCAGTCCTGTTCTTTTTTCTAACAACAGCTTCAATAACAAAACAACAAACATTTCAATATAAACTATTTATTACTTTTTTAAAGGAATAAAAAATTGGAAAGAGAAAAATGGCTTGGTTAAGTATGGTTTAAAGTTCTGGTTAAACATGAAAAATATTTTATATAAACAATCCTGAAAAATATTCTTTATCTAAATACATCATTCACTAAAAGATCCATCTTTTCAAATCTAATTCAAGAAATGAAATTCTGATTAAATAAGTGATTGTTAATTCTGAATACACATAAATATCTGATTAAAACTATGAACTTAATATATTAAAATTTTCATCTAGTCTACAACTAAAAAGCTGATTATGTCTAGATATTACTAGTTTGGCTACACTGCAAAAGTAATAATTTGTCTCAAACAATACATGAAATGAGCTTTTTCATCAAATGAAATGTTTCTATTATTCAAAGAGCCTTAATAATCTTTAAATCATGAATAGAATTTCTTGCATTTAATTGAAATCTTCCACAAAATTGACGAAAGAGTTTGAAAGAAGTCATATGCAAGTATTCATTAATTGTATCATTTATATTCCATTTGAAAGTAATATTTGTAGGATTTTTCAATCTCTACTTTTTAGAATGGTAAAAATCAAAATTTTATTTGAAACTTAATATTTAAAAATACACAAAGTCAGTGAGATCATAATAGTCATAAATTGATCAGTTATTATGCACAATTCATATTATCACATAAATTCCCATTGACTTAAATGCCCTTGGTTTGTGCCATGGCAGAACTGCCTACCTTCTCTTTTGGTGAATATGGAGACATTTGTAACTCAAGTGTATATTGTCATTTGTATGTGCACAAAAACAAAGAAGCTAGTATATCACCTTTAGTTCAAACATATCATGGTCTGGTTTGACATTTCTAAATCTTATTATCAATTTGTTTACTGAGGATATAAAGTTCAAATTGAACTTTGTATCACTTAGAACTCCAAAACGCCAACTTACTTAAAAATCAGAAATTGTTTTTCCAAATGGGTGTAGCAACGCTGGTGTACAATAATATTTTTAGACTGTCATGTGTACAAAATGCTCCAGAAGAGTACAAGTGGGCAGTCCTGGCATGGTGTAAGTTAAAGTTCATTTCACGTCCCATCAAACTTGCATAAATACAGTTAAGAAACTTTTCAAATATTCAAATACCAAACAAGTCTGATTACATATTACTATCAATACAAAACAAAAACTGACATTGTATTGTATCATTCAGGAACTGTTACTTCTTGTAGTAAACATTTCTCTTGCCAATTCTTCTCAGCAGGCAGGATAAATCAAGTGACAATACTGCTTCAAAAATGAAAATATGGTGCTCGATACTTCATTTCCATCTTATTTACATATGGCACATAAATCTATTTTATTCATCAATCTTATCCATAGATGGCACACAAAAATCTATTTCCTTATATATATTCATCTTTTTCATAGATGGCACACACAAATTTATGGTCATTTGAAATACAAAAGTAACAATGTGGTTCTCTTAGTAACAATCATATAGAACTCAGTTTTGAAGTAAAAATATAAACAAGCAAGAAGAAAACATTATGCTCTCAAAGTGACATAGAGGCTCATGTTCTACTCAAATATGTCCATCTCTGTTGACCAGTAATGTCATTTTATACGAAAGCACTGTGTATTGCTAAATATATACCATTTTACTCCTGGAATGTAAAGATTAGTATTAATAAAAAGGTTCTAATCACAATTTTTAAAGAAAACTGAACACTATCTAGGCTGGCGTGTGCAATGAAATCAAATGTAATTTTGAAAATCTTTTCTTCGAATTTTTCGAAGAGGAAAGTTTATTTGTATTGACAGCCTCATGGCAAAAATTACAACAAATAAATCCCAAGTATAGCCCCTTTACACCTTAACTGCCATTAAATAGGAGCATACAATTCAGATTCTAATTCTACAGGTCTAAGAGCCCATACATAACATAAGCGTCAAGAAAAACTTGCATTATTATTTTTGAAAGATCTATACGTCAAAGACGTCCAGATCTCCCTCTAATGGAAGTGAAAATCATGTTGAAGACACCAACAGGTGGACTCGCCGGTCCTGACATCATCCTCGGAGACTGGGCACACTTTGAACTGGAGGTCGTCGTGGGTCAGTGGGCTGTTGTAGTCCACAAGTTGGTCATCGGCTGTCTTCAGTGTGAAGTGCTCTAGTCCTCCAGACTGCTTCACCTGAAGATGCCAAATAGAGTGTTAAGACTTCACTGAACCAGGGTTAGGAGATAAGGTTATCTGTCCAGTGTTCTAATCAGGGTTTGGAGATAAGGCTATCTGTCCAGTGTTCTAATCAGGGATGGGAGATATGGTTATCTGTCCAGTGTTCTAATCAGGGATGGGAGATAAGGTTATCTGTCCAGTGTTCTAATCAGGGATGGGAGATAAGGTTATCTGTCAAGTGTTTTAATCAGGGATGGGAGATAAGGTTATCTGTCCAGTGTTCTAATCAGGGTTAGGAGATAAGGTTATCTGTCCAGTGTTCTAATCAGGGATGGGAGATAAGGTTATCTGTCCAGTGTTCTAATCAGGGATGGGAGATAAGCTTATCAGTCTAGTGTTCTAATCAGGGATGGGAGATACGGTTATCTGTCAAGTGTTCTAATCAGGGATGGGAGATAAGGTTATCTTTCAAGTGTTCCAATCAGGGTTGGGAGATAAGGTTATCTGTCAAGTGTTCTAATCAGGAATGGGAGATAAGGTTATCTGTCAAGTGTTCTAATCAGGAATGGGAGATAAGGTTATCTTTCAAGTGTTCCAATCAGGGTTGGGAGATAAGGTTATCTGTCAAGTGTTCTAATCAGGGTTGGGAGATAAGGTTATCTGTCAAGTGCTCTAATCAGGGTTAGGAGATAAGGTTATCTGTCCAGTGTTCTAATCGGAGATGGCAGATAAGGCCAACATCCAATGATCTAATCAGGGATTGGAGATTAAGGTTATCTGTCCAGTGTTCTAATTAGGGATGGAAGATGACTATATCATCAGTTGAGTGCTCCAATCAGGGATGGCAGATAACAATATTATCAGTTCAGTGAGATAACAAGAATATCTGTCCATTGTTCCAATCAAGGATAGGAGATCATAATATCATCTGTCAAATATTCTATTCAGTGATGTCAGATGACAAGATTTTCTGACTTTCTGTCTTTAATCTTGAATGCTTGGTGCCAAAAAGGAACAAGCAGACAGAGTCAGCTATATCCCCCGCCAAAGGGAAAGGGTAGTTAAGGATACTAGTTGTTGAATATTGAACAGTGATCATGTTGTTTTTCTACAAACAACCTTTAAGAAATCCTATGTTATGTTTCCATGGAAACGGGTAAAAATAAAAATGCAAAGACGTTGAAAACTCCAAAAGGCACATCTCCGCATGATGCCCGTTGCACATACCAAGTTTCGTCGAGATAGGTCTCACCGTTTTGGAGTTGTGCTCCGGAAACATTATCGGGACAGACGGACGGACGAACGGACGGACGGACGGAGACCATTTCAATATCCCCCGCCAACTACGTTGGGCGGGGGATAGTCAGGATGGACTAAATGTTCCTGAGGTACTAACCACTGTCCTGATAAAGTCTACAAGGTCTCTCCACTCTTCATAGCGTGGGAGGACCAAGATGGAGAACAGGGGGGTGTTGTCCCATCTCAGGAGCTTGTATTTGTGTCCAAGGTCTGAAAAATCATATTCACTTATATTAAGAATTCATACATCTCACATGTGTACAAAATCCTATAAATGATAATCCTATATAATGAAAGTTTAAACTCCATAGGCACTGTAGCTCATCAGGACTTGATATTGTTTGATGTTGATGACTTTAAGATAAACTATCGATATAAGGTACAAGCTGTCAACAGGGGTGACAATAAACTTAAGTCTTCAGATAACAGGAAGGAATCATTATTCAGTTATTCTGAAAATTTGGGTTTCTCTCCCCCCCCAGAAAGGCAACAATTTAAATCTTTTGCTAAAAAAAACTGGCAAACTTTGATTGCCTAAGTGCAAAGTATATTCCCACAAAACTGTGGGTTTAGGTTATCAGCAGTTTCTAACGATTATCCTTGTAGTAACCTCGATCAAATAATTAAATGGTCAGAAGACCAGATCAACTAATTGTTTTCGCCAGCTTCCTACCCTTTGGTAGAATCTGAAAGAAGAAATGTTTTACCTACCAATATCACTCTCTGGGATCATCTTCTGTACAGACTCAAGATCCTCCTTGAAGGACCCAGGACCCACAGTGAAGTGGACATCTTGCTCCTCTTCAACCTGAGGGTAAATGTAAATCATGTTTTTTTAAGAAAAGCTTAATATAGAATAATTTATCCCTTGCTTGGTAACAGTGTCAGTATCTACAGCACATGGTGATATTCTTAAAGAAAAACATCTATCACTGCAAAAATACAAAGAAGAGCTTTTGATATGAAAACAACCATGCTGACTGCAGTGCTTTCCAAAACATTATTTGCTTGCATGCACCTTAACACATATGTAGCTTTCAAAAACATCCAAAATATTTTATGGAACAGAGAAGCCAAGCTGCTATTACATGATTATCATAGTAAAAGCAATAATTATAAGCCACTCTGAACACTTACTGTTTCTTGTAAAGCAAGCATTTCATCATGGCAGGAGTCCACATCTGATTGTGATAAAGCAGCTGGAAAAAGAAAACGTTTTAATGTTAAGATTTGTTGTACTATTTTAAATAAGTTCTACTGTTTTAGGCAAGTTGTACTGTTTAATATATGTTGTACAGGTTCAGATAAGTTGTAATGGTTATATAAGTTGTTCTATTTCATGTATGTTGTACTGATTCAGGTAAATTGTACTGATCCAGGTAAATTGTACAGGTTCAGGTTACTGGTTATATAACTTGTACTATTTAATGTATGTTGTACAGGCTCAGATAAGTTGTGCTGGTTATAGAAGTTTTATTATTTCAGATATGATGTACAGGTTCAGTTGTACTGGTTATATAACTTGTACTATTTCAGGTATGTTGTACAGGTTCAGATAAGTTGTACTGGTAATACAAGTTGTACTATTTCAGATATGTTGTACTGATTCAGATATTTTGTACTGGTTATACAAGTTGTACTATTTCAGATATGTTGTACTCACAGAACTCCTTCTCCTGTATTTCATACTGAGACTTGGGGGTGGACGGGCTAGTTTCAGTGGAGATGTGTCGAGATCGATCTGGGGTGGCTGATACAGAGGGTTCGCTATTCCTGCCCAGGCTGTTCCTTGTTTCCGTGTTTTCCTGGATACTTGTTCCTATACCGGAACTGTCCCTGGTGCAAATTTCTGGACAAGTTTTGGGATGTGACATGGCAATTGCTGGTTGATCAATATTACCCGGTTCAGACGCAACACGTTGAAAGATGCTTGATTTTTGAACTGTTCGGTTTACATCAAGGGTCAAATTTTTGTTCTTTTTGGGGGATTTTTCGACCCCCTGTTCTGTGAACATGTTGTCAAGGCTACCAGAATCTTTGACCTTGGGTTCAACGGCATAGTCGGCTGTCCCTCCTTTTAACAAGGAACCATTTGTGGAGACAGACCTTTGTTTTTCTGGGGAAGCTTTAGGAGTTGAACTGGTATCAATATTACTTTGAAACTTGAAGCCAGTATTTTGTACCAGTTTAGTTTCACCTTTTTGGTTTAGACCTTGAAATATACCAGCTTCCACTGAAGGTTCTGGTTTGATGTGAACATCAAGTCTTGAAGTTTGAAGATGATCTTGGTGAAATTGTCCAGGATGAGTAAATGATACTGGATAGGACCGAACTGGACTACCTTGTTGCACATGCGTAGAGGAAGCTTGACCATTCTTCCCAAAGTTTGAGAAGCTTTTAGGATCTGACCCATCTCCAAAGAGCTCATCACTACTGACATGCTCATGTTCAAACAGATTGGATGGAGGGTAGAAGCTTGTAGGAGAAGGATCTTCAGTACGTTGGCCTCTTGGCGTTGGCTGCCTTCTGATGGGCAGATCAATATATTCTGTTCTAAGCGGGCTGTGCTGTGAGGGGCTCACATAACCCTGACCACTGCTTTGTGATCTGCATGGAACAGGACTTGAGTGGCTACTTGCTTGACCCACTGATGACTCCCTGGAAGAATTTCCACTGTTTCCATCCCTTGATGACTTTCCACTTTCATGATGTCTTCCCTGATCACTGGCTTCGTCAACTGATGACTCCTTTGAAGAATTTCCACTGTTCTGAGGTCTTCTCTGGGTACTAGCTTGATCAGAATGTTGACCACTAAATACTTCTGTGGGAGAGTTATCACCAAGCAAAGGACTTTGATCTTGTCCTTGACTTCCAGGAGTTAACCCTCCAGACAGCTTTCTATGCTGAGACCTTCGATGAAAAGGACTTGACTGACCACTTGGAATGGGTGATACTGTAGAACTATTTCCAGAATGTTCCTCTTTCTCTTGAGGTGGACTTGTCTGTCTGGATATACCACTCTGTGAATTCTGGGAAGGACTCATGTTCGTAAGTGGATTTCTTTGTATGGTTGTTATTCCACATGCTTCATTCTGGAAGGAACTTGGCTGTAAGCCTGGTCTCTTGGTATTGTCTTCTGCAAATTGGACATTTCCACCTGAACCTGCACTGTCAGGTACATCAAAAGGTTTGGCAGGGACTTCATTGTTCCTCTTCTGTTCATGATTCATGTTCTCCTGATAACTGTCTGTAGGATCCAAAGTTATACCACTAAATGTGGTGCTATCCAAAAGGCTTGGGAATTTGGGTAGATTGTTTGAAAATTTTCTGATCGAATCCCTTGGAGGTGGACAGTACTCTAGTAGTCTGGAAGAGGGTGACCTGACATACTGAGCAATGGACTGGTCATCTCTAAGATACTGACTGATGTGATCATCGGGATCTTCGAAGGAACTCTCATGTCCTTCAGAGCTCTCAGCCATGGATGCTTGCAGCAAATGGGACCAGTTTGGTTGGTTTCCATCATTGTCAGAACCTCTGTCCCCTACTGCTCCTGATCCATCAGGTGGGAGAGGAAGAGAACCAAGACTCAGCACTACAGGTCCTGCACTTGAACAGCCTTCATCAGAGATTACTCTTGGATTGTGTTCCTGGCCGAACAGTTGTCCTTCTTCTCTTGTATCTGTACCTGGACTCTTATTGTTTGAACTGGCAGACGAATGATCTCCAGTCCTGGCTAAACTGTCCAGCTTTCTCAGAGAAGAACTTTTGCTCTCATGTCCTGATCCAAAGAGTCTTGAGCCAATGCTGCTTCTAGAGTCTTCCTCAGATGTTCCTGGACTTACAGTCTCTAATTTGGTACCTGATCCTTGTTTTGTAAATCCTGAGGCAGAATTATTTTCATTTCCAGCATGACTTGTATCATTAGTTCTCATCAAACCAACACAAATGTCTTCAGCTTCTGAACCAAAGTTTCTAGTGTAGACAACAGTCTCTGATTCTCCATGCAACAATTCTTCAGTTGGACGTCCAGCTGCTTGTTGACCAGCACCGTCCAAGGTAGGTCTTCTTGTGTCCAGGCTGTTGAGGATTGAGTCAAGTTCCTGAGGACCCTTGACCGAGTCATCAATCTGGTTGTTTGGGATGATCTGTCCACTATTGACCAGCGTGGAATAGTATGTGTCTGGTGAGCCTTGGTCTGTGGAGAAATATATATAATGGTCAAACAAAAGCTTATTTTTATCTAACACTAAGAAACTCAAGGTTTTAAGATCATTGTCATCTGTATAAAGTATGATGTTAAAGTTGAAGTTTTGTTTAATATCCATTAACAAAACAACACATTTTAATTTATAGCATGTTACTTTTTATTTCAATGCTCTGTCCAGATGTGTATTTTCAGTATATTACTGATACCATATTTTATGTTGTTTATGCTGCCAATTTTCACTTCAAAGTTTTATATCTATAAGACAGTATATTTCAGGACACCATGCCATTTGATGTGATTTTATTTTGTTTTATTCTTGATTCTGTATTGGAAACAAAGGTTCCAGAAGGAACTGAGGCCAATTTCACCGATAATTATCAATTCTTCAAATTTTACCAAGGATTCTAAGTGGTTTATTTGTTATATTGAGAATTCAATCTGGTAGAATTAATTACAGTTATACACTACTCAACAATTCAAATTACCAAGGATCTTGAAGGCTTCGTGTTCGAGAAGCTCAGCTGCTGAGGGTCGGAGTGTTGGGTCAACTGTGAAAGCCTGGGTGATGAGGTCACGCATCACTTGCTGTATGTTGGCAGGAATGTCAGCCAGGGGCGGAGACTGGGTGAAAATCTGTTAAAAAAAGAATGACATTCTTTTTTTACACATCTCTAGAAAGAGACTTGAGATCAAGTGGCAATGTCTGTAAACCATTCCCATTGCCCTCCTTCAAAGGTTTTACTTCTGACTTGGTTTTTCCCTCCCTACAAAAATCTAACACCTGAGAAAAAAAAACTTTGCCCAACTGATGTATTTCATCTTCACTATAAATTTGATAAGAGGGAAAGAAACACCACGTACCACAAAATGTAGCATCTGATAAAATTGTCCTTTAATAAAAATTTCATAAGAGAGAAAAAAAACCCATGTACCACTAAGTGTAGCGTCTGAGGAATTTGTCTTTTACTACAAATTTCATAAGAGAGAAAAACAGCACTTACCACAAAGTGTAGCATCTGTAGTCCTGGGTAGCGTTGAGTCCAGGGTGGATGACCACCTAGCATGTGTACGAGGATGCAGTTTGCCGCCCACACATCTGCAGCAAAGCCGTGTCCCATGCTGGTGGCTTTTTCTGGACTCCACTGGGTCTGGCTTCCTGTCGGACTCATTCCCTTCATCTCACTGTCCACATTCATGCTCCGAGCCAGTCCGAAGTCAGCAACTGCTATCAGCGTCGAGCTCTGTCGGATCAGGATGTTGTCAGCTGCGGAAAAGAATTAGACTTGTTGAAGAAATCATGAATCTCCCGAATGGTAGTTAGCGTAGGTTTAGTGACATTTTGTAACCTTTCTGGTCATGTTTAGTGACATTTTGTAACCCTTCTGGTTGTGTTAAGTGACATTTTGTAACCTTTCTGGTCATGTTAAGTGACATTTTGTAACCCTTCTGGTTATGCTTAGTGACATTTAGTAACCCTTCTGGTTATGTTTAGTGACATTTTGTAACCCTTCTGGCTATGTTTAGTGACATTTAGTAACCCTTCTGGTCATGTTTAGTGACATTTTGTAACCCTTCTGGCTATGTTTAGAAACATTTAGTAACCCTTCTGGTTATGTTTAGTGACACTTTGTAACCCTTCTGGTTATGTTAAATGACATTTTGTAACCCTTCTGGTTATGTTAAGTGACATTTTGTAACCCTTCTGGTTATGTTTAGTGACATTTTGTAATGTGACATTTTGTAACCCTTTGTGCTACGTTTAGTGACATTTTGTAACCCTTCTTGTTACGTTTAGTGACATTTTGTAACCCTTCTGGTTATGTTTAGTGACATTTTGTAACCCCTCTGGTTATGTTTAGTGACATTTTATAACGTGACATTTTGTAACCCTTCGGGCTACGTTAAGTGAAATTTTGTAATCCTTGTGTTTGCATTTACTGATATTTTGTAACATGACATTTTGTAACCCTTCTGGTTATGTTTAGTGACATTTTGTAAACCTTCAGGGTAGGTGTTTACTCAGGGTGTTCGATGAAATAATTTATCTTTTGAATAGAATAAAATGGACAAAACTTACTCTGTGTTATTATTTGTCAGGCATTTATCATAGCTAAGGTCGACTTACCTTTAAGGTCTTCATGCAGGATATTCTTGGACTTGAGATAAGTGAGAACTTGTAGGAGTTGTTTGAAGTAGCGTATACACATCCAGTGACTGAGGCGACGGTTGAGACTCCTCTGCTCATTAATCAGGGTCGTCAGGCTGCCCCCTAGGGAACAAGGACAAACAACGTCAGTTTTACTTTTTCAAGGAAATATGACAGAGAGCACGAATCTTAAAGAAACAGATAAAAAATCCAGTTACAAGATGTAATAAGTGTAATCAGCAAATTTGAATCCCGCAAGCACCTTCTATGCCTGAATTACCTTTATGGATTATTGCCTATAATTCAAATATCTAAAACAAAATAAAGAATGAAGGTCTATTATATGTATTTTTATGACTAACAAATGGTGAACAACTAGATGAAAATACCAAGGTTATCAGGGTATTGTAGGAGCTTTGAGGAACCTATGTATATACTAATGTAACAGGATGAATATCATCCAGAATTTGTTTGTCAACATGGGATTGCTCTTTCTTCCCTCTGGCAAGATGTTTTCTGTCTATATGTCTGTCTATCTGTATGTAGATATGTTGTAAGCATGTATCAAAGTATGTATATATTGATTAGTTGATGTAAAAGTTCTTGTAACTGCCTTCTGAGGCTGGCTGTTACGTCTTTTTCAATATTAATCTTCAACACTGTTTCTATGTGTAACACATGAAATGAAATACAACTATCATCATCATCATCATCATCATCATCTATACCTACCGGCTATGAATTCACAGAAAATGTAGATCTTGTTGCCGTGTCTGATGGCGCCGTAGAGCTTGACAATGTTAGAATGGTCCAGGTCGCTCCAGGTCACCAGTTCATTCTCCTCGTACTTTGCAATGTGTACCTGCAGCCAACAAAACCCTTGTTTATTTTCCTCCCATCTTCCCATGCATGGCCCACCTTGCACTAACACTAGTGACTAATTTAGGACTTACAACATTTCCCCAATTTTCTGTGCTTGACATCCAGACTGCTGTTACCAATCTCAAGCCCAATGAGAAATTTCAATCTAGAAAGGTTTAATGTTCTAGTTTTGAGCTCTTGACCGGAAAAGAAATTGAAGGTTACATTTAGACCTCATGAATGATTTCTTTATATATAATCACTTTTAAAACTAAATTTACCATAATTATTGGCAAACATGAATCAGACAATAATTTTTTTAATCACTAATCTATAACTATCATTTTTTTAAAATTCAAAACTTACTCTTTTGACACAAAACTTGAATCCTGATGTTTCGTCCCTTGCAAGATGACATTTGCCAGCGACGCCGTTACCTAGATGAACAAGTCGCATCCACTGTGTTTTCTTCTGGTACCGTGTCCGCAGAATACGCAGATTTCTCTGGAATATTGTACAAGTTTCAGTTCATCACTGGGTTTGATACTAGCATTGGCCTCTATAAACTAATGACATGATTTGGGGTGAGGTGAGGTGAGTTGGTGTTTAACGCAGCGTTCAAGATTATTTCACTTATATCATGGCCGCTAGTTATATTGCAGGGAGAAAGCCCGCAACACCATTTTGGTTATGCATTGCTGAGAAACCTGCGAGCATTAACTGGAACTAGCAAACCATGGGCCTGTGCTGAAACTCAGTGTAGCACTGCACCCAAGACTGACTGCGTGTAGAACAGTTCTTTACTGCAGACAAAGTTGCCGAGCCCCTGGCAGGATTCGAACCACGGACCTCTTCATAAAAAGCCAATCGCGCTAACCACTGCGCTATCCCGCCCCCTGACATGATTTGAAAGCAATCATATGTTCATCACGGAGTTTAATAGAAGCATGAGCTTTGAAAATTATCACATGAATGGAAAGCAATCATGTGTTCAAGAAACTGCAATAGCACCACATGTCTTTTCTATTACAATATTCAATTGTAAATTTAGATTTTCTGCATAATCGTATTCTTGTATTCAACATAGACAAATTGAATTTAAACATATTTGTATTCCAGACAACAACTGCTGATCTAAAGTTCAAAGACCTTATGATTTGAAATCATAAAATATGATCCACCAATAAAAAACAATGAATTTCATGGATAAACATCTTCTTTTTTCAGTAGTGATTTTTTTTTTCATGTTTCAATGTTTTTGCTTGATGACTATATTATTATGTATGTCGAAATGTTAATGGTAAACAAACAAGTTGTACATAAATAAAAATAATCTTCATTTTCAATCTCTCACACTTCTTAAATGCCAATCAAAGACATACACCTAAGGATACATCCATAGGTTAATGAGTAAGACTGAAATATTAATCAGACATCAAATGAAAAAATATGTGAATGTAGCAGCTTTTTCTCACCTTTGCAGAATCAAGGATGACCCCTTCCTCTCGTAGCTGATGTTTATAGCTTTCATTATCCATGTTTCCACGGATACGTGCCCAATATTGCGCCACTTTCATGATTTGTCGACGTGTCCCATACACCACTTCTCCTATTCCTGGTTCCCCTGTTGGTCTCAACTCCAGAGAAAGAAGCTGGTCTCTTTCCCGTTGGATGTTTTGCCGAATTGGCAAGCTGATAACCCCATCGGTTCCATAAGTCCTCTGGGTCTCATAGGGATCTTGGTTATATACCCGATTTGACCGGTTTTCAGGAAATATGTTCCCATTCCCCTCGATCATTGGTTTATATCTGTCGTAGATGACATCTATGGCAGTCTGACCTTCTTCATTCTGACCGGAAGTAGAGGACAGCGAGGTTGTCACAGAGATGTCGTCCAGTGGTCCGCTGGATGGTTCAACAGTTGAATTGGGAAGAGACAGGCAAGAAAGTTCGCCAGTCGAGGCTTCGGCTGCATCAGCCTTCTGACTCTCTGGCAATGATGTGTCATCTGATTTTGAGCCAATCTGGGATCTACCGCTTTCGTTTGAGACCTGTCTGGAGATCTTCCTCGGTCTTCTGAGAGATGCATTCCTTTGAGGGCTCTCTGGTATGCTTCTCAGAGAGGGTTGAAATCTTCCCGAGCCAACTCTCTGGAACTGTCCATTTGTTGAAGAGGCTGCAATGGATTGTGCTGGACTTCTGGTAATCTGGGATGTTCCTGATCCCATTGAGGAGAGTCCACTCTGTTCTGATGATGCCATGCTTGAGGTCGTCAAACCTTCAGGTGGAGAAGTGAAAAATGTGAAAGTGTAAATCAGACAGGAATGGGGAATACATGACTATCCCACATCTGCAAGATATTCTTTCACCAAATATTGATATTGAAATGAAGATAGCTGAATAATCAGATTTGCAATTTGCTGTCACACAATACCAGAAGATTTACTTGAAATTAATTTTAGAATTGTATTTATGAAAACATTTTGAACAAATATATTCAATAGCAACAGAGAATCTAAATTTCACTCTCACACATCAAGCTGAGCTCAAAACCCCCCACAACAGCTCTATACTTTTGTAACTTCTTCATCGTACAAGAGAACTTTCGAATAACAGCACCTGTTTGAAGTCTTACCTGAAAAGTTCGCCTCCTCATTCTCAACGAGACTGTACATGCCGAGTGAGCCACTCCCATGGAGACCAACAGGCTGGAACACTTTCACCAAACACTTCTTCATCTTGCTCCAGAGTCTTTCACTCTTCTCCACCACCACGTCTGCTCGCCAGTCTGCTGCCTTGGTAAGCTGGAAGCAGACGTCTGTCTGGGACTCCTTGCTTCTGCTCCCCTCCGGGATACACCTGTGCACATGGTGTAGAGCCAGCTGCAAGGTCTGCCAGCAAACTTGGCACTGCTTGTACACTTGGGCGCAGTTAGCAAAATGGTTGATCAAAGAATGGATAAGGCTGCAGACGGAACAGTCAGGGTCGCTGTGGTTGGGCAGGGAATGAAGCAGGATTCTCAAGCAGTGGTCCACTTCTCCTAGTAAGCCTGGATCTTCTTGTACGTCCGGACCAGTGTCAAGACTCTGAGGATAAGATCGAGTGAGGAATGACTTCCGGGTAATATAGCCATGGCTTAGAAGCTTGTATTGTATTTATTCTTATTGATTTGGCATATAAAAAATTAAGTATCTTATATATCTAGTGCTTCACATTGTTTGTTTGTTTTTTTTTTTTTTATTTTTTTTTTTTATTTCCATATTTACAAAAATTTTTTTTGGTTATGTACACATTAGTTGGTGACAACACTGAGAGTCAGAAAGGACAGAAAAATAATACTACCATGAGTCACAATTTATTCATGATCTTTCAAAACTTTAAAAATCTTGCATACCATGAAGCATAACCCAATGTAGCCACAAATTCTAAAAGCAGCTGGCATCAATTTTTCTATCAAGCCGTAACTGATCCTGCAGTTAATAGTTTGGTAGCTTTAAAAACCTCCTTTTGAATTGAGAAACATTTTGTACTTGAAGTTAAGGAAATTCTGTTCCAATGATTGAATGAGATCATCATGAAGAATTCAAGAGAAAATATCGGTAAATGTTAAGTTTTCTCACCATTGAGCCAAGGAGATACATGAGATTGTCATCAGTGATGTTGCCGTGTTTCTTCCTCACCGACTTGAAGTCCTGACCTGGAATGTTGCAGTTGACGAGAGCCGCGGTTGGCAAGTTGTTGACAGGCAGGGAACCATTTCCATCCTGAAACAGATCACCATCATATTAACATTTATATAGCGCCAATATCCAGCTCAGCTGCTAAAAGGCACTTTGTTATTCCCTCTGCATTGGATGTCTAGCTTCATTATATTTTATCATTCATCAAACTGTTACAGTATTTTGTCCAAGTATGAAGCACGTTGCTGTACCTGCAACTGGGTGAAGACAATTTTTCATAAGTAATATATTTATCCTGCGTTTCATTATGCTTAGGGTTAAGTTTTTAAGGTTCAACAATGGAAACATAGAAACAGTGTTGTGTCTAAGACTTCCGTGGAAATAGTAAAAAATATTTACAAAGAAGTCAAAAATCCCAAAATCTTTAATGAGTTAGACCTTAAGGTGTTTGAATTTTGGTTCTGAAAAAGAAAATTTGAAGTATTCTGTCCATGTAAAAAGCCACAAATAAAGTAGGAATAAGTTCAAAACCCTAAAAGGCACCAATACACTGTTTACAAAAAGGGTTACATGTCATAACATCACCAATCAGTGGAAACAAACGTTAAAACGCAAACCAACAACAAGAGGAAAAGGATGAAGGTAATTCCATGAAATAATAAGAGGTCAGGGAATAGATGATTTGAACTCACCCCATTATTTCTATCATCCCCGTTTGACCTGCCATCTTCCTCTGATCCTTCATCATCCTGAAAATATTGGATTATCTTCATTACTTCTTAATCCTAATCTCAATTGCAAAAATAACTGTGGGGAAGAAACTCATTCCTATTCACAATCTTATCAAAGACATTCAGATCTTGTCAATAATGAGCTTCGTTAGACATGTATTGAAACAAAGAGGTCAAATTTTCTTAAGATCATTAACTTTCAGAACATTGCCGTGAGGGCCACTGTTTGTCAACTGTACCATGATGATATACAAACAAACCCCATGCCTTACAATATGAAGAACTTACATTGTCCTTAGAGTTTCTTGTTGAGTTGCCTCCCTTCCCTCCTGAAGAGGAGTTGCCTCCCTTTCCACCAATGGATGAGTTACCTCCCTTGTTCCCAGCAGACGACATGCATGATTTGGTTCTGAAGCAGCTCACCCTTACATTCAGCCTGTCAGGTAAAACTTCCACAGCATAACCAGGGTCTGGAATCAAAATGTATCACATAAATAATTAATCAAATTCAAATAATAATGAGATTTAATGAGACGAAGTTAAAAGACTTGCATGAGGAACATTAGGAATTTATCAGAAAATTATTTGAAGATGTAGTTACTGATGTTGTTAAAATCATTAATTTCTTCAAATGATTCCCAGTAATACATAAACAGGGGAGGTAACCGGCCAACGGAATAGACAACTCAATGTTGAATGTTTAACATTGAGTTGTCTCTTCCATTGGCCGGTTACCTCCCCTGTTTATTCTTACTAACAGCTACAACTGTTAGCGAACCTGCTGGCATCCTTTAGTGGATCCAGGAGTCTTCTTAGTTCGGTCAGCCGCCATTCTACCATGGAAAGCACCCACTGACTAGTCCCAGTAATACATGTTTATGCCAAATGCATTATCTTCAGAGGGTCTAACTCATCATTACTATACCCGACTATCTATAGTTGTAGAAGAAAGTATCAAGTGAAAACTGTTGGTGGCTGTTTTAGTGTAAACACCTTTTAATCATTTCAGGTAAGGAAATGGTAAAACAAAACATGTTATGAAAGTCACATGGTTCTTTTGATGAGAAAAGATTGCCTTGCAATTTGTTACATTTTTCTTCTTTTTTTGTGTGTGTGAGATTTATTTGTTTACCTGAAAAAAAAGTGCTACTGCGCCTTTAAGATATTCTTTATGTATCAATTATATTTCATATAGTCATTTACCTTTTCCAAATATTGATGAATTGTCACTTAAAGTTGCCTCTCGCAAAGCCAGATTTATCTTTCTGTTGGTTGCCTTCCAAACTGGTCCTCGATTTGCGGTTACAACCTTGCTCTTCCTCTGTCTGCGTCTGTTAGTTGTTTTTCCAGATTGCTTTGTAAAACATTCAATGGGTTTGGTTTCTTCTAAGCCATCATGATGCTCCCCAAAGGGTTTCTGAGTCATATCCTCTGCAATTGCCTTGTCAACAAGTAATTTAGGTTGTCGAGCCAATCCTTGGATAGAATCTTTTTCGTCATCAAGCTTTTGTATGCTATCATCAGGCTGACCAGGAATGCAAAGTCCAATTTCTTCAACCTGTTGACGATCAACCAAAGACTCAGCAGACTCTTTGTCAGACTGCGAAGAACTGCCAACTCCTGAATCATGATCATTCTCATCTCCCATCATTTTTTCCATTGGCTCATCAAGTGACTTATCAGCTTCTTCTTCAAAGTATTCAGAGTCTGTGTCATCATCCGCTTGACTTCTTCCCTGAGATTGACTGTCAAGTCCAGAATCTTCTTCTTCAAAGTGTTCATTTTCATTAGTACTGAAGCTTGTGTCCACATATTTCTCATTTCCTTCAGAATTCATCTTTTTTGCATCCTCAGTATGAAAGTTTGCTTCTTTCCAATTCATTTGATGAACATCTGATGTTTCGTTCTTTCTGAGATTGACTTTCGCTTGTTGTTGATTCAGGGCTCCATCATATTCACCAACATTGCAAAAATCCAAGTCACCTCCATTTGAAAGGAGATTGAAAAATTCAAGGAATCCTTTAGTCCCTTGCTTTATTCCAATGGCTTCCATGACTTGCACGAATTGTTGCCTGCTCAGCTTATGTTGAAGACTGCCTATCAAGCTCCTCAAGGTGTTGCCGACGGTAATCTCGTCTATCCCTTCTTGCCCATCCATCTGTTTCTTCAAGCTGATGAACATATTTGAGACATGTTTCTCCAAATTCTTTCCTTGCCCTCCAATGTTCCAAGGTTGGTTCAGAGGTGTGGAATGGTCCAAAAAATTGAGTTCTGAAATTCCATACCCTACCGCAGATTCCCCATGCGACTCTGAGGCGTGTTCTCCTTTCAGATTGCTGTTTGAGTGATCTGAAGGTCCATCCAAAACATTTTTCAAATACGGAGAGCCATGAGCGGCGGATGTCTCCGCTGGTTCTTCATTCTTTTGCTGACAGACTTCACCAACTCTCTTTTGCTCATTTTGAACATCAGATTTCAGATTTGGAGATCTTTGGTCAGATAGAGAATTTCTCAGATCTTTTCCTTCAAAGCTTTCGATGAACCTGTTGTCAATCTCTGGAACGTGTTTTTTAAAGTCTTCATTCTCTTTTACGTCCTTTTTAGGATATTTCTCAGATTTGTGATATTTTTCATCCTTTGTTTGAGTATCAGTCTTCATCTTAAGAAGAATCTGACAAGGTTTTGTGTGTTCTGCGTCATGCATTGTCTGTGGTTTCGTGGATTCATCTTCCTTCTGGGGATCTGTCTTCTCCTCGTTTTCCTCTCCTCCATAGCAGCGTTTTATCTCTGTCTCATCATGTCTGTAAAATTTATAATTTGTCAATGTCATGTCTAAAACATAAAATTAAAAAAATTCATTTTACAAAACATACGGGTCAGGTATAAATAGTAATTTCTCATTGACAAATCATTCAACCTTTTATCATCTTCATCTTATTTCCTTCATAAGTTTATCATTAATTCCATCTTTTTAACAAACTTGCAAAACATGTTTATGTTAAACTAAATTTGAGACAAATCGTGTGTTCAATCACTCACTGCTTTGAGTTCTTCTCTTGCATCTGACGATTGTCCCCATCCTTGACCTTCTTGTTTGACCTTTGACCAGGAAGTACTGGACCCATCAGATCAGCAGATCGCACCAATCTGGTCAGTCTGTCTGGCAGACTCCTCGGGCCACAGATCAGTGGATACCCGTTCTTGACCGCCCTGGTCATCTTCTCCCAAATACTGGGGACTCACCTCAAAGGTTCAAACCATACCTGTAAAAGATTAAATATTTAGTTTGCTGACAATATCAATCTGGATTTAAAGTTTATCACCCTGGAAAGTGGTCATCCCACTGACTCCCGCCTCTTGACAAACATGCAAGGAACTAAAAAAAAAAATCTTTTTCGCTGAACAATCAGTCAATATTTTTTCAGATTAGTACGTTTCCGAAGAAATATGGTTGTTGTACAAAACTGAGCAATTAACATTGTAAAAGATTGCAGTTTTATAAAAAGAGATATCATAAAAAGAATGCAAACAATTAACAAAAGAGAATAATTCATTTTCATTATATTCATTATTAAAAAATTGGCACTTTCTTTTTCCACTTTTGATTCAACCCACTCTTTTTTGCCATTTATCAAAAAAAAATAGCTCATATGTTACCACCTAAAGAGCTTAAGATGTTTCTCTACAAGAGCAAGACAATGAATAGTTTTTGACGACACTGATGATGAAATATTGGAATCACGCTGATAAAATGGTTGTTTTTTAACTCCACTGGTAAACTGCCTCTTTCAACTTAAAACAGACTGTATGTACTCCATTCATTTAGAAGCCTCAATGTTCCATTATTGAAAGTAATTTCCTAAGCAATGTAAGATTTCCACTTCCAGCATGATCAACAATGACCAAACATGTATGATGAAATTGTCCAGAAGTACTGGAAAAATTGTTTAAATCAAAATTAAAATGCACTTTTTAGTTCACTGAAAAAGTGTGACAATACCATCTAACAAAAAGCCCTGGATAAGGTTATGAATGCCAAAATGAAAACTCAAGGAAACAAACAAACAAAAAGGATTTATACAACCCATCCACATTACCAAATGCACACAGCATAAGATAAACATGTAAATTGTAAAGTAATTTAGATGGACTCGTGTGCATCTGTTACCTACCCAGCTAAACAAACAGAGACCACAGTTTCACATAAAAGCAAATCTACATAAACATCCTGCCCAAGTCAACTGTACCATAGCATTCTCTCCATACTGAAGCTCTTCAACTCATATCTTCCAACACGAACTGTGTGACACATGCAGCACTGTCTAGGCTAGCAAAATAGAATCCTCTTTTGCTGCGAAAAAGTGAGTGAGGGATTAGGGTAGGGGTTAAAAAATGTTTTTGGATTCAGTAAGTCAAGGACTTACAGTAGTTTATCGAATTAGTCACAAAACTCTGAATATTATGGATAAAGTCAGTTTATATTCCGCTCATTCATTAATTAAATCTAAATTAATTCTAATTCAATTAATAGCCAACATACTGAAAACAAACCTGCAACTAAAAGAATATTCAAAATGGTATACAAATATCCACCTTTTACATTCTAATCTAAATTTTTGCAGTCAGTTGCTTTTGATTGTTATGAATTTATAAAACAAGCTTGCAATGACATTCAGTAAAATTTCCATTATCAAAGAAAAACGATAAAGATATTTGCATGCATTTAGACCCTACTCAAAAATTCTTTATCTCAAACAAACACTGTAAAATCAAGATCATAATCGTTGACAAATATGGTGAAACAAGACATTAATCTCCAACAAATCCTGTCAGAATAACAATGAGTTAACATTGTGATGTGTTAACAGGTCACCGAAAGGTTACCGATTAAGTTACACCGATTGAAATGTCACATGCAAGTATCACGACTCTGCTCCCACACATGCATTAAATAACAAATATTCACCTCGATGCACCCTGTCTTTGTTGCAACAGTGCTCTGCAGTTCTCCAACCACCGCCCAGAGTACTGGGTCAGACAAAACTATGCTTACACACACAGTGAGTCATAATCTGAAGTATAGCAAATGCTCACAAACCAATCACATGATGCAAGTTTGATTATTCCAGTAGGAAGTAAATATATTCCCTGCTCTTGGCAAATATCTACTCTCTGATTGGCGAGCTGCTGAAAGTTGCTTAAATCCTTATAAGTAGAAAACTTACTGCCTTAACCCTTTTCCTGCTTTATCAATATGTGCCATAACTTTTTTCAAGTGAATGAATGGAGGTATTGTGTGCAAAAGTTTCACAAGATGATGATGAGAAGGAATTGCATAATATGTCAACATCTGGGGTTAAGTGTTAACACCTTTCCAGCTAGATCAAATTGTGCAAAACCTTTTCCAATTAGGTCTTTTAGATTATCAAAATTTTTACTTTTCCACACAAATCAAATTGTGCAGAACCTTTTCCAAATGTTGTCTTTGCGGAACTGTTAGTGAGATATTATGTAAAGTTCATGCAAAAAATAATCAGGGGCATTTGCAAAATTAAACTCCATCATTGGTTAAGTGATAACTCTTTTCCAGCTGGATCCAATTGTGCAGAACGTTCTCAAGACATTGTCAGGAACGGTAACTAACTGACAAGAACAATTCGAGCTTAACCAGAGATTGGGAAAGGTAGGGGCCATGCATGGACCATTTTGCACATTGATTCTAAAAAATGGCCCATTCAACCAAAACATTTACCATTACTGAGGGGAATGGCCCATTCAAAATTCTGAAAATGACTAAAAGCCCTTAAGATGGCCCATTGTCAAAGGCGTCTTTCCCAATCCATGCTTAAACAGAGCTGATGATGAGTCATACGAATATATCACTACATCAACATATTTATGTTACGGGCTATAGATGATGCTGTTGAAGTCAAATATGTAAAATGATATCAATGGTATTTTATCACCCGGTATTGACTTTTGCTGAAAAATAATTTTTCAAACGCAAGTTGAATCCAAAAACTGATTAAAGTGCAAATTCACCAACCAGTACCAGGTTACCCTATTTATCACAGCACAGAAAAAATTGCATGCATTGCTTAAATAAAAACATTAGTATTATCTCATAGACTATCAAGAAATGAACACACTCCAAAGGGTACGTCAGTACCCTGTTGAAAAAATAATTGCATGCCTGAATTGTATGAGTTATGACTTTTCTGCTAGCAGCTTATCATTGATCAATGATTTGTTTTGAACATACCCAAAATCAAGTCCCACACCTTAAGGGTTAAGATAATGAGCATTTGAACTTTGTACAGTATGAGAGTGACTGATAATGACATTGATCCTCTACTCTAGGTTTCTTTAGATTGTATTTTAGGTGACCTATGATTGTTCTAGGGTTAACTGCATTCCAATCTTTAACATCAACCAGCACATGTCAACATATTTGCTGCTAATGCAATCACATAGCATGGTAGACAATTCTCAAAAAAGGCAGACTCGGAATATTTACTCTAATGCTATTCTCTCAAACTGATAAACTTTGAATCTAATGGCACTATTTTTCAGCAGTTGAAGTGTTAATTTAGCATTTTTGCATGCTTTTTAAAGTCTAATGAATATATCAGGCAGTCAAATGTTTTTTAATTGTACAAGAATTATGAACTGCTCACACACATAAAGGGTTAATTATTGATTGAGACTGGGGACGATTTGAATCTTATTCAAATGGAACATAATTTACTTCCTTGCAGGAAACTAAATGTGCTAGAATTTTGTTAACAGGAAAATAATCACGATATGCAAAGCTTCAAGAAAGTTAAACTCAATGAACAAAACGTTTCAATTCACAAATCAAATTTAACTTCAAGTCATATCCTAAATTATCGATAAAGAACTACACATAATGGAACTCTTCATTGGAAGTTGATTTAGTTTGTTTACCGGATAACAATTATAGAATAAGCATGTACATGATTTCATCATATGACAATATGCTTCATTGGGCAACGCCCCTCTATGTTATGAAATGAATACATTCACATCTGTAATAAATGCTTCTCGCTTGCATTTATTATTGATCAAAGCACAAGGTCATTCAAGACACAAAGCTGCAATATCCTGTTTGTTCCATGTAATAAAATGAGTCTCTCTCGATGAATAAACAATGCAAGAAGAATCAGGTTTTTGCAATTGGCAAAGATACTACTGTGAATAATCATTCAATCAGATCATAATAATATTATTATAGAAAGAACAATCCTACAGGAATGCACCTTTATTCATACAACTATTCTATTTAATGTAACAATTGTAGAATAAAGTGTATGTTATATAATTGGACCATATGAACCATGAAGCCACGCCCACTTTTCTAATGTATGCATAATACTCACCTGTAATTCATGCGCCTAGTTTGTTTTCAGTAATGATTTTGTGATCTATAAGGAAAATAAATCGTCTGCTAACATGACGATTTATTCCTATTTTTACATTTGGCAGAATTTTCATTCCATTCAAAATGCACATATTGTGATAACTTATACATAAAAAAGTTATAGATATTTAAAAGAAATTAAACTAATGAAATACTTCATAATGTGAAATTAACACACTCAAAAGATATCAATCATGAAAATTAAATTATCGCTAACTTAATTTGTCCAGTATAGTTAGAGTTGACATCACACGAAAAAAAAGTATTTGTATGTATAAATGAAAATACATGCTCAAATGAAAGAAAATATAGCTTGTATATGCACAGGAGAAAACAATATGCCGCAATCAAATCACCTAAGTGGGAAATTGAGAAAGACATTTTCTAATATGAAGACTGACACAAGCTTTGGTAACTTATGAACATCTTTGTGTATGTTTTTAAACTGGAGACGGACAAACCACCTAACAGCAAAATGAAAAATCATTGAAGAAAAATCATACATACATATATATATACATACATACATACATACATACATACAAACATACATACATACATATACATATATAATGTTTCTGTAATTAAGTCATTCCATATTCAGCCCCTCCACCTCCTGTTCGGTCTTGATGAAACAATAAAACAAGATTTAACGTTACAAGGCTAGACAGGTTCAGTTCATATCGGCCCCTGAAACCTGTCAGGAAAAAAGTGGTCTTTTGAGTAAGTGGTCTTGCTACAGCAAACGGCTTGTGAGGTGACAAGTCAAGGCCCAGGCGTTGAGCTGTGAAGAGTATCCACGCATTAATGATCGACTTAAAGAAAATTACTTGTTACAGGGAAGTTGTGACAAATAGCAGACAGACAGACAGATTCTTTATTATAGTCTCACCTCGCATTACAAAATACAAATATACAAACAAATACATATTTTTAAAAAGAAACAGTGAGCCACCAAAAAAAGGTTTCGAGAGACTAAATTAAAATGCATACTTATATACATACAAATACAATATAAAGGTAAAATCAGCAGACATACCAGGTAAAAAAAAAGTGAAAATCTGTCCATTCCAAGTGTATATCAAAATGTGTATATGAAATAAAACATGAAATAAATTAGAAATAAGATAAATATGGCAATAAAGTATGTACATGTAGGAGAAATAGTAAAAAAAGTGAATAATTATTTACTCATGATATAAAAAGTGCTTTCGGGTGTTAATATAGATTTGCAGGCCTTGGCACTGATAAAAGACACTTTAGGTGAGTAGAGAATAAAACCTACTTCTTGATGAAACAATAAAATGATCAAGATTTTATGCAATAAGGCAAGAGAGTTTCATTCATATTCACCCCTGAAACCTGTCAGGAAAAAAGTGGTCTCGCTACAGCAAACGGCTTCCGAGGTGACAAGCCCAGACCCAGGTGTTGAGCTGTGAAGAGCATCCACGCATTAATGACTTAAAGAAAATTACTGGTTACAGGGAAGTTGCGACCAGTAGCAAATGTAAGTGGAACTCCACTCAGACAAAGAGGGCATACCAGTATAATTGATCATCTATTGAAGCCATCTTCGAATTGTCACATAGATAATATTGCAGTTATTCTCAATGAAATCTCATTAAATGAGATCTTTGAACGATTCCATGCTTGACAGAAATTGATGTCAGTATACAGGTACGTCAAGATTAGTGATAACGATTCATCGATAGTATCGATGTTTGTATCGTCTAGTATCCAATACGAGTGCATTGAAACAAAACACATTTAGACAATATATCATGATATCTATATCGCAATGTCCATGACACATCGATGGATCACCAATAGAGACAATATATCCTGATGCTGTTAAAATGATTTCTTTCGTATTGTATCACAACCTCTTTATCGTGATGATAATCGTCTCGCAGGTTCCTTGGCAATACTTGGCTTGAAAACGGTATAAGAATCTATACCAAAACGTCGCTATCAGTACAATAAAGAAGTTGATTATCCATAAAAAATTACTTGTCTTCCTTACTCCTTGATAAATTAATTATTGTCTTGCTTTATAAAACAGGAATCAGGATATTTCGTCTTGCCCCTAAGGCAATAATACACAGGTCTACTCATGATATAAGTGCACAATCATGATAAATACATATCACAATACAATAAACGCAATGTGTGTGGACAGATACTATTTAACTGATCTTCATTCACTTTTTTCGAACTAGAGAGTAATTTGAGTATCCTTAACTTAAATACTAAAACAACTCAACTCACTTATGAATCTTGTATCATTGTAAATTTTTCAATTTGAACAATAATACAAACTCACCCTTAACCAGTATTCTGACAAACTCCTAATTTCTGGATTGACATTCACTTAAATTCAGATTGTAATTTGCTATAATTTGGATCAGGATTCATTTAATTCTATCAATCCAGTTAATCATATCTAGCCAGTTAATCATATCAATCCAGTTTATCATATCAATCCAGTTAATAATATCAATAGTTAATTATTATAATTTATTATATCAAATTATTTATATCAATCAAGTTAATTATATCAATCCAATTAATCATATTTATATATCAAGTTAAATATCTAAATATCATTTCCCTCGATTGTGCAAACAATAGATTGATTACCTTCACCATTAACTTTTATTGATTACCACAAATTGTTAAAATCATCGTGGAATATAGTTCCAAGGATTTTGAAAACCTCACACTAAAAATTAAGGAAAAAGATGTTTTAAGCATTCATTGATATTAACTTACAATGTTGTGCAAGGTTAGAATTATTTCAGCATTATTAAGGAAATACCCATGGAAACAAAATTGAACCTGGCTGTTAAATAATTACATTAATCACATAATATATGGACCATGTCTCATTTAGTCCTGCTTCATGACTGTGTATATATACAAGCCTTTATACAGTGTAGGTCCACATTCAGCAAGTCTAGATTTGACTGAAATTAGGGGCCCTAAAAAAAATATTATGGATGAAGGAACAGTAATTATTAAATTTTTTCATGGACTAAATTCTAGTCTATGTGTGATTATGTACTGCATAATATTATCTTAAATAATAATTTATAAAAAAATATATAAACATTGGTGCAAGAGGCCAAAAAAATGAACTTTGTTTATTCATCGTAAACTCTAAATAAAATTCTTAAAAGAGTTTCAAAATGATCAAAATAGAGTCGAAACAACTGTTACATCGTAAATCTAACAAAATGTGATTTCAGGCATTCCAAAATATAAGAGTAAGATCAGGTTTTTGTTACCTTCTACAAAAAGTAATTAGAGTTATTTATCTTAATGCCGCTTGGACAATATTTCAGCCAATCGTAGGCCACAACGAATTTTTTTTCTCTAAAAATAGCCATTATGAAACGAACAGACACCTGTAATCGAGCCCTATCCAATGATTCAACAGAAATGTACCCATGATGCATTGGGACAAGAATAAAACTTGTTTCAATGGCTCTGGTTTATTGCTACCCAGTTTTTCAACCAACATATCAAGTAATTTTGTTATATATCTCTGGGCCTCCTTTCACAAAGCAACCTTAAAAACATGTTTCACTTCTCAAAGGTAAAAGTTCAAGAGTTCATTAAAATGAGGCCGGACATAACTAAACCTCTTAAGACGTCACTCTGTTGACAGTTGTTGAGTTGAGGTGAGGTACTAAAAATCCAAGTTGTTCAGTAAGAGAGATTTTAAAAAAAGGTGGATAAAAAAGCACTTTTACAAATTGTCTTATATTATCAACACATTTCTGGCCTTACCAAATTTTTCCCTGAATTTCAGCATATAAAACTGGAAGACACTGAACTCTTCACAGCCTAGCAAGACTCCACAAGGAAACTAAACGTACACAATGACTTCACCTCAGTGTGAACATTTCAATAGCAATAGATATGTAGCTCACTCCACTTAAACACTTCTGATCCTGTCTAGGTCATTTAACAACCGGATGCATTTCAACTTTGAACCCAAGAGGATATGATGAAAATTGTTAACAAATTAACAACTTTCCAACAGAAAGGTTTAATTTTAAAACTTCAGAAATAGAGCCACTGAATCTATAACTCAAAAGTCACTGATAATTTGTGATATCCAAACTAAAAGGGGTAGTAGCAAATATTTTTAAAAATTTTATTTCTTTGATTTCTCCAAAATAGATATATGTTTCTGCCAAACGCATTATTTTTAGAGGGTCAAATAATTATTTTACTTTCCTCACTTCAGTCATCTGTTGTAATAAAAATGATCAAATAGCAAGCAAAACCCAATGGCCGCCCCTTTTTGTGAACACTTTTTTGGACGCCATCATTAGAGGCAGGAAAATGTATTAAAAAGCAAGGTTGAAATTTTATTATTACCCTGCAGGGTTCAAACCCTGAATACCTTATCAGAAAGCAAACATACTAACACTGAGCTATTATTCCCTACAGTTAGAGATTATATATAACACCAGCACACAATCTTGACTATAACCCTCAGGATTGAAACCTGGATATCTAATCAGAAGGCAAACACGCTTAAACTGTGCTATTCTTCTCTACATTAAGAGATCAGAGGATATCATATAATATAATCACACAAACATGACTATTATAAGACGGGATTCAAACCTGAGTATTTAATCAGAAGGCAAACACACTAACACTGTGTTATTCTCCCTTAAAGTTAGTAGTTCAGGCAGTAACAAAATAATATAACCACACAAAATCGACTATTATCTGAGTGGATTCAAACTGTGAATACCCAATCAGAAGGCAAACAAAATAACACTGTGCTATTCTTACCTACAGTTACAAATCAGAGGATAAATAGAGGAAACTCAACAACCTTGATTATTTTCCATTTATACTATTTTTAACTAACGAGTTAATGATTCAGTATAAAACAAGGGAAAGGGATTTTGATACCCAATCGTTAACGAGTTTGATAATTATAGTATCAAATGGAAGGAAGTTTAATATTCTGTTTATTAACCATCAAAACGAAATAAGTATTATCACTGCAAGGGTGACAAAACTAATATTTCTGCGTTGTGCTGCAATTGTGACGGCGGCACGAATATTGTTATGTAATAGAAGCAGCAGTATTATACTAGTTTAATATTGCTGTTTAATTATTACACTGCAGTATCTTACACGGGTGAGAAATAACATATGATATGATTACACAAACTTGCAGGAGTCAAACCCTGAAAAACCTGATCAGAGGGCAAAAACAATCACAATGTGCTATTTTTCTCTACAGTCAGACCAGAGGTTTTGATATAAGATTATCCCACAAAATAGATTATTATCAGACAGGAGTCAAACCCTGAAAACCTGATCAGAAGGCAAACACAATCACACACTGTGCTATTCTTCTCTACAGTTAGAGATCAGAGGTTTTCATATAACATAACAACACAAACTTGACTGTTATCAGACAGGAGTCAAACCCTAAAAACCTGATCAGAAGGCAAACACACTAGGCAGAGCTTTTCTCCTCTATTTATTTAGATCAGAGAATATAAGATAACATTTGTCAACAGACTAAGCAGTGTAGACTACTGCTACTATTTGACAACCCAGATAGCTACTACCCTGAATGAAATTTATTGCGCAGTAGGCTGCTATAAATAGACCTGTCATTTGGCAACAGGGGCGTATAAATAACTTAACAGTTGACCACTTCTATGTTGAGGATATCAATTCTTTTCCGAGGAAAATTGACAAATTGAATAATAGGGTCACGCTTATATGAAAAACAATGAGCGTGAAGTAATTTGAAATACACTCAAACCGTAAGACTTTGTTTATCTAAGTTCTAGATTGTCATAAATAATGAGCAAAGGACAAACAAGGCAATCATGATGTTTGAATACTACTACTTAATTTATCTTGTAATTTCTTCTTTCTTATTCTTTTTTCATAGTAATCTATCATTTCTTATTCAGTTGGTTACAATGAAATTACATTCATCTAACAATTAACTAATTCCATAGTTCCCTTTGAAATAACAAAGCATTTTGAAAAATATACTGCGTAGTATGTTGCTATTGATAGAAGGGGCTTTCGTAGAGCTTATAATTGTAGGAACTAGGTAATTGTTTTATAAATTAAGTCCTACTCCACTTACTCAATAATTGAGTTCCTCTAAGAGTTTAAAAGCATTCCTCTTCAAATGAAACATTTTAAAATCAATTTCAACAGCAGATCAAACATTTAACAATTTTAACAGAAACTAACAGAAAATGTATGTGTGAGTGTCATACAATCACCTGTAAGTAATTTTTGGCAACAAAGACAACTTACATGAAATATATCTTGAGAAAGATGAAATTAGTGAAATGCAGGAATGCTGAATCAAGCAGCCATAGACTGCTGAATATGAATAACAAGACAACAAAATGGTGTGACTATATATGTGGACCTATTTTTAGCATCAACACGAGTGATTAGGAACCAGCATTGATTTGAAGCTATTCTTACATCAGACGGAAACAAATACAGGACCATAATTTATTCATTTGGATATTTCAATATTGTCAGAAAAATGCTGAAAAACGTGAAATCAAAATAAGTTTTTTAAATTATGTATAATTACCATCATTAAATAATGCTTCATATAGAGTTTGTGTTTCAATCATATTGCCTATTAGTACATTCACATTGTCAAAGTATTACACCAAAACATGATGAGAAACAGAAACAGTTGATTTCCCTCAATAATATGAACCCATTGATAAAGTCTGACATACACCACTCCCACTCACACGTGAATCTCTTTAGCATGCCTTGTCTAGCAAGGACAACCGCGACCTCAAATGCCTGCATAAATCAAGTGCCAGTGACCCAATTGCCTTTGACCCTATTTCTCTGAATTTCTCGGAAAGGCAGTTACCTTTATATGGAAATGTAGATTGTGCAAAGTTTAAGTGGTATTTGAACTGTAGGGATGAAATCTTGATTTCCAAGAATTATATAAGTCTTGTCACGTAATATATCAAATTAGTCACGATTTTAAAAAATTGGAATTTAAAATGTTAGGTTTTAAACATACTTTTATCAATCTTGTATTTTGATTTCTGTCATGAAATTTCAAGATTTTTTAATCTCATCATAGAAATGTCAATGTGATCAATATTTTCAATATAAACAGTATGAATAAAATATTCTTAGACAGCACATCATTAGGAAAAATAATGTAAATGGGAGACTTATTCCACTTATTTAATGCACTTAGGTAGTTCATTGAAAAGGAAAAAAGGAAACTTGTCACAGAGGGTACATGAGAATATGATTTGAGTTACCTTTGAAGGGAGATAAAGATAATTACTTACCAGGTAATTTCTTGATATTATCTGGTCACATAACTATATAGGACTGGAATCCATGGCAGGCCTCAAATCTGTGGCGGATTTCCAAATCTATGGCAGATTTTCAAATGCCAGACATTTGTACCTTTTTTTGTATTTGTCTGCAGCGATTAACAAAACCTTCTGCTAGAAAAATTACCCTAAAGTTCGTCGACAGGAATCCAAGGGTTACAAAAGATTGTCTTTCAATATCTTAGGGCTAAAGAAGACAGACTCACTGAGGGCTAAAAAGATCCTACAAAATAAACACAATTGATGTGGCATGAAGCCGCAAATGTCTTATTAACATGTCAGGTATTGTTTAATGTATTTTTGTAATTGGGATATGGAATCTTAAAATTTGGTCGTAATCCGTTTGCAATATATCTCTGTGTCTTCCTTAATTATTTCGCTAGCGACGCATTTGGGCCTTGCGGCGAGAACAGTTAGCTATTATGATGTCATCGCACAATGACGTCACCTAGCATGACGTCATGAAACAGTCTAACAATCAAAAGCGCCACAGATAAGGAAATCAGCCATTGATTAGAGACCCGCCACAGATCTGAGTCCTATATATATTAACTAAGTGACACAGATGCATTTCCTGGTTCTATGGACAAGAAAATTTCTACTTTTTAAAAGTTGTTACATTGTTGATTACATTGTTGATTACATTGTTGATCACATTAGTTAAGTACATTAGCAGCTAGGGCTCCAGATAAGATGCGTATCTGCGTAAAATACGGGTAATTCAGATATAAGCGTTAAAAATGAAATAAGTGACACATACGCATAACTTTCCCAGAATAAGAGTCAGATATTTCTTTACAGGAGTGATTGTGACTTGTAAAAATAAAGTTTCAGTTCTACATGTCTGATCTTTACTTCTCGAATAGTAGCTAACTTTATGCCAACCGGTATGAAAACAAAGATTACCGAGTTGATATTTGATCAAAGAGAAATCACTCGTTTATTTACAGATTAAACGTGTGGAAAATATAATATATCAACAACTAACATCGAAAAGATTCTAACTTGGAATGAGTATCTGAAAACGATAAACCTTGAAATACTCCGGGTTTTTTTTTTTACTCCTCAAATTTTATTTTGAGAAGTGAAGTACTCTTGAATCCAAATAATTATCTGGAGCCCTGCATTAGTTGTCAGAACTTTTAACTCACTGAAAACCATTTGTGAGACAACAGTATGTGACAAGGCATCTTGAGGATATTTATCTCATTAGTCTAGAAATAAATACACAGCAATTTTGCCACATCTGGACCTTATAAGTACACAGTTATCCTCATAATATTCAGCAATGATTTTCACATAAAGATATAAAGATTGGTTGTTAAGGCTAAAAATAATGGGCTCAACTGGCACAATGTAATTCTAGCAACCAAATGAAAATATACTTTCATAATTAATCAACAACATAGCTTAAAAAAGGTATCAAATGTGAACTGAAGTTCACTAAATTTGACTAAATAATTCCTTTATTTGGCAGGTATGTTGACTTTGTTGTTTCCTTTCTGAGGCTGTTGTCTTGTTGCCGTAATGAATTGTTGTTATTGAATAATTCATACATTTCATAAAAAAAACTTGAAATATAGAACATGATAAATCAAGTGTAGTGACAATCAGATATGACATTCAGTGATACATGCCAATCTAGAGCAGTGTTATGTCTAGGTTTTTAGCAAAGGAGGTCATTTGAGTCTATTCAGAGCAAATGGGACGCTTTGCAATGGTAAATCAAAGTATCCAATTTCTAAAAATATTAAGGGACACCAAGCTAATAGAGGGTGGGCAAATTTCCCCAGGACTCCCTCTAGGAACAACACTGCTAGAAGGTAAGTGTAAAATAATATTAGATCTACTACTTGTTGAATTTCTTAACTGTCTTGTGTTCTAGAGATTTTGTAACATTAATTGATCATTTGGTAACAAACAAAGCCTTGGCACTTCATCAAAAGTTTTAGGAGTACTAAACAAACAAGGAATTTTCCCTACTGTAATCATTTAGGCTACATTTAGCCTAATACCGCAGTTGTTGGTAAAAGAAAGAAGTTCTCATGAAATGAGCAAACGCATAGATGAAGTAGGTCAGGAATTTGTAACAGCTAACAAAGTTAGAAGTATCAACATTCCGTAGTCAAAAGGTAATTTATTGATCACATCCTAAGAGCGAAAGGCGGCCAATATTAATGGCAATATATATTCTAACAGTTGACACTCCAGAGTCAAAAGTGGATTACGAACCTATAAACTTTGAAAAATTCATTCATATCAATCCACTTATAATTGATAATATTTAATGCACAGATCATCAAGCTAATTGAATATAATACATGCCAATAGCATGTTTGGGGGAAGAAGCCCAATTATCTTGAGGTAATAACGCAGAAATATTGAATCAACACTGCACGCTTTCCAAAACAGCATACTCTACATATCCCAAATGAGTCATGTCTAATTTTGCTTGTTGTATTCGGGTTTAGCTCCAACTTTGCACTAAGATTACATGCCAGTAGAAGAGTGTCACGTACATACCTCTTCACGAATGGTTCTTTTTAAACTCCTGCCACTTCAAAGTTCAAATCAGGCTATAAATATGTTGTAATCTTTCCAAAATGTGCGATAAAAGTCAACCTGCAATTTCAGGCGACCAACTTCGCCGACATATTTTGTCGGTCACGCCCTCTACAATAAAGGGAGGCTACTCCGTGGAATTATGCGAAGCGCTCATAAATGATTGAAATTTGTTTCTGAAATTTTAAAAGACAGTAGAACCTTATTAAAAAACATCTTCTCCAATAGTTTGGAATTTTTACAAATTTGTCCGAAACGATTTTGACTAAGACTCTATGAAATATTATTTGAAGGGGACACCTGTATTACATGTTGGCCAGTAATTCTAATTCTGACTCGAATTGTCCCTTACAATAAAAATAGTGAAAATTCTAAAAAAAATATCTTACCTTTTCAGAAAATCAAAATAAAGAGTGTAGATTTGAAGTAATGTTGTGGTAGACCACCTTTCTTTCTACTTAATTAGTCATCGAAAAAGTTTAATATTTTATAACGATGTTTGTAATTTTCGTTTTATAGATGAGATTCATGATAATAGATAAATGATTGTTTTAAGGATGTTCGCTCCTTAGTCACAGTTACGTACAAAACTCAAATAACTTTTAATCATATCGTTCTTATATAATAAACAAAAAGGAAGCGGTAACTTCTCAATTTTGATGATTTCTGACTAAATATCCATCAAAATAAAGAAACGTAGCATTTTCATTTTGAAATAATTCTCAATTTTGCTGACTCAGCAATTTTTAATTGTAACTATTATTTGAGCAAGTTCTATTATCTGTTTTACCTAGAAAGTTAATGTTGTAGAATGAATATGATTTGTATGTATGCGTTCAGGTATATTTTTAGGTAATGAGTGGGAGAAAGCATGTTTTTACAGAAGTAGCTTGAATGTTGATAATTCAATTGAAATGTTTGAATGCATGTTGTGCCGTAGCGGCTAAAAACCCACAGTACCATATATATTTTTTTACTTTTTTCTGGAAGGAAATTATTTTTACTCTAACGTGTTGTCATATTAAAAAAAAGTTTAATACAGGAACTAATTTAAATTCAAGAGGGGCCTTTGTCTGAAAATATTCCGAAAAAAAACACACTAACCCCCATTTTTTGGGGTTGATATTTCAAGTAAATACAATAAACTTTAGAAAAAACGGCCTGTCCTCATTTCGCCTACACCTCATTTCGCCTACACTGTTATCAAAACACAGTTATGGTTGGTTGCACAAGACAGATACACCCTGACCCCTTAAGAATAATGAACTCTTCCATCAAGAAATAACAAAGAAATTATAGCTGTTGAGTGTGATATTTGTGATAAAAAAACAAGTTAGAAAAAAAGTTTAATACTTTAAATTTGAGGAACGGACATCCTTAACTATTATCAAAATAATTTGTATTTTTCGAGTTTAAGGCACTAGCGATATTTACTAATGATCATTTATCTACCTTGTAAGTTATTGAGCCAGTATATACTGTATTAGGTTATAAAGTTGCTTCTAAAAGTCCAGAGTTTTTTAATGCAAAGTTGCACTTTCCGTGTCGTGACAAATAATCGCCAAAATTATCGTGGTCCTCCGTGACCGAGTTTGTAAGAGAGCCGGAATAACAAGCAATGCATTCAGAGTTTCACAGGAACCGTGAATGTTATAATAATGAAAATCCAGGTTTGTGATATTGTATGATGATATTTAATGAATTGAAGAGTTAGAATAATCTACTTTCAAACCTAGCTAATTTCCATTTATAAGAAAATTATTTTAAAAAATCCCGGGCATTCCTAAAGAAAGCCCGATAAAATGAAGAAAGGGAATAAAACGGTGAAAGAACTCAAAAGAATAATTCAGTAGAGGTTTATAATTCAGTGGCGTGCGAATTAGATGGCCAAACATGTATTGTGCATCTTCTTATTCATTATAAAAAAATCAACTTTTAAATTAGCCACTTGTCAAACTCAATAACTTTTTAACAGACCTTTGTACAGTCACTACCTAAGGCCTATATGCACTCAGAAAGACCCTCACTGTTGTAAACTATTCATGGTAAAGTTTCATTGTAAGGTTTGTACAACCGCTCAGAAGGTTATGCAACGAGTTTGAAGAAAAAGAGAGCAACATGGCCAATCTAGCCTAAGAAATGAAAGATAAGGATTAAGCCCTTAAACAGGCCTTTAAACGGGGAATATCTCAGACTTTTCAGATCAGGAAAACAAAAGAGACCGATGGGCGAGTTATTATCACAGTAACAGGGACTGTCAGCAGTGCCTATTCAAACTGTTATGTTTTGAAAAAGAGAAATCTACGGCGAGCATGAATGTGCCAGAACATTATATTCCTCATTTTTTTACCACAATGATTACAGTTCTTCTTGCAAAGTGTTCCACATACTTTCCTTTCTGTTCTTGGTTTTGTGCCTTAGACCGAAAGCTTTCTTGTGGAAATAGGTACAATAAGAATTGCTTTAGAGATTGCTTGAGCTTCTACAAAAAGGTGCATGTAAAATTGATGCTCCCTGCCGTTTTTGTTTTTCGTTAATTGAAGATGGAACAGAATCTCTCAGATCACGTGAATTTGATGTTTCCTGTCTTTTGTGCTCTGGGACAACTGACGTTCGAACAGAATCTCTCAGATCGTTTGAAGTAGATGTTTCCTGTCTTTTGTGCTCTGGGACAATTAACGTTTGAACAGAATCTCTCAGATCGTTTGAAGTAGATGTTTCCTGTCTTTTGTGCTCTTAAACAACTGACGTTAGAACAGAATCTCTCAGATCGTGTGAAGTTGATGTTTCCTGTCTTTTGTGCTCTGGGACAATTAACGTTTGAACAGAATCTCTCAGATCGTTTGAAGTTGATGTTTCCTGTCTTTTGTGCTCTGGGACAACTGACGTTCGAACAGAATCTCTCAGATCGTTTGAAGTAGATGTTTCCTGTCTTTTGTGCTCTGGGACAATTAACGTTTGAACAGAATCTCTCAGATCGTTTGAAGTAGATGTTTCCTGTCTTTTGTGCTCTAGGACAACTGACGTTCGAACAGAATCTCTCAGATCGTGTGAAGTAGATGTTTCCTGTCTTTTGTGCTCTGGGACAACTGACGTTCGAACAGAATCTCTCAGGTCGTGTGAAGTTGATGTTTCCTGTCTTTTGCGCTCTTGGACCACTGAAGTTTGAACAGAATCTCTCAGATCGTGTGAAGTAGATGTTTCCTGCCTTTTGTGCTCTAGGACAACTGACATTCGAACAGAATCTCTCAGGTCGTGTGAAGTAGATGTTTCCTGTCTTTTGCGCTCTTGGACCACTGAAGTTTGAACAGAATCTCTCAGATCGTGTGAAGTAGATGTTTCCTGTCTTTTGTGCTCTGGGACAACTGACGTTCGAACAGAATCTCTCAGATCGTGTGAAGTAGATGTTTCCTGTCTTTTGTGCTCTAGGACAACTGACGTTCGAACAGAATCTCTCAGATCGTGTGAAGTAGATGTTTCCTGTCTTTTGTGCCCTAGGACAACTGACGTTCGAACAGAATCTCTCAGGTCGTGTGAAGTAGATGTTTCCTGTCTTTTGTGCTCTGGGACAACTGACGTTCGAACAGAATCTCTCAGATCGTTTGAAGTAGATGTTTCCTGTCTTTTGTGCTCTTGGACAACTGACGTTAGAACAGAATCTCTCAGGTCGTGTGAAGTAGATGTTTCCTGTCTTTTGCGCTCTTGGACCACTGAAGTTTGAACAGAATCTCTCAGATCGTGTGAAGTAGATGTTTCCTGCCTTTTGTGCTCTAGGACAACCGACGTTAGAACAGAATCTCTCAGATCGTGTGAAGTAGATGTTTCCTGCCTTTTGTGCTCTAGGACCACTGAAGTTTGAACAGAATCTCTCAGATCGTGTGAAGTAGATGTTTCCTGTCTTTTGCGCTCTGGGACAACTGACGTTCGAACAGAATCTCTCAGGTCGTGTGAAGTAGATGTTTCCTGTCTTTTGTGCTCTAGGACAACTGACGTTCGAACAGAATCTCTCAGATCGTTTGAAGTAGATGTTTCCTGTCTTTTGTGCTCTAGGACAATTAACGTTCGAACAGAATCTCTCAGATCGTGTGAAGTAGATGTTTCCTGTCTTTTGTGCTCTAGGACAACTGACGTTCGAACAGAATCTCTCAGATAGTGTGAAGTAGATGTTTCCTGTCTTTTGTGCTCTTGGACAACTGACGTTCGAACAGAATCTCTCAGATCGTTTGAAGTAGATGTTTCCTGTCTTTTGTGCTCTGGGACAATTAACGTTTGAACAGAATCTCTCAGATCGTTTGAAGTAGATGTTTCCTGTCTTTTGTGCTCTTAAACAACTGACGTTAGAACAGAATCTCTCAGATCGTGTGAAGTTGATGTTTCCTGTCTTTTGCGCTCTTGGACCACTGAAGTTTGAACAGAATCTCTCAGATCGTGTGAAGTAGATGTTTCCTGCCTTTTGTGCTCTAGGACAACTGAAGTTTGAACAGAATCTCTCAGATCGTGTGAAGTAGATGTTTCCTGTCTTTTGCGCTCTTGGACAACTGACGTTCGAACAGAATCTCTCAGGTCGTGTGAAGTTGATGTTTCCTGTCTTTTGTGCTCTTGGACAACTGACGTTCGAACAGAATCTCTCAGGTCGTGTGAAGTAGATGTTTCCTGCCTTTTGTGCTCTAGGACAACTGAAGTTTGAACAGAATCTCTCAGATCGTGTGAAGTAGATGTTTCCTGTCTTTTGTGCTCTGGGACAACTGACGTTCGAACAGAATCTCTCAGATCGTGTGAAGTAGATGTTTCCTGTCTTTTGTGCTCTAGGACAACTGACGTTCGAACAGAATCTCTCAGGTCGTGTGAAGTAGATGTTTCCTGTCTTTTGCGCTCTTGGACCACTGAAGTTTGAACAGAATCTCTCAGATCGTGTGAAGTAGATGTTTCCTGCCTTTTGTGCTCTAGGACAACTGACGTTAGAACAGAATCTCTCAGATCGTGTGAAGTAGATGTTTCCTGCCTTTTGTGCTCTAGGACCACTGAAGTTTGAACAGAATCTCTCAGATCGTGTGAAGTAGATGTTTCCTGTCTTTTGCGCTCTTGGACAACTGACGTTCGAACAGAATCTCTCAGGTCGTGTGAAGTTGATGTTTCCTGTCTTTTGTGCTCTAGGACAACTGACGTTCGAACAGAATCTCTCAGATCGTTTGAAGTAGATGTTTCCTGTCTTTTGTGCTCTGGGACAACTGACGTTAGAATAGAGTCTCTCAGATCGTTTGAAGTAGATGTTTCCTGTCTTTTGTGCTCTGGGACAATTAACGTTTGAACAGAATCTCTCAGATCGTTTGAAGTAGATGTTTCCTGTCTTTTGTGCTCTTAAACAACTGACGTTAGAACAGAATCTCTCAGATCGTGTGAAGTTGATGTTTCCTGTCTTTTGTGCTCTGGGACAATTAACGTTTGAACAGAATCTCTCAGATCGTTTGAAGTTGATGTTTCCTGTCTTTTGTGCTCTGGGACAACTGACGTTCGAACAGAATCTCTCAGATCGTTTGAAGTAGATGTTTCCTGTCTTTTGTGCTCTGGGACAATTAACGTTTGAACAGAATCTCTCAGATCGTTTGAAGTAGATGTTTCCTGTCTTTTGTGCTCTAGGACAATTAACGTTCGAACAGAATCTCTCAAATCGTGTGAAGTAGATGTTTCCTGTCTTTTGTGCTCTAGGACAACTGACGTTCGAACAGAATCTCTCAGATAGTGTGAAGTAGATGTTTCCTGTCTTTTGTGCTCTAGGACAACTGACGTTCGAACAGAATCTCTCAGATCGTTTGAAGTAGATGTTTCCTGTCTTTTGTGCTCTAGGACAACTGACGTTCGAACGGAATCTCTCAGATCGTGTGAAGATGATGTTTCCTGTCTATTGTGCTCTGGGACAACTGACGTTAGAACAAAATCTCTCAGATCGTGTAAAGTTGATGTTTCCTGTCTTTTGTGCTCTGGGACAACTGACGTTCGAACAGAATCTCTCAGATCGTTTGAAGTAGATGTTTCCTGTCTTTTGTGCTCTAGGACAACTGACGTTCAAACAGAATCTCTCAGGTCGTTTGAAGTTGATGTTTCCTGTCTTTTGCGCTCTTGGACCACTGAAGTTTGAACAGAATCTCTCAGATCGTGTGAAGTAGATGTTTCCTGTCTTTTGTGCTCTGGGACAACTGACGTTCGAACAGAATCTCTCAGATCGTGTGAAGTAGATGTTTCCTGTCTTTTGTGCTCTAGGACAACTGACGTTCGATCAGAATCTCTCAGGTCGTGTGAAGTAGATGTTTCCTGTCTTTTGCGCTCTTGGACCACTGAAGTTTGAACAGAATCTCTCAGATCGTGTGAAGTAGATGTTTCCTGCCTTTTGTGCTCTAGGACAACTGACGTTAGAACAGAATCTCTCAGATCGTGTGAAGTAGATGTTTCCTGCCTTTTGTGCTCTAGGACCACTGAAGTTTGAACAGAATCTCTCAGATCGTTTAAAGTAGATGTTTCCTGTCTTTTGTGCTCTAGGACAACTGACGTTCGAACAGAATCTCTCAGATCGTGTGAAGTAGATGTTTCCTGCCTTTTGTGCTCTAGGACCACTGAAGTTTGAACAGAATCTCTCAGATCGTGTGAAGTAGATGTTTCCTGTCTTTTGCGCTCTTGGACAACTGACGTTCGAACAGAATCTCTCAGGTCGTATAAAGTTGATGTTTCCTGTCTTTTGTGCTCTAGGACAACTGACGTTCGAACAGAATCTCTCAGATCGTTTGAAGTAGATGTTTCCTGTCTTTTGTGCTCTGGGACAATTAACGTTTGAACAGAATCTCTCAGATCGTTTGAAGTAGATGTTTCCTGCCTTTTGTGCTCTGGGACAACTGACGTTAGAACAGAATCTCTCAGATCGTTTGAAGTAGATGTTTCCTGTCTTTTGTGCTCTGGGACAATTAACGTTTGAACAGAATCTCTCAGATCGTTTGAAGTAGATGTTTCCTGTCTTTTGTGCTCTTAAACAACTGACGTTAGAACAGAATCTCTTAGATCGTGTGAAGTTGATGTTTCCTGTCTTTTGTGCTCTGGGACAACTGACGTTCGAACAGAATCTCTCAGATCGTTTGAAGTAGATGTTTCCTGTCTTTTGTGCTCTTGGACAACTGGCGTTAGAACAGAATCTCTCAGGTCGTGTGAAGTAGATGTTTCCTGTCTTTTGCGCTCTTGGACCACTGAAGTTTGAACAGAATCTCTCAGATCGTGTGAAGTAGATGTTTCCTGCCTTTTGTGCTCTAGGACAACTGACGTTAGAACAGAATGTCTCAGATCGTGTGAAGTAGATGTTTCCTGCATTTTGTGCTCTAGGACCACTGAAGTTTGAACAGAATCTCTCAGATCGTGTGAAGTAGATGTTTCCTGTCTTTTGCGCTCTGGGACAACTGACGTTCGAACAGAATCTCTCAGGTCGTGTGAAGTAGATGTTTCCTGTCTTTTGTGCTCTTGGACAACTGACGTTCGAACAGAATCTCTCAGATCGTTTGAAGTAGATGTTTCCTGTCTTTTGTGCTCTAGGACAACTGACGTTCGAACGGAATCTCTCAGATCGTGTGAAGATGATGTTTCCTGTCTATTGTGCTCTGGGACAACTGACGTTAGAACAAAATCTCTCAGATCGTGTAAAGTTGATGTTTCCTGTCTTTTGTGCTCTGGGACAAATGACGTTAGAACGGAATCTCTCTGATCATCTGAAGATGATGTTTCCTGTCTTTTGTGCCCTAGGACAACTGACGTAAGAACAGAATCTCTCAAATCGTGTGAAGTTGATGCTTTTCTTTTGCGCTCTTGGACCACTGAAGTTTGAACAGAATCTCTTAGATCGTGTGAAGATGATGTTTCCTGTCTTTTGCGCTCTTAAACCACTGACGTTAGAACAAAATCTCTCAGATCGTGTAAATTTAATGTTTCCTGTCTTTTGTGCTCTAGGACAACTGACATTAGAACGGAATCTCTCAGATCGTGTGAAGATGATGTTTCCTGTCTTTTGTACTCTGGGACAACTGACGTTAGAACAAAATCTCTCAGATCGTGTGAAGTTGATGTTTGCTGTTTTTGTGCCCTGGGACAACTGCACTGACGTTAGAACTGAATCTCTCAGATCGTGTGAAGTAGATGTTTCCTGTCTTTTGTGCTCTGGGACAACTGACGTTAGAACGGAATCTCTCAGATCGTGTAAAGTTGATGTTTCCTGTCAATTGGTCTTCCCTTCAAATGACAAAACATTTTTAAAAAATCATTTTCCCTGTAAAATAGATCTTAAGTAATTGTCTTTAACTTTGACAATATGATATACATGAGTATTATTTCATACACTCTCTGTGATAGTTAACAATATGCCCAATTATCTTAATCTGTCTTAATCCGACAATCCTTACACAGAGTAAAGACAGAGTTATCGATCAAGTGAGCTACACTCAGTGCCCCCACCAGGTGGCCTACCCTAAATGATCATTGCCTTCCTGTCGGCTATTGAATCGACACGCGATTTGATAGCTCTCCATTGTGTTGTTGTTTTTTTGCTTACCTTTTGGGTTTTTCTAGGCTTTGGGGTTGTGTAAACAGTTGGCTGCAGTCAGCTGTTGTGGATTTCGCATGTGCTCGCTCTGTACTTGCGGTCCGTGACAATCGGCCGACTGCTTGTCGCTTGGTCTTGCAGGTGACAGTTGTGTCTGGAGTGTGTCTTGCCACTCCAGCAGTATAGGTCTCAGCGGGCGGGTTGGAGTCATACAGAAGCAGGACAGAAGCTGTGGCGTCAATGCCGGCCCCTCTCCCAAGCACCCAACAAGGGGAACCAGCGTGGCAAGGGATGCAGTTACGCAGGCACCCCAAGGAAGCAATGACACACCGCCCAGCTAACCGGAACAGCTTGCGTTGACGTTTGAACAGGTGGAGATGCTCATCTCCAAACGGGCAGTGGAGGAACTCTTGCTCCAAAACCTCACCCCAGGGTTCTATTCTCATTTCCAAGATCCAGACTCTTGACCGTGCAATCAGTAATGCGATAACTGGAGCCATCAGCCTCCCCGCTATAGCGTGCTGAGCGGCATTCTTCGGCCTTGGGCTTGTGCTTGGCGCCTGTGCACTTCAAGTTGTGTTAGTTGAGGCATACCGCCTCCCCCCTACAGCGAGTGTCTCTAGCCGCATCCAGTGGCATAGGATTTGACTGCTGGGTTAAGGCTTACCGCCTCACTGTCATAGCGCGTGCCGCTTGCGCTTCAAGCGGGATAGGGCGTAGGTCATAGTGCGCATGTTGGCCACCATGGCCGCTTACAATTCCAGGTTGCCGTCCTCAGACCTGGTGATTTCAGAGGACGCAGTGAAGTTTGATTTGCCAGAACCAGGAGCAGTCCCGGACCAGGAGGCTTCGCCTGTAAGAGAAACCAATGCCTATTCCTAGGCAAGCGGGGTTGAAGGGTTTCCTACCAGGAGGCCCTCCGTTATGTCGGGTCCTCTCCAGGGCCCCGGCGTACGCCTAAGAGGAAGAGGAAACACAAGTCGAAGAAGAGGTGTCCCCGCCCCACCCCCCGGCCCTGGATGATGACTTTCGGCTAGTGTTCGCCCCCTCCGGCCGCACCAGGTTTCGGATGCCCACTTGGCGCACCTCGACAAGGAACATTTTGGGGTTTGCCAACCACATCGCTCATGTTTGCCAGGTGATGGCGACCTTCGTAAAGGAAGCCGGGATGGAGACGGGAGCGAAGGCGCTCTACATCGGTTTCGGCTCTGTGGCTGGAAACATTGCGCATTTGATGCTTTGAGTCTCCCGCATCTCCGCAGGGGTTACGAATCTCAGGCGTGATGGGTTCCTACCACGGACCAACCTTCCGGCGGAGCTCCGTGCTCCACTGCTTGTGGGCCCCATCCGCGACGTCTTCCTCCCTCTTCGATGGGCAGATTGCTGCGGCCCTTCGTCAGCGGCAAGAAAGTCAACAGCAGGAGTTGACCAACAGGCTTGCCGCTGGCGTGGGTAGAGCCTCGTCTCAGGCGCACACGCCCAAGAAGTGGAGAGGGAACACACCCAATCCCTCGGGGAACACCAAGACTGGTGCTGAGTATCTGGTGTACCTACGAGAGAAGAGGAAGTTCAAAGCTTCTTCTATGAAAGATCTGGTCAGGACATACTGAATGTGGGCGGGCGGAGGAAACTCAGGCCCCCAGAGTGGGACTTGGCGGTGGTGCTAAACCACCTCAAGTCGGATCACTATGAACCGTTGGCGGAGATGACTATTCTTCGTCTCACTATCAAAACAGCATTTTTGGTTGCAATGAGGTCAGCAGCCAGGATTTCAGAGCTTCACGCTCTCCAGGCGGACCTCTTGCCTTTTGATGTGAGTTCCAGAACCAAGCGGCAGATGTAAGGGGTATAATCTTTTCGTTACCGTTCATTTCTGGCAGCATAGATCTGACGGACGAGGAGAATCGCCTCCTTTGTCCAGTCAGAGCACTTCGGATCTATGCCGAAAAGACACGGACACTACGTCAAGGGAGGAGGAGATAATTCATCCCGCATTCCCAGACTAGTGTGCGGGAGATAAACAAACGACAGCTCAGTGTCTATCTCCGCTCGACGGTGTTGGATGCCGTGTTGGATGTCTCGACCCGCAAGCGAAGTCCAACGGGCACAAGATCAGAGCCATCGATGACCCTCCACAGCAACATGGCGGTGGCGGACTTCATGGCTGGCTACTTCCGGAAGTTTGTTCGTAAGAAGAAGCAATGACCATATAGGGTAGGCCACTTGGTGGGGGCACTGAGTGCAGCTCACTTGAGCGATAACTCTGTCTTTGCTCTGTGTAAGGATTGTCGGATTAAGACAGATTAGGATAATTGGGCATTTTGTTAACTTTCAACGGTGAGTATAAATAATGATGTTTAAACAAAAACATACTTTATTTGACCCTTACAGTTAATTACGTTCTCAATGAAGTGTTCATCTGTCATTGTAATAAACTGTCATAAGTAGAAAAACACAGCCATTTTGTTTTAAGGGAAATGACATTTAAAATGGGCTTTACTTTAACTTATTGTTCGAGATTATGTAATTAATCTATATGTATCGAATATCAACACTTTTTTATGACAATACTAATCATCAATGCCTTGTAATGCCAAAGCGGATTCCAGCGCGAGACCTCCGGGGGAGAGTCCTACACTCTACCGATTCAACCAAAGAGATATACATTTCTCCAAAGCCATTAGTAATGCTTGTATTTCACCCTGCCACATACACCCCCTCAAAATTTTTGCTCGACCTCGAATCCAGCCAGTTGGAGTTATCAAGAACCTCAAATCGACGTTCTGAAGGTGCAGTGAGTATAAAGGAGTTGCCCCGGCTGCGGGCGTGAAAAGTAACAAAAGTGATTGCGAGATCACCCCCGCGGGATTCGAAGGCGGGACCTCAGGGTAAGGGTCCTACAGTCTACCGATTCAAGAGATATCCCTCTGGCCAAAACCAGTAGGAATGATTTTATTTCACCCTGCCACATTTGCTCCGATGTCCAAAGGTGGTTCCGTAGGTGCTCTACAGGAAACGTATCTGGTGAATAGCTCTTGATCTCTTGTGATATCAGCTTCGTGAGACGTAGGCTTTTTTATTTATTGAAAAAGCATATGGTGGTTTCAAATACAAGCACTATATCAGACTGTGAAATGGGAAAATATACCGAATTGCATCGCAATGTCCTTCGATGACCACACGGTCTGTCTCCTTGTTGTTACATTGTCTCCTCGAGACATCACGCTGCCTCCTCAACGCTTAACTTCAAGAAATATAAAACCTTGCAGTCCGTTCAAAACGTTGCTTGCAGACACTTCATTTGCAATCTGTTTTGATTAGAGAAAAAATAAAGTCTCCACAATCAAATTGGCTACAACTAATCAACAATCACAGCCAGGGCAACCTTACGATGTTGATTTTCAAGAGTAAACTTTTTATAAAACGTCGGTAGTCGGTCACTTGCGCGAAGGCGTCTGCTTACTGCCAATGTACCGACGTGAAGCAATAGAATTAACGTTGCCGGTGACGTCAAACCGACTCCCCAAATGAAGCACCCGTACATGCTTAATCCTAAGCCTGATGAACTAAAAACCTCAAATTTAAATTTATACGACATAATGTGAAGCCGTGTACATGCATCCTTTTCGGGGGAAGTTTACAAAGCTTTTAGCTAATGCAAAGCTAATGAATATTGAGCAATTAAATTTCATTTATGATTTTAGATAATATGAAATAATCCCAAACACGCCTCTCATGTCTATTTTCGAGGGTATTGAGGTCAATTCTTATCCTAAATTTTTTGTACATGTAACTATCTATTTATGAGAGTGTACTCTTATCGCAAGGACCCATACACAAGCTGCTGGGTTTGACAATGGTTTCTTACGCCCTTGCTGTCGCCGTGATAGCGTTCCTATGTAAGTAAATAATTTCTTGAATACATGTCTCTGCAATTATTGTTATCATGAATAATTATACTCATCTCAAAGGGTTTTAATTAGGATTATACGTTTTATTGTCATTTACTTGTTATCTATTAAACATTTTATTTCGCTGAAACAAAAAAAGAATCTCATTGAAAAAATATGCTCCATTATTTTACGCGGAATAAGCTGCGTAACGTAGTGCAGTAATATTATAATTTAGTTTAATGACATTGTCACAAAAGTATAAATAACCTTAAATTATGTGAGTTCCGACGTTTTAATGGATATAAATAAACTGCTTTTATCAATTATAAATAGATGTACGTTGAAACCAAATTAAAGATAGCGCTTTTAGTTTGCGTGAACTTATACGAGGGTTGCGTTTCAGGCATGTTTTCATATTCAGGCCGGAAACTTTTGGGACATCCCTCGTATCATTATTTACTTTGATTACTTAATTTTAAAACAACCTTATATCTCCTTATACAATCGAACATATTGTAAACAAATAAGTCTAAAATGTAGTCTTTGAAAATTTTTAATAATTGACTAATCCTCCATCCATAATTTTCTTTTCTTCGGATATTTTACTGTATGCACAAGGTGAGACTTTAATATTAATGTTTAACTCATCACTATTTAACTTTTTGGCTGTCCAACCGTTTTGCTTGTAAAGAAATGGCAATTAAAACAGAATTCAAACTGTTGCATATTCTATCCTTAGTCTTTCCCAGACAGTTTCAATAAGTTTGGACCTTAAAGTGACACAGAGTATGTTTTTAGAATCATGTATGTGGCTTAAATAATAGGCAAATGCCATCTGTTTGAGTTAACTTCATATCATCTATCTAAAGTTACATCTCCATCTCCAAAATTCAATTTTAAAAATATGTTCTTGTTTTCAATTGTGATGGCAAACCTCTACATAAATGTTAAGTCGAAATTCTGCATCCCATTTACATTGCATAAGCTAAGTGACCTACTAAGCACTACAAAACCCATGTTTTTTTTATCGTTGTGTCTGTTTAAATACGTTTCCGAAAATACGTTTGTGTCCTTGGCGCACGCCATTGTCCGGTTTTCGATCAGAAATGTCAATATAAAAAGGTTCATTGTCAGGCTAATCGATGGAATAACACCATTTATGAAAATTGACATATTTGACCCCAACAACATACTCTTTACCCCTTTAATCTACGTTACACAGATTATAACCTGTGAAACGTATTGTAACAAAATTATAAGAATAGTGTAATTAAGTGTACTAGCTTTTGAAAATTGGTAAAAATGATTTTTGGGCATATATGTATCCTTTTTGACTAGGATCCACATATTTAGGTAAACAAAATATTAAGGTAAACAAAATCCAAAATGAAGTTTAGTATTCTGTTTATTCCTCGGCCAAATCAATCAAGGATAGTGTGCCGAAACGATAAACTAAAATTCAGACTGTTAACTAAAATTTGACGACACATGTTGTCAAACGCATTTTGAGAGTGTGAATGGTCTAACTCGTCACCTACACAAATTCCCGAAGTGTTAAACTGTTGGATAGAAATAAGATCGATCTCAGTTCTCAACAACATTTTCACACATCTTTTGGAGTTGTAAAACACGAGTTTTTCCAGTGAAGAGTTGTCAAACTCATGTTGCCCATAATTAACCAAAGGCTTGCGACATTTGTGTCATGACTTTTTGACGTCATGGATATAACGTAATTTGCGCGTCGAGTTTAAAAAAAAATTGTGTTTAACGTGTGAACATACGAATTTGAAGTTTGCAAAGTTGTGTTGACAATATTATCTTTGCAATGTAAAGGCTGCTTAACATTTCCACGACTTGGCGGCCATGGTGACGGCAGCACTAATCATGTGACGTCATACGTGCAGCGATATTACACTAGTTAAATATTGCAATAAAAGTGTTACACTGCTTTATCTAACACGGGCTAGTAATAAATTGTTATATTGATATATATCTGATACCAAGGTCTGTTACCAAGACAGAAAATATTCATATCAATACGGCTTGAAAATTTTGAGCTAAACTGAAAGGGTACAGTCAGCAAATGCAAAGATTAACTTTTATGTCACCTTGTTTGTAGAAGAAACAGTTCGTATATGTATGATAAATGTGGTGATTATTTGACAGATGGATAAGAACTGATTTCATGTTGAATATTTTCGGTCGTTAAGATGGCATTAGGCAGTTTTACACTGGTAGGCAGTTTCTTTTAAAGAATGTAAATGTAATGACCCCGCCTTTTAATACAAGCGGTGAAATTTTCCGGCGTGACAGATATTCACATCTCGCTCTTTTAAAACAGTATATAGATACCATAAAAAGAAACAAATCATAACACACGATCAATCGTGCTTTATCTCCCACCGAGTCCGGGCGATTAAAATAATGTGAAGCCCTTATAACGTCCAGTTTCTATTCATAATGGGCGACTCCACACCTGAATTTAGCGAGCAGCCTTCGTTGTTTTCTTCGGAGATTAAGATTAACTTCTCAAATTGATAGTGGTTTTCAAAAGTGACGTAGGTTCTATGTTTCGCTGCTTTCTAGTTGTTGAACATCACTAATTCAGTTTTTACAAGGCGCTTCTCCTCTGTTCAAAATTCTGGTCTTAAGAAGTTATTGAAGTTGGGGGGTGTATTGGCCGAGTCCTAGCAAAATACCGTATAGCTCTTTGTTGCACTGCTTTTACGCAGGAATGAACCGTTATACCCCAAATTGAGGCTCCATAGTTCAGAATTGACCAAACCATTGTTCGAAACAGTTTGCTGTAACTCTAAAGGGCATTCCTCCCAAGGATCTAAATTTAGAAATCAAAAACCCAAGAGCTCGACTGGTTGATTCTGCGATTGTTCTCGCCATTATATATGGATTAGTGGAAATGGTCCGTCATCAAAACCCCCAAGTAATTGTACGATTCGGTAGTTTGAAGCTTAATCGTTCCACAGTTAAAACTTACATCTGCTCTTAAAACCGTCTGTCGTCTGAAGTGGACTTTTCTACGTTATCAGCATACTTGATTTATACATAATAAAGTGTTCAAATCCCACATGACCCCAATCAATAATTCTGTAGATGTAATGACGGATTACTACATCTAGATTTAACTAAATTATATCTAGGTTTTAACTAGATTGCCTCAACCATCTACGCTGGGCAAGGCCAGTGAGTCACTGGCAACCTTGTGATTGCTTCTTAATTGCTAAGTTTAAATTGTTAGGCGGCATGCCATTTATGCATATTTCGGGTTATATATATATGGTTTGGTCTACCGATAATTACAGCATGTTGTTTGGGCAACATGTAAATTCATATGTATAGAAGCTGTACAAAAACGTGCAATCAAGTTTTTTCTTGAGCTGTGTAAATTTGCACCAAGTAACGCTGTAAGTGGTTAAATGAAATGGCGCCCTCTAATTGTTAATAAATGGCGAAGTATTGCTGGATTTTTTTAGACGTTTATGTAATTTAAATCCATTACGTCTGACAGGTAAAGTATTTATGTGGGCTTCAATATTCTTTTGACATAAATGTTTACTATCACATACCACATGTTGTTTCTAAAGTTATTTGATTACTTTTCCCTTTTTGGAAAAATATAGATTTTAATGTTAATGGCTCAACGCTTCGTCGAAATAGTAAGGTATGAACTTCTGATATCTTTAAAGATGAATATCATCCTGATTTGTATGTGAAGTTCTCATGGACGTGCTTTATCAATTTTTAGATGTGGTGTCGCTCCCTTAAGAGTTGAAACTGGAAGGTATAATTGTACCAATTTACAGGGAAGAACCTGTTTTCATTGTACAAATACTACACAATCTTGGTATTGTTTGGCTGGATAGCGCAGTAGTTAGCGCGTTCGGCTTGGGATCAAGAGATCCGTCGTTCGCATCCCGCCAGGGGCTCGGCAACTTTGTCTGCAGTAGAAATTTTCTGTATGAAAAATGTATGTGTGTATTAATTTATTATTCTGCATGTTCAATGTATATCGAATTTTTGTCCTTATATGTGACAATGTATCCTGTATGTATACCAAAAAAAAAATAAAATAAATAATGTTTCTACACTAAAAAAAAGAAAAAAGAAAAAAGAAAGAGGTCCGTGGTTCGAATTCCGCTAGGGGCTCGGCAACTTTATCTGCAGTGGAGAACTGTTCTACACGCAGTAAGGTTTGGGTGCAATGCTACACTTACTTTCAGCGCAGTACCACCCATGGTTCGCTAGTTCAAGCCGATGGTCGCAGGTTTCACCGCAATGCATAGTCACGATAGTGTTGCGGGTTTTCTTTTGCAATAACACTAGCAGCCGCGATATAAGTGAGATACTCATGGAAGCGGCGTGAAACACCAACTCACCTCACCTCTTGGCATATATATATATATATATATATATATATATATATATATATATATATATATATATAAATATATACATATGAAAAAAGTTCACCAATTTGAAATTGATCTTCAGCTCCCAGGCGTTATATATTGAAAAATACGAAGTCAGAAGTAAAAACAATCCATTTTAATGGCTAGCGCTTTCAGCTCAACGAGCCTCTTCAGGCCATACATACAACATATATATATATGCCGGGTGTTTAAACCATAAAGGAGTAGTCATAAAGTTTATAAGTAAATACGACGTTGTTTATTCACTGAAATGTATAACTGGTAAAGACAACATAAAAACGAATCTATGAATTTTTTTTAATGGACAAGACTCAAGCTATGATGTATTAAGCTCATTTATGTTGACATAATTATTTGGGACACTGAATGGGCATAATGGATCTACTCTAAATTAATTGTAAGCATTAAATTTGAATGACGTTGTATTTCTACTGTAAAATAGAACTCATAAGTACCATTCCATAGCGGTACAGGAGATATTTCAACATTGTCATTCAGATTTGTCATAATGATTTCTGTGCCCTGAAAAGATAGTCTCAACTTTAGAGCAGGGTCCACATCAATACCGAACGATCCTTTCTCCGTAAGGATGTTATAATAACCGAAGCCCCTTTCTCATTTAACAAACTGAAATTTTCTATACCTGTGAGATCGATCCTGAAGAACATAAAAATTATATAAATTATCATGTGTAAAGCCATTTTGCTTCAATGTGAGAAACCAGGAGTATGCTTTGTGAGATTGGAACGTGTTAACACTCCTCATTTTACATGTATATTTATCAGTTGCTTCGATAAACTGTCCATGTGTCCCCCACTGCTTGCATTTAGTTCGCTCGTTGATTGGTTTGAAAGTCAACAAAGTCTCTGTGAAAAAGGGAACAACGTTATATACGACATAGAAGGTAGTCATCGATTATTTGATTGTTTGTTTACTTTAAATAGATGCTTAATGAAAGTTTGTTTTATTGCTTTTGAACTCAGTTAAAACATCCATTGATAACATGTACTTCACTTATTCTGCCAAAACGATTACTGGGGAGGTGGGGGCGTGGGCGAGGGCAGGGGCGAGGGCGGGGGGCGGGATAGCGCAGTGGTTAGCGCAGTGGTTAGCGCAGTGGTTAGCGCGTTCGGCTTCGGATCGGGAGGTCCGTGGTTCGAATCCCGCCAGGGGCTCAGCAACTTTGTCTGCCATAAAGAACTGTTCTACATGCAGTCAGGTTTGGGTGCAATGCTACACTGAAATTCAGCGCAGTATCATCCATGGTTCGCTAGTTCCAGCCGATGCCCGCAGGTGTCACCGCAATGCATAGCCGCAATGGTGTTGCGGGCTTTCTCCCTGCAATAATACTAGCAGCCGCGATATAAGTGATATAATCTTGAAGGGGCGTTAAACACCAACTCACCTAACTCACCTCACGATTACTTGGGTCCAATTTGACAAAAATCACATTCATCTCGATTATTTTATAAACACTGTCATTACAGCAACATTTATATTGGAAACGTTATATATTCTGTAACGTTAACTAGTATTGACATTTTGACCGAAACTTTGACCAAATACTATTCAATCAATGTCCTCGGTACCTTAGAGCTATCGTTCTTTAATGTCCAATCAATATTTATTATAACGTGAATTTGGATTCTGTTGAATGCTTGATATCATTATGATGCCAATAACAATTAATAAGAATGGTGCCATAGGGTTCATTTCTTGCTTTCATGTAACTTATCATAGAAATAGATGTAATAGGTTGTACATACATTCACGCCGACTCCACTTTAACTGTTTCCTTTAATTCAAAATATTAAAATATATCTTGATGCGTCAAATAACCAATCAAGACACTTGCACTCGTAAGTGTTTCGTTTACCATCTGTAAGTCCTTGGTCACCCTGGAGTTTATGTTTCTAAACTCTTCACAAATCTGTACTGTAATCACCCGCCTTTGACTTAAAGAGCCACTCCGTGAGTTGTTGGAGTCATACATGCCAAACTTAATCAGTAATTATTTGATCGCGAAGTATCGAACTCCGTGATTTTCATAACATATCATTTACCTTTGAAACGAACCTGAATGTCATATGTGGTGAAATAAAATCAAAACACCTGAACTTTTCATGTCCAAAAGACATATATATGACAAATACTGTTTTTTCTTGAAAATCTAAAAACAGCCTTATAAATGCACAGAGGTGTAGATATCAAGTCTAATATACATAGATACTAGTTATATAACCTAACAAACACTATCAACTCCTAACTGCCCTCCTGGCTGTTTTACATAAGTCTCCAAAATTACGTTTGAGTATTTGACGCGCACCACTGTCCGGTTTTCGATCATAATTGCGACGTTCTACCTTCATATTGTCACTGTAAAAAAACCCAATAAGCTTTAAAATGAGTCCTTTTGACAACAGTCGATACTTCGCGATCAAATGACACCATTGATTAAGTTTGGCATATATGACTCCAACAACTCACGAAGTGGCTCTTTAAAAGGCGTATCGGAACAATAAGCCGACAGTGATCGAGGATGGGCTCTGTATGGTTGAAATTTAGATAGGATGTACATGCGCTGGATTAATATACAAGCAGGAAATAATATTTGAATCTTATTGTTGCCCACATATTATACATACCAGAGGTTGATGGGGGAGAAATGGCTGGCCTCACAACATCTGAAATATTTCTATTGCAGTTACTAGTCTGATTTAAATCGACCGTTTTCCGAGGAATAAAAGTATTTAATCATTGTCACTAGCGAGATTCGAACATACTCTATCTGTCCTCTCCACAACGGCCTGAAAGCACTCTCCTTGCTGGCACGTTCTTACACCAGTTTAGCACATACAAAACCTAGTCAGTAGCGAGACAATCACATCATCGCGTTTTAAATAACGATAGCTTTCAAGGTTAACAAATGGTAAACGGGAGTTACTTACCCCTTAATACTGATACCTAAGGTTTTTGCCCGAGTTATTGTGATTTGCTAGTTGAGACTGCGTAAGAACATGCGAGCAAGGAGGGTGCTTTCAGACCCTTGTGAAGAGGACAGCCCCTGATAGAGTACGTTCGAATTCCGCTTTAGTCAATATTTAAAAAAGAAATTTATTCTTCGGAACACGGTTAGTTCACATACCTGAATATACTAGTGCAAATATCATGTAATTTGAGATGCCTTTGAGGTATCGTAGCGTTGCGAAAAACAAAAGTATAATATTGAATTTTCAATCGGATATGCAGATCCATTCTTCTTGAAGGCAAATGTTTATCGTACCCCACAATTACCCGGAGCAGTTTTGGCAGGCCATTGAAGTGAACAGGGGTCAAAATTCCGAATACACTAATTTTCATTTTTCTCCATAAAATCCTTTATAAGTTATCAACTGTTTTTAAAAAATAGTTACGTTTGTTTCTTAGCACAAAGTCAATGTGATTAGGTTGGATATGGAACATTTCATTTGACATTTAACGAAATCGAAATTTCGATAATTTGACCTTTTGTGTCTATATCAATCCCCTAATTCGAATTTTTGCATAAGAGACCAGACGATCCCAAAATGAGTTCAAGAATGGCTATTTCACACTTAGACAGTGGATGATTCATTGTCAGGTTTGCTAAATTTATTCTATTGACGTTGAAACGAAACCCAAACTACATGATATTTGCTCTACGATTCAGTGGTACGTGAAAATATTTTCGGTATTCAGCTGTAGGTATTTTTGAGAATGTGCATTGCAAATTTATCATATTGATTATGCAGAAACTATGGAAATACCAGGATTGCTCTTACACATAGATTTAGAACAGGCATTTGACTCTGTCGATTGATTATTTATTGGACATGTTCTTGAATTTTTCAATTTTGGCCCAAATATCAGAAAATGGATAAGAAGATTTTACAGTTTATGTAAATTCAATCGTGCTTTTGAATTTTTTCAACAGATGTTATTTAACATAACTTGCGGCTGTAGACAATGCGATCCATTATCGCCCTTTCTTTTTATCATATGCACAGAAATTACACGCATTTTGATCCGTAACAATAAAAGATAAAAGGAATAAAATAAGTTGATAATGAATATCTATTCTCGCAGTTGGCAGACGATATTTCTATTTCATTGGATTGAAAAGAAGCATGCCTACAAAGTACACCCCAAACACTGGAACAATAAGCTTCATTTTAAGGTTTGAAAATGGATACTAGCAAAACACAAGTTATATGGAAAGGTTCTCGAGAAAACTCATACAAAACCTTTTGCAAACTATACAAGTAAGTTTTGTCTCAGAAGATTGTACTATCATTGGCATTAAATCTAATTTTATAATTTGGTACAATTGTAGAAAGAAATTACAAAGATAAATCGAAACAAATTAAAATCAAATGATCCGATGGCTCGAAAGTGTTATCACACCACTTGGAAGGACAGCAGTCCTGAAAACTCTTATTTCACCAAACGTAAACCATATCTCTAATGTACTACCTGACCCGAACCAAAGCACAACTAAGAAACTCATGAAAATACTTTGCTTTTACTTTATCTGAAAAGGAAAGCCAGATAAAATGAAACGTAAAAAAACAATAATTACTCTTGAGAAGGCTTCAGAGTACCGGATTGTTTTTCATAGCTGGAGGACAATACTTTTTTATTCCGATGATAAACCGAAACAACCAGAATATGTCAAACACAGGTATTTTTCTATCAATCATATTGGAAAAGATTATGACAATGTTTTCGACTATGTAACGATGATTCAAATCTACCAATGTGATAAGGCTGCCATAATAACAAAATAACAAATAAAACTTATTTTGATAATTGTCTATGAAATTTATCTTGAAAAACTCTCACCATAGAAGACCTCAAGCACCTGTTTTTTCCCGGATCTCGCCAGAACCATGCGATCAGTGCAGTAATGTATTTTACAAGCAGGAAGAACCTGAAACCAAGAGAAGTGAAAAGTTGTCGTTTTGTCGTTAGTGCCAAGTCAAGCATATGAGACGATCCAACGTGAGTATCGTTCAGTCAGAGATCCGGAGATCTGAGCTTTTCTTTTGCATGGCGACAATGCAGCTGCATCCCAAAAGTTTGTTCACATTCTTTGGTATCTAGGTGAAATTATTATGTTATTTTGATCATAGATTTTGATCGAATGTCGGTAGCATTAGTTCTGCTGCCCTGAAGAATGATCAACCATTTTTTTAAGGTTTACATTATTAATTCTTAAACCTATAATGCGATCTTCAGTCCACTGATCAAAGTTCGACTTTAATGATTCTGATAACCTTAAAGGCACTAGTGCACGCTTTTACGGTTTAAATTGGCTATTTTAAGGTTTGAGAGGACTTATGCAATCACTTAAGCTTTCTATCGACGCAATGAAATAGTTAGAATTCTTTACAATTGACCTGCAATCAACAATGAAAAAATTTAGACAGCCGCTGTTGGCTTGGACATATAACAAATCTTAGGTTAGCTGTGCACAAAACGGATAAATTATAGACAGTTGAAAGCGGCTGAACACTTATTATGCGCAGCTGTTGAATTTACCTAAACTCTGAACTGAGAACAAATAATTAATTATGTTTTATGAAAGCAATGTTGTAAATAAACCGACTTAATAACACAGCATTAGCATTGCTATTAGATTGACCAAAGCGGCTGCCGTTTCCGCTATTTTGGATATAAGCAAAATCTTAATATTTCCCATATCGTAGTTCATGCGGATTTATTGTAGCGTAACATTAAATACTTCCGGTCTTTAAAAATCAACTTTACTACCTGAATACGTAAATATTCGTTAAATAACTTACGAGGTAGATTGTTTGAGTGAGGTTCTTGAATAATATCGAGAGATATGCAGTATCTGTGCATTCGTTGTGTTAAAGAAATATTGGTGTGCACTAGTGCGTTTAAGATAAGGATATAATAATTTCAATATTTTTATTGAAAAAAGGTTCAAAATTTATTTAAGAAGAATAAACCCACCATGTCAGTGAACGAGTGTATAAACAATAAATTGAAAATATCTGACAGAGCTAATCTCTAGTTTGAAAATTTGAAATTCATTGATAAACATTGATTGCTTGTTGTAGGGTACACAGACGACCAAAGAATCTATAGGAAATCATAACCAATTTTTCTAGCTGTATAATGTTATACTTCTAAAGGTCTGATGAACTATTCCAAAGGCAAAAACTTCAGGCATTCATAGGAGAGCTGGCTGAGCACTTTGAACCAAGGAACAATTCCATGGTTTCCCCACCCGTGTGTACCCCATTCACGAAGTCCAATTTTAAGCAATTTTACACGATGAATCATGTAAGAAATAGAAATATGTCAGATGTACAAATAGATTTCGATTTGTTTCTAGTTCTGCGTGTGTTGGACATATTTATATGCACCCTTGTACTAAGTCGAAAGCGGTCAGAAAACCAAAAACATAATTTTTTTATACAAATGCAGGGAAATCGACAATATATAATGATGGCAAAGATGCAAAAGAAACACATCTTTAACTTTTTTTCTTTTGTCAAGTTTGTCAAGGTCAAAGGTGAGCCTAACATGACCGTAGATGGAAGGACGTATAGGTTTAACAGATAACAGTTAATAGTTATAACTAGACCGACATGTAGGTGTTTGTTTACCTGAAAACTGAAAATGATAACTGTTATGACTAGACATTCTTCAGAGAAAAATTACTCTCATCTGTTTTACAGTATATATATTTGAGGTGAGATGAGGTGATGCGGGTTTAACTTTAAGAGTGTTTCAGCTGCTAGTATTATTACAGGGATAAAGCCCGCAACACCATTGGCGGTTCTTTCTTGGAGCATCGGCTGGAACTAGCGAACCATGGTTGGTACTGCGCTGAAATTCAGTGTAGCATTGCACCCAAACCTTACTGTATGTAGAACAGTTCTCTACTGCAGACATGGTTGCCGAGCCCCTGGCGGGCTTCGAACCAGGGACCTCATGATTCGAACCCGAACGCCATAACAACTGAGCTATCCCGCAATGAGAGTTTCCGAAATAATCGTGTTTTAGAAATTCCTCAAATTGAAATCATTGAAATAAGCAAAAAGTTCTTAATCATCGGAAAGTTATTTGTGTGGTATTTGGTCTAAGAATTCAACTTTATAAGTTCACGATCATATACGGACTTGATAATTCAGCAATCTTTGGGAACTTATTTTAGATTCGAGTTCAGAGTATACCACAAAACATCCGTACCTGTAGATCACTTATTTGTGAAAGGTTGAATCTGAGTGTACAGTTCAAAGAAACTGAAGAATATTACACATCGGTACAGCCTCTCCTCTCTGAACATTTCTTCTGACATTGTTTCACTCCCAGATTTTGATCCCATGTCACGCCGAAGTAGTCCTCCGCACAGTAATAATGGAATGTCAGGAATGTTACTATCAAGGGTAGTAGAGACATCTTGGTCCTTTTCTGGGAAAACAATGAAAGAAAATGTTTCAGTGATATACATAAGTTTCATTATCTGTTCAGCTGTGTGGGTGAATATGTATCTGCCAGATGCTTAATCAAAAAGTTATGTTTATATACCATCATAACTAAAGGAAATAAATTTTGTAAGAGAGATATCATACACTCATACCAGTGGCATATGCCATTTACTAAATGTTTCCAAATATGGAAGTAGCCTTCCTTATTTATTTGCTGGATTAATTACACTCGTAACCGTTAGAGAATGGTAAGAACTTATTGATGGGTTGATTTGAGTTTAAGAATAATTGCACTGAATGAAGGCAGCGCAATTCTAAGCAATTTAAAGACTCCCATATTTGCTTAATTCACTTCCATGTTGTTATTCCTCGGATATTGGATGAACACTACATACATCTTCTTGAGGTGCATGCATTAACTAGATATTAAACTGAATATTCATGCAAAATCAATAGTTATGCGTGAGAATCTATCCCTTCTCCCATTTCCCTATCATTATTGTAAATTATAATTATTTATACAGGTCGTTACGGTATTGGTATTATACTTATAAGTTGAAATTATATCATATTTCGTGAATATAAATAATGCACATCTCTAGATATTTTCAACGACTAGCCTTCTGGAAATCTACCATTTAAGTGATTTAAAAAAAATATACATTCAGGCTATAAAGTTGATTAAAGAGGAGGTCAGTATTTAACACACCGTTGCATTTGACAACCATGGACTTCGATATCGAAAAAAACAACCTGTGTATACAGCATGAAATGAAAAACGGAAGCCATCTGATTAAACACAGCGATGCTTATGTTGTTTGTGAGGCTGGATGAAGTTACAGATATATCTTGATAAAGTTAACAGTATATCCTTCATTCCATGTTAAGAGATTTAAGTATAATGAAAAGTTAAACATAATCCAATTTCAGCCCTTTTCAACAATCAGTATTTCGGAAAGGTTCACTCCTGATAATTAAGATGATTTACATAACTTCGTGACTTTTGCTGCCTTAACTTTTAATTATTGATTGCAGGCTTATCGTTTACGAAGAAGTATGTATTTGCATCTATAGAAAGATAAAGAAATTCTTGTTGTTCTCAAATGACAACGAAATAGCCTCTTTGAGCACGAAAAAGCGTGCACTAGTGCCTTTAAGGAGAGTACAAATGCCCTAACTCCAAGGACTCTTAGCGCGTTTTAACCAATACTTAAGATATTTACAAAAGAGAAACTCTACTTTCATAAAAAAATCATCATAGGTATTATGTTATTGACTTGGCTTCATATTTTGATGGAAATAAAGTTATGCCAATAATGTTATTTATCATTTAGTTATTATCTAGGATAGAAAATAAAAGCATACTCACTCCAAGCAAGGTTAGACAGAAATAAAGTCGCCACAGAATCAGCACGCCTTTTATTGTCTAAATAACGTATCATACACTGAGCTGTGGAGCGAGTAAAGACTAAAGACTTTAAAAAATGTCTTCACATTCGTATTTTTAGCATTTAAATTGAATCCAGAAATGTTTAGGCAAATGTTCCCTTACTTTATGCTAGAAAGAGAATTTTTTTATACTATCCTGACGAAAATCATCTTTATCAAATTTGTATTAAAAGTACCAAAGACATCATTTTGATAAATATTGTATCCTTGAATGTTCAACAGTTAAATTACAAAACGAAATTATAGTGACGCATTGTGGGCACCTCGTGCCTGATTAAAAATGACATTTCTTGGGATAAATTTAAACAGAAAATTACGTTCTTTGAAAATAAATATGAATAGTCTATAGATGGTTTATCTTGATATCGATTCAAAAGAAAACGTATTTGTATCAGTATACTATATAGCATACACTTTTCGTTGGGCTATCTATAATCAAAGAATATTATTGTCAGTGAAATTTGTCTAAGATGATGACGACTTTTTTGTAATAAAGTTATTAATCATGTCATAAAAATTCTCCACAAAGATTAAGTGTAACCAGTCCTGGCAATACTGAAACTAAAAGGGTTCAAGAATCCGTATATATGTACACACCAACACACAGACACACATGCACACAAGCACATACACGCGGAGACGCTCACACACAGATACATACTCCTACACATCTTGTTTTGTAATGGGGATGCACTCTGCTTTGTGAAAGGGATATACTTCGTAGTGGTGAACGATCTAAATTTATGATAAAATGTTAAATACAATCATTTTGGCAAAGAAATCAACTTTCAAACTAACCAAATTAAATATGTTGCTTCCAAAGAGTACAAATATATTCAATCTCATCCGCTGGCCTGCGACTTTCCTTTCATGTCTTCCTAGTCTAAGGGTATTTCAATAGCATCGGGTATTTGTTTTTTTACTTCATGAGCAGACCACAAGGGTATTTAAGTTGTGGGAGAGGGTGTGGTGGCTGTTAGGTAGACATGGGTGAGGTGCAGTCAGGGGTTGCCAGGGGTATTGGTTGGGTTTCAAATGACATTTTCTTTAAGGAATTTTGTGTGTGTTTTAATTCACTTAACGATTTAGCAGTGCACATTTACAACAAATCAAAAAGTGAGCAAACGTTGAAAGTGTTTAGTAGTGACAAACTTATGTTGGTCATATATACCGCATTCTAAAATTCTAGAATACTGTAATATTATGTTGACCATCAATGCATATCAAATTAAATTCCATTCTTAAAAATCACTGTAGGGCATGGTATTGCTTTACAGCAATTGATAGCAGCAAATACTTATTGAGCCTACGAGCTTTTTAATATAAAATGACAAGTTTTCAAAATAGGATTTATTAGAAATTATTCATTAGTGAATGTTGTTTTTAAAGTTTCAGTGTGTTCAAAATTATTTCTTTACATACGTCTTTTCTTCTGAGTTCGCTTGCCGAATACATCATTAAGTGGCATTGACTTTCAGTCTCATGAAATCATAACACTTTTATATTCTTTTTCATTTCTTAATTTCTTGATATCTCCGAGCTTCACTGTATAAATCATGAACTTAGTGACGTAAGCATCGCAGTGATGATTTATATGTCCTTATAGTAGAGACAGAAAGGTAAATATCTCCGAGCGTCAGTGCATAATCATTAACTTAGTGACGAAAGCAAGCCAGTGATTATTTATTTACCCTTATAGTCGAGACAGAAAGGTAAATATCTCCGAGCTTCACTGTATAAATCATGAACTTAGTGACGTAAGCAAGCGAGTGATGATTTATATACCCTTATAGTCGAGACAGAAAGGTAAATATCTCCAAGCTAATCTATATAAATCATGAACTTAGTGACGTGAGCAGGCCAGTGATGATTTATATGTCCTTAAAATAGAGACAGAAAGTTAAATATCTCCGAGCTTCAGTGCATAATCCTGAACTTAGTAACGTAAGCATGCCAGTGATGATTTATATGTCCTTGTAGTGGAGACAGAAAGGTAAATATCTCCGAGCTTCACTGTAAAAATCATGAACTTAGTGACGTAAGCATGTCAGTGATGATTTATATGTCCTTATAGTCGAGACAGAAAGGTAAATATCTAGATCGATGGAATCTTTTATCATTTTACTGTATAAACGGTTGTTAGAAATTAAAAGAATAGCTGGCAAGTTTTAAAGTAATATGTCATTCAGTCTTTATTTAACAAAGCAGACAAAATGTGAATGCGATTCATTAAGTTATTTGTGTCAAGCATTAACGAAGTTGATAGATCTTATGAAATGTTAAGTTGTTTGATAAGAATTGGTAAGTTGGAATTGTTAACTAGATAGTTTAACCATGGCCGTCGTAAAGTATCATCATATCATAACATACTATAATCGATATAGAAGTTGTAAAGGTATCTCCAACATTTTTTTAATCAATACACATACACACTGATGTTTTTTCATCAATGGATTCCTCACAAACATGCAAATGAACGTTTTATAAATTATTTAAAACAGGTAATACTTCTGCTCCATATAACAAAATTGAATTTATAATTTGTCAAATATTTGAAAAAAAGGAGTTGAAAGAAAATCTAACAATTTATGTATATTGATATTAGATTATACCTATTGAAATTTTCCAATGGAAAGGTGAAAACATATTGAGAATGAGTTGGAAATAATTTCCTTTCGGCTGTGTCGTTGTGAAGATGGGATATACCATATATAAACAACTTCTTTATTTACACATCGACAACATTTTGGTAAAGATTTAAAGATAAATTGATGATCTTGATAACAAACAATTTAATATGAGAGAGATCTCCATAAAAACAATATCCACTAGGTAGTCCTACTAAAACACGTTTATATGGCTACAATAGTCCTACTGCTGACTTTGAAATATGTGTTTAGAAAGTAATTTTTGATATTGAATGTTTATAAATGAAATTTGGTACCTCATTATTGTTAAAGAAAATAACTTAAACACAAGAGCATGCAACACTCAGGGAGAGTATTAACAAGTTAATTCCCATTCACAAAAATCTATAAAAACTGTTATCACTTCTTTGAGTGGCATTTAGAAGTTGGGAGGCAAATAAGTACACAATTTTTATGGATAACAACTTCTTTGATCTGAAAAGTGTGACGTTTCGACACAGATTCTTGTATCGTTGTCAAGCATACAAGAATCTGTGTCGAAACGTCGCACTTTTCAGATTAAAGAAGTTGTTATCCATAAAAATTGTGTACTTATTAAAAACTGTTATCGATCGAATCGATAACATGGTAGGTAAAATAGATCAGTCAATATATTTTTTATTTGAATCTATGTCTCAATTTCAGCTGTTCGGTTAGAAAAATGAAAAGAGATTTATTTATAGTTCAAAATGATGATCTCAGTGCTTAGCGAAATAAGAGCTGACTCTGAAATCGTTAACAACAAAGACGTTTCAGACTGTTTATTTTGGAAATTTTGCTTGTTACTGTAGGAGGCCTCGTGGGTCAATAGACACCCCTAATCAATAGCAATGCTTAGTTTGAAGTCACATAAATACTTAACTAATCGTCCGAAGTTCGAGCTACCTCGGAGGTTGTCCATGACTAGGTCAGTTTGCCCATTAATGTTTCAGCTTTTTTCCCTTAGTTTAGAGATAAAGGTATATCAAAATGTAATATATGTTCTAGTTGAGCCGTTTTTACTATTCAATATTTAATTTTATGTGCCCAGTCGATTCTTACGATTATCAATTTCCCTTAGTGACCCGGTCATTTATTTCAATGTTGATTGCAAGTGAGTTGTCAGTTTGTTAACCAAAGTGATACTCTAAGGAAAGCAATATTATTTCATTTCCTCTTCATATGTTTTCTTTATTTCTATCAAAAGATGGAGCACTAGCAGAACAACTTCCAAGTCAATGTTTCAACTATCAAACGGTTCCGGGAAATAAAGACAGGTCCCGTTACAACAATGTATCAGATCCAAACAGCGCCCCCTGTGACAACATTGCAGATGGCTCCTACAGATTTCAGTCAGGGGAGATAAGCACGTCGTGTGTTCCGGTGCATCACTGCGGGACAGTGTCTACTATCTGGATGAAGGATCCAATCCCTGATGTCGGAACAACATCTTACAACGAGTTCTGTGTCAACCACAAAAGTAGCTCCTCCAACGGTGACCCCTGCTGCCTTTTCTCCTTCCGGGTCAACGTCTCAAACTGTCATGGCTTCCTCGTGTACGACTTCCGGTCTGATGACGTGCTATGTCCTTCCGGATTTTGTACAGGTAAGTTTCCTCTTACACCTTCTTAATCTACTTAAAAAATGTTTATATATCAGCTGACCCCACACCCCCATTTTTTTCCATTCCCAATTAAAATGACTTTTGTACCCCCACAAACAAAACCATTATGCACTATTTTAGGTAATAGAGAAAGAAAGGCATGAAATTCCCATTTAGAAATCTCTCAGCCTCCCCGCTCCTAAACTGGTGCTACGGATCTATCATTTTAATATGAAAAGCCATAAGTCACTATAATAAATAAGAGGATCAAAGCAATACGTTGTAAAGCAGTATGTTTTTTTTATGTTTAATGTATAAGATAAGATTAAAAATACCATATATCCTGAGAATGCTCTTCTGGCTGTAAGCGAAATTTTAATATTTGCAACCTGAATTAAATACTTCTGGTCTTAAAGAATGAAATTTATGACCTAAATACGTACATATTTGTTGCATTACTTACGAGGTAGAATACCTGAGCTCGGACCATTAGTAATATCGACACATGCCCATTTTCAGTGCATTCGTTGTACATACGAATTTTTGGTTTTCACTAGTGCCTTTAAGGTGTTGCTGTATTAAAACATCGATAAGATTAATAAAATCTACATACTCTTTTCATATGTGCACGTCTACAAGAAAATAATTGTGTGACGTCTTTTTTACAAACCTTTGAAAGGAAAGCAGGCAGTTTTTATTTGATTCGAATGGAAGAAAGAACTTGTACTAATAAAAGTAAAATGAATGAATTTTTATAACCCGAAAACTATGACACATAATTTAAACGAAGCTCGTGCATTTTTGTGTCTAACCTTTGCCCCGATTGAACAATAAAACGTTCGCATCGTAACATGAAAGTAATTTAACAAACGTCTCCGAGTAAACAGTACCATATTCATTTAACAGAAAAAATAACAGCTTGTGCACCAGGCATGTCTTCAGCAACGGGATTTTCTCCGTGTGCAGGTAAGAAATATGTTACAAAAGCTACCCACAAATGTGTTAATGGGGCAGTAGCCCGTTTTTGGAGATTTTATTTCCTTAACTTTTTCCAAAATAAACATTAGCCAAATGCAGGGTCAAACATCTAAATTCTTTTAACAACCAGGACATCCGTGGTCGAAAAACAAAAGATCATTTATCTAGCATAAAACACTGAATGAATTTAATGACTTAACAACTTTAAAACATTTGAGGCAGAGAACTAATTTCGCGTAGATAAGATGAACATGCTACGTTCGTTTTACAGCTGCTTCTTTTGATCAAAAAGTGTGTCTTTCAATTGTCAACAATTATTTTCGATTATTTTGACATTTTTCTACAGCCCCTTTAAATGAAACGGCCATGTAATGAATGGTAGAAACAACATACTGTTTGAAAAGCTGATAATTATTTTAATTGATGTAACAAATCAACCACATCAACAACAAATCTTTCATTTTTGAAAACAATTCATCTCAGACACTAATACTTGTAGTGCTGATTCGTAGAACAGGCAGTCACATTACTAGTAATCTATTGACTTGCATAAACTGTGTAATTCACATATTATGTAAAGATGCCAATTATTGTCCAGAGTCCTATCCATTTATGAAGGCCCCGCCTACGTTAGAAGCGCCAGTTCTCTCAGCCAATGGCGAGGATTTCTCTCAGAATTGCGTCATACACCACAACGGGTCGCGTGCTGAGTTTAAAGTCACGTGGCTATTTGATGGAAAGGAATATAAAACTCGGATTCTCTCAAACGGAACAACACAAGATTCCATAACAGCAGCTGATTGGGTCGGTCATGTTGGACAGCACGTGAGGAATTCTGTTACATTCAAGGGGTTTTCTTTTTTTATATTACTTTAGGTTCAAACATGCAATTTTATTGTAATGCAATAAAGCAAGTTTTGATTTTAACTATCATAGGAGAGATGTTCATTGCAAAACACTTGGTTGTTGGAGGTATTCTTTAACTTTTTTATCATGTTGAATTTTACTGGTCAAAGCAATATTATTATCAGATTGATGTTGAGGTGAATTGAAAACGGAGCCATTTTTAGTAACATCATGACAAAATAAATCATGACAATAAATTTGAGAGGAACATCAGAGCAATTGGACTGCTCAGTGGACTTTCACATAATGTTAATACAATATGACCATGATAACATTAAATTGGTACTAAAATTCATAGCTTTACATTGATTGTCAGAATCGAAAGGTTTGTTTCTTATTGAACAACTCTTAGACTCTTAATAAGCCAATCTACACCTTCCCACTTTGGGACTGAAACAAACGTCAGGTGACTTCATCAAAACTTTGCAATACGATCGCACACGCTGTGCTGATGCCGGAATTGACATATGGTCAAATTAATGTTACGTATTTTATATGTTTGAAGATCCTAATAGCTTAAAAAACATCAAAAGAGCGCATAGAAAACGGAAAATTTTACCAATGCTGACTTTGGATTGTTAAAATGACGTTTATTAACGTCAAATTAGGGTGCTTCCGAGTCTAAAGGAAGAGTGTATTAATGAGAGGTAACTTTATTTTTGTAGGTTTTGAGATAGACTCGTTACAAAATTGTGACAACTTTCTTTTGATCACAACTGTAAGTATCTTTTATATTGATTTGCAGCTGCGATGCCAGGTGACGTCATACTTCCAGTACTCTCAAGCCGCTTCCCACAGTCCTCCGCTGGATAGCAACCCTTTCTTTGGAGGGATTGTGGTAATGATGTCGTTAAATTTTGGTTAAATGCTGTGTGTGACAAAGACTATTTTGTAAGAAATATAAATGCCGAACGTCGTCAATCATGTTTTTTTTTTATCGAGCAGTAGTATACATTTCTAAATATTACCATTTTGATGCTTATAAGTTGATGACAGTGACATCAAAATTGAAGTTGTGCTTTTGATGATAATTTAGAATTTGTCAAACACATTTCCAATTTCCTCTATTGTAATATACCTGCAGGTTCCTCAAACGCCTATCACCGTAGAAGAAGATAATCAAAAGGAGATAACTCTTGTTTCCACACTTCCGGTCATTTGTAAGAATACGCCTAAAGACAAATGCCATCAAGATCTGCATATATCCATCCAGGGAGTTGATCCACGTACGTCATTTCATAATTCATAAAACCTTTGTATAACAAGAGATTAAGCTAAGGACATATACAAGATTTCTTAAATTGGCATGTTAGAAGTTGGTATGATGAAGAAATAGGAAATTTATGGATTTACTACTTCTTTATTGCAAAGAGATTCTACAATACATATATAAGAGCCTTCAATAGTTTTCTTCAAATGCGATAGATCACTGCCCCTATCATTGTCGTTGATATCGCCAGTTCATTTTGCAAGCCGTTTTCTGATTGGCCTATCAGAAGGGCCTGCAGTGGGCTAAAATCTTAGCACAGAAATGTGGGCCGTGATGTCAAGGGCAAAGCGGCAAGAGTTGCAAATCTTTTCGTTTCGGCCATGACGTTGTGAAGATGCTAGTATAGAGGATCAAGCACCTATTTCTATAAAAGAAGTTTAGGGATCAACACCATTTGTCTCTTTGAAATTCAAATGTTATGCCAAATAAGCCTTTTAAACAACACAGCATATTAATTCCAACGCTTTCCTCTTTAAATAAGTCAGTAGTCGAAGAAATTGCATCGGAACTTTTTCGTCCACGCACTTCGAAAAAAAGTCGAAAAATCGCAACCACTGAGCCATTTGTGAAAACCAACTCGGACCCAGAAAATAGACTTTAAATTTCAATTTAGCATCACAGAAATTTCCTCTTATAAATCGTTTACATTTAAATTTTAGACTACCACCTAGGTTTTCGGATCGCACAAGAAATATGGCAGTGAGTTCACAGTTTAGAGTGAAACTACATTAATTTTCAAAGGCCGTAAGAAGAGTTAAATTAGATAAACAAACATTGGTGTTACATGAAGAACATAAGTGTATAACAAAATTACTGATAACTTTGTAACAGTAAATATTGATACCTTTTGTATTTATCTTTTCGAAATTAAAATTAAGTTTTTCCTTTGTAGATGGTCTTTTGGTTGCCAATGACTGTTCACTTGAGTTCAGAACTGTCGATTGGGATTCCACGACTCATCAGATGGAACTGAACCTCACCTTAGCAACGGGTTTGGATTTTGTTGTGAAAGGCAATGCTAGCTATCTCGTCCATCTCAACATTCAAAACGACACAAGCCATCCGATGTGGAATTATTACCATATACCAGACCTGCAAGTTAGTAATGGTTTTTCAAAGTAGTTTTCATCCAATTTATGCAAGACACACAACGAAATATCAGTAGGATGTACATAAATGATTGTTCATTCAAGACTATTTTTTTGCCAACTTAAATGAATGATTTCTAACAGAATTTTATAGTAGAGCAGATCTTATTCATGCAATGGATGACGCAGTGGGACTACGTAGGGCTGATATTTAAGCACGATAAGATTTATATTGCAGGGAAAATGATTTAGTTTCAGTTATTTGATAGCAGTGCGAAAGAATAAACCCCCGTGCAAGAGAGGCATTTCCTTAACACCAGGCAAGGGAACATGGAATATTTCATATTAGAAAAACAAGAATTTATATCAAAACAAAACTCTACGAGGCAAATGACAAGTTAATTTTTTTGGAATATTTAATAAAAGATAATTTATTGTTCATTATGCGCTCATGTTCCTTTGGTTTTTGTCAAAGAATAACGCAATTCAAAGTCAAATTTAACCTTTAAAAACGTCATGTAGAGCAATCTGGCGTTGCCGAATTCGTTGCTCCCAGAGTTGGTCGATTGGATTCAGGTCACGGGATTATTTGAACGCTATTGGCATATAAACATTTTTTGTCTTTGCCAGCGCATTATAAGCCAACCTGAACCTGTTCAGTAATTGTTTTCGGGCCAAGGACCCCTCAAAGGCCGATTAGCTCTTAAACCGAATTGGCGGCGATGTGTGGCTACGATAATTAGGTTGACAGTGTCTGAGCTCTTAAACCGAATTGGCGGCGATGTTTGGCTACGATAATTAGGCTGACAGTGTCTGAAGACACAGTGAGAGCTAATACGTTGGTGGATCAAACCAATATAACAAACCCATAGAATATAGATATAGAAAGCTGATGGTCTGAAATTTGTGTAGAATTCCTTTCCTATTTTGAATTAAAATGTTCGAGCGCAAAGCTTTGGTTAATAGCCAGGTTATATTAGCATTAGTCCTTCGTCTGAGAGTCAAGATAAGGATGACATTGAGAATATATCAACAATGGTTTATGGCATCAGCTGAGTTCATTCCTGTATGCAGAACCCGCCTCCATACGTCACACGATTGACAGGAGACACCCTCGGTCACCAAGGAATTAATTCTCCCTTATTTTCCACTAATCACCCTTTGGAAACGTCATTAGGGAAATCTGTACTAAAGCTACCCTCCCTTGACATGTGTAAGCAGCTGAAACTGCTATGTCGATTGGACCTACGATCCTCTGAAATTGGTGTTTCATCATGCTTTCATCATCGGCTTACAATTTCTAGCTCATAGCTCACGCTCTCGTGTTGACAAGATTTTCTTTGAAATTCAAATACAAGTTGCTGAGCATGCGCTGAAATTAAAAGTTTCTAACTAAGCTTTTCCATCTCCTCATATCTGGCATTGTCATTGTCTTATTGTGACATAACAAGACTCAGGGGCCGACAATTTTAGTCAAAATTTGATGATGAAGTTTCCTAGAGGTTGGTTGTTGAGAGTGTTAAGAGGTCTTCGTTGACTGAGCATACGCAAAGCAATGGCCGAGGAAATGGACAAGCCAGAATGAGTGGCAAGAGTTTACAAATTTTGCAATTCTTGCCAGAATTTCATCCATCTGCAATATCCACACCTTCTCGCTGCTTTTGCATCAAACATTCGGCCAAGTTTAGCGTTAGGCGAAGGATTGGAAATAACCAGTTTTCCCTATGCGTGAACGCATCGTTATTTTCAATCCGCTGCACAACGCTAAACTTTGGCCTTGATCAAACGTGACGTTGTTGGTCAAATCTAAAGGATGCAATGCTAAGTAAATTGTCTCTAATTGATTTATCTCTGATTCTATCATGGATCACTCTTGACGCATTCGATAATATTTCACAAAGACATGCTGCAGATTCTCCTTCAAAAATGCTTGTTATGTTTGAAAATGTCATTATATTGTATCAATCATGCATCTAAGTTTTGCCAACGTTTATAAAACCAATGTTTCTTTTGCCTGTGAGTTTATGTGGAGAAAGAAAAGGGCTCCCAAATATCACATTTGATTGTTTCAGAAAAATAGCTTATTATAGCAAGGATTTATGTAGACTTATACACGTCCTTGTTTATAGCAAGTTTATTCAGGGCATGATTTATTATTTTTCAGGTGAAATCCCATGACATGCCGTTTCATGCATGCATTGCTTTTGGTGACCCGCATGTTTTGGGGATGAAATTAGGGTAATGGCACTTATCTACAATCATGTTTAGTCAAGGACACCAAACTTGCATGACATATACATATAAGTATTCATACCTACATAACACATAGGGAAGGTAGGAAAAGTCAGCCATCTTGGATATCTGCCCTGCCTGGAAATAGTTTTTTTGCTCAATTGCGCTTTATCAAGTTCGTAGACTGATCCCAGTTTCCATTTCCGGTATAGGGAGAGTCCAAGATGACTGACTTTTTCGTACCTTTTATATGTAACATAGATAGATATGTAGATATGAATACTTACATGTTTGAGTGAGGCGTCTTTGTCAGTTTTATTGTTGTCAATTTATAGTCGTATACCTGTTGACAATATATTAAAGAATTCAATTAAAATTATTTGATTTCCTTTGAAGATATCTACATGCTTTCTTTCTTTAAAATTGTGTCTTTCTCAAGGGCGAAAGGCCATGAGAGTTTAAATCTTGTGTACAGACTCTTTAGCAGACGAGCATGGAATGGGACTCCTTTACCAATCAAATGGGAATTATAAATTGTTTTGATTAAATGGCCCTGACGACCCTTATCAGGACCACAGTCGACCTGTTCTTAAAACTTATCTTATTATTCAGAGAGAGAAATCAATAGAAGGCTGGAATTTTGGAATACGACATCGAATTATGACGTCAAAGCATTGCAAATGACGTGACGTTAGAATTAAAGTTATGTTTGCCTATAGGCATCCTATTTAGAATATAAACCCCGATATGATTTCCCTCATTGGTAATAATAATGATTATTTGAATTTTTTTTCTTATACAAAAAAGATGGATGATGATGTTTATACCTGGGGATTACCTGTTATACAAGGCTCGCAGTCACCATGGCAACCTGTTACAGGTAACGCTAAAATCAATTTGATTAATTGTATAGTGTCAAAGGCATATGCGACTTATACTTCCTTGACATGTTTTGATTTTACTATTACATGACATGCTGACATAGAGTGACGAGAAATGGTGTTATATGGAAGAACTTAACTATCTGCATCCTTACCAGGTGAAATGTAGCATGGTTATTGCACCACGTTAACTTTATATTTTGCCCTGGGACATATGATTATTTGACTTGTGATGAGGACAATACTTGCTTTATAAATCGGAGGAAAATTTAAATTGACCGAGGTCCGTATAATTTTCTTCCGGTTGATTAAAGAGCCACTCCTTGAGTTGTTGGAGTCAAATATGCCAAACTTAATCAATGGTGTCATTTGATCGCAAAGTATCGACTGTTACCAAAAAGAAACCATTTTAAAGGTATTTTGTTTTGTACAGTGACAATATGAAGGTAGAACGTCGCAATTGTGATCGAAAAACCGGACAGTGGCGCGCGTCAAATAGTCAAACGTAATTTTGGAGACTTATCTAAAACAGCCAGGAGGCCAGTTAGGAGTTGATAGTGTTTTTTAGGTTATATAGCTAGTATACATGTATATTCAACATGATATCTACACCTCTGTGCATTTATAAGGCTGTTTTTAGATTTTCATGGAAAACCAGTATTTGTCATATATATGTCTTTTGGACATGAAAAGTTAAGATGTTTTAATTTTATATCACCACATTATGACATTTAGGTTCGTATCAAAGGTAAATTATATGTCATGAAAATCACGGAGTGGCTCTTTAAGGGAATTCACGGGTCCATAATTATTCTATTGTCTTAGATGCGAAGCAAAGAGCAATAAAGAAAACAACTGTCACTTAACGATGGTGATAGCGAGACGTCATTAAACAATGTCAGTGTGAAAGAATGTCATTATATCTAAGTCTAATAAATGAAGTCATTATCAATTTGGTCTCGGGGTGAAGTCAATATACTTTTCTGTCAATTGTCACGACTCGTGTATGTGCAATTAAAGGGAAGTTGGGCTGGTTGCTAACAGTGAAATATTACTAAATATTTCCTAAAGGTACAAGTACGGCTGTGGTCCCCACATCAACAAGCTTCCTCCATATGTGCTGCTGCTGTTCAGTATAACGAAGCTTTCATAACGGTGGACATGTGCACAACACGTGAAAACATGACAGCGCCCGTCATAACACAAGGGGAGATCACTCCAGATGACTTGAGGGTTTACAGGTGTGGTGCGGAATACAGGGTATTTTGACTTGAATAATACTATAATTGCTTCTATTTCGTTTAAGACCACACGCCAGATGGATTTGTTTTAATATCATTATTATTCTTCATTATTCGTCTATCGTAATTTGATTTTCTTTTGTAATACGTTTGTTAAAGTTTTTGAAAGTCTATTTAGTGTTATTTACCTTTAGTGCATAAATCAAAAAGCATATTAGGCTCTATTGTGTCTAACCTAAATACCTTTAATGAAGTTATTACATAAATTTGAGAAATAACATTGTTTCTGAATATATGGCCCAAAGTGCTATTTCAATCTCTATTTCTATCTCTTACTGTATCATGCTTTATTACCTACTCTCTCATGCTTAGCGGTAATCTCTCAAGCGCATTCTAATAATTTCACATGCTTAATCTCACGTGCTCTCCATCTCACATGTTCACTGTAGATCTTGACCGGAGATGGTGTCCACGTGACTATCCACCTGTACGAGCATCACATGGACTTAAAGCTTGACCTGCCACCGTCCTACCCAAGCGATGTCGAGGGAGCCTGTGATATATCAGCAAAGCATCCACCACCCCACTTCACTAACCTAGAACATTCCAAACTATTGAAGTATGTTCAATCATTGCATTGTGAACCGTTAAAAGGGACATTAGCATTTTTTGAAAAATATCGAAATTAACATTAGCTTTTGTAAAACATATAATCTTCAGAGGGTCAAAACGTCTTTTTAGTACACCCGATCATCTGTTGTATGAAGAAAAATATCTAGTATCAAGCAAAAACCACTGGCAGCCATTTGTTTGTGAACACAATTTAAAAATTTGTGGTAGAGAAATGGATTCGCATAGCTTAACCAATCATAGTATGTTATTTTAAAAACTACTTCTGTAGCTGTATATATTTACTAAGATGTTTCATTAATTGATAGTCGAGTGGTCAAACTAGAAACCTAATAATGATACTTATAAACTCAAGTTAAAATGAAACTGTCATTCTTTTAAATTTGAAAATACTGAAAACTAATAATATTTGATCAGTAAAGAGTGGTTTTTTACTTATGAAGAGAACTTGTTTCATAAAGTAATATCAAAGGAGGACCATTCTAAGAAATCAATTTTTTTGAAGACATGTTACAGTACCATAAAGTGTACACTTCTGGTGAAAAACTCCAGTATTCCATCTTGAAAATTTATCCATAAATAATTATAAAGCTTAATGGTCATAAAGAGTTTGCTACTAGCTCATATACTACAGGCGTGTTGTATGCGAGGGAAAATCACTACTTCTAAATCATCTATAAACCTGGAAAGAACTCTTTTCTTAAGTTGGTGACAAAATATTGCAACCATCCGTGGAGTAGTTTTCGAGAAGTCACATTCCAAAGTGCATAGGGGTAAAGAAACTGGGAAAATGAACGATGTTGAAAATCGTGCAGTCATCAAGTATGTTTTCAGGAAAGGAATGTCTTCACAGGAAGTCCATACAGACATGGTCGATACATTTTATGAGGACTCAATTGCATTCTCCACAGTTTCCAAGTGGGTATCTGAATTTAAACATTCGAGCTGAGTTTTGAAGATGATGGTTGGCCTAAAACCTACACCAGTGATTTTCAAGTTAATGCTTATCACGAAATGGTGTTTGCAGATAGACTTGTGAACATACAACACATATCTGAGAAACTGGGCATTAGGTTTGGGTCAGTCTACACAAGATTTTCTTCATGAGCAGGCTGTCTGCAAGATGGGTTCTAAGAATGTTAAGTGATGACCAGAAAGGGAAACGCCTGGACATTTCAAAGGAAATTTTGGCTCGATTCAGGGTAGACAGGGATAATTTTCCTGAAACTATTTATGAGACGTTCAGACATCACTTTGACCCGAAAACCAAAGCAAACAGTGGAAGCATGCAAATTTCCCCCCCAAAAAGTGTTCAAGCATGTCCCATCTGTTGGGTAAATGATGGCCTCGTTTCTTTTTGGATAGCCAGGGTTCATTATGATAGATTACTTAGAGATTGGTCAAACTATTAACAGGGCAAAATACACTAATGAATTGAGACAATTAAGTGCCGCCATGAAGGCCAAGCGGCGAGCGAAGTTCAGGAGTACAGGAGTGTTGCACATTTTGTTGTCACTTCTGCGAGCGAATGTGGCTTTGGAATTCTTCAACATCCACCCTACTCCCTAGGTTTGGCACCATAGGACTTTTCCCTCTACCCAATCTGTAGAATCAAATACGTGGACGTGTTTTTGCTGCCGTGGAGAGATTTCTTGAGACCAAGGATGCGGAGGTCTACAAGAATAGTATAATGACGCTCGAACATCGCTGGTCAAGATGTATTGACGTCAGTGGAGACTATATTGAAAAATAAAACCCAAAAGTGATACTTTGATCCTGTTTTCTAATGAACATTATGGAAATCAACTATTTTAGGAGAAAAAATTGCAAAAAGTCGTATTTATTTCTCTTTAGTGATTCAAGATTTCCCCCTTTATTTTCCTTAAAAAATCACGGCTTTTAACACTAAACGAATAGCAGAAACATGATTACCTCTTTACAGTTTACAGCCCAACGAAAGTTTCTTCTATGATGCTGGTTTGGAATTTAGTACAGCAAAACCTCAACGGGAACCAAGGGCTCAACGCTTCTGTTCCTGTGGGTCAGCTTCGTCATGTGACGTCTTCTCCAGACTATCAGACCCTCTTTGTACCATGACTGGAAATCATGTGCGTGTGACTCATCAAACCAAACCAACCTCTTTTAGAAACTATCTTTGTCTTTTAATATCAATGAGAAAACCCACAAGGTTTAAAGTGGCAAAGAAATTATTTCTTCAAATCTTCCACACAAAAATTAGTATGTCAAATATATTATCTTCAGATTGTCGAAACATCTCATTACTACACCCGATCATCCATAGTCGTGAAGGAAACAATAAACTAAATTTATCATAAAAACCCACTGGCGGCCATTTTGAGCCAACATCTTTTAATTTTTTGTAGTAGGGAAATAGATTCAAATAGCATTACTGATTATGGTATCTTCATTTTTAGACGTTTGTTTTGAAATTGAATACATTTATTTACGTTTACTTTACAAAAACGTGCTACTGCCATTTTGACACGATGCCATTGCATATAAGAGCGTTCAAAGATCACTACAACCCCCGCCCTTTTCATGCAAAATTTGTCCTCTAAATAAGCAGTTTGGTGAATTATTAATAGCAATAGATTGTATCTTCTTATCTTGATCAACATTTACAATGAGATGGTATTTTTAGAATGAAATTATGACCTTGTCAGATTGGTATAGTTAAATGGGACATCTATTTCAAAAACCAAAGGCCAATCAGTGTACCAGCTAAGGTGATGACCGATTATGAAGTTTTCACAAAATGCATCTTAAGCCAAGGTCAAGGTAAAGGGTTTGAAAATACGACCTCATTTGAATGATATTATGATAGGAGATTCACATATCAAGTATTCAAGTAATTTCGGCAAATATTAAGAGTAATATAATATACGTTCATTTAAAAAAGTATAATTACATATCCCAAAATCACAATATTTATGGAAAATTCTGTTCATGTGAATGAGCTCATTAAGGCTATTAAAAAAGCATTGATTGCAGTTGAAGTGCGAGGGTCACTGTGTGATCGTTACACCTCACGCAGTGAATCCAGAACATGGCGTCTTCACCGTGGAAGACCCCAAGAGTAAGAAAATCCATCATTTTTTTTTTCGAATTGAGATTCAAGTGGTCTGTAACACTAATTTATATTATTATTCATAACACATATTCATACTTTGGTATTTATTTTTAAAGTATGTGTGAGAACTGAATCTGCGTAAAATTAAAATGTAACTCCGGTCCAGGAGGGGGAAACCGTCGTTTTTTCTATTAAGGCATTTGTTTCTCTACTCTCTACCACATGAGTAGGTCTTATCTGTGACCTTTCACCTTCGATATACACAACCAATCACAGGCCCGCGTAGCTTTTGCAAGATTGCAAAGATTTCCATGCCTCGCCTTTAATTGGTTGGAGTGAACGACCCTTATGAAACAGGTAAAAAATTAGAAACGCAGCGAGATATAAGCGATAGTTCCAAACTGATTTTAATGAGATTTGTATGCCCTTGGGACTAGGAGGAATGTTAAGCAGCGACTCTGCTTGAATGTTTTGTACAAATACGTCATCTTTACATTGAATACAATGTTACCGTGTTGATCCGCTAATAATGTTGTCAAAGATATCTTCGTGAAATATACTGTCAGATTGATTTCAATAGAAATTAGAAAATCTATTGCAATAATAGACCTGTGTATCGTGGCCTCAGTGGCGAGACGATATATCCCGATTCAAATTTTTAATTGCAAGTATTGCAAGGGAACCTGGGAGACGATTATCATCACGATACGTATCATGGTGCTCTACATTTCATGAAAGTATAATATATAGGACATAGAAAATTAATGTTTTTTCTTAGATACAAATCTGTCATAAACATTACATGAAGGGAAAAATCGCAAAATTAGAGAGATTGAGAAATTGCAGATAAAATATCACAAATATAATAACGTTCTGTTTGTGTGATCACTCTAATCTCTGAAATAGATACTTATTTGTTTGTAACATATTATGTTAACAGTATCAGGTTATATTGTCTCTTATGGCGATACATCGATTTATCATCCAAAACTGTGTTCCACAGGAGATATCGCTTGTGGAAGATCAAGCGATATCTCCTAGGAGATATCTTTTGGCAGTAGATTTTGAACAATGCCCCTCTGACGTCAAGTATATGACATCACAGTTGTTTTACACCATCAAGTAATGACATCACTATGCTATGACGTCATAAACACTACGACGTCACAATGCTATGACATCACCGCACTTGGAGTCTTAGGGCAGCACAGTGTTCAGTAATGTTCATTTGTCATTCAAATGTAATGAGAAATGATTTTGGATGATAAATAGAATCTCACCCTCGTGTCTTCTGATATCAAATATATCAACACTCGTTGATAAAAGTAAAAATATTCTCGGCAAGCCTCGTATATTTGTAACTTTCATCAACTCGTGTTGATATAATTGATATCAGAAGACACTTGGGTGAGATTCTCTATGTATCGTGGACCCTTACGATATAAATATCCTGATATATTGTCTAAATGTATTTTGTATCGATGCACTCGTATCGCGTAGTAGACGATGCATACATCGATACTATCGATGAATCGATCGTGGACCCTTTCGATATAAATATCCTGATTTATTGTCTAAATGTATTTTGTATCGATGCACTCGTATCGCGTAGTAGACGATGCATACATCGATACTATCGATGAATCGTTACACCACTATGCAATATGCTGTTCCTTGTTGTACTATCGAATGAAACAATGATGTGTTTAATTCATCATAGGTGTTTTACCATGATTTCTAGTATAAGTCATATTATCTTTCATTTATGATGTCATAAGAGATTGAACTCACTTAAAAACGTGTTCAATTTCAGCTAACAACTACATGTATGAAATCGGAAGAAATGAGTTACCATACTTAATCAAAATCTTAACTTCTTCCTTTTCAATAACAAACCATTATAAGACAATATAAAGATTCGAGACATTTTGTATTAATAAGTAAGAGACACACCTTTTCAAACAATAATCTATTAATTTCTGTTCTTATTGCAGGCTACGGGTTACCCAGAATACATTGGCCAAATATGATTACAGTAAAAGAGAGAAATGATATTTGCCGCTCAAAAATTGTAAAAAACCTTCCAGTTCAATGCAGGAGCATGGTTGTACTTATGAACATTATGAATCAGGCGTGCACTGAAGATTATGAGGTAAGGATAAATGATAGATACGATTAACAAATGTAGGTATTCATATTAATTCCCTTTTCATATGAATGAACACTTCTGAAATGAGTGAGTACTTTTCATAAAAATTCAACTACTGTAACCTTGCTCTATTAGAGTTAGAATTAATAATTTGTCATACGAATTCAACCATTGCAACGTCGCTAAAGAGGGTTTCAACCATTGTGACGTTGCCTAACGTAGTAATAGGAATAATATTTTGTCAGACGAATTCACCAGCTCTGACGTGAAGGAAGATGGGGGAAATTATTGATATTTGGTTAGACGAATTCAACCACTTTAACGTTGCTATAGAGAGTTATACTGCTGATATTACGAATGCAGACGAATTCAGCAACTGCAACGTTGCTAAAGGTAGGAATAGAGTTAATGTTTTGTAAGACGAATTCAACCATTTTGACGTTGCTATAAATAGGAATATGAACAATATTTTGTCAGACGATGTCATCGGCTGTGACGCCGATGTAGGTGGTGATATTGTTTATATTTTGTTAGACAACAATTTTAATGTCCGACGAATTTTACCACTGTGATGACAGACGAATTCAACCACTGTAATGTCAGACGAAATCAACCACTGTAATGACAGACGAATTCAACCACTGTAATGACTGACGAACTCAACCACTGTAAAGTCAAAAGAATTCCACCACTGTTATGACAGACGAGTTAAACCACTGCAATGTCAGACGAATTCCACCACGGTAATTCCAGAAGAATTCAACCATTGTGATGACAGATGAATTTAACCACTGTAATTCAGGTGTGTTAATGCCAAAGCTACTACTTCATGTTATATTTATGGAAAAGTTTTGTCGTAGAGTTATGAGTTTGAATCCCAGATTAATTCTCGGTAATTAATTTTGCTTTATGAAAAATTTAGCATACCCATGCTAGACGTCTTACACGCTCATTCCATGGGCAATGGCGCTTTGAGACAGGTGCCTTATTCGTACATTCAACGGGGATTCAAAACCAATACCCTTTAGCTTTTGTTATTGTTTGTAGGGCTCAGGTGGGTTTACGTTTGCTGATAGCGCAGCCCTTGCAGCAATATGGAGTTGTGAAAACCATTCCTTCAATAGAATGAACAACTATTTACAATTACCGGACGGAAGCTATCACCTCAAGGACCAAACAGCCTTAGCCTATTGCGCGGATCATTGCAATGGCGACGGAAACTGTGTTGGTGGACGATGTGCCTGCTCACCTGGCTTCAAGGGGGAAGACTGTTCAATCCGTATTGATGCTCCCCCACAAGTACTCGGAATTAAAGGGTATGTATCACGGAATATATATTCAATATTTCTTATCAAAAACTTCGTTGCACGGTCTGATTAAAATTGACCGTGTTCCGAGTAATAGAAGTTTAAAAAAAAATGACTTTAGCGGGATTAGAACTCATTCTCTCAGGGGTTTTATTCTCCACAAAGGAGCATCACTGCTCGCAGAGGAGATGTTGTTTGTGGGAGATTAAGCGATGTGTCCCAGGAAAACGTATATTAACCGTCTTGCAATCATCATATCATCATAACTGAAGAGCACAAGGCTTCCTAATCTCTTTTTTCCCCGATTCTCCCAGAGGCAACGCGTGTGAGATGTCGTCCTTGCACTGTTGGAGCCCAATTTTGGTAACAAGAAATGTGGAAGAGAACGACAATCTGGTAGCCAACATCACAATCATAGAGGTGAAAACGATGTTTATTAAAATGAGATAAACGATAGTGATAAAAATAAGGATACACCATGTTGGTGATCACTGGAAAACTTGCATTTTCGCTAGTATCTGACAAATAGTATCAATCACATTTCATTTAGGAGATAGCGCAGTGGTTAGCGGCTTACCGCGTTCGGCTTCGGATCAAGAGGTCCGTGGTTCGAATCCCGCCAGGGGCTCGGCAACTTTGTCTGAAGTTGAGACCTGTTCTACACGCAGTCAGGTTTGGATGCAATGCTACACTGAATTTCGCTGGAGTACCACCCATGGTTCGCTAGTTCCAGCCGAAGCTCGCAGGTTTCACCGCAATGCATAGCCACACTGGTGTTGCGGGCTTTCTCCCTGCAACAATACTAGCAGCCGCGATATAAGTTAAATACTCTTGAAAACCTCACCTCACCCCAGAAGTACTTGAAGACTTCTTATGACATTTTATTTAACTTTCATACGTATCAAAATAGCAATTGTGATAGTACTAGTTCCTAAAATCTTACAAATCTATACCCAAATACCGTCAGTTTTAAATTAAATTTACGAATGTTGAATAACAATGAATCCCGGAAAATTTACAGTCGTAACTTTTTATCTGAATATACTATTTTAGTTGAAACTTAAGTTATTGAAATTTCTGTATTTTACCTAGACAATTCTTGGCAAGCCTGTCCCATCGAAGACCTCGCTTCTGATGGAGCCCAAGTATGAAAACAAATACAGCGTTTCCCTTCAACTCTCCCATGTGGTCAACCTTGTAAATGGTGAATTTGTTTACAACCATTTCGCAGACATCCGTTTCACAGACACTAATTGCTAGCTATAGCATGCTTAACCAGAATGTGCCCCTATTATTCTGCTTGAGCAGCCTATTGGTCTAGTCTTTATGTAAACATTCGGGCCTGATTTGTGATCTGAAAATAAGTAACTTATTTTGTAAATATGTTTATGCAACATAATCATTTTCGAGTAGTTCCTTTTAATTTTAATGCATGACAAATGTTTTACCTTTCATTAAGGAATTTTGTACATAAAGGGGCAGTGATCATGATGTTAATCTAAATACAATAAGTTTTAAATATCTGCATTATGTTATTATTATAATTATGATTAAGTATTTATACTGTTACACGCATTTTACATTTAAGTACTAAGCCTAGTGCCACAATTAAGAGCTTATCTTGAGATTCTTTATGTTCATGAACGTTTTTGGGTACGCTTACTTTTTAATCAATTCATTATTGATCATTTCTTAAAAAGAATTTTTAGGCTGTTGTTTTTCCTGGACATTTTCTTGTTTCGTTTGAAGTAATACTGTTGTAGTTACCCAGTAATTACGCATGTAACTTATAAGGGTTCGGTTCTCTGTTTTGACAATTTGGAGACGAATTGCAATCTGCACTTTTGCAACTTAAAAAAAAAATTTTTAATTTTTATTTTTTTTTATTTTTTTATTTTTGCAACTTAATATTTTTAATTTTTGTTGTGCTAAATATGTTTACTGTTTCACAGAAAAAACATCATTTGGTGTTCGAATATCTCTTTCGAATGACGGCAAGCTGTTCTCAAATGAAATAAACTATGTCATTTATGACGACGCGTGTGTGTATTGCAGCGAAAAAGGAGAGTGTCTTCAAAAGGTAGCTACCCATTTTGCTACATACTTGAAAATAACCATCTTTCATACCATATCTTTCCTTAAATATTTCATTTTTATATTAGAAAAATATCAAGATGTTATTTGAAACAGCTCCTTGTTGTTTTTGTCATTATTACATAAATAAATAGCAATTGCTTTGCGTCAATCTGATTAGCTGAACACGGTAATAGAAGTTCAGTTCATACCTCCATAAACTTAATTTCGTGACGTCACATCATTTTAAGCCACGCTCATCGACGGAACTATTTCTAAAAATAGCAACACTTTGTGCAATGGCACTTCTTGAAAGGAGGTAAATAAAAAATTAACATAATTCAATATGAAATAATTATTGTTGTCAAGGGTTCTAAAGGTAGTCCTTTTCATAATAAACAAGAGAGCTCTATCAGAAATTACAACCGATCGTGTTCCACCCCACAGAAGGCAAATGTCATTGTTCAATGCTCTCGCGGCCGTTGCAGGAAGGTTGGCAAAGTAATGTCGTTAAGTTCATGAACAGAGTTAAGCTTGGCTCCTCAACAAGTTTAAGAACTGTGCGCTGTTTAAGATTCTGTTAGATCGAGATCATAACACCACCAGTATACTGTATTTAACTGCCTTTTATTTGTGAAAGCGAATTATACTGCTACGTCGATTGGACCCGAGAGCCAATAAAAAGACGTGTTTCAACACGATTCGGTCTTGCGTTGACGAACTTGGCTTGCAATTCCAGCCTTTAGCTCCCACTCTCGTGTTGGTGGCAAATTATTATCTGAAATTCAAAAAGAAGTTCCTGATCATGTGCTGTTTTAAAATTAGACTGACCGACTCCTCCTTCCATCACCTCATATTCTGGCAGTATCACTGGGTTATGGCGTCATAACAACACTCAAGGGTGGGTGATTTTGGTACAAAATTTTATGATTAAGTTTCCTTCGGGTTTATTTGCGGTGAGCCCCGGATGACCGAGAATGGCTTATTTGTAGATAGTTGATGTCAAATGAAAGCCCGGAGTGCCCTTGCTTCATAGTCACCAGAAAATGATTTCCAAAGAATAAAAGACCATTTAGAGATTAGACATTGTCAAATAGTTTTCATTTCATTTTGTTTTATTCATCATGATTTCATCATAATTTAAATGACGAAAGTCAATACTCTAACACGGTTGATATCAAAATAACTAAACTAAGTATTATTTATCAAATGTATCTTCTTTGTTTCATTGACATTAAACTTTTATCATTTGAATTAAAACTTTCCTCAAGGAGTCAACCTGTCATATAGATGGCCAGTGCTTTCTGAACGGTGAAAGCAATCCAGCCAATTCATCGGAAGTGTGTAATCCAGGTATAGGGCTGGTCCGATGGTCTGGTGAGAATTCGTCTTTTTATCTTTGTGAGGATAATATGCAATTATAAAAATGAAACGTACCGTCCGAAAGGGAGAACACGCATGAGTGGAAACAAAAGACAAATTTAGAGCCTTGCTGCATTTCGTCAAATTTACGCTGTCAGCTCTGAAGCGGACAGTAGCATGTAGATAAGACAAATAAAGTGATCTCACGGAAACGGCAATACCGTATTTCCTCGAATAGACGCCGGGTCTCGAATAGAGGCCGGGGGTATGACCGTTTTAAGTAAATACACGCCGGGTCTCGAATAGACGCCGGGTCTCGAATACACGCCGGGTAATAAGTTGATTTATAGATGTTCCCATAGTGTGTAATTTTGTGACCTGGACAAAATTTGCTACTTAAATGTGAATAGACGCCGGTCTCGATTAGACGCCGGATCTCGAATACACGGAGGAAATACGGTACTTGTTTCAAATTGCAACATTTGATACTGGAACACAGCTAAAACAAAATGGAAGATGAAGCCCAATCAAACTTGCATAGTGGATCAATCAGCATGTGTTGATAAGCAGTTTTTGGTTTTCAACTTCTTTCGAATGTTTTCTTTTGTGGGCTTTATTGAAGAGTAATGGTAATTGAAAGTTAAAATACTCATCTTGTGAACATTTCATTCATAACCAAAGATTTGTAAATCATAATTCATATACTTTGATATTTATAAGAAATGAATTGCAGATTTGGACGTTTTTAACGGTATAGATATAGAGGTATAGATGTCAGTCAAGATTGAAATCGTGATACTGAATTTAAACAGAAAACAGTCTTGAAAGTTAAACGATAGAAAAAAGTGAAAATTTAAATTCAATACATCAAAAGGGTTGCATTTGTATCATTTTCTATTTGAGGCTTTTTATACTTATGGGACAACCCCATATATTGAACCGTGAAGCTTTGTACGTTAATTTTACAACTTTTAAACCCCCTTTATAAAACTGCTTTTCTTTCAGCTATCAGTGCTTTCAACTTACCGAGTTCAACAACGACATCTTCGCCATTGCTGTCCACAACAACGACGAATGTACCGACAACGCAAGATAATTTTGTTGTCATTGGATGATATTTTATTGAAAATAATTGAATCTACCTATCGATCGCCTATGACGATATTATGCTCTTACAGATTCAGCGATTTTAATCAACAATTGTGTTCAAATTATTTTCCTGAAATAAACGCAACTGGGTAACTAATATTATTGTTTATATGATAGATCAGCATCTCTCAAAAACATCGACAGGCGTCCGACGTACGTACGTCTATAGACCTACATTGCAATCCGACATTGTCGAGCTGCAGCTTATATTCTGGCACCAATGGAAAAAAATATGTTTTGGTAAATCTGTTACTCTACCATTGGACAGAAACTATTGTTGAGCACATCTCAATAAAAAATATTGAGATATGAAGTCATCCTTAATGAATTTTGAAAGCCTTGCTACGACAGAGTCATGCACTTCTTATCAATGTTTTCATTGCTTATCAATAAACTTGTTGAACACGTAACAATACATATATTTCGTAGTTAAAATTTGTAACGTACAGCGAGTTCTAATTTGATATAATGTTAAACGCCTAACATGACGCAAACTGAAAGCTCTCTTCGACTTCAAGAAATTTAGCAAGACATCAATATCTGAATGATTAAAGGTACGAGCGCACACCAATGTTTTCTTATTTTCAACTAAGTCGTTGCATAGATAATGCACATCCCTCTACATTACTTTCAACCCTCTTTTATAAGTTTCCATATAAGTTATTTGGGACACATGTGCAACACATCAATGATTTTGAAATCATCTGAATAATATCTAGTAATAATGTCTTTTGAACAGTGATACCATGTTTGAACCAAACCCTTAATTCGGCCTAACAAATTTGTCGTTACCAATTTTATACAAATGTTCTCTACCAAATTCTACCAGTCTCGGTAGGTGTGCAAATGACATGAATAGCTATCCTGTAAACTCATATGTTAGGGGAATCTTAAAAACCTAGCCTGGCAGAAAAAGCTCCGCATTAAAATAGAATCCCCCCAAATAAATTTATTTCTATTTCTTTGAGTACTTTTTAGGCGTTATGATTTACATGGTATTTGTATTTCACATTGATTGCCCGTCAAACATGTCATGCACTGCATTTTGACATTTTAAGAAGAATTTAACATAAATGAAAGGACGTATAAAAAAGTGTTATTATCATGATATATTTATTAAACAAAGACAATATCTATGCTATGATAATAATTATTATAGTCATTCAGAATGATACAACATATCAAACATGTTGTGAATTTCAAGTATCAAATTTGCAATAGATGTAGCTCTGGAAATGCCGATCAAATCTGGCCGAAGGGCCATCTTCATATTCTTTCACAGTTGGCCGCTATTTTCAATAAGGCCGCCCACATCATCAATAGTTTTAATCATGAAGATTTTACTGAAGTGTGGCTTTGAACGTAATGTTAAATAGCCTATAAGATTTGAATTAACTGTTTAATTGGCACTTTTGCATATCATTAAAAAATACAAAATGTCCACCGTTGTTAAACTTGTCGTAATATGTACCTGTTTCTATGTATGTATGGTAACTAAGTTGTTGGTGTTTCTTGCAATTATGAAGCAGAATTTGACTTATATTCTTCAAGATATTCTCTATCGACCACAGTCCTTACCCACTTTTTAGCCACTTTTTAGGCTTCCTTTAGGGTTTTTAATTTTGAAGAATAATTGCAACTGTGATGTTGTTATAACAGTTAATGTATCTATCACAGAAGTTGTTCACTCTAGTTATATAATATTAATCCACAAATTGATGCATGTTAACATATTGGCGGCCATTTTGAAAGTTGTGGCCCTCTCGGATTAGGTCGAGAGGCTCTACCTGCAAAGCCATTGGATAGTATGCGGCTCGCTTGCGAGAATAGAGCATTTGGCACAGAAATTTCGGTCTACTCTCGGATTTACTCAGTATGTCAAGAGATACTTCCTTATAAAAATTTAATAATTCACCCTAAGTGTTAAATACTTTCAACTTTTCATATTATCATATTCGGAATAATAATGATTTGTACGGTGGCATATTTACAGCGGCATTTCAAGATGTTAAGTTGAAATTTCAAGATACGTAGGTTGAAATCTTAGGGTACTTAGGTTGAAATTTCAGGATAATATGTTTTCAAGAATATCATCTATATAACGTTTTGGTTTAGGGAAGCCCATGGGTTGTAACTAAAATAGAAAGGTGACTCCGATGCTTGAATGCGAAATAATTGACCGATTTGAACAAATGTACACTCTCATTTGTTTGACATTATTTTCAAATGAGTATTTACACGTTTATCGACACATGTAAAACATTTTTGATTATTCTCTCAAAATAACATTTGTAATGAAATCAATTTCCACAGTTAAGCATGCCAAATATTTTGTTGTCACAAAGTTTATTTTTTGCTACAGCTCTGTTTGATATGCCTGGATACAAATAAAACAAATATCATTGGCTAAAATCTGTCTATGAAATTTCCAACTGTAATATAGAGCAACATATTAGCAATTTATCAACAGGTAATTACTTTGAGGGCTACCAGGAACATTGTAAGCTCCGGTTGGCATAACTCACGGAGTCAATGAACCTCTCAAACCACCACAGCAAATGCATATAGATAATTTTCCAAAGGACCATCCAATATGCATTGAATTAACTTTGTTAAGATTTGGAATATTGCTATATTGAAGACCAACATGGATACTGTAGGCTTTATCCTGAAATTTTTATCGTGAAAAAGGCCAATGTGTGTTTGACTAGTACTGTTACAATGTACTAACTGTTGATGTCTGCACGTATCAAATATATAACGAATTCTATAAATTGAACAAAGTGTGTGAAAATGACTTCATTCTGTCTTTGTTTACTTTCATAGTTGTATTCGTGACCTTTGATAAAATCTCAAATTTTCAAGGGTGTGGGATATCTTAAGGTATCTTAAACTATAGTGGTTTTACGTTATTTTGAGTTGCGATACCACAAACAAGTGAGGTGAAGCCAAGAGTGCATTGGCCAAACGGAACCGCATTGTAAAGAGCGGAGGTAAGGATACACAATAAAACCATCGCACGCCTTCTTATATGATATAAACTGAAGTACAAAATAAAGTACACACCCCAGGAATTTTGTTATTAAAGAAAACATGACAAACTTTCCAGCACTTAAAATGTTTAATACAATAGTGAACTATTTGCAAATATTTCAAGGACATGTTTGAGTTTTTTGTTTAACACATCACTTTTCTATGCCTGTTTTTGCCCACTGAGGGTACAATTTATATTTGGAAATTTACATGGAAAGATCAGGCGACATTTAGTTATATGGTGTTCTTAAATAGTGGAGTTAGTATCGGCTGTGACCTCCATTAAAGTCAATACAAGCATAGACACGTCTTCTCATTGCAAAGGTAAGATGTCGGATGATGTTATTCGGGATAAGTTGTTACTCTTGGTGTAGTACTGTTTCAGCTATTGTATGGTGACTGGGCGACATCTGAGGCGTCTTCCCAAATGGTAGCTCGATCAGCGATGTCTGGGGAGCGTGATTGCCAAGGCGAAACCTGGATGTTTTGTCGGTTTAGGAATAGGTTGGATGGTGATCCTGACGGGGTGTGTTCATGCGTTGTCCTGTTGAAAAATCTTTCATGCTGTATCAGTATGCTTGGGAGCACCACAGACTGTAAAACGTAATCCATGTATTTCTTGGCTGTCACGGTCTGACGAATTGTCACTAAATCTGTCTTCTAGTCGCTGCAGATCCCGCCCAGACCATAACGCTTGGACATATGCTGGGCCTGTCTCTCACCTCTACCTCTACCTATGCATACTCCTCAATTAATCTTTATTACCGTACTTAAAAGGCCACAGGCCTGTAGCACATTCATGGGTAGATCACATCATCAAGTTATTACAAGTCTTTACAATATTTTTTCTATATAGCATTGCATAATTAATATACATTGCAAGATTCTGTAGTAATAGAGCATTCGTATTTGTTAGCAATGACAATAGTTTTGTTCTATCTGGGTGATTATTAAAGAATGGTTTAAGATAGTTTGTCGGTAGACTTCTAAAGGCAGGGCAGATTAAGAGGAAATGTAGCTCATCTTCCACGGCATTCATATCACAGATTTTACATATTCTGTTGTTTCTTTCAATACCCACATATCTACAATTCATGTGATGAACAACGAAAATGGGATGGAGCATTACATAACTTTTTCACATCAACTTTTGAAAGATAAACTTCAAGGCATATTTCAGATTTCCATTGCCTATGATATAAACATTTGGTTGATAATGACATGGATTCTGTACAGGATTGTAAGTACATATATGCATACTCTTTCTCTGCCGTCTGGTTGGAACAGGTTTAATCGACTTTCGTCGTTGAAGATAACTCTTGCCTTATCTGGACGTTGCCAGCGACTCACTCTTCTTACCCTGCGAAGACGGTTGAAGCTATGTGCTTGGGTCAAAATTGGTCTGAGGACATTGTTCTTGCTGATATGGTGCCTTAATGCCATCAATGCCGTTGACGTCGGATTGACTAATCTGTAATACCTTAATGGTATTCCAAATTGACGAAATAGATTGAATTTACTGTATTCTGTCTGTACACTGTTATTGAGGGCCTTGTCTTAATAACAGACATGATATCCACTTTGTTGCCATGGAGTTTAACTCACATCATTGACAATCATATATATTTACAGAGCTCCTAACAATACTTTGACCTGTTGCCTTGTATATGACTTTGATATCTTAATGGAAGTCAAACAGATGTTAAAAAGCATCTTTAAACCCCTTGTTACTAATACCTTCCAACGTCTCAACTAATGAAGAAGTAAGCATATACTCCTCATTGTCGTGAATTTGACAATGATGAAGTTTTTATCTAAAACAGCTTACATGTATCTTCCTTAACATAATCAATAAGCTGATCACGTGATTCTCTAACCGTTGCTATTTTTTTCGGTAAGCCTAAATCAGAGCATTTCCTAGTAAACGAAAGTGGTTGAAGCTGCTCGTCCCGATGTCCGAGATGGTCCCGTAAGTGATCTATAGGAGACGTATCAAAGATTACCTGACCTGAAAACATGACACCAATATTTATCTTATTACATATGTCTCTTGTGATAACCGATATATTAGGAGTAGCCTTATTATTATTATTGAAACAGCATAGGATATTTTCGAAGAAAACCATTACAGCAGACTATAACATGAGGGCAATATACCGACTTGCATTGGGGTGTTCCTTCAATGATTACTAGGTCCATCTCCCTGCTGTCATAACCATCACGCTGCGCTCTCTTCACGCTTCACTTCCTGAATGCAAAACCTCGCAGTCCGTTCGACACGTTGCTTCCATTGGGAGAAATGAACTCTTCACCATCGTAGTTGCTGCCACTAATGAACATATCTAGCCTAGGCAAGTTTACCACGTAGATTTTCAAGCGTCAAAGTCATGTGTTCAAGAAGTCGGTAGATACAGATTTCACCTGCAGGAAGACTTTTGTATTCTGTCAATGTGCTTACGAGATACTTCAAGAATTTCCATTGCTGATGACGTCAAAGTGAGAAACTGACTTCTCAAATAAAACACCCGTAAATGCTTAATCCCTCCTTTCATGTCATATGAGCTAAGATGTCAGTTTGACATGATTTGAATCCCTGTTCTTTCACCCTTTTCATTGGAGTTTACAAAGCTGTTAAAAACACAAGAAACAGTGCTGAATTTGTATGAAACTAATAACAAGTCCTGTCCTGCTCATAATATCTAAACTAATTATCTTATTTTAATCAAATTTGTCATGAAGATGCGTCATGATGAACAATTTTGAAAATATTTTTTGAAACGTTATTTTGCAAAAATGGGAACTCTGTGAGAAAACTCTTTCATATCCTATCAGGCTCATTACTTCTAAACTAATTATCTACATGAAAGTATATCAATTATTTTTGAAAATTTTTAGTAGTAATTTACGTATTTTTGCAAAAAGTGTTGACTCCGTTATAAAAATTAATATCTAAATTTTATCAAATTTGGTTGTGGATTTTAAAAAAGTGTATTATTAATCTATTTGGATTTGAACATATAAATGATGACAAACAAGATTTTAAAACATTTCCTTAAAATTGTGTGAGTTTGTCAAACTTGTATTGATTTTATGTATTTGTTGATTGAACGGTTTCCTTCAGTTGTTATTTGCACCTTTGCATATGCCATATAATCTATCAAAATAGCAATGGATACATTATTCTAATACATTCATGAAAACTGTAATTGATGAAACATAAAATATGTTCCTAAAATTTGCTATTTGCGGGAGATAATGCTCGACCATGTCAGCTGATTTTCTTATAATCTTCGAATCTTGTGGAGTGAATTCTTATCAAAAGGACACACATTCAATCTGTTTGGCCTGGTAATGGTTTCTCACTTGTATGCAATTGCTGTGATAGCGTTCATATGTAAGTAAATAATTTTAAAAATACATGTCTCTGCAATTATTGATATCAAAAGTAATAAGAAACAAAAAAGGATCTTCGTTTAAGTTAGACGCTTTTATATCCGTTACTTGTTACCAGTTGAGACGTGGTCATAATTCAAGCAAGCCAAATTGTTGCTTGTTCTAAAGTCTATTTGAAATTCTTTTTATGTAGCTTAAAGTAGAGTCAAACTCCCAAATGTCTTGAGTTATCTAAAAATTTCTTATATAAATTAACATCTCTATCTTTTATATGCTAAAACGATTATCTTTGGTTTGTTATCAAATGTAGAAAAGGCGAAATTCTGCATTCCATTTACATGAAATAAGTTCGATTACCTACTAAGATCTACCAACCAAAATTTGTCCTTGAGCCCAATAATTTGCGCCAAAATAATCTAGGTTACGTAGAGATGAATATGAAGGTATGAATGATCATTTGGCACATATGTATCCATTTTGCCTAGGATACAAATGTTTTGAACTTGGTAACCTGGTAACGTAAAAAATTCCAAAATGCTGCTTAAAAGATCTGTTTTAGGGAAAAAAACACAATAAGTTGTTGACGTGTATGTGGTTTCTGCTGTCGTGACCTATAGTCTTTTAATCAATGTAATCCCAGAGCTGTTCAATGGGATTGATATCCAGCGGTCTGACAGGCCGAAGAAGGGTGTTTTGATTCAGTTGTATGAATGGAATGGCCTCTGGCCGTACCCTGACCCTGTCGATGTACCTTTGTGCCGTGCGATTGCCGTCATTCTCAACAGGGATGGTGGTTACGTTGCCCAGACTTTGAAGCTGCCTCCACCGAAAGGGATAACCCCCCAAACGCAGCAAGGCGCTTCCCTCTCACCCTGACGACAGTAAACTCTCCTTCTTCCGACCTCTCTGGGAAGCTGGAACGGAAAATAAAACCCTCATATAACACCAGTTTTTAATCTGCCAATGTCTTACATTTCAACTGCAACTGTGTTATGTCAACGTCATCGTGTCAAATGCATTGCTTGGTATGGCCTCAATCCACATTGCTGGAGCCTTCTACTCACCGTCTTGGGACTAACTTGACATATAAGCCGACACTTTTGCTGTTTGAAATTCGTGCTTGGTCAGTCGTCTCTGTCATGTCAGCTAATCGATCCCACAGGCGGGTCCCACTTGCAAACTGTCTTATCTCCGGATGATTAGCAAGTTTGGGACGTACTTGCCAATTCCTGTAAAATACGGTAAAGCTCTATGATGCACTGCTTTCACGGAGGAGTGAATTGTCGTACCCCAAATTGGGGCTTCATGGTTTAGAGTAAGCTTTTTTTAACAGTTTGATGCAAATTTAAAAGAGCATTCTTCACTGAGATCTGGATTTAGAAATTAAAAACCAATGAACTCAACTTGCTGATTTTGCGGCTGTTCTATATGTTCTGTTGTCAAAACATCAAAGTACTTATCCGACCAGGTCCCTTGAAGATAAATCATTCCACAATTAAAATCACAACTGTCTTTCCTCTGAAGTGGGTTGCCTTTATCAGCATATTTTTTTCTTCACACTTGACATTGGTTTCATATAATAAAGCTTTGGGAGTCCTGTTGTTTTAATCTAGCAGTACGACAGCGTAAGCGTACGCAAGAATACGAACATTATCCATGTAAATATTCACTCCACACCCGAGGGTACTTATTCTTACCATGACGTCATTTATAAAATAAAACAGATTGGTGATAAAAGGCAACCTTGCTTTCGTCCTCTCTTTACTGAGAACCCATTTCCCATGGTTCGCTATTTCGAGCCGATGCTAGCTGGCTTCACCGCAATGCAAAGCCATTATGGTGCTGCGTGATTTCTCCCTGCAATAATTCTGGGAGTCATGATACAAACAAACTACGCTTGAAACCCCATATCACCTCACGTCACCTCCAAAATACACTTACTATATTTAGTAGTTTCTATAAGAAGTGTTTTATCAATATGTTTATTTAAGTATGATTTCTGGATTTACAACTTCTTCATTGTGGACCAGATGAAAGTAAGAATCACTCACCCTGAAACGACATGACCTTGACCTTGGCCGGAGGTCAATGACTCATCTTGACATCGATTTATTCTAATCTTTCACCTACATTCAACCAGATAAAACGTAATAACCTTGACTTTTGCCAATAGTCAATGACTTAAACTTGACCTTTATTCTACCGTTTTAATTCTATTCAATATTTCACTTTTCCTATAGGATATAATGATTATCTTGGCTACAAACAATTTAACATGAAAAAGACATCCATAAAACTATATCAACTGGGTCGTCATACAGAAGCGCTTGATGGAAACACTAGGCCTACTGCTGACTTTGTAAACTTAGTATCAGGAAATTTAAATAACATTCCTTGTTAAATGATCAGAAATGAAATTTTAAACATCGGTATTGTTTATGGAAATGACTTACACATATCAATCAGGAAAAGTTTTAATAAGTTTAATCCGAAATACAATAATCTATAAAACTGATTATTTTATATTTATACACAAAAGATGTTCTGAATTTGGGAAAAGGGAACTGAAAAATGGATTGTAGATGCAAGGTACTTTTGTTCTCTAAATATCATTAAAATTTCAAATAATGTGTTTGAAAATTCCGTTGAAAATTGATTATATTTGGCCTGAAACAAATTTTCAAGAAACTTTTCCGGCAATTTTGTAGTTTAGGTCATGTAACCACGTTCACGCGGTCCAAAAATTTGAATCCTAGTCAAATGAATACGCACATTTCTAATGGTCAATCATGCAAAATTATAGCCGTTGTTTTTCAATTTTGACACTTTCCACTGATTGCTGATCTCGGCCAATAAATATCCATTGAAAGAAATAAAATACTTTAGTTGAACGAACCTTAACCTTGCACTTATTTTCCCAAAATATAACCGCCAATGTCAAGACACTGTGTCTTTTAGTTGGCCGAAGTGATACTCTAGGGAAAAACAATTTTATTTCATTTTCATTATATGTTTTCTTTATTTCTATCAAAAGATGGAGCTCTAGCAGAACAATTTCCAAGTCAGTGTTACAACTATAAAACCGTTCCGGGAAACAGAGGCAGGTCCCGTTACAACAATGTATCAGATCCAAACATCGCCCCGTGTGACAAAATAGCAGATGGCTCTTACAGATTTCAGTCAGGGGAGATAAGCACGTCGTGTGTTTCGGTGAATCATTGCGGGAAAGCGTCTACTGTCTGGATGAAGGACCCAATCCCTGATGTCGGAACAACATCTTACAACACGTTCTGCGTCAACCACAAAAGTAGCTCCTCCCAAGGTCACCCCTGCTGCCTAGTCTCCTTCCGGGCCAATGTCTCAAACTGTAATGGTTTCCTTGTGTACGACTTCCGGTCTGATGACGTGCCATGTCCTTCTGGATATTGTACAGGTAACCGTCATCTTCGACAATCGTCGAAAAAAAGCTAAAAAAGCAAATAATGTCTTCCTCTTTCGTTCCCTTATCTCTTAGACATTCAATTTGAAGAATTTAGCTCAGTCGACATGTACTTAATTGCGTCTCAAATTACATGCAGAACAGAAGGCCCGTAGGAATAGGGATGAGGGCCCGGCGGGTAGGGTGCACCCTTTCCCCGCTAGTTCCGTAACTGGTTTCGAAACAAAGGAAGACATTGCTTCTACAGCTCTCTAATCCAATATATACGGTTGAAGGTAATAGAAGAAGAGAATCATAATCCTCCTATTTGAAGATCACTGTGGATTCCCAAACGCCCCTCCTCCAACTGAGAAGTTCGGCCGTCTCACTTTGGCCCTTTCATTTATCGTGCTCGAAAGCTTTAGAGGCGCTATAAGACATATGAGGATAAAGGCATTCACTTTAGCTTTATATCGATGCAATTTAATACTTATAATCCTTTACATTTCACATATCATCAACAAGGAAAAGAAATGTCATCCAAAGTCGGCCTTGAGATATAAAAAATCTATGGTCAGATGCGCACAAAATCGAAATTATATGGACAGCTAAGATCGGCCGGACATGTTAACTTTTGCAGCGATTGAATAACCTTTCTCTGAACACAGAATGAAATATCGTTGTAAAAAACAATATTCTAGCTTTATTGATGCCGTTTTCGCTCTTTTTTCTTCACATTTCTTCAGTTTTGGTGACATAACTATTACATCAGGTTGAAAACAACTCTGATGCCAGTTGTAAGTTTAGGTTGGTGGTTAATGGACATATGAATCCGTACGGGTTGGCTTGCGGTATAAACTGGTTTAAACTTTATTCTTCTTCTATTCAAGTGAATAACTGAAAAAACACACCCGAAATACCTGTAAACTTATACTGCTTTGTACATCACTGGCTTCCCATCCTTTATCTCTGTTGTAATTGCATTTGCTCTCCTTGTTTTTTCCTTTTCTTTGCTGATTGTTAACATGTACTTATACACTCACTTCTTACCACTTTGTTAATTTTCGGTTGTTTACAATGCATAAAGAAGTTGTTATCAATATATTCCATGTCATTATCGTCATTCCAACTTTTAAAGTGCCTCTAAAAGAAGCGGATTCACATGCGCTGATATAGCAGGATGAATGATTTGTAGAAAAGGTAGTAACATTTCTTCAACCGTTCATGCGGCATACAATGTGTAATTCATATTTGTTAGGATGAAATTTTGTGTACAGAGTCCGATCCAGCTATGCAGAGGCCTCCTACGTTGGAAGCGCCTGTTCTTTCAGCCAATGGCGAGGATTTCTCACAGAAATGCATCATATACCACGACGGGTCGAGTGCTGAGTTTAAAGTCACGTGGCTTTTTGATGGCAAAGAATATAAAACTCGGATTCTCACAGACGGAACAACACAAGATTCTGTAAATGCAGCTGATTGGGTTGGTCATGTCGGACAACACGTGAGGAATTCTGTTATATCTATATCAATAGTCCTTACTAAAGGTGATGCAAATACGTTGGAGGCTGAAACATTTTAAATTTTATTGTTTTGCAATATAGAAAGTTTTGAATTTAACTATTATATTAGAAATTTAATACCGAAGGACAGTGGTATGCTGTTTATGAGAATTCACTGCAAACCATTTTGTTGTTGAGGCCTTTCTTGAAATTTTGTAACAATTCGACTTCTTCTGGTCAAAGCAATATTTCTATCACTTAAATATTGCCGTGAATTGAAAACGAGGCCATTTCATGAGAATATGTTTGACGTCATATCCCCACAACTCCGACATACAGGAAATGCGGCCTCTAAAATCGTTCTCGGTTACATTTTACCAATAACATCAACATATTTGATATCTAAGAATAGATAAAAGAAGTACAATTTTAACCGTAAATATAAGACAAAGTTGCACTGAATTACATTTGAACCTTTTTTTAAACAGTGAAAGAAATACAAAAAGTGAAACTAATACCGCAATTTTGAAATTTAAACTTTGATGACAAAAATAAGGTCAACTATTAGTCATGTTTTTAGTCGGTGTTTTATCCAAAAATAGTTACAATGAGACGTACTTAACCTCAGATTTCTTTCGTTTTTTTCGTTGTTTCATATCGGAATTTTTTTTCCTAATTTTGAAAATTAAGTGCTAAAAGTTACAAAGGGGTAAATGAACTGTTGATATTTTATATTGGATATAATGTTTTTTCTGAGAAAAAATACAACAGAAACTTCTATTTTTTTAAAAGAAACTTAAGTATGAAACATGACGAAACTGACAGTATTGGGCAGGAAATAGCCCACAATTGTTAAAGGAAAATCTCCATTTTCCTTGCATTATCAAAGGAAACAATTCGTTAAACTAAATAGTGGTTGGTAGAATATTAGACAATTCAGGCAAATGTCAGGTGACGTCATCAAAGGTTTTCAGTTGGAGCAGTTTTACTGTGTTAATGCAAAAATTGATATACTCTCGTATTATTGTTACGTACTTTATATATATATGAAAAGATGCTTGAAAAACTTAAAGGAGCAAATAGATAACGGACATTTTTAGCTATGCTGTTTTTGAATTGTTTAGTGACAAACTAGTTATGTTACCGCCAACTATTGGTGCTTTATTATCTTAATGAAAAAGGGATTTTTATTTGGAGTAGTTCATCGATTGGTTCTATCTTTTCATAATTGTTTAGGTAGATTCATTACAAATTATTGACTTTCTTCTGATCGTCACTGTAGGCTAAGTATATGGTTTGTTTTAATTTTCAGCTGCGATGCCAAGTGACGTCATATTTCCAGTACTCTCCAGAAGCTTCGCACAGTCCTCCGCTGGATAGCAACTCGTTCTTTGGAGGGATTGTGGTATATTGTATATTACTATTAAACTTTGGTCAACTTTATATGTGACAAAGATTATTTTGTTAGAGTCACAAATGTCAAACGCCTTTAACAAACGACAACCAACTGAAAATTTAAGTTGTGTCAACCGATCCCCTTCCTTCCTCCCCCTGCCCGGTTTTTATAAATCAACTGGCGGATCATGTGAGGAAGGGGGGTAGCCTCTCAAAACCTCTACACCTTAATGAATCTGCTTTCTAATTCCATGAATTTTTTCAATAGAAACGAAGGTTTGTATTTTTTTAATAACATTTTACAAATAATATGATGATTATTTAGAATTTGTCAACCATTTTTCACACTAACACTGTATACCTGTAGATTCCATCAACGCCTATCACCGTAGAAGAGGATAAACAAAGGGAGATAACTCTACATTCAACACTTCCGGTGGTTTGTAAGAATACGCCTAAAGACAAATGCCATCAAGATGTGCAGATATCGATTCAAGGGGTGGACCCACGTATGCTGTTTTATTATTAATTAGATATTAATTATCAAGATGTTAAGATAAGGAATTTTTTTAACTAACATGCCTCAAATGACAAGCTTCTTCGGCGCAATAAAATACCCTTTTGAATGAGCCCTATCCACAATCATGGACGGGCTTGCGATTGAAAATTGAAACTTGAAAAGTACAGAAATCAGCTGGAGTAAACAATCAAGCACTTTTTACCATAAAACACCATTAGTCTCTTATCCATGTTATCATATAAATCTGTTATACGGCTACGTATACGTCATAATGTTATCTATAATGTTCCTATACCACCCGTGTTTCATTCTATCCCGACAGAGGTAGCTCCGTCATAAATTCCTATACAACCTCTGTCTTAATTCGAAGGTTTCTTGGTCACGAAATAAAGAACGGTGATTGAATGCAATCGAAGTTAGCTGTGCAATCAGCGACGGCGTTTCGGAAGTTATCATTCAAATCACCTAAGTTATTTCCGTAACTTTCCAAAAGCTAAACTTTATTCGAATATGAACCTTGCACTTTGAGTCGTCTTAACAGAAGACAAACGCCTCATTTTTCCGCTGTTTCATTGCACGGGCCTGTGTGACATCAAATATGTTATTCATGCATTCGTTGTTTTCATTGGCTGAATATAGCCAGGTAGTTTAATTTGCAATATTGTCCCGCTAGGGGAAACTGCCGGAAGCCCAGATTTATATTATAACATAGATTGGTAACAGAAAATATCGATACATTTTGTATTTACTTTTCGTGCTTCAAAGGGAATTTCAAAGGTCAGTATTTTCCTTTGTAGATGGTCTTTTGGTTGCCAATGACTGTTCACTTGAGTTCAGGAATGTCGATTGGGATTCCACGACACATCAGATGGAACTGAACCTCACCTTAGCAACGGGTTTAGATTATGTTGTGAAAGACGATGGAAGTTATCTCGTCCATGTTAACATTCCGAACGACCCGAGCCACCCGATGTGGAATTATTACCGGATACCAGATCTGCAAGTTAGTAATGACTTTATCTAGAGAGTTTCCATGCAATTAATCCAAAGCACACAACGAAATATAAGTAGGATCTACAAAGATGATTGTTCACTCAATACTAAATTTTTGCCACGCTAAAGCATGCAGATGAATGATTTCACCCTTTACAGTAAAGCGGATCCTCCTAATTCATGTAATTGATAATGTAGTAAGATTGCCTATGGCTGATTTTTCAGTGTGATAAGTTTTTTTTATTGACTAACGTAATATACAAATTTAGGGGTGAATTTTTTTGGCACTCACAATAACAATGCGAAAGGTACATGTATCTTAAATAATCTTGGGGCAAAAGAGACTCTGCCTTCTAATTTTCTCACCTAATAGAAAACTACGATACAATATATGAACAGATGATTTCATTCTGGAGAAACAACAAGGTTTAACAGCATCACGATGAGAAGTTCATACATTTTGAATGTTTCATGAGAGATTTCATCCTCTCACCCCACAGATGAAGCTAATGTTATAAAATCCTACACTAACCTCATTTCTAATAAGAGCAGTTCTCGTGCTTCCAGGGAATTAATCCCTCCCCATCCCCCCAGGGGGGATTCATTCCATAACAAATAGCTGACAAATATCACCTTATGAAAATATTACTATAATTAAAGGTTTGCTGTCTGTCGCCGAACATAATGTGACAGCGTTCTGTCAAGAAGACTCGGATGTGCAGTTTACAGTAGAATACCTTAGATTTCCAAAGGCATACGATAATGAATAGAGCTTTGTAAATTATTAACTTTGAATCTGTGCAGGACTTACTTTGATTGCATACAATCAGGCTGCTCCCTTTCTAGCCCGAGAAGAGCTCGAATTAGAACATAGTTTAGTAGTGGGCTTTTTTATTACATAGGCTTCCTCTGTTGTGAAAGAATGAAGAGATATTTGATTAAATATAATTATATACTATGATACGTACCGAAGTTCGGTATTACATCTAGAGAATCACAATTGAATTCCGTCGAACAAGCGCCAACATCAGCGAATCAGAAGATAGTTGGTCCAAAACTTCAAATCGCGAGTTAATTCGACATATGCACTTTCTGAAACATCGCCATACAGTCCTAGTCAGTCTTCTCACGATGTCGTGCAGGAGTTGACGCCACACTTCTGACAGTGCCTTTATCGACGTCATGTGGAGTAAGCTGACGCTGCCGAATGCGGCTCCCAAGAAGGTCCCAGGGTTGATCTATGAGATAAAGGTCCTGGTCAAACCTCGGGATAATTTGACTGTTGCTGCCATTGAACAGGTCTCTGTGGAGTGTATGGAGTGGCGTTATTATTCGAAGGCTCATTCTTTTATTGGAAACGACAGGTGCCATAGCCGTTAGGGTTTAGGTAACAGTTAATAACCACCAGTTAGTATTAGTGTATCCACAAATTCCGCTCTAAATAACCACATCGCCAGCACCATTGAGTGCAATCCTTGGATGACACAATAAGAAATACGTTCGCCTCTACATTATAGTCTTCATGGGACATGCGAAGTCAATCTCAACATCTTGAGTCAATGTTTACGAGTCAAGGACGCCCCAAGGGACGATAAGCTACCATTGTTGATGACGTCACATTTAGAAGTCTAATACGGAGGTTGATCGAGTCAGTTTTCAAGAACAGAAAACCTTAGATCATCTTAAAAATTGTGTAGAATTCTTTTCCAATGTGGAGGTAAAATTGTCCAAACGCTAGACTTTGCCATCTGAGAGTCAAGAGAGAAGATAAGGTTTGGAGATGTTTTATTACATCAGCAGAGTTCATGTCTGTCTGCAGAAAACGCCTTAATACGTTACACGCTTGACAAGACACATCTTCTGTCACTCAAGAATACATGCTCCAATATTTTCCACAAATCACCCCTTTATATCGAGTCATGATTGTAGGTGTGCATCCAAATTGTGCCAACTTTCATAAACCCAGTGTTTCCTTCGCCTTGAGTTCTAGGATAATCCAAATATCATATTCAATTGTTTAATTTTTACAACTTATATATAGCATATTCTAGGCATGATTCGTTTTTATTTTCAGGTGAAAACCCATGACATGCCGTTTCATTCCTGCATTGCTTTTGGTGACCCGCATGTTTTGGGGATCAAGATGGGGTAATGACACTTATCTACAATCATGTGTACTCAGCGTAGTTCGTTATCAAGGGTATCACGAAGTCTAGATACAACATATGAGAAAGTTAAGACAAAGTCACCCATCTTGAATCTCTCCCTTGCCTGAAAAAGGTTTATCGGATCTTATCCGCTTTATCAAGTTCATAGACTTATCCATTTTCCTTTTTCGGGAAGGGGAGAGTCCAAGGTTACTGACTTTGTCGTACCTTATTCATATGTTTAAAGATAGGTACAAATGTATGGATACGTATGTTTATCTAGAGTCTGGAGAGTTATAAAGTTGCTAATTTATAGTCGTATGCCCATGGACAAAATATTCGAGAATTGTATTTAGTAAAAGCATTTGATTTTCATTGAAGTGCAATTACATGCTTTCTTTCTAAAACTTTTACGCGTTCACTTTTCTGTTGATATGGACGATATGGTTTTCAGTTTATCAGACTTGAACAGTCCTTTTTTGCTTATATAGCATGTGTTTTACATTCGTTTTCACCTTCTGCTTTCGTACCTCTGACTTTACAGAGCTACTTAGCAAATGGGGAATGGAATTATTGATTTGATTACTGTGCAGCAGCAAATAAGGGCGATTGAGGGCAAGACTTTCAAACTTGTCTTTTTCAACAATCCAAAAAGCCAAAGAGAGAAACCATCATATTAACAGGCTCCTGACATTAGAGATTATTAATTGCAAATTTAGCGACTCTGTAGCCCCTAATAAATGCCAAACCTTGAAAACCCGTTTCTATCTGCATCTCAAGAACCAAAAGGCATAGAAAGCCGAAATGTTGTGTAGAGATTCCTAATCCAAAGGGAATAACAACGTGTAGTTTTTGTGACATGGTCATGGCCCCTAATAAGAGATATTGGACCAATGCGCTTTCAATTCTATTTCTGTCCTCAAGGACGAAAAGTCATGAAACTTTAAATCTTATGTATTGGCATGGGATTAAGACTCCTTGACAAATCAAATGGGCCTTTATAAATTGTCTGATGATGTGATAACCAAAATGCATTTACAGCGATTACAGTCGACCTACCCTTAAACATATTTTCTTCCTCTCCCAATAAATAGATAAAGCCATAAAGGGCGGGCGATTTGAAATGCATTACCGAACTTTGACGTCAAAGCTAAAGTGATGTTTTCCCTTAGGGCAACCTGTAATAATAAAAATAATTATAATAATATATAATAATAATTTTAACGTCTAATATCCAATCCAGGACTGCTCACTGGCGGTGTTATATACATTATTACCCTGAGGAAATTGCACTTTCGATGCAGCTACAGAACGCTTCGCGCGACCATATAGGTCCGTACATCCATTCAGGTTTAGAATATAAACCTCATTAAGATTTCCCTCATTGGTGACAATAATCATTATTTGAATTTTTTCTTCATCTTACAAAACAGCTTGATGATGCTGTATTTACCTGGGGATTACCTGTTGTACAAGGCTCGCAGTCACCATGACAACCTCTTACAGGTAACACATCTAACATGATCATAATCTTATTACATGAATGATTCAAAAGACGTCATCGTGATTAATTACAAATATGTCATACCTTGCTCCTAAAATACCTGTTATTTAACTTCCGTTGCTCACCCGTCGGATATAGGTCATTAGATATTCGTCAACACACATGTTCCTTAGATGTGATGATGTGATTGACAGCCATTGTCTTGCCTTCGCATACGCTTCATATTTTAAGCCTCTTCACAACGAAGGTGTCAACAAACAATCATTTAGAATTTATCGATCCTTTGTTGCCTAGCTGAGAAAAGCGCTGACTAATTAATCGGGAGGTTGAATGTTCAAATCCAAAAGATGGATATGCCCAAAAATTACAAATGGACCATTGTAATTGTAAATGGTAATTCCTTCTTACGATGATGCAGTAAGACTTGCTTTGTTCAATTAAAGGGAAGTTGGGCTGGTTGCTAACAATGAAATATTAGTAAATATTTCCTAAAGGTACAAGTACGGCTGTGGTCCCCACATCACCAGGGTTCCTCCATATGTGCTGCTGCTGTTCAGTATAACGAAGCTTTTATAATGGTTGACATGTGCACAACACGTGAAAACATGACAGCGCCCGTCATAACACAAGGGGAGATCACTCCAGATGACTTGAGGGTCTACAGGTGTGGTGCGGAATACAGGGTATTTTGACTTAAATACTTTCATCATTGTGTTATTTACGTTTTGTAAGTGCAAAGACAAGAATGATTTATATTTGTCCCATTTTCCATTCTTCAGTAATTTGTAATTTGTTTGTTGTTCTTTTGTAATATGTTTGCTAAAGTTTTCGAAAGTTGGCAGACTATAAATCTTTCAGTGTTACTTCATCTTTAGAGCATTGACCCATAACTGGAGGAAGTGTCTACCTTTATACCTATAATTAAATCATTAAATAAATCTTATAAATGTCATCGTTCCTGAACATATTAAATGTTTTAACACCCTGAACACTCACTCTCTCTTTCACTGTCATGCTCTATCGTGTACTCTCTTATGCTGTATCGCATGCTCTCTTAAGCTCTATTGTGTACTCTCTCATGCTCAATCGCATTCTCTATTAGGCTCTATCGCATGCTTTCTCGTGCTCTATTGTGTACTCCCTCATGCTCTATCGCATACTCTCTAATACTATATCGTGTGATCTATTATGGCCAATCGCATACTCCCTCATGCTCTATTGTGTACTCTCTCATGCTGTATCGCATGCTCTCTCAAGCTTTATTATGTACGCTCGCATGCTCTATCGCATACTCTCTCATACTATATCGTGTACTATCTCATGCTCTATTGTGTATTGTCTCATACTATACCGTGTACTATCTCAAGCTGTATCGCATGCTCTCTCAAGCTCTATTGTGTATGTTCTCATTCCTATCGAATACTCTACAAGGCTCTATCGCGTTCTCCCTCGTGATCTATTGTGTATTGTCTCTTGCTCTATCGAATGCTCTCTCATGCTACATTACCTTCTCTCTCGTGCTCTTTCAGTTACTCTCCCATGTTCTATCAATTACTCTATCATGCTCAATCGCGTACTCTCTTGCTCTAGAGCATATTCTCATGCTCAATCACATGCTCTCTCATGTTATATCAGGTACTCTCTCATGGTCTAATTTGATCTCTTTCATGCTCTGTCGCGTACTCTCTGATGCTCTATTGTATACTATGTTAGTGTGTAATGGTCTGATGTTCTATCGCATATTCTAGGGTGCTATATCGCACACTCTCTCATGTTCATTCTCTTAATTTCACATGCTCATTCTCTATAATTTCAACAATCACTGGACTCAATACCTTATCGTGCTGTGGTGGTTTGCGTGCTTCCGAGACCCTGAGAGCAATGCCAGCTGGAGCTAATATGCTCCTTGTAGGGGCACCCACGCTGGACAAGTCGATGGGTAGAAGCCATATCAAATTTGAGTCCTTCTAAAACCTGCTTTCTTACTGTGCCTTTCCTTCCGTCTTTTCCCTTATCCTTTCGATCCCTTTCTCCCTGCGCTGTCCACTCTCTTTTGGATGCTTGTCACCCACGTGTTTAATAACTGAAATATTGTTGAAAGCACGTTAAACCCCAACTCACTCACTCACTCACTATAATTTCAAATGCTCTCTCTCACATGCTCACTGTAGATCTTGACCGGAGATGGTGTCCACGTGACTATCCACCTGTACGAGCATCACATGGACTTAAAGCTTGACCTGCCACCGTCCTACCCAAGTGATGTCGAGGGAGCCTGTGATATATCAGCTAAGCATCCACCACCCCACTTCTCTAACCTAGAACATTCCAAACTCTGGAAGTATGTGTTAATCATAGCATTATGAACCGTTAAAGGGACATAAGCACATTTTAAAAAAACCAACTTATTTCTTCAAAACTTTCCCATTAAACATTAGTTTATGTCAAAAGTATTAACTTTAAAGAGTCAAAATCATTAGTTAATGTCAAAAGTTGAAGACAAGATATTTGGATGTAACAGGAGTTTATTCTCTTCCAAGTTACAAGGCTACTTGTCTGGGGAAAGGAATCAAAAGTACTCAGGTCAGAGCAACCACAGGCCATGCTCTCTCCTGGAGGCTGACATGTTGGGTAATGACAAAAATAGGGATTGGGGTAGGGAAATGAGGAATGCGAAATAAAATGCGATTGCGGAAAGCGAAAATGCGAAACGGAAAAGGATTTAAAGGAAAATTAAATAGGTTATCTGGAAAATAAAGAATATCATTCAGTACAGCCGCCCCAAATTAATGGAGTTAATTTGTACTCAGTCCATGAATGATATTAGTCAATCAGTTCAGGTAATCTCACGAGGCATACGACAGGTCTCTCGTACTGCTTCTCTCCGACACACACACGAGCCGCTCTGACTCGTCCATCATGACTTGGGAATGTCTCTGTCACTCTCCCAACTGGCCATTGAGCTCGGCTGAGCTGAGGATCCACGACCAACACTATGTCTCCTAGGGTAAGTTCATCAGTCTCTCGGGTCCACTTTCGTCTCAGCTGTAAGTCAGGTAGGTAATAGTGGATAAAGTGGGACCAGAACTGGTCTGCAATCACTTGACTATGACGCCAACGCCGTCGCCCCATCAGCTCACTTTCTGTGTATACCACTTGCGGAAGAGATGGGTCTCGTCTACCCATCAGTAGTAGGTTGGGTGTGATAGGGTCTATATCACGGGCATCGGAGGAGATATATCCTAGAGGTTTGGAGTTGAGAATCCCTTCGATTTCGATCAGGACAGTCTGGAGTACAGCTTCAGTCACACATTGATCTCTGAGTACAGCTCGCAGTGCAGTCTTCAAGGATTTAATCTCTCGTTCCCAAACTCCGCCAAAGTGTGGGGAGTAAGGAGGGTTATATTTCCAGCGAACTCTCTGTTCAGAGAGTCTTTCTATCAGTGTTGGTTCCATCATGGAGAAGGATTTTTGGAGTTCAGAGTCTGCTCCTTTAAAGTTTGTCCCTTGGTCGGAGAGAATTTCAAATGGTTTACCACGTCTGGAGACAAATCGTCGAAAGGCCATGAGGAATGCATCAGTATCTAGACCTTCTAACAAGTCAATGTGAACCGCACGTGTGGTCATACATTTAAATATGACTCCCCACCTCTTCTCTACACGTCGACCAATTTTCACTGTTAAAGGCCCAAAACAGTCAATGCCTGTGGAGTAGAACACTGGTTTGTATAGTCTCAATCGTGATGGGGGAAGGTCGTTCATCTTTGGAACTTCAGGTTTGCCACGCCAGCGTCGACATTCTGTGCATTCATGTTGACATTTTCTGATGGCTTCTCGACCACGTACAATCCAGAACTTACGTCTCATTTCTGCAAGTACTCTTTCTGGACCAGGATGCAGAAGATCTTCATCATATTTCTTGATGAGCAGCTTGGTAAGGTGGTGATGAGGATCAAGGATGATGGGGTATTTCATGGAGTCTGTGAGGCAGTCGGCATGACGTAGACGTCCACCTATTCTGATAAGTTTGCAGTCTTCGTCGTAAACTGGACTAAGGGGAAGCAGTCTACTTCCTGAGGGTATTTCCTTTCCTTTCATCAAGTTATGGATTTCATCTGGAAATGAATCTGTCTGAATTTGTCGGAAGAGCTTGTCCTCAAACTCTTCAATTCTCTCAACTTTCTTGGAGCTGTCCGATTCATTGGCCGCCCCGTGAGGTAGTGAGGTTGAGGTAGACACCAAAGTGTCCCAACTGGAGAACTCTTCATAATCAACTGCAGGCATAGAGGAATCAAGGATTATTGCTCCACAGTAGGCTTTCCTGAGTTCAGTTTCATCTGTTCCCTTTTCGATATCCTTCCCAAAGACCATTTTAGGCCATTTATCTTGAGTTTCGGACAAGTATGTTGGACCATGAGACCACCTTCTGTCTTTGCGTAATTCTTTGAGAGTTATTCCTCGAGTAATACTGTCAGCAGGGTTTTCTTTCGAGTTCACATAGTGCCAGTTCTCAACGTTGGTGAGCGTTTGTACTTCTGCTACACGAGTCCCAACAAACACTTTATAACGACAGGATTCAGAATGAAGCCAGGCTAACACTGTTGTTGAATCGCTCCAGAGCACAGTTCTATTTATAGGTAAGGTAATCTCCTTGTTGATGGCATCAGCAAGTTGAGCACCTGTAAGGGCTGCTGAGAGTTCGAGTCTGGGGATGGTCTGCTGTTTCTTCGGAGCAACTCTTGATCGAGCTGCAAGAAAGTTGACATTCACAGTCTGGTCATCTGTGACTGTGCGGAGATAAGCTACAGCTCCGTAAACAGGTTCTGATGCATCGCAGAAAACATGGATTTCTTGGTTGATGATTTCATGAGGTTCTATTCCTGGGGTGTAGCATCTTGGAAGTTTTACTTCTGAGATGTCTTCTAATTCATTCTCCCATTCTCTCCAAAGTTTGCACAATGTACCCGATTCTATAGGAGTGTCCCAGTCAATTTTGTTCTTCCATAGGTCTTGCACAATTATCTTCGCTCTGACAAGGTATGGAGATAGATATCCCAAGGGGTCCTACTGGCTTGCGAGAATTTTATACATCATTCTCATGTTGAGCTGATGATAGGTGATCTTGCGTACCTTGTAGCAGAGAGTATCACTCTTACACTGCCACTGAAGGCCAAGTGTACCTTCGAGGCTATCCTCTTGTCCAAAGCTCAGCCATAATTCACATGCGTCAGACTTTGCATCTGTGGGGAGGTCTTCTACTACAGATGGTACGTTGGAACACCACTGGCGAATGTTAAATCCTCCATTTGCAAGAACAGACCTCAGTTCTGTAAGAAGTTCTTTGGCTTCGGATGCTGTAGGTTTACTGTCTAGGCAATTGTCAACATAAAATGACTGTGTGACTGTTTGTCTAAGTTGGCTGTCAGTCTCTGTGTTGTCAATAACTTGTTGCTGAAGGGCATAGGTAGCACAACAAGGGCTGCAGGTTGTCCCAAAGGGAAGAACTTGCCATTCATATGTGTCAGGGGGTCTTGAGGTATCCATGTGACGCCAGATAAAGCGCAAGAGAGATCTGTCTTGAGCTACGACTCGTACCTGGTGGAACATAGCTTGTATGTCACCAAATATGGCTACCTGGTGCTGGCGGAAACGTAGAAGAACGCCCAGTAGAGTTGGACCAAGGACCGGGCCTGGTCGCAGGTAAGTGTTCAGTGAGATGCCTTGGAAGTTGAAGGAACAGTTGAATACAAGCCTGTATTTTCCGTTCTGTTCAATCACATGATGAGGAAAGTACCATGATTCTTGACTGACAGAAGCTTCTTCTTCTGTAAGTACTTTCACATAACCTGCTGATACTAACTTCTGTATGAGTTCATCATGTTTACTGGCAAGTTGAGGGTTTCTGGTAAATCTCTTCTCCGTTTGACGGAGTGCTGGGGTTACAGACAACTTGGTGGTTTCAAACTTTGGTGAGTTATTGGCACGAAGTAACGGTGTTGCATAACGCTGTATTCCATCAACATCTAACTTTTCTGTTTGTGTCTCAAGAAGTTCTAGTGCTTCCATGTCTTGCTTTGATCGGACAACTTTCTTCTCTGAGTAAGGCAATATGTCCATTTGCCAAAGTCTCTCCACATTACTCATGAGAGAACACTTCTTCTCTGTAGAGGTGAGGTAGGTATAGATTTCACTCCGGCGAGATATATCCTTAGTTGGTCCCTGTAAGGTCCATCCAAGTGAGGTAAGTATCGCTGCTGGGCTTCCATCAATGCTTGGAACAACTGGTTTCTGAGGTAGGATAAGGTCAGCATAGTCGGATCCAATCAAGATCATAGGACGAGCCTGGGTAATTGTAGGTAAAGGCAAATCCTGTAGATGGGGATATCTGGACTGGAGCTTTCTAACTGGGTAAGTATATTCAGATAAACACAAGTTGTCAGCGCTGAAGGCTCCGGAGTATTTCTGGTCTGGACGATCAGTGGAGGAGATTTGTAGGTCAACACTTTGTCCTGCGCACCAGAACGGGTCACTCCGGATAGTTGTCAGCAATACTTTGTCAGGTGAACTTGGTAATTCCAACTGTCTCACAGCTGGCTGGAGAATCATCGTTCGCATAGAACCATCATCAAGCAGGGCATAGGTTTCCATGACACCATTCGGTCCATGTAGAAGAACCTTTACTACTTTCAACATTACACTGGGAAATTTTAATGGATGGTCAGCATAGACTGGTTCGGGTGTTTCAGCTTTGACTGTGTAGACCTTGTCTGCTTCTTTCTTGACAAACTCATGCAGTGCAGTCAAGTGCAGGCCGTCACACTCATGACAAAGTTTCTTCAAGGTACAGTCTTCTGGCTTGTGAAATCTTGCACATCTGTAACATCGTGAGCCTTTCTTGATCCAGTCTCTCACTTCAATACTAGACATGGAAGAAAACTTGGGACATGTATGGAGGAAATGGTCATTATTGTTGCAGTAAGGGCAATATTTTAATTTCTCATACTTAGAGATCTTCTGACGTGAGGTGTTTGTGTTAAACACTGCTGTTGGCGAGAGATTCCTTTGTGTAGATTTCTCCTGTCTTGGACGAGAGTTAGTCTAACTGCTTTGTTTCTCGGGTCTTGTGGCAGAGTTGGATGCAGAAGCTGCGGCTATCCTTTTTGCTCTTGCTTTTACTTGTAGCCAATTGGAGAAGTCAATCAGTGTATAACTACCACCATCTGCTGTTAGTATGCCTCTGTTCAAGCAGTGTTCAATGAAATTATCTCTGTGTAGGGCAGGCAGTTTATTCATCAATCTGTCTACATGTGAACCACACCTTAATTCAAAGCTGTCCTCCCCATCAACTGATTGTAGTAGACCTACCAGTGACTGCACAGACAGTGCAAAATTATCAAATCCTTCGCTGTCCCCATACCTGATCTGAGGCAAGTTCATGATGTAGTTCAACTCGCTCTGTACCAACTGTCGAGGTTGACCATAACGTTCCTTCAGAGCTCGAAAGGCCATAGTATAGGGGGTGACATGACTTCGGTAGGCTTCAGCCAACTTCTTTGCACTTCCTCCAAGCTTGTCTAACAGGACCTGGAACTTGTACTGTTCTGTAAGATGAGTATGAATATCAATAAGGTTTCTGAAGGCCATCTCCAAGCGTGCAAAGTCCCTCTCTTTCCCACTTGAAAAGAATGGAAGGTTCGGCTTTGGTATCCCATAAGAGGCAGACAATAAGAGATCGTTGACACAACTGTTCTGTGGTTGAGAAAGGGCACGTTTAGCATAGAAAGAAGGTTCAGTTGTTATTCTGTTACATGGTTGCGTAGGAGCAGTAAGTAAATTTCCTCTCAGCTTCTTGTTGTGCTTTACTTGCCATGTCATCCAAACGTTGAAATTCAGCAGAAATTCTTTGCTCCTCTTCTACCTGTTTCTTCATTTCCAAGTATTCAGCCTGTTTCTTCTCATACTGTAATTCTGCTGCCTGGGGAATCACTCAAAACAGAAGTCAGGGATAGTTTACTTCTAACAGAATGCTTGGAAGACACTTTACTTTGTACAGATATTCTGTCATCAAAAATGTTGCCCAACAGTATATCACTCCCTGACCTCCTTTCTTGGTCAACTTCAGGAACATGATAAATGGCAGGGTCACTCATAGCACGCATATTGGTAGGTAAACTGGTAATATAGTCTCTAAGATAGGCAGAAACATGTCTAGAACGAGTAGAATGACGAAGTACCTGTTGGTCCATGTTCTCCATGTGTGCCATGTGGTCAGGTAGAGTAGTTGTAGTTGGTGACACTCAACATGTTTTCACATGTATTGGCTGTATCCGGCTCGCGGGACCATGAAGACAAGATATTTGGATGTAACAGGAGTTTATTCTCTTCCAAGTTACAAGGCTACTTGTCTGGGGAAAGGAATCAAAAGTACTCAGGTCAGAGGAACCACAGGCCATGCTCTCTCCTGGAGGCTGACATGTTGGGTAATGACAAAAATAGGGATTGGGGTAGGGAAATGAGGAATGCGAAATAAAATGCGATTGCGGAAAGCGAGAATGTGAAACGGAAAAGGATTTAAAGGAAAATTAAATAGGTCATCTGGAAAATAAAGAATATCATTCAGTACAAAAGTATTATCTTTGGAGGGTGAAAATCGTCGTTTTACGTCAATTACCTGTAGCCTGAGAGTAAATTACCAAGTTCCAGCTAATAGCAATTGGCGGTACTTTTATGTCAACTAAATCATTTGAGGTAGGTTTGATGGATTCACATTTCTTAACCGATCGTGATACATTCGTTTTATAAGTGCTTTTTCTGATGAATAAACATTGTTTGCATTTGGAAATAATTATTTTTACCTTCTTGAAATCACTTTAGAAACGTGCTTCTGCCCTTTGTTACTACGCTTTTTTATTTAACCATCTAAGATAAACTTTTGAAAAAATGACATAATTTGTAGCTGTAAAGATTTTCTAAGATTCAATTCATTGATGGATAGTTGAGTGACTGGAAACGTGATTAATAATTATAAACTCAAGATAAAAGGGAACTTATCCCACTTTTAAATTTGAAAATACTGAAAACTAATGTTATGTGATCAGTAAAATTCGCAATGAGAGTGCTGAGATTTTTTTTATACCTCTGAAGAGAATTTTTGAAAATTATTATTATCAAATGAGGAAAATTTGAAGAAATAGATTTTTTAAAAGTTGTTTTAGTGTCATAAAGTGTATATCGCTGATGAAAACCCCCAGTACATTACGTTTAGAAGATTTATCAATAAATATTTACGAAGCTTCAATGTTCGTAAAGAATGTGCTAGTAACTAGCTTGAAGCATTGGAGTATGTTTGAGTCAGGATAAATATTCGCAAAAAATCGTATGTAAGTCTATTTAGAAATTTGTAAATTAGTTTTTTTATTTTCCTTAAATATTAAAATGAAAACATTAAAAGAATAGCAGAAACATCAATACTTTTATACAGTTTACAGCCCAACGAAAGTCTCTTCTATGATACTGGCTTGGAACTTAGTAAAGCAACACCACAACGGGAACCAAGGGCTCAACGCTTCTGTTCCTGTGGGTCAGCTTCGTCATGTGACGTCTTCTCCAGACTATCAGACCCTCTTTGTACCATGACTGGAAATCATGTGCGTGTGACTCATAAAACCAAACCAACCTCTTTTCTATCATTGTATTTCACTATCAATTTAAAAAAAATGGTTTAATGGGGCATTGGAGTTTGTTTTACAGGAATTTTTTTTTTCAAATCTTTTTCAATAAACTTTAGTTGGTACCAAATATATCATCAGAACATCACATTACTCACCTTGAGCGTCCATAGTCATAAACGAAAAAATGAAAATAAAATGAACTGAAGTATATCTTGCATATAACCTTTTAATTATTTGAGGTAGACAATTATATTCACATAGCATTACTGATCATGCTACGTTCGTTTTAAAACATTTTAAAGAGCCGCTCCGTGATTTTCATAACATTTATTATTTACCTTTGATACGAACCTAAATGTCATATGTGGGGATATAAAATCAAAACATCTTAACTTTTCATGTCCAAAAGACATGTTATATATGACAAATACTGTTTTTCCATGAAAATCAAAAAACAGCCTAATAAATGCACAGATGTGTAGATATCACGTCCACTATACATGGATACTAGTTATATAACCTAACAAACGCTATCAACTCCTAACCGACCTCCAGGCTGTTTAAGATAAGTCTCCAAAATTACGTCTGACTATTTGACGCGCGCCACTTTCCGGTTTTCGATCATGATTGCCACGTTCTACCTTCATATTGTCACTGTAAAAAAAAAACTTTCAGATGTGTCTTTTCGTAGCAGTCGATACTTCGCGATCAAATGACACCATTGATTAAGTTTGGTATATATGAATCCAACAACCCACGGAGTGGCTTTTTAAAGAACCAAAGGCCGATTATGATACAATCTAAACTGATGTTAAAGTTTTCACAAAATGCATTTTAGATAAGGTCAAGGTAACATGTTTGAAAATACGAACTTATTTGAATTATATTATGATCGGAGAAACTCATATGAAGTAATTTTGGCAAATATTAAAAGTAATTTAACACACGTTCAATTTATTTACGTATCAAAAAGTCATAATAATTAAAGGGACATACGTTTCTAATGATTGATCAAATGAAGCCTATTAAAATGATATTGCTTTTAGGTAAAGTGCGAGGGTCACTGTGTGATTGTTACACCTCACGCAGTGAATCCAGAACATGGCGCCTTCACCGTGGAAGACCCAAACGGTAAGTAAATCTTAAAAATTTTGCTTTTGAATTAAGATTCAAGTGCTCGTAGATGCTAATTCAATGGCTTTATAGCATGATAATGATTTAAAATTCATACTTTGATTTTTATTTTTTATGGATTTATGATAACTAATTAGCGTAAGACAAAGCGAAATGGCAAGAGAATTGTGAGAAACTGTTTTTTTTTCTATGAAAGCAAGTGATACTGTACAGGTTTATTGGGGCCACGTGAGGTGACTTTTCATCTTTTATACAGACAACCAATCAGAGGCCTGCTTAGTTTTTGCAAGATGACAAAGATATTCAAGCATTGTCGTTGATTGGTTGCAATGACTACACTTATTAGATGGAACTCAGATCAGAAACGCAGCCTTGCGTTCAGTAACACATTGTTCGCGGCGAGTATCCTTCTTTTAACATTGAGTGTTCGCGAGCGCTCGCGGACTTCCCGGGAAATTCTCTGTTACTGAACGTAGGGCAGGGTACAAGCGATAGGTCCGAGCTGGTTTCAATGAGATTTATATGAGAATGTTAAACTGCAGCCTAGCTTGAAGATTGAATGCAATGCTACCGTGTTAACCTATTGAAAATAATGCCAAAATGTATTTTTTCATCACTAGCGTCTAAATTGTATCATTGAATTGTATCATTTATGACGTCACATTACATTTAAATCACATATTCAAGTCCGATTGCAGCTACATGAAGTATGAAATCGGAGAAAAGGAGAAACAATACTTAATCAAAATCCTAACTTTATACCTTTGAAAAAAAAACATGATAAAACAAAAATATGATTCGAACCAATCTGTACTGAAAACTCATATGACCAAATTCTCCATACAATAATCTTTCAGCCAGTTTTCGTATTTCAGGTTACGGGTCACCCAGAGTGAAATGGCCAAATATGGTAACAGTAAAAGAGAGAAATGATATTTGCCGCTCAAAAATTGTAAAAAATCTGCCAGTGCAGTGTCAGAGCCTTACTGTGCTTGTGAAACTTGCGGTTCAGGCCTGTGCTGAAGATTATAGGGTAAGGCATGATATTTATATATTCATATATATTCCCATGTTATATGAAATAACACTTTTGCAAAGAATGAAAATATTTAGCAACATTTCAAAATATAACAAAATTTGAATTCTAACTCTACCTTTGCAACAATACATTATTTGAATAAGTTTGAATATATATATATATATATATATATATATATATATATATATAACAAAAGTTTAGATATGATTTATATATATATATATAAATATATAAAACAAAAGTCTAGATATATATATATATATATATATACCATCGGGTCTTATATATATATATATATATACCATCGGGTCTTTATATATAATGTAAAAGTTAAATGTTCATGGTTTATGTATTAAATATTCTTTAAAAATAACAAAGTGAAGATTGGTCTTCATATAAGTTCATTACCAACCGGTTTCACAACATAGCGATCATCAACATAGTATACATTGTTTTGCTAATGGTATAGCGTTAACAATGGCAAGGGACGTAATTCATGACGTCATATGCATACCGCTAAAAATATATATAGTAAATGCGACGTCAACATGATTTCATATTAGTTAAAGTTCAATTTAGGGATAGGATTTAGGGTTATTTTCCTCATATATATATATATATATATATATATATGTGTGTTCTTTATTCTTACATTCATCAAATCGGTGGAATAGACACCAATTACCCTATCGTTACATTATTTTTTCGTAGGGCTCAGGTGGGTTTACGTTTGCCGACAGTGCAGCCCTTGCGACGATATGGAGATGTGAAGAAATTTCCTTCGCTAAAATGAACAACTATTTACAATTGCCGGACGGCAGTTATCACCTCAAGGACCAAACAGCCTTAGCCTATTGCGCGGATCATTGCAATGGCAACGGAAACTGTGTTGGTGGACGATGTGCCTGCTCACCTGGCTTCAAGGGGGAAGACTGTTCAATCAATATTGACGCCCCTCCCCAAATACTCGGAATAAAAGGGTATGTGTCATACAATCATCAATATAGATCATCAAAAACCGCGTTGCACAGGAGATATAGTCTCAGTCTGATTAAAATCGACAAGTTATACACGTTTTGAAAATATAGCTCTAGCAGGATAAGAACTCATTTTATCAGGAGTTTTCCTCCTCACAGGAATTTCAAAGCAGCCTCATTGACCGCGGGGGGAATTTATCTCACTGAGATTTATCTCACTGAGATAAAGAGATTTGTACTAGGTAAACGTATTTAACCGCAGATATCGAATTTGCATTGTGTTCCGTCAGGGTTCACTACTGAGTTCACTACTTTACAATTCTTTTATATCATCGCGTTTTGACTTAACAATACCATGACGTCATAAGTTTGATGACGTCACCGATTGAATGTGTTACGCTCATATCAACCCATCAACGAAAGAATTTGGACAGATAAAGAGTATTTGAGAGAAAATGTTTTCCGTTGTTACAATTCTAATATTCTTCTAGGCGTCCAAAGAGTACCACCACATGGCTCGTGTATTTTTCATTAACATTGAACAGGCGTGATATTAACCATAATAAAACACGCTTGTATATGTAATATAGTAATACATATAAAACACAGTAATATAAAGAAAGTATGGAAAAGTACATGTTGTGTTAGCAAGTCCTACTAGGAGAGGGTCCCTTTAGTGTTTAACATTTTCAATTCTATTATTCATATTTGATATATATTTTTCAACAAAAAATATTTGTTTCAGTGTTTTGATATACAAGTTTACATTAGTGAGTTAAACTTAATACTGCTTATGTGAAAAGGTATCTTTGCAGCAATGATGAGATTATTCAGTAGTCTATTTTGATGCAGAGTACGATCCAAGACAATAAATTTGGATAATATTGGATAAAGATATAACAAGCTGTTACGCCAAATTTGTAGATTTTTTCAAAAGGTTTGGGTCACCTGACATTCCCAGTACATATGACAAAGGTTGTCATTTTCATCATTACAAAAACAGCGTAGTCTGTTATCAAATCTTTGTAATTTTGAACAATTCATTCTTTCTATAGGTTGTACCATGTCCAAATTTGTATTGAAAATGTGTAACCTTTATATCTTTATATCCCTTCTTGTATAATGTGAATATGTTTTTCCTTTCAAAGTTAATTTTAGGAAATAAATTCTGCCATTAAGTACAAATGTTTGGTTGTGTACCACTTGTAATAAGTTTATCATAAAAACTCCCGCAGCCTTTTGATCGTTTTAAAAGGATTATCTGGCAATGGTTGATATTCAAATTCATGACTGGCATCATCTTCCTTTGGAAAGCTTAACCATTTCCAGTCTTGAAATGTCCAAGTTAACTTGTCTATTGCCAGTCTCGATCTGTCCAGGTTAACTTGTAAAAAGGATTGGCAATAGTTAAACTATGCGTAGGAAGATGGTCGGAATAGAATGTCAGTATTTAAAAATATGTTTTCAAGAGTAAAACTTAGATTCAATAAGTACCTTTGATATAATATTCTTATTGAAAGGTCAATCACATATATTTGATACTTTTAATTCCTTTCTCTGCCCAATCCTTTATGAAGTGTTTAGAGGTTTTGAAATTTTGGTTGAACCAAAACCGTTTTGATAATATGTTTTGGGGGTCCACATTAGGTTCATTGTGAAAAAATATCCGTTCGTCTGACACATCACAACGGATTTGATTTATTTTAAAGAATTTGCTCCAAAATTAGATAAGTCTTTAAGAGATATATTGCAAGGGATTTTCTTATCAAATTATAAAAAACATAATCTTAATGTAGATAATTTCACAACATCCATAAATTTGTGTGTGTCGATGTTTTTAATTTTTTAATAAATATCAATTAAATCTTTGATCCTTTAATTCAAAGATTGTTTGATATTAATATCATCATCATTATCATCATCGTCATCATTACATTTATCATTTCTGAAAAGCACAAGTCTTTCTGATCTCTTTCTTTCTCGATTCTCCCAGAGGCAACGTGTGTGAAATGTCGTCCTTGCACTGTTGGAGCCCAATTTTGGTAACAAGAAATGTGGAAGAGAACGACAATCTGGTAGCCAACATCACAGTCATAGAGGTGAAAATGATGTTAATTAAAATGAGATAAACGATAGTGATAAAAATAGTGATACACCATGTTGGTGATCAGTTGAAAATGTGCATTTTCGCCAGTATATATCAGTTTCAATCTTATTTTATTAAGGAGTACTTGAAGAGTTTTTATGACATTTATTTAACTTTCATACCTGTCAATATAGCAATTATGATAATACTAGTTCCAAACACCTCACAAATCCATACCCAAATGCCGTCGGTTGGTAGCCAACATCACAATAATAGAGTGAAAATGATGTGATGCTAGTGGTTAAACATGTTTGAGGTTTGATACAAAAGTATCTGTTGAAAAGCTTATTTAGGAGTACCTGAAGAGTTCTTCTGACATTTATTTTAACCCTCATACCTGTCAAAATAGCATTCCTAATGATACTTATTCAAAACATTTCACACATTCATACCAAAATGCCATCGCTCAACAATGAATCCTGAAACGTTACAGTCGCAACTATTTATCTTTTAACTGAAAATATACTATTTTTAAAAAACTTACGGACTGAAATTGCGGTATTTTACCCAGTCAATTCTAGGCAAGCCTGTCCCGTCGAATATGTCGCTGCTGGTGGAGCCGAAGTATGAGAACAAATACAGCGTTTCCCTTCAACTCTCCAATATGATCAACCTTCTAAATGGTGAATTTTTTTGCACCCATATCATCCGTTTCACAGACACCCATTTCTTTTTCGCTAAACCAGAGTGACTCGTTTTATTGTAACGGAAGAGTCCACTGGTCGAGTCTCTATGTAAACATTTGGGCCTGGAATAGGTTCGCTGCTCACAAGTATTTTCTATGACTGATCTTGGAATAAGTTATTTATTTTGTAAACATATTTATACAACTGGATTCATTTTTTTCGAGGAGGTACTTTTAATTTTAATGCGTGGAAAATGTTTCATGAAGGGTTATCTGATATAATATTATATATATTATTTTATATCATATTTGATGCAGCTACACTCATTCTATATTAATCTGCGTAGCGTAGTGCCACAATTAAGATCTTATTTTAATGAGATTGTTTATTTTCATGAATTTTTTCCTTGTACGCTTACGTTTCCATTATTCCATTTATTGATTATTTCAAAATTGATGTTAAGGCGTTTTACTGGACAGTCTTATTTGTTTTCTTAGTAATAATGTTGTAATTATCTTACTAGCATCTTACTTACATTGGTTCGGATCACTGTTTCGACAATTTGGAGACGAACTGCAATTTTAAACTTTTGCTTTTAAGTATCATCAATGTTTGTTGTGCTTAATATGTTTACTATTTCACAGAAAAGACAGCATTTGGTGTTCGAATATCTCTTTCGAATGACGGCAAGCTGTACTCAAATGAAATGAACTATATCATTTATGACGACGCGTGTATGTACTACAGCGAACTAGATGAAGAGTGTTTTCAAAAGGTAGATATCCATTTTGAAATATAGCTGAAACTAACCGTTCGATAACTTTCATAATGTTTTTCAATTATAAATCAGAAATAAAAAATATCGAAATGTTTAATTTTTTTCACATTTATCATGAAAATTATCTCAGGCAAATCTGTACTGAAATAAACCGCCCGTAATTTGTGTATACGTATTTAGCTGCTTCGTCAATTGGACGTGCGAGCCCACAAAAAGACATGGGTTGGTCTTGCAAAAAAAAAGGGCTTACAGTTCAGGCTCTCTGCGCATGCCGGTATCTTCCAACAGAGATAGCTCCGTCATACAGCTGCATACCAAAAGTTTGTTCACATACCTACATATCCAAGTTCAAATATCATGTAATTTGGCATGGCATTGAGGCCACGTAGCAATGCGAAAAAGAATCGCGTAACTTTAAATTGTCAATACAGAAGAGAAGATCCAATACATCTTAACGCAATCGTAGGCCATCGTATCTAGTTAACCGTAATTGTTTTTGCAGGTCACTGAAGAGGGGTCAAAATTTCGAAAACAGTTATTTTTTTTTCTCCATAAAATCCTTAATAAGTGATCAACAGATTTAAACACAAGTCATGTTTGTTCGTTTGCATTAAGTCAATATATGATTTTGCTGAGTTTTTTCTCAGAGGCTCAAAATGGAATATATTAATCGAAATTTAAGAAAATAGGAATTTCGAAAATGTGACCCCTTCTGTCTATTTGATCATGCCAAAATCAACTAGACAATTTCACAATACGTTACAGAATGGCTATTTTACACATTGACATTAAAGGATGCTTTGTCGGTTCTGCTGAAGCTATTTCATTGACATTCAAACCAAACCCAAATTACATGATATTTGCACTAAGATACAGTAGTAAGTAAACAAACTTTTGATATGCAGCTGTAAAGTCCTATACATCCAGTGTTTCTCGGTCTAGAAATGTAGAAAGGTCATGGGATGCAATTAAAGTTTGTTGTGCAATAAGCGACGCCGTTTCAAAAGTTACCATTCAAAACGCCTCAGATATTTTTGTATATTTTCGGAAAGCTAAATCTCATTCGAATGTGCACTTTGCACTTTGAGTCTTCTTTACACATTCGCCCTATTTAGCAACTGCGTCATTGCAAAGGCTTCTTAGACGACAAATATGTTATCCATGAATTTTGGTGTTTTAAGTTACACAAAGTAGTTTATGATGCAATATTCTAAAGGACCTCACCGGAAGCTCGAGCTCTGGAACAGAGGTTTTACACAAAATAATTACGAGCTACCTCTGTGTGGAGAGAATGACAACAAAATTAATAAGACGGCAATATATTATTTGAAATTCAAATGCAAGTTCTGAGCAAGGTCCAAAAACGACTGATTTGAAGTTAGCCTTACAAACACCTCATATTCTGGCAGTTTCCTTTGACTAGGGTTAAATAATAAGAATCGGGTGGGTGATTTTGGTACCAAATTTAATTATAAAGTTTCCTAGGGGCTATTTGTGGTGCGTATCAGATTGAAGAGTCAAACCCTGAAAGAATGGCATATTCGTAGATATTTCATGTCTGACGTTCAATGTCAAACCCCTTGCTTCGTACTCACCAGGAAAAGATTTCCAGTGAATGAAATACCAAAGAGATTAAACATGATCCAATATTTATCCTTTTATTACTATCAATTTTGTTATATTCATCGTGAAGTTATTACTTTAACACGATTGATATAAAACTAATAAAACTAAACATTTTTTAAAAAATATAATCTTTTTTGTTTCATTTATAATAGGATTTCATCATTTAAATTCAAATTTCCTCAAGGAGTCAACCTGTCATATAGATGGCCAGTGCTTTCTGAACGGTGAAAGCAATCCAGCCAACGCATCAGAAGTGTGTAATCCAGGTATAGAGCTGGTCCGATGGTCTGGTGAGAATTCGCCTTTTTATCTTTGTGAGGATAATATGCAATTATAAAAATGAAACGGTACCGTCTCAAAGGGAGAACACGCACGAGTCGAAACAAATGACAAATTTCGAGCCTTGCAGCATTTCCTCAAATTTACGCTGTCAGCTCTTAAAGGGACAGAAGCATGGTTTTTAAACAAGTTAAGTGATTTCACGAAACCAGAAATTAATGTTTCAAATTGCATAAATTTTTTGTTTCCGTAACAGAACTAACAAACTTGGAGATCTAGGTTAATCAAACTTTCTGTATGGATCAAACATCATGTATAGATGTGTATTTTTTCTTTCTTTTCAACTTCTTTGGAATTTTCTCGCTGGCTCTTTTGAGGAGAATTTGTAATAAATGTTAAAATGTTAAACAGTCATATTGTGAAGATTTCATTTATTATCAATGATTTGTATAGGTAATAAAATTTTCTATACAAGAAAAATAAGGTAAGAAGGATAAGGCCTAATCATAGCCATACGTCTAGTCAGTTTTCCAAATGGCGGGGGATATAGACGACTCCGTCTGCTTGTTGGGTTTGTAAGAAAGGACAAAATCATTTACGACTTTCACAACTAGTGCCGAAATCGCGTATTAGTGTGCTTAAACGTCTACAAGATGTCCATTGAACTTCTACCTATCTCAATTCATATATTTGAATATTTTTTTCAATTGTAAGGTATTAATTGGAGATGTTGACGTTTTTTGAGGGTACCGATATAGGTGGTGACTCCAAATTCGGATCTTAATTCTGAAATTTAACAGAAAAAAGTTCCTAAATTACGAAAAAAAGAAAATTTATATTCAAAAGGTCAAAACGGTTGTATTTGTATCAATTTCTATTTAAAACTGTCTACTTACGGGTCAACGCCATATATTGAAAAATGAAACTATGAATGTTATTAGTTATTTAGTTATAACTTTTTAAAACTGCTTTTTTCAGCTATCAATGCGTTTAACTCACCGAGTTCAACAACGACATCTTCGCCATTGCTGTCCCCTGTTGTCATTGGATGATTATTTTACTGAAAATAGATTTTATCTACCTTTCACTTTAAATTAACAATATAATTCCCTCATAGATAGGGCGATTTTCAAGAACTAATCTGTTAAAAATACGTTTTCGAAATAAACGGAAGTTGATAACTTATGTCTTTGTTTTCATGATAGATCAGCATGTCATCGACAGGCGTCCGACGTCATGTACGTCAAAGACCTATATCACGTTCGACATTTGTCGAACTGCAGATTATATACAGGCACCAATGGAAAAAATAAGTTTTGGTATATCTGTCAATCTACCATAGCAATAGTACCCGATATATTGTTGAGCTAACCCCTAATCGAAATATATTGAGAATAAAGTCATCCATAACGTGGTATATCTGTCAATCTACCATAGGAAAGGTACCCGATATATTGTTGAGCTAACCCCCAATCGAAATATATTGAGAATAAAGTCATCAATAACGAATTTTGAAATCCTTGCTACCGCTGAATCATGCATTTCTTGTCTATATTTCATTGATTTTAAAACAGAATCTCCCAAAGATTTTATTTCTATTTCCTTGAATAATCTTTAGATATAATGATTTTACGTGGGATTTGTATTTCACATTAATTAAACGTCAGTCATGTCATTCACTGCCTTTTGAAATTTTTTTTAATGATTATTGAAAGGACGTATAAAGAATTGTAATCATTTGGATATATTTATCAAACAAATATAGCCAAATTAGGGTCATTCAAAATATAGATAAGCCATTTATGTAAATTAGATGATTGATGATTTTAAAAGTTAACAGTGCGTTTCTCATCTTAATTATTGAAAGAATTTTCGAAATGAACTAAGTGTATGAAAATGACTTCATGTTCTCTTTGTTTGCTCTCATAGTATGTATTTGCGACCATGATAAAAACTCCAATTTTCAAGGTTGTTGGGTATCAAAAGGTATCCTAAAGTGCACTGACCAAACGCAACCGCCATGTGAAAAGCAGAGGTAAGGTTATTCAAAATAACCATCGCATGCATAGAGATTATTATCCGAGGAAGTTTGTCATATGACTTTTACGAAACGAGTGTGAATTTTTATATTACTCGAGCGAGAGCGAGGGTTATACACAAATTCACACGAGTTTCGTAAAAGTCATACGACACACTTCCGAGGGTAATAATTTCTTTATTACCGATTCTATTCCATTTCAAACGCAAGGGAAAATTCTGAAAACGCCCTCCTTTCCTTGCTACGGCCCGCCACAGTGACGTCATGAACAATTGTTTTATGACGTCACAAACGACAAAATACGGTCACTCGCGCTGAAACAATCGTTGCTAGGCAAAAGTGATATGTGCAAATGTGCTCATATTGAAAATATGTCACCTCTTGTGATTAACCATATTTATTAATAACTGCTTTTATGAAATAGTACAATAATAACCAACAAGATGAATTACGGATCATCTGTCCCTAGCGGATTATGGTGATAAATCCCGAGCTTCACACAAGTCATATTTACGGTTTTTATAAAAACTTAGTTCGTAAAGTAGAGTCTAAGTTAACTCGGTCATTGTATTCATGAGCGACGTACATCGATTAGGAAATGGTCCTCATTTGCGCAGTATATATATATTAAGCGAGACCCTCTTGCATGAACGAAATAGAAATAGAAACCACATATTAACACTTAACGTTTAATGTTATTCCATAGGAAAAGATACAAACAATGTTTGTTTAGAAGTCTGGTTGACACGTGTATGCTAGACTCACTGAACTATATAGAAAGTAGTTCTGTCAGCCAATTAAGTCCCCAGTTATTTCTTAGATTATCCGTTATTCCTATGACCATTCTGGAAACTTTATTACCCGACATGTTTGTACCCGCTTGGGTAAGGTAATTTCTAAAAATATTCAACCAATGACTGCGCTTGAAAGGCGAGTCGGAAATTTAATATGACGGCGCCATATCTTCAAAAATAAAACCGAGTGAGTGAGTTGGGGATTAAAGTGTTTTAAACATATATCAGTTCTCAAACAAAGAATTGACAGATCATGGATAAAGGGATCGAAAGGATGAAGGAAAAGACTGAAAGATAGGCATAGTGAGAGACAACAGGTTTTAGAACGACTCAAAATTGGTCTGGCTTCTCCCGACGACCTATCCAGCTTGGGTGCCCCTGCCTGGAGCATGTAAGCTCCGATTGGCATAGATCTAGGGGTCTCTGAAGCACTTAAACCACCACACCACGATAAGGTATTGAGTCATGTTTAGGAAACTCAAACCGATCCCTGAAAAATGGATATATATATATGTTGTAATAAACTAAAAAGAATCGCAAAACATGATCACTATCGTTAAGTTTATCGATTCCAGTTTGTTTTACTATTTGGCTGAAGAGATAAAGCCAACTACAGTTTGAGAGGCTCTCTTTGGTTGGCTGAAATTTAATCGCACACCATCGCGATAAAAGTATTTGATTGGCTGAATCATAAGACACGGCGCGAAGTTTAAGCTGGGCTGTACACCCAGGGTAAGAAGAGTGGAGCTAGTCGTCTAAAGCAAGAGACAGGATACTTATTTTCTAGATTGCAAAATATCTGCTGACCTTCTCCCCTTCACTTGGCCCTAGAGGGAATAAACATGCCCTCCATTTTGAATATTTACAACAAATTCAACCTCTGACCAATTAACTGTACCAATATCATTCTCATGTTCCCAGGAATGGGACATATTGCTTCACAACCTTACCCATAATTCCCTAAATAGCTCAAACATAATTTGTTCAAAACACTTTAAACCCCAACTCGCTCACTCACACATTTTGGATTTGGATCTCTTAAAAGAGAGTTATTGAATTTCCAATATGTACTTTTATGGCTTTCTTTTTCGGAAAATATAATTCTGATGTCATTTATAGAATGGTCTGAACTGTACCAAACATTTATAGAGGATTCACAAATAAATTAATATTTAACTCTGAGAGACAAGAAAGATATCTATCCCTAAAGATATCTACAAGGTCAAGGCCATATCAACCACTTGCTTTCCGGCAAATCAAAAAATTATCAGTGAATATATTCTTTCTGAATCTAAACACAATGAGCGGCAAGTCAAAGTTCATGTTGGGCATTTATCATTTAATAATTTGAGAAAACATTTCCAGAAGGCTTGTACAATCCCAAAACATATGTGTGATCGTCTCGCAGGTTCGTTAGTATTTGGGCCATATAGATTAACTAAAGTTTTTAAATTTCACAAATAGTAATACTCAAAACCAGCAAATTTCCCTTGTCATCAATGAAACTGTCATGAACTTTATAATCCATACCGCCTTTACGGTTTTATAGTAAATGTCCAAACCTTGGTGTCTTCTTGAATGAGGCCTGGTTGTTTTATGTGATATATATGTGTAAAAATTTGTATGTATAACAACATGACACGGTAATGAACTATTATTATTATTATTATTATTATTATTATTATTATTATTATTATTATTATTATTATTATTATTATTGTTATTATTATTATTATTATTATTAAAAAAAGATGGCAACTCCGCTTGACTGTCCATAATTACTAATGAATAATACATCAGAGCCCCATTCACTTCTAATGAACGATTGGGTATCCTATAAAAAGAAGATATAATATTTCGTTGCTCTCAAACATGAAAAACATCTACTCTCTTTGAGTAATCATTAAGGCCCCTACAGTTGGCTGAACATATTGATAAATCTAAATCAGTTATTTAAAATGATATAAGTGAAATACTGACTTGGGTAATTGGAAATGGTAAATCTAAAGAATGTAGTTAAAAATATTCCCTAGTGAGTTCATATATGGGATAAATTTCACTCATTCTACACAAAGTAAGACATTAAACAATCAAAACAATTTCTGACATAAAACAAACATCATTTCTTCTTATATGGCAGCGAAGACGGCCGAAATTACCTTCCCAACCTCAGTTGCCAAATGCAAACCAACCGTAAAAAATAACTGTTTGATCTATAGACAGATGTACGAAACAAAACGTTTCCTCTCTTGATGCGAATCACGTGACTTTAAAAATAACAGAACAGAACGTATGTATGCCATCGAATGAAAAAACCCAGACTAGCTGAATAATTAGTCCAAATATGCCATAGATGGGCATCTGGGAAAGTCACTTGTGTAAACAGACAACACTGTCACTCGGGACATACTACCATGTTTTCACTTGAGTATTTAGTGCGTCAAACACAACCGAATCCTTTATGTTGATCATGTGACCTGTACTGTACTTGATCCACGTGACTTGGACTAGACGAATCAGCTCAGACTATATAGGCCTAGAATAAACCAAAAGAAAAATAGGAAAGTTAAAACAATAAAACAAACGTTTTTGGGGAATAAAAAAAAGTCATGTGTGTAATCATTCAACACTGTCACTTAATATATATATATAATTAATAGCCCACACGTCTAGTAACACATTTTAATCAAACTGCTGTAGACTGTGGTACAAAGTTAGGGTTAGCACACGGAAGCGCTATGACAGTCGTAAGTACCATACAGTAACATTGGCTTACGACTATCTCAGCACTAAGATAGCTTCGAAAATCTAGGCCCTGGTTTGGAATCGGTGTGTCCGTCTTATGTTGTAGGCTTTTGCTTCCAGTTTGTATAGTATAGGTCCCGGTCGGTTTTACAAAGGAACTTAACGATCACCCTACTTATGGGGAGAAGGCAGTCTATGAATGTTCATAAATTTCACGTTGTTCACTCGTTGATATTGAGTTCGAGAAAACGCTTGAAGATGTCCTTTACTTCAGAGGATAGATTAGCTTTCTGAGACGGAACTGCAATATGTAAGGTTATAAGGCGTCCGTGAATACACATACGATAGAAGTAACTTCGCTCGCATGACTTTCATTTGCTCGACTGTGCGATCCAAGGCGTCTGTCTTTGTTGACAATTCAGTAAAACGGTTCGAATTATCTTCGACAGTTGATTCCAGGTCCACCCTCGAAATTATGTCGTCAATCCTGTCACATATTGCTTGTGTGTGTTTTTCTATCAGTGCCGTAAGGAATCTACGACCACACGACGTCAACTCCATGGTAAATGGCGGCCATACGGTAACCGTCGGATTCGTTGTTTCTTCCCTGTAACCGTCAATTGTGGTTGAGTTTGAAAACTTGCCGGTTTTGACATTTCATTGAGAATTTTTAGGTTGTTTCCCGACATTTTAGTAGGTAGATTGTGGTGGATGAGGTGGGAGGCAAAGGCACGTCACGTCCTCACTCAATCGGCGCCTTAACCGGCAGTGAATTTGGCAAATCTTGATGGTAATCAAGTTCATCATAACTCATCCTGTATCAGGGTAAAACGTATACACTCTCGCTCCACTGATATATCGAGCTGGAATGTATGCGTTTTGCCTTGGGACAGGATGGTCATAACTAAACTAAATATCTAAATAAATGAATGACTTCTTTGGTTATCAATATTCATAAATATTCCAGGCAGGTTATTGAATTTCTTGAATGCACCGTTGGGCATTGCACCCTTTTTAAAAAATAATGGTTAAAGTATGTTTATTAAGATAAAAATCTTACATTGTTCAAGTGGCACAAATCACTGGACAGTCCAATGAATATTGACATAGAATATCCAGTCTGATTAAAATCGACCGTGTTCCAAGTCTATCTCGATTCGAACTCTATCTGTCTAGGCTATCCTCTCCACAGTTAGTGGAGAGGATAGCCTAGACAGATAGAGTTCGAATCGAGATTCGAACTCTATCTGTCTAGGCTATCCTCTCCACTAACTGTGGAGAGGATAGCCTAGACCTCGATTCGAACTCTATCTGTCTAGGCTATCCTCTCCACTAACTGTGGAGAGGATAGCCTAGACAGATAGAGTTCGAATCGAGATAGACTGTGGAGAGGATAGCCTAGACAGATAGAGTTCGAATCTCGATAGAGTCAATATTTTGAAACTTTTATTCCTCGGAACACGGTCGATTTTAATCAGACTGATAGAATATCCAACGTGTCTGATTAAAATTTAATGTCAGTTCATCTGCCAAGATAATTTCTTATCTTCTTTTCTTATTTGACATGATATGAATTATGTAGGTCCGTTTTCATGAGAACGTTTATTACATACTTCCGCAAGCGTGATGACACACATTGTTTGGTAGAGACAAACTACCTCATCGAATTTTCTACAATTTATCTACTGTATTTCCAAAGAAATGATTTTAATTTGTTTTCTTTGTGTTGGTCATGGTATAAGTATTTTGTACTACTAATGTTGTTTGTCCAGACCACGACATGGCTGTTTATACCGCTAGGGGCTAAGAGGCTAGTCGTATAACTCTATATGTTGTGGGCTAGAGGAACAGAACTCGTGTAACGTATATTAGGAATAACACGGATAGTGTAATATACTTCCTTGTTGCTTGACAATTTAAGTGGGGAACGTTCTTTGTGGTTGCATGGGATACCTGAAGCTAATGTTCCCCGCTTTGAGGCAGCTTCTAATGATCTAAAGTATTTGAAATCCCCCGAGGATTGAAAGGCAAAATGAAATTGTCTTATCTTCTTTTTGGACTAACTCAAGCAACACTGATTGTGTTGAGCGTTCAATGGAAAGGGTGAGTTGTCATTGCTGTATTTTTCAACACAGTTATTTGTCAAGGCTTATATGTTTTGCTGGGTATTTCTAATTTTCAAAGTAAAATAACTTTTGTATGTGTTTGCAAGTTGGGGGTTACTCAGGAGGATGTTTTGTCATTATTTGTCATTATTTTATATTTTTGTCAAATAATTACTTTCTTTTACTTTCCATGTTTCTCATTGTTTTATAAGTATGTTATTTTATAAAAATCTTGTTTGATTTTAACGATTTATTATCTTACAATGTAAAAATGTTCCTGAATGTAACATGACGATTTAACCTCTTGTCCTTGATTGTATTAATTATGATTTTCAACTACACAACAATGTTCTATCTTTAATGTAAAATCATGAACAATTTGTCTTAACGTTGTTTTCCATTCAAGTATAAACTATCGCTCTGTCATACCAGTTTGTGTCAGGTGAAAGTTTTATTCTATCAAATGTCATGAAAACGATTTCTTTTTAAATTCATATCTCATGTCACCATGGCATATATCATTCTTCCTTATTGCAATTTACTACCCGGTCGTATTGTATTAGAGCACAACACCTTGTAGGCTCAGCGTGACTTCGTTTATTTGCAGATGAATAGATTTTTTGAATGAAGGTCTATTGACATCTAATTTTCTTCATGGTTTTGACAGGTTAAGGCCTTGTGATTATATATCTTCATTGCAGATCTCCTTCAAAAAGCATTTTGACCTATAACCATGGAGTATGTGTAAACACATTGTATTCAAACAGCATAAAAGAAACATTCCGATGAGAAAGTGTTGTATGCATAAAGGTCATATAAAAACTTACTATTAAAAATTCAAAAGTGACTTTCAATACTTGTTTTTACATTTGTTTTTCGTAACTCTATATAATCTATGCATATGTGTAATATGTTTAAGCTTAATGAATTGAGATCAATAATTTTTTAATCGCAAGTGAGGCTGTAATAACATGATGTCGAAATGTCAATATTTATTAATAATATTGTAATATTCTATTCTTAGCATAAGCCATAAATATGATAGCAATCTAATGAACCATTTGTTTGAGGTTCATTTTTCATAAACGTCGTGTCATAAATCAAATTATGATTTAGCTTTTGAAACAACCTACACTGTTCTCAAGTGTAATACCAGTTTTTAAAATATGTAAATCCATTAAAGCGTGAAACTTTAAAGCCCAACTCACACTACGTACGATCGACTACAATCGCTGGACGAAAGTGTCGTGTAGTCATCGTGTTGTTATTGTGTGGTTATTGTGCTGTTATCGTGTGGTTATCGTACAGTGATTGAACTGATCGTGCTATTTTTCCAACACGATTGGTTCAAATCGCAAACATGTCCCTGATTTCAGAAAATCGTGTTGTGGGCGTGTCGATCGTGTAGTGAGTGTGTGGTGTATGTGTTGTGATTGTGTTGATCTTGCTTCAACCTTAGGACACCATAACAGCACAACCACAACACAACCACAACACGATCGATAAATTGTACCTCTTGCAATCGTACTATTATCGTACTCATGTTAAATTAACCCTTATAGTGCTAAACGTTAGGACCACGATGACAGCTCGTACAGAACACGGAGTCACACGATTACTGTACGATCACGATACAATCCTTACACGATATTGGATTGAACTTGCACCAATAAGAGCGTTTCCCATCAAAACGTTTTCATCACGTGTGCTTCGCGTGTCTTACTTTTAGTCAACATGTCAGCATAAACGATGGTAAGGTATTGATGGTAAGCGGGGGAGACGAGCGAATTGCCACGTTACTGCCGACAGTTCTCTTCCCGTGCATACCGACTATTTTGTTCAGTTGTAGCTCCGTGATTAATTCCGACACAACCAATGTTCAAATACAAGCTCTTCTCGGGCTTCAAACAGGTTCCCCTAACGGCAAAATGTTGCAACATAAACTTCAATGAAAAATTTCAGCCAATTGAAACGCTGCATGCGTGGATAACATATTTGTCGTCACACAAGCCTATGCAAAGATGCTTTGATGTGTAAAGAAGACTCAAGGTGCAAAGTGCAAAGTGCATATTAGATATGATATATTTGTGTACTTTTGAGTTTATTAGATATTTGAAATTATTTTTTGTGCAGAATACAAAGTTTAAAGATGCATAAATGGGCAACATTTGTGACAACTAACAATAAATTTTCAACATGAAAGTATACCTTTAAATGATAGGGAAGAAAAAGGTTACGAATTACTGCTGCAAGATTTTGATTCAAAGTATGATAAAAAATACAATCAAAATCACCATGTAGAGATGCGGATGTTTCATAAATTAGTAGGAAGCGAATTATAATGTCATCAATTATCGATCAATTTGGCAAGTTTCTCGATGTCAAGATGTAAGCTTCCTTACGTGGTCTGAAAATTCAACTGCTTTGAATCAGAAGGAACGCATGTGAAACAACATCGGTAGTTATTTGCATGAAGCCAGAAGATGAGAGAAAAATGTTAGAATTAGTAATATATGCCCTCCTGTCTTTATCGCGATGACATTGTATTTCATAGCTGCAATGCATCACAGGATGAATAACAACTCTACATTGATCATAAAAAGCAATGGTTAACATTGTTTTGCCTTTGCACAATTTTTTTTAAATCGTGCATTATTCTTACACCATTCGTGATTGCATCGTGAAAGCGTTGTGTCAAGTTTGTGTTGATTGTGTTCTGACCGTGTTAGAATCGTGACCTTTCGTGCATTGGTTGTACTCACATCGTGTACTTCACGCACAAAAATCGCGTTCACATAACAGATCGTAAATACCAGTACGATCAAATCGTAATGTTACCGTAGTGCAATCGTGCGTAGTGTGAGTTGGGCTTAAGCCTTATAACTTGTTTTCTTGAAGACCTTTTTGGAAACAAAATATTTGAATAAGTAAATACATACACATATCTTTAATATTCTATTCTTTTTCAAGCTCAATATGTAAAATGAATGCAAGTCCAAAATTATTTTGAGATATCAGCGGATCTGTGATACGTAATAGCGTACGTGCAACCATCGAAATTACGTATTTCTTCACAATTGCGCCTTTTGAAATAACGCCATTAATTAGTACATCTCAATTACATCATCTCACGAACAGTCAACTCGAAATCATACCTGTTGTATTTTTTTATATTCGTGAAGGATGATTATAGCTATTTGTTGAATTCTTTCAAATGATGTTTTATCGAAATAATGACATATAAAGTGGAGATCCTGAGTATTAAGAATATTAAAAGTAAGTGGGATGACTTACAAGAATAATCTTAAAATACGATAAGGATGAATCCTTTTAGAGTGATCCATTCGATCGAAAACACATTTTAAGATATATTTTTATATTGTCAATGGCAACTGAATCTATTCATGATAAATAATATAAATGAATGTATAATTAAATGCTTGTAATAAAAGTAAGCACTTGATTAAGCGTACCTGCCCTTCCAGTCCCCAAAGCCCTTGGCAGCCTTTTACCACAGGTGCTCATATCAAGAAATCATTTAAGGATGTTCGCTCCTCAGTCACAGTTATAAAATTCAAATAACCTTAAATCATAATGTTCTTATATAATAAAACAAAATGAAGCGGTAATTTCTCAATTTTGATGATTTCTGATTAAATATTCATCAAAATAAAGAAACGTAGTATTTTCATTTTGAAATAATTCACAATTTTGCTAACTATTATTTGAGCAAGTTCTATTATCAGTTTTTCTAAGAAAGTAGATGTTGTTAACTGAATATGATTTGTATGAATGCGTTCAGGTATATCTTAAGATAATGAGTGGGAAAAAGCATGTTTTAGTCCAAAAATAGCTTGAGTGTTGATAATCTAATTGAAATGTTTGAATATATGATGTGCCGTAGCGGCTAAAAACCCACAGTACCATACATATTTTTTACTTTTTTCTGGAAGAAGATTATGTTAACTCTAACATGTCTTCATATTAAAAAAAGTTGAATACAGGAACTAACTAACAGGTATTTCTTTATTAACCACTATTTTGTTCATAAAGAAGTTGAATATCTATAAACTCATGTACTCATTACAACTTTTAGAATGACACTTATATGTTAAGCTTATTACCGGTATTTCAGTAAATTGGACATGTGGCTTTAATGTTGCGTTTAAAGCTGTTTTTAGTGTAATTTATTTCAATCCATCATTTATCATCTTGTGGGGATGAATATGCAATCTGAATTGAATGTATCGACATATTACGATTGTATTTTATGCCAATGAATATCTAATTAAAGGATCTGAAATTGGGCAGATCATGATACTTAAACTTTGCACAAATCTGCTTTAAGAGATAAATGTGGGTAGCAGTTTTTCTAATGTTATTTTGAACATTTTATGCTAACTATTGATCAAATTAAAATGTATTCATTATTTTCACATGACATTTTGTATGAAAAGGACAAGTTCAATAATGAAATAAACACCTGAGGGTCGTATTACAAACAATCTTAACACTAAGACCTGCATGCTTCTTGATGCAAATGTAATTCATTTCTTTAAGTGGTCTGAAAAATTAACTGAATTGAATCAGAGAGAATGATTCTGGAATACAATCAGCAATATTTGCATACAAACATGCGAAAAGCTGTGGTAACAAAACATTTGGTCGAAAAAGTCTTGTCAATATACATCACACATAGGAGTCTAAGCTGTAATCCTCAAAATGCCAAATCTGTGAAGTTCCGTCAAGGCATTGTTAACTTTATTTGGCTCTGATGTAGCAATAAAATGTTAAGGACCATGTACAAAAATTGAGAAAAGTGTATTTCACTTATTGAAACAAACTTGTTAATTAAGCTCAGAGATTCTCAAAATGTCAGAAAAAACGCCGAGCGTTCCTTTGACAAAAAAAGTAGAAAAAAGCCTTCACTTTAATCGAAGATCTTTAAAATTAATAACTCTTTCAAGACTGAATTCTTTTGATTTTGAATAAGAATACATGATTTATGCAAGGGGGTAAATTTCAACCGAGAGTTGGACGAACTTGAGTTGTTCAAGATGTATGCAGTGAAACTGAATAAAGCAGCTGTCTCAAAATCAGTTAGACGTATCATTCGTGCTTGAGTGTGTTTTTTTAGTACTTCTCTAAAAGGGACATATCTTGTGATCTTGATAAGGACCCGTGCAATAACCACTTGGATAACAAAATCATGCTGTTGACGTCAACTCTTGTCGTAGATTAGCATGAGTGAAATTGTTATCTGAAACGACGCGATGGTTATTTGAAACGACCCCTTTCGCAACTTGATATATGAGTGATCGTGACTTTTAACTCATAAACTAAAATTTATGAAAGGCTGTTACATCCAATTCTTTACATATTGCAGTTACTAATTCATATACTATCTGTACGATATTTTCGTTTTCCGAAAATATTGTAAATATTGATACAAAAGTTATCATTTGTAAAGTCTTAAAAAGTAAGCTTGGTGTTAAGTATTTTGTCTATGTGTAAATTGATATCAGCATACATGTAGCAGTAATTATATTGGACATAAAGAGGTATAACGTAATAAAGAGATGAATTAAATAATGAATTAATACTTTATGTGAAATACCCCTATTCAAGATAACATATCAAAATAGCATTAAGATAGAATAACTATTGAAATAAATAGAATTGATTTATGAAGAAAATTTAGGTTTTGGTTTTTGGATTTGGTTAACTGAGTTTTCAATATTAACTGAGAAAGTTATCAAAACTCGCGCAATACATTCGCGTTACTCGTTTAAAGTTTCCTGTGAGTCTTGCGAAAAGGGGTAACGTTTTTTTGATTGGACAACTATAAATAACGTTTCGTGCAATTTAAACCTTTAAACAGTCAGTCATAGATAGAGCCTTTACATTGTTATTGACACTTTGCATGTTCTGTAGATAAAGTCGCTTTGAGTGGTAATTCAAATTAGATGTCATACGATCACGTGAGAAAAGGAGCTGATATGAATATAAAGTAATGAACAGTTTTCTTTGACAAACTATTGTGACATTGTCAAAAGCAACCCAGCCGTAAATGGGTACCTGGATGTGTGCGTGCTCCTCACTGCCAACCGGAGCTTTTAGTTTAAATATGATATTGACAGGCAATGATTGAGATAAAAAAAAACAACAGTGACACGCGGACATTAACGACACCGTTACGAAACAATATTTTTAAGACAAAAGAGTTTCGTCTTCTAGCGGGAGCGTTACATAAAATTTCATTGAACGGGATTGAGTAAAGGGATATTTATTAATACCTGATGGTATATAAAAAGTAAATGATTATACGTGCATACACTGGTTACTATTAGAAGATGATTATCTTGTGTTGCATAATTACATGAATGTTTGAGTCATGTTTAGTTTTCCTTTATTCAATCTCATATGAATTCGACAGTTACTGTAGTATGAATTAATCAGATAGATATTGGTTTATATTTTATTTCTTGAAATAACGTCGAAAGTAAGATATCAATAACGTTTTGATCAGTATAACAATAACTTAAACAGGGATTCGCAAGAGCAGATATATAAACATATGTACCTTTCGATACCCCTACCACAGCGGTGATACAAGTTACTATGTATTATGTATCTAGTGTATAGGTTCCTGCTGGACCCTCAGCCATTTATATATGAAAAAATATAACTGGTAGAGACCCTCTATTTGGCCAGCTTTCGCCAGTTGACCAATTTGTTTATTTAATGTTAAATGACAATGTATTTATGTCTCTTTCTGCCATGTTAATCAAAATGTTTAGTAGACGTAAAAGGTCCAAAATTAACATGTAGTTTTCACTCGTGTTTTAAACATTTTTGCGACTGTGTCATCACACCATTTTAACAATGTATATTTTTTTTTTCTAATATTGTTTTAGATTATCAATGATATCCGTGTCTCATATTTTAAGGCCGGATGTTGTTTTTTAAATTGATTTTGTAATTTGTTCCAAATGTTTTATAACAACATGTGACATTGACTGTTGAGGCTTGATGTTGTTTTTTAAATAGATTTTGTAAAATGTTCCAAATGTAACACGTGAATAAAATATATTCTTCTTCTTCTTAGTAGCAGTAATTCTCTAATGTTTAAATCGATTGCTACAGAGGTCAAATTCGTGGGAAGTAAACACTATAACAATACCATTTTCAAATCATTCAAATACAATAGATTTCATGTGTGAAAAATAGTACCATAATAGCCTTTCATTTGTTTTGCGCCTAAATTAAAGTATACTTTCGAATGCTCATTGTCAAAGACGACATTAAACTTATTTCCTGATGCACACCTGCAAAGAGTATTCTATCACAGAAAAATAGACACATACAAACTAACAATCCGATAGACCATGTTGCAAGGTTAAAGGCACTATTGCTCGCTTTTCCGGTTCAAATAGGCTATATAGAGATTATTACAAGACCAAGTGTGTCATATGATATATACGAAACGAGTGTCAAATGTTGTATTACCCGAGCGAGAGCGAGGGTAATACAACATTTGGACACGAGTTTCGTATATATCATATGACACACTTGCGAGTGTAATAATTTCTTTATTATCCATTTAAGTTTTGTTAGAATTCCCCCGAAAACGATGAATTTAGCATACAAAACGCATGAAGTAGAAACTAGGTCACTGCGCACTGATACTTTACGGCGAGGTCAGTGACAGGAAATAGTGCACAGTTAAGTATCTAACTTTGTCTAATAGAGATAAACATACTGGGAAAATAACGGAAGTATATGACCATTTACTTTACTCGTTTACGTTATGTAAGTAATATATCGACACTGCTTATACAAATAGCGAAACTGTTACACCGCTGTGGAAAGATAAAAGTTACCATAGTAGTAACGAGACCATTTTAACGTGTTGATCGACGTTCAATCAAGACCACTTGGCCTAGAATGAGTTATTCAGCTGAAGATAAATGACAGAGAGTTGAAATTCAACTTAACATGTTTAAAAACTTTGAATATTAATATGTGTAACATAGTTATGTAACCTATGTAATACTCTGCTAATCCCATCCCAAAGTAATCCCTTAGTTTGTTATAATCATTAAGCTGTTGTCAAGCGACAGTGTGTTGACAACTGAGCCTGCTGGGTATTTTAGACCAAGGTTTGACATAGGAGGGCAGTTCTCAGTCAGTTCTCAGCGAGTTCTCAGCCAGGAGAGAGAGAGAGTTGAGTCTCAGCCACGGGACTGAGGGGTTGAGTCTCCGTCAGGACTCAGCCATGGGCTGGTGACAACACGACCTGACATGTGAGCAGAGACGCGCTTGGCGTCGTGAGGTTGCCCAGGGAAGACGGGCTAGAAGTGTTGACGGCCAGATTGATCAAAAGTACTTGTAAGAAATAAAACCCATGAAAATCCAAATGCATCTCGTCGTCTTGTTGAATCGTACGAAGTGTGAGCCTGGTGATTGTGCTACACAGGGGATCCTTTTGGTGCCGTGACCCGGATTCAGCAAGACAGAGAGACTTGGACTTGGTGGTTGGTGAGTACTGATTGTTGTCGACCTTCCCCGCTTCTCTGGGTGACCCTAAGTATTTGCAGTAAAACTTTATTTGAAAGTTCTCAGTAGATTAATGTAGTAGTAAGGAGTAGAGGTAAAGGACATTAGGAGAACTAAACCAAATCAGGGGTTTAACGGGGAATATTATGCAGATGACTGATTTGATGTGGGAAGATTTGTCAAGCCGTGTTTTGGCGGGATTAGTCTGGCAGTAAGAAAGGGGTATTGAAGGAAAACCAGAATTATTTGCCAGGGACGATTTAGGTGAATCACATAAGCACAGATAATGGGGAGGGCTTGAATCAAGATGTAGTTTAGAAATCCTAAAGTCTGAGAGAGTGGTAGACGAGTGGACGGGTACATTATATGGTAAGCCCGCGGGGCATCCAAGGGGATGGAGCTCAGACCGAGCAGTTGGGCATATAATGTTGTAACCCGAGACGAAGCTCCTGCCATAAATTGACTTGAATGGCCTTGATTTACAGACCGGATTAAAGGGATTCTTGTGGATTAGCCCTGGGTCTGAAGGCCAAGGATAGACGAACAAAATCTTATCAAGCAGTAGGTTAGGCAACGGTGGGTTTAAGGTTTTCTGAGATGAAACTTATTATGTAACCCTTGTAGAGAAAAACACAACGCAAAGGCTAGGGTTAACTACAGGCTTTAATTCTTTGGATTAAAGAGATTAAAGCTTAAATGTAATTATTTGGGACGGTCTGATATATTAGGTCTCTTGGGTAATTTATTCAAGGCAATATGGTAGTAAGGAGCAATTTTGTTTCATGAAACTGTAGATATGCAGCTAGAAAGATAAGAAAATATTTCACTGTTAAGTTGAGGTTTAGGTACTTGAAAGGTTAAGAGAGGAGAACCCAGAGGAGATAGGGTGGGGAAACGACAGTTGGTGCCTCCATCCACCAGTGGATGCATAGATGCAGAAAGCCAGCACGACTGCGGGAGATGATCGGTTTGGACCTGTGAGATCAAGAACCCATGGAGAACGTCGGTGTGGGAACAGCAGTTGGGCCATCCAGTAACATGGCCGGTGTCTGCTAAAGCAGGGGACGTGGGGAACGTCAGTAAATGGAATTCATTTGTGCCGCCATGTAGGATGACCAGTGTTGCTGGAAAACAGTGGAAATTCAGCTGTACCCGACGGTGGGCTACGTTTACCAGGACTAAACCGAGACTCTTCGAACCCTATCTCACCATGTGGTGACGACTTTGTTTATCCAATTATGGAAATATGTAACATAATTTATTGTTAAATGTTAAATTGGCGCATTGATATTTTGATGCATTGTATTATTGGAATGTGTCCCCTTGATAATCAATATATATGTTTTAATGCGCAGTGATGTATATTTTCTCGTATGTATAATGATAACATGATGTATTTAGACGTTTAAATTCAAATATGTATATACATGTTTCTTGTTAAAAAATATAACAAGTGTGTAGATCCTTAACGGAAAATAATTGTTGTAAGTTTGTTATGTACATTTATTTATTGATATATAATGATGATATCATTGGCTCAACAGGGCAAAGAAATCTTTGTCAATATTTCTTGTTTGGTGATGGAGGTGTGTAACATAGTTATGTAACCTATGTAATACTCTGCTAATCCCATCCCAAAGTAATCCCTTAGTTTGTTATAATCATTAAGCTGTTGTCAAGCGACAGTGTGTTGACAACTGAGCCTGTTGGGTATATTAGACCCAGGTTTGACATAGGAGGGCAGTTCTCAGTCAGTTCTCAGCGAGTTCTCAGCCAGGAGAGAGAGAGAGTTGAGTCTCAGCCACGGGACTGAGGGGTTGAGTCTCCGTCAGGACTCAGCCATGGGCTGGTGACAACACGACCTGACATGTGAGCAGAGACGCGCTTGGCGTCGTGAGGTTGCCCAGGGAAGACGGGCTAGAAGTGTTGACGGCCAGATTGATCAAAAGTACTTGTAAGAAATAAAACCCATGAAAATCCAAATGCATCTCGTCGTCTTGTTGAATCGTACGAAGTGTGAGCCTGGTGATTGTGCTACATATGGCATCATCGATGAAACGTTATTATTTACGTTCGGCGGTTTATGGTCATCTGTCGAGGGAACGTTAGATTCTCAGTTGAGGCGATGTAGGCGACATGCACTCAGTCACACCGACACCCACCCGATAGTGATGTTGACTGTTGAGTAAAAATCTTAAACGATAACGAGGAATTTGTTCGATTGTTACTGCTTCCTTACGAATCACAAAAACCTGGCTGAATTATGTCGATCACCCAACCTTAAGGTTTGCCGTCTATTTCAACAAGAGAGTTGACAGGCGAAAACGTCGCCATATTGTCGGCTAGTGCTACGTAGACTTGTGAAAATTTTACAACATAATTTTGCAGGAAAACTGGAAAATAACGTATACAAAGTTAATATTTGTTGACGTTGGTTTATTTAGTGACAATTTCTGCATAAAGAAAGCGTTTATTGTTGTTATGATTCCCGACTTGTATTCTCGTCTCATCGAGATTGAAAACAGTGAATGAAGTTTACGCTACGTAGTACAAATATATGAATGGAGAAAGTAGTCCCTCGTCTCGTTCACAGAGGTCAAGGTCATATTTTAACCATCAGATACGCCAAAAGTGATATGTGCACATGTGCTCGTATCGAAAATATTAACTCGCTTATCATCAACCATATGGATAATAATAAGTTATATGAGGACATAGGTATGCACTTTAGCTTTCGATCGATGCAATGAAATAGTGATCTATATCTATCTATACTACTGACCTACACTAAACAATGAACATGTTGAGACAGCCGCTGTCGGTTTGGACACATCTATGGTCAGCTGTGCACAGAAATCGAACGGATGAATTATGGACAGTTGAAAACGGCTCAACTAGTAATTTGTGCAGCTATATAATTTATCTTAACTCTTAACTGGGAACAAAGGATGAAATATCGTTTATAAAAGCATTGTTGTAAATTATCCGATTTAATAACATAGTATTGATATTGTTATTGGATTAACCATTTTCGGTTTTTAAAATAAATCAACTTAATACCTGAAAACGTACGAGGCCTTGCCATGATAACTGTACATTTGTTGTCTTTACGAAATATCGTTGCGTGCACTAGTGCGTTTAAGCCAGTCTTGTAGGCATGCGTCATGGTAATAAATCATTATTGATTATTATTTTTCATCGAGTGTTAAGTTCCGATCATTATATTAGGCGGACGACTATTTAACCATTTCAGGTATGTAATTGTTATTATGCTTTCGTTTCAGAAATGTCTGCTCAAGAACAATTTGTTCCTACAGCCGAAAGCGTGCATGTGCATACAGAACATGGCGCGGGTAGGTACTTTATTCAGTACAAAGGTGCTTTTAATGTAGTTGTAACTGAAAGCAGGTTTGAATACAATCTGATTTATTAGTTATGTATATCTGATAAGACGGTCCAAGATTAAAGTTCCGTACCACACATACTCGTAGTTTGATACTGACCATTCTATAAAATAAGATGCAGAAGAACATCGACTTGGTTTAGGGGAGGTCAATTAGTTCACAGCAATGAATATTGATACATATACTAATTATACTTCTTTTAGTAGAATAAATGAAACTCATTTGAACCCGTTTAAACATATCAAAAGTCATCCAAACATCTTAAACTTTCATTTAATTATTATATAATATATATTTAGTAATATTTATTGTTCCAAAACAGTGCTTTAATGCGATGCTATGCGCAATATCCTACGACATGTGCTCATCAATTACGACGGTTGCCCCAGTCTGATTAAAATCGACCGAGTTCCGAGGAACAAAGTTTTTAGATATTTATTATAATGGGATTCGAACGTATCTTTCAGGGGCTGTCCTCTCCACAACTGTCTGAAAGCGCCCTCCTTGCTCGCACGTTCTTACACCAGAGTATGCAGACAAAACGTAGTCATTAGCTAGTTAGTTCGGAGTTCTAATGTGCATCTCCTACTGTCAGAGAAAACTTGATCTTGATGACGTCATCTAATCATACTCAATACTCTCCCACACGTGGATATGTGCTTCCTTGTGCGCTGTTTGAATATTCGCCGTATACATTTTGGGTGAATATTTTAAATCATCTAAATAAATATCGAAAGTGTTGAACCCCACCTTTCCCGCATCTGTTGGTTCTAAACACAGCGATCACACAATATTACGTGACACATTAAATTGAGATTTAGGGAAACTTTAGGGGAATATATTTTAGAAAATGGTGTGTCACATGGTCATGATATGTTCTATTAACACCACCAAAAACTAGCGACAGCTTTAATAATGTTTCTAATTTTCTTTGAATAATTATTATGGGATAGGGACCAATAATTGTTCACAGAGCAATGCAAGTCAGTTGATCAATAAAAGTACGGGAGTCGTCGTAAAATATTTCATTTAATTTTGTGTTCATGCATGTGTACTGGCCGTTATTACTTGGTCAATAGTTTTAGTACAGTGCATTAAATATTTGTGGGGGTTTTCTTATGTGATGTCTATGTAATCTAAAGAGTAGTACAAGAGAGATAAACTTAGTAAATAGATAGTAGCCTTGTTAATAATATCTTAATTAATTTGACGGTCTGCTGTATATATACATATACAAAAAACATATACATATTCACATACCTCTATAAACATGCATGAAATAGTAAAACAAATAAGCTAAAAATACACATAATGTTCACAAACAATTAGACCTTTAATGTGTCTAGTTTTTTGCAGAGAGAAGTTGAAAATGCATATAGACAGTTAGCATAGTTTTGTTTTTAGTTGCGTTACATCGATGTGCGGATAGCAATTTTGTAATAGGGCATGGTCAACTCTATGACATTTTTAAATGAAAAATTGATACTAGAAATCGACGCTTATTCTTGAGTTATTTGCATACAGATCCTATTTGAAAAAGAAAGGAAAGCTTTTTCGTTTGCGCTATAAAGTGCTTGAAATATTTTGCAAAAGTTGATATTTTACGAATGCTTCGCGTTACAACTGTTTAATGTTACAAACATGTTAAAAATTTTTAACGACTGGTCCCTAAGATATTCAGGGGAGCTAAGCCACTTCGTGTCCGACACACAAATTTGAATATGCAGAAAAGGGGTCAACCAGTAAATAGGTGGGGCTTAGCCGCTGTCGGGAGATCAAAACAACAACTAACAGCACACACCTTTCTGGGCAATAAAGTACATTTCCCCAACGAATTTCGCGGAAAACGGTTAGCTTTCTTCTGTTGAGTTGGTTTTTAATCAGGATATAGTAAAAGAATTAAGTTTCTATGAATTTAAGTTTTTGATCCGAACTGCCTACATTAGGGGACCAATCACATCATCCCGTTTAAAATAACGATAGCGGCGATAAAGGTTAACGAATGGTAAACGGGAGTTACTTGTCCCTAGATACCGATACCGAAGGCTTTTGCCGCTGTCATTGTGATTGTGGAGAGGAGAGGACAGCTCCAGATGTAGTACGTTCGAATCTCGTTCGAGTCCATATTTTAAAAAAAAATGTTCCTCGGAACACGGTCGATTTTAATCAGACTGACGTTTGCCCAATGTTGTTACAACAATCAAATGGGTTAAAAAGATTCATTTTTTTAAACACGGGTGTAAAATTCTTAATTTAATGGTTTCTAATTACACGTATTGAATTTTCACGCCTTGGACCCGTTGGTATCTAGCGTTTTACGTTAAACGACCTGTGTTAATGAATCAGCGATAACATTCATTTGAAAAAGTAGATCGTTTGGAAAGGTTACCAAAATCCTTTAAGATTATATAGAATGTATCTAACGCTTACGCCAGGTATGTTATTATATCCTTCATTGTTACATTCAAAGACAGACACATAGCCACACGGTACGAGTTGTAATACTAGATAACAAGATATATTATAACTACAAACGAATCATCCACTTTAGGACTAATTTGTCACAAAAGTTAAGAAAAAGAAAATAAGATTTTCTGCAAAATATGATGCAAATGTCGGTATTTTAAACCTATATGACATGTTACCACGTTCATAAACGACTTTCATCTTTTCGATACAATATATAGCCTGCTTGGTATAACAATACGTGTTATTCAACAGTGATTGATCTCTCAACGTTTTGTAAATAAATCAACGCGTCAAGGGATTGTCTCACTCCAATCGAAATGGGTATGGAAAGAAAGTTGATATATATATATAGAAACACATTTGTTGAAGAAAACCAAGATAATTTATTCGCAAGTTCTTTCGACCATAAGGTCATATATATATATATATATATATATATATATATATATATAATGGTATTGTCCTTATTGTGCTGTTGAACTATCTTACAAATACAGAGAAAAAGAAAGAGCTCGAGGTTCAGCTGACCCTTCCACGTCAGACACAAAGGGAAGGAAGTTAAAAGTGTCTATTCACTGAATAGAAAACTCTGTATGTTGATAAGAGGAAATTTATCTGGTCATTAAATGACTCTTAACAATGCAGATATCAGCTTTACAAAACTCACCATATTATTTCATGTTAAACAGGTGCTGCGCCTATGAATGGATTTGGAAACCGAATTATCAGACTGTCCTATATTGCTGTCCGGGATGGACCACAAGCTCTTTTCAAAACTGCGATAGGGGTGAGACAAGGTTCAGTTTTAACTCATCATATGTAGAAATATGGACTTTCAATGAATAGATAAACTATTTTGTCGTCACTTATTAACTGTAATATTCACGCCAAACTAAATTTGAAAATTTTAAATTTATTTTCTCTTTACTAGTTACACGACTTATTTATGTAATTCCTACAGATGTCGAACAAAAAAGTTTTCTTAAGAAGGCCTTTTGAATACATCAAATAAACATGATTTTTTTGAACGCGAATATTCAAATCTAAAGCAGATTTGGAAATATTTTATAACTTGCATTACAATCTCATTGACGCCAAAGTCTTGCATTTTCGAAAATTAGGGATCATAGATAAAATCAACTGATATTATCATATGTGATAAAAGTTTACAATTTGTGATGATAGTTTAGGCTACACGTGGATGGCATTCTGTATATAAGAGTTCTTCCTAACCAGACACGCGTTGTGAAACTTCTATTCACTCTTATTAAAACATGAAAATGCCATTTCGAATAATTACATCTTTCCTCGCATGGCGCCATTCTCCATCACTGGCTTATTCAAATCTTGCTGCTAAAAAATTCTTGTTTTGAGTGCAGCGCGAAAAATTGCAATTCCAGATGGATTTCTCACTGGACTATCGAGATCCGTCGTAGTAATCTGAACGGCAAGGACAAAATATTTGCGTAAATGCTGCAAGTCCTAAATCAGCCAATCATTGTGGCTGGCGTAGGTCAGGCCATGCATTTGAAGATAGAGTAATTAAAAAAGAGTTCCCTTTTGAATTTTGTCATTTTCAGGCTTGGTAAATACGCTTGAATGTATCTATATTTTGATGCCAAGATTTTTCAACCAACAGCAATATGCAGCTCCTGTGAGAACGGCACTTGTATCAGACCCAATTTCTGTGAATGCAATGATGGAACCATAGGCCCTGAATGCAACAACCGTATGTATTATTTATAAAATGATTCTAACGTTGACAGGGTGAGATATTTGCATAATGGAATGAGTGTCCGCAGCTACAATCTAGTTTGATGATCATACCTTTGAGATTTGGATTCTTAGATTTTGCCTGGGTTCGCCCTGTAGCCTTCAGTAGATTGTAGGTAGTGGATGAAGTGGAAATGTGGTATCCATGCCAGCGTGATGTTTCAGGCGACTGCTTCTGAAGGGAAGGCTTGGCAATGTAGGGGACAGATATATTATTGGGAGCTGATTAAGGTCTCGGAGGTTTTGACGTGGGCGATAGTAGTTTGGAGGGGTAGCTGTTTAGGTCTACAAATACTTCTTGCAGGTGATGAAATTTTTCATTGGGGTTTGATGAGCAAATGTTCTTAATTATTCTTTCACTGCAGGATTGTAGTGGATATAACGGTCTCTGTGGATGGGTGTCAGTAGACAGTTGTTTGTAGTTCGTTTGACGTGGTTCTTGTCACTAAGAAATTTAGGAATGTTATTCGGTTTTTGGATTCAGGTCCAATTGTGAATTGCACTCTGGTGTACCGCTTGTTAAAGGGCCACAGAGTATGCTGTTTGAGTCAAATATGTCTAACTTCATAAATGGTGTTATTTTAGCGAGAAGTAGTGGTTTATTTCAGAAAATCAGAATCCTAATGCTATTCAATTCAGTATAGTGACAATAATCGGGTTAATATCTTGATTTGTGATCGGAAACAGGACAGTGGCGTGCGTCAACGTTTCAAACGTAATTTCGGAAATTTATGTACAGCAGACACAAACAATTGTTGATAGTGTTCAGTAGGTTATTTAACAAATATACACGTTGATTGGAAACATAAATTCGAATTCCGTGGGACGTATTCCGATTATCAGTGAAAACAAGAAAATATCATTATTTTGCCTTTTTAGAGATAAAGATGCAAGTTTAGGGAGTCGATTTGACCGATCTCAGGTGTTTTGGCTCTTCGTAAAGCAAAATTGATACTTAAAATAAAAGATTTGACATTGGTGTGACCGTGGAGGTCATAAGGGCCTTCTCTTGTGGTTTAAGCTTAAGTATTTCCATGACGAATTGGATTGGTCAAAAAGCTATAATAAACCTATGTGAATAAAATACAAAATTAGTTCTCGTCACAAAATATGTCACTTCTCTTTTTTATGACCATTTAAACCCCTTTTTGTCGCGCACCGCGTGTTTCAGATTCGTTTTGTTTATTTAGTATCACTAGTAAAAAAAAACTTATTCAATACTTAAAGTTTTATGACAAATGAGTGACAGATTCACCACTGGGGGGAGGGGGGGTCAATAACTTATGAATAAAACAAACAAACTCGCGTAACCAATTTTGTTTTTCAAAGTAATAATCTTTCATCTCAACTGCTTTTTAACGCTTTTGATGCTACTTTTGTAGAACTGTTTGGGTTTCCCCTCCCTACCACGCCTCCGTTGAAACCTTGGCGTCTTCTTCATTTCGGAAGTGCCTTCCACGTGGGGGGGTGGGGGGGATTTCGCAATTCTGGCATTAGGTTGGCATAATATTGATCATGCATTGTTGTTTTGAGTGGCATGTAATAATATGCCTTTTGCATCCCAAACGGTCGTGGCAATAAATTTGCCAGCTGATTGTTGAACTTTCATGGAGGCAGAGAACTTGAGTGCTTCAACTGATTGGTTTCTAGTTTAGTTTCAAGGTCCCGATGGTTGATCTAGGTTGCATTACCAGACGAAACAGAAACCCGGTTTAATCAGCATTATACAGAACAACAAGCAATCTCTTATTAAAATCGACCGTGTTCCAAGGAATAAAAGTTTTTGATTATTGACTATAGCGGATTTCGAACGTCCTTTACGAGGTGCGATCCTCCGCACGTTCTTACACCAGTTTAGCGAAGACAAAACCTAGTCATTAGCGGAGCAATCACATCATCCCGTTTAAAATAACGATAGCTAGATGAGATTGGGTCAGAACGTGCGAGCAAGGAGGGTGCTTTCAGGCCGTTGTGGAGAGGACAGCTCCTTGATAGTGTACGTTCGAATCCCGCTAGAGTTAATATTTAAAACCTTTTATTCCTCGGAACACGGTCGGTTTTAATCCGACTGACAGAACAAGGAGCTCCACACAATGTTCAATTCTTTGAAGGCGACCCTCAGATTTTAGGTTTCCTAGTTTCCATCTTTCAGATACCTTGGAATTACCGAGACGATCATGAATGATATTTTCAACCCTTACAATTAATATCTTGAATTACAAATACAGTTCAGACACTTTCACGGGGGTCAGCTAAAATTCTTCATTCGATGGCGGCAACAACTTCCTTTGTGTTGACTTCCGAGGGCCTGCCTGACCGTGGGTCATCGTTAAAGGACCCCTGCCCCTTTTAAACTGAAGAGACCAGCGACAAACTAATGAATATTTAGAAGCACAATTGCCCATTACAGTACAAATGCGATCATGTATTACTGTAGATTTATCCCTCCTTGGTAAGGAACTTGATCACAGCGCGTTGTTCATGTTTGAAAGAAAAATGATTAAGGAGACCCCTAGGTAAAACCAAAGTACAAAATGTACCAAAGTAACATCTGCTTTTAGCTGACACTGTTCATGTAAACATAAATGCCCAGCTTGCAAAGCTTATTGAACTCCCTCGCAAATCAGGTCGGAATTAAATGTTATATGAGTTATATGGGGTAAATAGAACATTTTACATTTCTCGTTAAATACCATGTATATTTCGTCTCGTGAAGTAAATTCGTATATACATCCACCCGTCGCTGTGCCACTCGTGAAAATATAAATTTCTTCTTCACTCGATGAAATGTACATGGTATTCGGCGAGAAATGTCAGATTTTCTCTATGTATGCATGAGCATATACGTCACAATCTTAGATATTTTCATTGATGAAAAATAATAATTATTTGTTATGCAAACTTCGACCATGCGTACCCCACATTGTGTAGACATATGACGCCAAATTAAGAAGCTCTATTGTAGAAAGACATATGCCTGTGGACATTTTACATAGTTGGGTAGGGTCTTTATGCATAAATATATCTCTAAAAGTTATTTCTACGCGATACACCTCCCTGTGCTAGTGGCAACGATTGTATCACTCGTGCGTATTGTTTTTTGTTTTACTTCAGACTAATCACAAATCTTTAAACTTTGTTTCGGACGCATTATTTAAAAGTTACGCAATAAAATACAAATTGTCACTATATAACAAGTTCTGCTAACAATCATGAAATGATTGGTCCCTACTACAAAAGCTAACACAACACCATACATGCTGCCACCTTCACCTGATGACGAAGAAACTACACATCGTGTGTGTTCAATAACAATGATGGTGTCATGTCACCAGTTCTGATAGTTTATTCCGACATTTATAAATTAGGTTGGCCTATATTGCAGTTAGCTGTAATTACCAGAGGCCTTGTTTCCCTGGAACCTGCGTGGATGGTCGAAACGGAGCTGATCCAGTCTGTACATGTGATACCGGATTCTATAGCCCGACTAGTGCTGCTTCTGACCTTTGTAGACAATGTAAGTATTTCAGCTACTAAGGATTCACATTTTGTTGCTATTTTCATTCCTGATAGCTGAATATATTTTATGAACGTTTATACGCACGCTTGCAATAAATTAATCGGTCCGTGTTAACATCAATGTTTTGACAAGCTTTGGTCTTCAAAATATATCGAAGTGAGCACTTAAATTCCCGTCCTTTCCCTGTGAAGTAATTCGTGCTAATGATAATTTTACTTTTCATTTCCATCCTCACCAGTTACAGAAATCGTTTTTAAGATATCATATTGATAAACCTTTTCCTCCAAATAACAGCTTGCTAACATTATTCTCACGAAACTTCATTAATGATGATATTTAATCAAGAAGTAATTTTTTATGACTATTAGCATTTTATTGCTTAAGAGTTCAGTATAATGATAATAAACCTTTTAAAGTTGAATTTGTTTAAATCGGAAACCGGACAAAGACTAAGATAAAGATAAGAAGTATCTTTATATAAGCGATTTGAAGTTTACTCAAGACATATGATATTTTGGCTCTTATTCAAACCACATAGAAAATTAATGAAATATAATAAGTGTCACTTTAACAATGTCCTCCTGTCCTCTGAAGTTGTTAAAAATATGTCTTCTGACAAGTTACATTTGATTAACCTTTTCCCTACAAATTACAACGTGTTAACATTCTCTAATAGGTTGTACATACAAAGTCAAAACTTTTCAACTTATCCTCACAAAATACAAATTGCTAACAAATTACCCTACAACATATCGACATTACAAATCATTTCATTCATATTTTATAGTGCAACCTGACCAAGCACCTGAGATTTACGAAGTGAGCGCCCGTTTATCGTTTTACCAGAGGATTCAAGGGCAGCAAGCAATGGAGAAGTATTCAATCTACGTAGATTCAACCATGTCAAATGAAGTGGAAGAGTTGTGGACGAACAGACCCATGTACAACTGGCTAAACGTCACCGCTTCCGGTCACTATATGCCTCCAGACAACTACACTGTACCCGGCTTCGTAAGGGAATACGAAATTGGGATTGCACAGGCCGACGTGCATATTCTCCATAAGAAAATATCTCTATCAGGTATTTTTCTCTAGAAGCAAATGGATAATATATTATAATATGATGTATTGACCCATTGTTGACGTAATGCTTATGTGACGTCACGTCAACAATTGTTAAGAAACGTTCCGTCACCTTTGATGTCGATGTCTCTCACCGTGAAGACGAATCGTTTTGCCAACGTTGAAGGAAAAACAAAAATTTTAGACAATATTGATGCCAAAAACACGAAGAAAGCAATTGCTGCAGCTGTGAAAGTATTTAGAGATTACTTACACCAGAAGGGGAAAGATGTTGAATTTGAGGGCTATAGCGCGTAGGATCTAGACTTGTCAAAATTTTACAAGTACCTTGAAAACTTATGATAAAACAATTATAGACTTCTGTAGAGGTCAATATCGAAACAATATTGACCTTACAGAAGTCCGTAATTGTATAATATAATATGGACATGTGATATTCAACTGATTTATCGACTTTGCACATGTGATATTCACCGAGGCGAAGCCGAGATGAATATCACATGTCCAAGGTCGATTAATCATTTGATCAACCGTGTCTGAAGTCTATAACTGTTATTATTATGTAAGCTAATTTTTCCGGCAATCCGATTGGTCGATAAGCGGTCACGTGTCAGTCGACAGAAAAGCATATTGACTTCACTCCGAGTCCGACCAAAAGTGATATTGACTTGAAACAGACATAATGACGTCAAACCGTTGTTACATGGCGTCATACCATCGTTATGGTGACGTCATTTGACCGTCATGTTAACAACTGATCCAAAATGCTCTTCATGACTGTATTTTTTTCTTTCCTTTTCGTATATATATATATATCGAAACATAATAAAACAATTATGGACTGGTGAATTCGGTCAATACCTGTTTTTATAGACCCGGGGAAAGCAATATTGACCTCGGACTTCGTCCTCTGTCAATATTGCTTTCCTTGGGTCTATAAAAACAGGTATTGACCTCATCACCAGTCTATAATTGTATATTATTATATGAAATAGGTCTTAAATTACCATTTCTCGCTTTAATGTAGTTGTGTCTTCTGTAATAGTTGATACGGAGGAGACCTAACTCTAATTCCGAACAGTCACAAAGAAAAAGCAATGCATATCGCTTGACTTAAGGTACTACACGCGAAGTACTGAGTTCAAGACCGGGATTTCTGAAAGCTATTTTATGCACCGGAGGTGTTTGGATTGTTATATCAACCTCTCGCGATTCACACAGGTTGACATCGCTCGACGTCAAAGCTGTCATGTGACCAAGTAAGCAAATCAGAAAGAGTGAAATAAACCATTCATATAATAATACATAATACGATATGATCTAATATGATGATAATGATCATAGGTAAAAGGTGATTAATATATGCATAAATTCAGACTTTGAAATGCAACCGATATGGCCTTCCCCTGCTTGATTGAATAATGTCACAGTGACATACATTCTAATTATACTCGGACGTTTTTACAAAACAATTTTCATATCCTAAATGTTCACTGACTTGTAAAGGGTTTAAAACTTTCAAGTTAAACTGGTCGATTAGCTCAGGTTTTTATACAACAGTTCAATTTGAACTTTGAAAGTATAAAAGAATTAACTTGAACTTTTGAAACGTTTCCACGTTCATACACGTTTTAAAGTTCAAATTAACAGCATCAATGCCGTTGAAAAGCTCCGGACTGAAACCAGTTTAAATTGCAACCTTTAAAATATTTATAAATCAGTTAACAAACACATGAAGTCATTATTTTCTAACTACATTGCATATCAAAAAGGCTTATTTTTTTATGTGGATATAGTTAAAAACGAGATAAATTAGCAGAGCACATAACGCATTATTCGTTTCCATTACACATCTTTTACTACGTATGCTCTCCTTTGTTATTGATGAAATTATGTACAATGTATGCTTTAATCTCCCAGATTTAAATGTTTAAGATCAATGAACTCACCCATGTTAGGTATTGGCGAGGATACTGTTCTGGACGTGACCCGCCCTTGTAGTCCTGGAGTGAGTAGCCGGAACCCCATGCCAGACACTTACTTCTGTCTTATCAGTAACCAGACAATCGACACAGCTTTAACCAGCGGTGATAGGTGAGTAATAATCACTTTTTTAATTCTGTTTTGCTTTAATAAACTATTTACATTTTACCTTTTATTGATGCCATACCATGAAAAATCTTTCGTTCATGACAAAGACTGATTAAAATCGACCACATTCCGAGAAAGATGTTTTTTAAATTGACTCAGCCGGGATTCGAACTCGTTATCGTGGAGATGAAAACCGTATTAGACGAGTTCAAAAGCCGGTGGAATCAGTTTTTGAAAACGTTTATCGCAAGACGATATCATTAATCAGACTATATCATGAACGAATATCAACAGATATGGCTTCGTAATTTGCTTTACAACAAGCAAAGATATTTACTCGTATTTATAGATCATTATGAGGTCAATACCTTTTTTGTAAAGCCCAAAATTAATACAGACCGTTTTCGAAGTTTGAGAGAGATTGTGTAATTATCATGATAACTGGTTAATCAGTAATGTGTATTCTAATTATCTGTACTAACAACGACATGAAACGGAAAGAGTCAGAAACAGTCAGGAAAGTTTTGAAATTGAGTGTTTAGTTCTTCGAGCATTCGGTAAAATGAAATTATCAGTAGTAGTAGTAGTAATAGCAGCAGCAGTAGTAGTTGTAGACGCAGCAACATTATAAGTAGCAGCAGAAGAAGATGCATTAGCAGCAGCAGCAGAAGTAGCTGTAGTAGTAGTAGTAGTAGAAGTAATAGTAGTTATAGCAGCAGTAATAGTAGCAACAGTATAAGTAGCAGCAGTAGAAGATGCAGAAGTAGTAGTAGTAGTAGTAGAAGTAATAGTAGTTATAGCAGCAGTAATAGTAGCAACAGTATAAGTAGCAGCAGTAGAAGATGCAGAAGTAGTAGTAGTAGTAGTAGTAGTAGTAGTAGTAGTAGTAGTAGTAGTAGTAGTAGTAGCAGCAGTAGTAATTACATACAACATACACTTTTCACGTGACATCATTTGGACAAGACAGGTAACGAATTCTTCCTTTAAGGTAATTGAAAAAATAACTTCCTTTTTCCAGACTAACGATCACATTTAAAGTGACCAGTGGTGGATACAGAGCCCTCCAGCAAATAAAACCAAACCTTGTAAACAGGGATGTCCAGGAATATTTAGGACAACTGAACGAAGCGGCAATGCACTACAAGTTCGACTTTGAGAAACCAAGACGTCCTTGTTTAAATCAATCTGATCCTTGCAATAGGATGTTAAAAGTGGATGAAGATATAACTAAGGCGAGAGTTAATGACTTATTATTTTTCTAGAATAAATACTTTATGGTGAAATGACCTTACTTTCTTAGAATGTAAGTTTTGAGTATTGCCTCCGTTTAATTTAAATTCAATGTTTATCGAAATTGATTAATATCATCAAAAAACGAGAATTATACGTGCCATACACCAATACCTGTGTCGAGGAAGGAAATATTCATTTACTGACTTTGTAGTATGTTTCTAGTTCAAAGATTTTGATATGCAGTGATATAATTTGTGAAAAAGTTCTACCATTTTGTTCACCTATATAATCTTATATCTGATATTTCGGACCAAACTTTCTACATTATTTCGTTTGAGATGAACGAAAGTACGAGTATTCGTAATGCTGGCGGTGTTCAGAGGTGTGGTTACTTAGCCGCTAAGCGTTAGGCCACGATTCGAAAACGAACAAGATTTCATTATTTCAGATGATGTGATACCTATTTACAAATGTTAATCTGTTCTATTTCAATGTAATAGAATGACCTGACCCTGCGCTGGTCTGGGTGGACTGATCTTCATTCTGGGATGTACCGTTATGCCTGGGAGGTGTTCGAACTGAAGGTGGACGGAAACCTCGTCCTGAGGGAACCAGAACCCCTAGGGCCATTAAAAGGACCGGTCGAAGTAAACCAATCATCATCGAACACGAACTCGTTCAGCGCCACCTACCGACCACCTCGACCTGGTGTCTACTCTGTTATTCTCGAGGCTTCAGACAAGGCCAATAACTCTTTATTCATCAGAAGAATCGCCCTGTATGACCCTGACTCCGAGGTAACCATTGATACGGATCCTGAACGGCGTCTTTATGCTTCATCTGCAAACCCTGTTGGAGACTTCACATGGCAACAGAATCTCCGCGCTGATGTAGTTTTTACCTGGGTGAATCATTTTGCAAATTTGCTACACGAAGAAGGAAAATGGCTGAATAAGGTACTGGCGTACCCTCCTGAACTTGAAGACTTCATCAAGAACATCCCTGAACAATCCGATCAAGACGACCATGAAGGGAGTAGAACAATCGAGGAAATACCCAACAGACGTGCTATTGTCAAGTTTGATATTCAGTGGGAGAAGGATAGTAATGAAGGCAAGAGTCAACCCGCTATTCCCACTGGGTCCTGGACAGATGTCAGCTTGAATGAAACTTTTACAATAAACGGAGGTAATCTAATTCACTATGGAATGGGATGTGTGCCAACCATGAAATCATGTAAACTCCTAATTCGCAAGTTGTAACATGACGTTCTCAACCATGCAATTCTCGAAAAGACAAGTCCAAGTATGCAAACCTAACATTTCAATCCTCAAATTCAAATAAGAGGGATATACCAATTTAGCGATGCTGCAAGTTACGTTTTACAAATGGTAAATGAAAAATGAAGAGTTGTAAAATCAGCTTTGCGAAACAGACTTTTGAATTTCGAGTTTTACATGAGTTGCATGGTCATGCTTGCAATGTTCCGAAATACTCTACACGATTTCACATTGACCATATTTGGAAATTTAAAGACGACTGTCGATGATTTCCGAAGATGATCGGACAACAACGAGACCTCCCTGATCCAAGCTCAATGCAAAGCTGTGCAAGCTTGCCGGATAGCCACGAGTTCAGTCCATCACAATGCGCGGAGCTTGGGTGTAGCTGTTACTTTCACCTTTTGTCAAAGTTCTTATATAATATAGATATATTTTTCTACTGTTTTTGAAGGGGTTACACGAGTTTATCTCACGAAAGAATATTATGAACTTTAATTCTGGGTAAGACTTTACTGGACATAAATCTCTGCACAACTTACTGCATCGTAAAGATTCACTATAAATCTCATGTTAGATATTAAGGTAGGGTTTTAAAAACTCACCAAATTATGAGACTTGGTTTAGAATAATGAAACAACGGCATACTTGACGCGCAAAGACAAATAACAGTAGTCTTTATCTTTATTGTAACCCCACGTTACCTCTTTTCGAGCGTCTTTTCGACTCCCTACAACACGGGCATGTAATTCTTTCAAATCAAAGGTCAGAATATAACTACGTAACGTAAAGTTAGGGGAAAGTTTCAAAATCATTGAAAAGAATTATTTTTTCTTGTGTTAGTCTTTCATTCGGTCGTTTAACAATAAATATTCCGTTTAAAGAAACATCGATTTCAACTTATACCGTGTAAAGTCATGTTTTAGAGCTATGAACGTTCCAAACCAGACGTTTGTAAACAGTTTGAACTAAATTTGATTGAAGAACATGTCAAAATCACATGACTGGCATCATGTGACATGTTATTTTTAACTCTCCGCCCGATGGACAGTTAGGGTCGTCTTATAAGCGAACGGTCTATTTTTGCCCGGTTTGGCAGGCCGCTAAAGAACGTCGGGTTATTGAACGATACATATATTGCCAAATTTTAAGTCGAAAAGCTCTTGCAAATTCAGATATCATCAACAATTTAAATCAAATTTCCTTTGTAATCATCAAGATTGAAAAAATTCTAAGAATTATTTGAAGTACAAGATTACATTTCCATACGTATAACCAAGGGTCTACAACTTCGATGTCTCGCATCAAAGAAAACTAGACAAGTGGCAGAGCAACAAAAACATGACTGACGTATTGAAATGATAGTTAAATATTAACTATTTACGTTGTTTATATCTTGAATTTTATCCAAAGTAATGTTAAATTACAAATGTTACCAACTGTGTTCATCAATTACTCAGAGTCAACGGATTATTAAGCTAGTGAGAATAAAAGATTGGGTTTTTTCTAAAAGCAAACTTCACATCAGTTAAGTAAATGTAAACCACTATTCTTCTAGTGATAACTCATAATTAAAAGATGTCATAAAACGATAATTATTTAAAATTAATTGCCAAGACGACACAAAAGTATGGTGCTGAAAATGTGTCTTCAAAGTTATAATACAAAGGCATCGGAAACGCTCATATTCCATTGTGATAACAATTACTAAACATGTGCTTTGAAAAAAATATACTGTTTAGTTTTGTAAAAATGTGTTATGCTACGAAATTGATTAAGAATTTGAACTATTGAAATATGCGTTGACTACGTCACAAAATCTGAGGGGCTCGAAAAGAGGTGACGTCACAGAAATCGCGATCAAATGGACCTTTTCGAAGTTTGGAGATTTTCTTGCAATAAACACTGGTAAAAAATTTTGTATTACGTATTGAAGAATTAAAAAAAATTGAAAATGGTCAGATTAGAATTAATTGCAAAATGATATTTGTTCTATTACAATTGTTGCAGTTTGCTATGAAAGTCTGTTTTGCAAAGCTGGTTTTACTCTTCAATTTTCATTTATCATTTGTAAAACGTAACTTAAAACGTAACTTGCAGCATTGCTAAATTGGTATATCCCTCTTATTTGAATTTGTAAAAAAAGTTTCGACTTTGACATTTCTAGTATTACATTTGAACTTTGCAAAGTTGAGAACAGCAAGTTGAGTTTTACAGGATTGAAATGTTAGGTTTGCATACTTGGACTTGTCTATTCGAGAATAGCATGGTTGAGAACGACATGTTACAACTTGCGAATTAGGAGTTTACATGATTTCATTTTTTGGCACACATCCCATTTCATGATTCACTGCCTATAAACGCTGAATCATTTCGACACTGAGCCTTCGTTTATCACTTACAAGTGATCACTAAAATTCGGACTTGCTCATGATTTTCCATTTTTTGCGCAAAACACAAATACATATATCAAATATCAAGTTTCAATAGATTTGGTTAGCCATTACAATTAGTATTAGTTACGGAAATTACACTCCGTATAAAACTATGATTAAAGGCAAATAATTGTAGCTCATTTTGCATTATTTCATTTGTATTTCTCTTGAATTGCTCGTACAGTGACTTTTAACTATGAATTAAGTGCTTATAGTTTATTCAAAAATTCTGAAATATGATATGAAAAGTTCATTTGAATACTTACTGGAATACACATAATGTAGATGACACAATATAGTAAATGTGAGTACATTTATTCAGCCGCCGAAACCCTCACCTCATCAGACACCGTGACATTCTGGGTTCGAGCCACAGATGCTATGGGTAATGTGAAGGTAGACAGGACACAGGTGCATTTTGATGACACCCCTCCAGAACTCTCAGCTAATGCCATCTTCAAGAGGAACCAGCAAGTACACGGTGTTCCTTACAGCTCTAGGTAGGTTTTAACTGGCGTTTTTGAAAGAAAATTACAGGAAGGAATCTTCTAGAAACTGATGAAAGAGCTGATTTTCATCACATTTTCTAAACTGAAAACTACGGTGCTGGTTCCCATGTGCATGCAGCAGTCTTTATACGTCCTTAATCAAAATGCATCGTTTTTAAGACAATTTATATTACGAAAAGGAAAATAATTGTCTTAAGAATATTCTTTAATCAAGAAAAGTCTTGAATAAATTTACCAAATTTGATAAAGCTACACGAATCAATCTGCTTTGTTAATCTAAATGCATTTCCCCCTAATACAGTGTTTTGCTAATGGTGTTTGACATGGAGAGCGGAATGAAGAGGGTTGATGTGTATGTGTACATGGCCGGGACTGACGTCTTAGTTAACAACTTTACCATACCTATCCCATCAAGACCAGCAGTATGTCGACGTTCAATACCTTACAGTTTAAAGAAATTACAACATTTATAAATCACTTGCATACGACATGTATTTAAGTTTTATTACATCTTGTTTAAAAGTGTTTATGCGTACGCTTTTCCTTTAATTTCTACAATTGGATGCAATACATGTATAATGAGAGATATGAAACAGACATTTAAGAAAAGATACGCCTTCGTTTCATTAAAGTTTACATAACCACAAATATATTTCACTATTTTCTTTGGAATATATGAATGTCTGATTCCAATATTTTGATGGGCCGCTTAGATATATCTGGCCACAAATCAGTGAATGCATGACTGGTTAAAATTACGTCACACCCGCGCGAATTTTATGACCCCTAGCCCAGGTGGAGTTTTCACAGCCGATAAATACGCTGTCTTAATGAAAGGCTAAAAAAAGGTGTTTATTGGCCAAATTAACAAAAATCAAGCCCAGTTCTTATTTTGTTGGAAATTCTTTGAATAAAAATCGAGAAGTGATAAAGTCGGTTGTTAAAGACTGAATTCAATGGTCATATGATTATTTTTTGAATGGTGAAATACGCTATTTATCGGTGAAAATAAATCCCGTATTTTCACTGAGTAAAATGATAATGCGATGCTACCCACTGAAATAGCTCTGCAATCATATGACGTCATCTGCTCTGTCAAGAAAAAAATTAAATGACGTCATGATATGGCCTCAATAGCGATGCTTCTTGCGTCTCCATTTATAGAGTTAATGTCATTTACGACGTTTTGACTTGATATTTGACATTTCTCGTCGAATACTATGTATATTTCAAATCGTGAAGTAGAAAGTTATATTTGTACAAACAAAATACAAATTTCTACTTCATCCGATGTTATATACATGTATTCAACGAGGACTGTCAAATATACTCTATGTACTTGTAAAACCTTTTGATCTATATTTATTCAAAGCCCTTGAAAACATTTGTGAATAAATATAATACATCTAAATACTATCATTAATAGCTGGCCTACAACTATGGCGTTTATGATATCTATAATTCATTGAGATAATTAAATCTATCATTTGCTAAATCCTTACTTAGATAACATTTAGATATGAGTTTTCGTATAGCAAAACAAATTGCTTTATAATGGTTATCTTTTCTTTCTCTCCAGGAATATCGGCCTATCCTTAAATTCCGCATTATTTGAAACGTATTTTATTTTTTATGACCATTGAAAATAACTTCGTTTTCAAGCTCCTGTCTTGTAATGTCTATGTCCACAGACCAACTGCAACATTGCAGATCTTTGCTATTGCACGCCTACTGGCTGTTTTGAAATGGAACAGGTCCTAGCGGTTAGCAACTGTCTTCTCTGGGTGGCCAAGGTTTTTGAAAGTGACCAGTCGGTGACCCTTGAATTGGATTTCAGAAACATGGCTGGACTCACGAGCACACAGACAATACAGGTAATATGATGGCATCATCATCATCAATCGTTGTCGTAGTCATCATTGTCAATATCATCATCATAACAATTGTCATCATAATCGCCATGTCGTCAAAGATTTTAATTACCGAAAATTCCTATTGTGTCAATTGTTGTATAAAACATTTTTATATACAAGAACTATTTTTAAGTTTTTGCTTATACAATTATGTTGGTTTTTTTTAGCTTTTATGATCCCCTAAATTTGTAAATACTTTTTATTTCTTTCGAGTGATCATATCTAAATATTTAATGTCCATGGAATATAGTCGAAGCCCTGTGTGTCTGTCCGCTCGTCCGTTTGTAATCATTTCTTTCCGGAGCAGAACTCGGAGACCAATAAACGGATCTTTCTGAAACTTTGCATGAGTATACCCACTTACAGAAGTGGTGCCTTTTGATATTTTAAGAATCTGAAAAAACACCGTTATTTTCAATCTCATGAATTAGGACTCGGTACACTAAAAGCTTCGTATCTTCCTAGCAGAACAGCAAAACTGCTCATCACATCTTTCTGGAGCTTTGCATGTGCATTATCCATCTACTGGAGTTTGATATTTTCAGAATTAAAAAAAATTGTTTTCATGGAAATTTGTTCAATCTGGACTGTGCACACGTATAACTACACTTTCCGGACCAGAAACCAAAACTGCTCTCCATATCTTTCTGAAACTTTCCATGTGCCTTATCCACCTACTGGAGTGTTGCCTTTTGATATTTTGATTTTTGGGAACACATTCTTTCATTTTGTTTGGAAACAATTAGACCCGCTACAGGGATAGCTTCATTTCTTGCTAATTCAATTTGTTGTCTCTTTTTACCAGGTTGCCAATGTTTCTGAACTGAATGGCGTAGGAACATGTAAGCAATTATCAAGGTTATAATATTGCTGTAAAATTGGCCATTGACAATGTTTCGAAACTCTTAAAATCACGTTAAAAACGTGTAGTTCTAACACCTATGCCAAACACAACGTAATTAAATCAAATGTCGAAATGAATAATTTCAGAATATATCCCAGATTCTATAACAAATTTAGAAAAAATAAGCATACTTTCAGTATAATAAAATAGTTCATCCTGACTAGCTTGTTCTCTCTTTGTGAATCATCAATAAATTGAAATTACCTTTCATCTTAAAAAATATTAACAACGTTTTTAAAAATGATGATAGTTTATCAAAAGGATATATTTACCAGTATCAGAGAAATGAAGCATTACCATTAGCTGAAATATTAGTGAAAGAGGGTATTATAAAAATAATTTAGAACTTGAATTCAAGTTTGCTACCTGCTATCAAATTTGTAGACATCGGACCAAAGGAACTAAGAGCGACAGAAATAGGGGAGACAACTGCGACCATCACATGGACCCATTCCCAAAGCTGTTACACACGGACTCAGATTTTGATAAAGTACACAGTTGATGGCGAACCGATGGTGAAACAACTTCATCCCTCGGCAACCTCGTACAACCTTGTTGGGCTGAAACCAGGAACTGACTATACCATTAACCTCATCTCCCAGTATGGTGACGTCATGAGTGACCCAGTGCCCGTTGCCATCCCAACCAAAGGTCAATATGACTTGTTGTATTAGAAAGGAGTAGCTTTGAATATTTGTCATGAATTTTTTCAATGTGATTTCATTGTAAAATACAACGAATATTATAATTTTAAAAAGGTGACAGTCATAAAAAATAATATAATCTATAAACCACTAAATGAAAACAAATGACCATTTTATCATTAACATAATTTGATTTTTCAGTTATAACTCATTCTCCAAAATTTTGTATATATGTGTATATATATATATATATATATATATGTACACACATACATACTTGCACATTAGTGTGAATGTGTGTGTGTGTACGTGTGTGTGCGCGCGCGTGTGTGAATGTGTGTGTGCTAGAGCTTGTACGAAATGATTGAGAAAATGTTTACATGTAAAAGGAATATTTGATGTTATATTCTGTCTCATAAGCCTAGCTTAGGCTTCTTCTTTTTGGCTTTGCTTTTTTCATTTTCATTTTTCATATGCATAACTGCTGTGTGTGATACTAAAAACTCTTTTTCTATGTAGTATACTTTTTTATTACCAATTTGTTCCTATTCAAATCGTATAATAATTCCAAGAAAACAATAATAAATAATTGTTTTATGAACATAAGAAATAATTTATAATTTTATATTTTTATAATTTTCTTTGTTATTTTGTTATGAATTTCCGCTGATATTACGATGATAAAAATATTAAATACATTGTCTATGGCACTTGTTCAACTGAAAAAAGTCAGCAGAAAATCTTAAATCATCAAATGTTTCTCTTAGTTTACTTTTGTCATTCCATGTTTTCGATCATGATGACTTATATACATGTTCCATATTTGAATAAAGATTGATCAACTTTATCTTCATGTTCCTTTTCAGGTGGTGGTTTGGCGGCTGGTGCAAAGGCAGGGATAGTTTCATAATTTGTGTAAAGATAAAATATAAGAAGAATAAAGTTATACATTTTCTCTAGGATCAAAGATAATGTATCAAAGTTTGTAAGGGCAGCCTCAAGGTTCGTTTTTGTAACCGATTTACTTATTAGTGAATGCCCGTGTGGAAGGGGATAGAAAGTGTTTGATTCAATGACACTAGTTATCGTTGTACATTTTCGAGTTTTTTCCTTAAAGAGGAGAAGTAACGCATGCATTTTATTATTACAAATTAGTATCTGTATTCGCTTCACTTATATCAATCAATAGAGCCAAAAAATTTGAAAATATACGCTTTAATTCGACTACTAGGAGACCTTTTATACCCCTGTTTTGGATAGCCGCCTAATGAGACTGGCGAACGCTTACACAAAAACACCGAAGCATGACTCGAAGCCACGCCCAGTGTGTGACGTGCTAGTGGGCAGCTGAAAGCCCAGCCCTTTGATTTTCTCTGTATTTTTAAGCTAATTCAACAGCAAAATAGAGGCAATAGCATGACCGAAAGAATTCCAAAATACGATATATAACAGCTTCATGATATCAACTTTCCCTCTCAGTCGTCAAATCCATCTTAATTAGACTGTGACAATCCTTGGACGCGGTTTTCTTGGGTGGGTTTATATCAAAAAGGTAAAGAACTTGGTCGGTGAGAGATCCAATTACAATGGGATATCACGTAGTGTTACAACATGTATTTATCGATATGAAGTTATAAATTGTCTCGAAAAAAATGAAGGTTTTTGTAAAAAACGGGAGACAATGTGGAAACTTTTATAATGACTATAGAACAAATAATTTTGTTTCACTTCACTTTCATGACAACTTAGTACTTATTGGAATATTCGTTTGTATTTAACTAACACATATCATATTCTTATCTAGTATAACATCTCACACCGTGTTGCAATATCTCTGTCTTTGAATTTAACATTAAATGACATGAAAACATACCTGACGCAAGCGTTAGAAACATCCTATGTAATCCTAAAGAATGTTGGGTCCCGTTATTCACGATGTACTTTTTTAAATGTGTGTCATCGTCCTTAGAGGTGCATGAGCCAAATCTCCTTCTCTTAATTTATTGGTTGAATATATATTCTACAAGTTCATTGGTTCAAAATGACTGGACGCCGTGACAATAAACTAAGTACCAGTCGAATGCCATGTCGGCGACATCACCAAGAGGTGGAAGCAGACGCATAAACCCCAACCCAACAACAAACATGCCAAGAGTTACGCCATTATGACAGGACATATATTCCGCTTGGCGGGTCCAAGGCGTTAAAATTCAAAAGGTATAATTAGAGACCATCAAATCAAGAATTGAAATTGAATGCGATAGGATTACATAACGGCCACCACAAACTAGTTAAACCAATTTGATTGTTGTGAAAACATTTGGCAGACGTCGTAATTGATGAACAACTTAAATTCAAGGTTAACCTTAGTGACTTAAGGCTACCTTAGAGTTTTGTGCAACGGGACCCAGGAAATTATCTTTGGATGTACATTTATGATGTATGACCTACAAATGTGATAGGATTTGACTTCCACTTAGCTATTCTTACGACGATATCAACAATAATGTCTCACTCACCATACACTACATGCCTGCATTACATTTAGAAAATTGTGTGAACGCCAAAATACATAAAAATATGGATATCATATTCAAATAATCCATGGTCAATAATACATTCAATTTTATTGTTATTATTTCTGTTGACTGAAAAAATATATAAATATAATGGAGAATTGTTTTTAAAAATAATCAGTCCAATGCAATTTAGCATTAATAGTAAATTCTGAGTTTTGTTGTAATAGCATAAAAATTAAATTGAAAATGCCAAAAGAAATTAAAACACAAAAAAAATCGTCTCTTCTGTTTCTGTGCCACTCGAACTGTCATTTGGCTCATATAAGTAAGGAAAAGTATCGTCCCCGTCAATTGAAATTAGCGTTTCTGAACATGATGAGACACATTCCATAGATAATGATATCTCGCTTTCTGAATAGCTGGTGGACATTATGCGTTAATACTTAATAAAGGTTATATTTTTATGGGAATAAGGATGCCGGTGCATCCCTCAATATAATGTCCAATAAGTGAGCATAGTTCATGTAAGAAATACTTCCGGGATCTCACGCGTTAGCGCAATCTTATAACTATGACAACATGGCGCAGGGTCGTGACTTTGAAAAACATTCCGTAGGAAAGTGCACACAGCATCGTATTTAATCAGGGTCTTGCGCTTGCAAAAATAGAAATCTCCAGACAATGAATTAAACAATAGATTCCTTTAAGGTTTGAGTTGTTTGGATAACGTTTAGTAGGTAAAACCGACAGTTAAACTGTGAGATTTACTATCGGCTAGTGTTGTTTTACATAACGAGCGAATGATGATATGCCAACTAGCACGTCACGAAAGATTCACGCTTCAGTGACCACAGGGCCTTTCAGGTTCTGCTCGCCGGTCGTAATTAGGCAATTAAATTACAAAGCCGTAATTATGTTGTTTAGCGGCCGATTTCAGGAATTTAAAGTTGAGTCCACGTCAAATTGTAATCCCTTTTAACGAATTCCGAAATCGACCATAGGGCATTTCACCCGATCTTTAATCGTTTAAGTGCCATTGACCGAATAAGTAGTACATTCTACGAGATGTCACTATTGCCTAAATGAAATATTAAATTATTACCTTGTAATATCAGGCAATCACCTTTACAATATATTTTCTTTCTGGTTCCGAATAATGATATCTATACAATTGTTATATAAGACTTTCCTCTTAACATTTTGTTTTGTCCGTATCTACTGTTTTGTTAGGTGTTCAAGCCCTTAAAGTTTGTTCTTTCTCTTCTGGCCTTCTAGTCTTTCTTGGCCACGTCTTCTCTTCCTCTAAGGAACCCATGTGAGTGTCATTTTTGTGTCATCTAAAGGGCCTTTCTTCAAGACATGACAAATATATTTGCTTATCTTCTTTGTTTTAAAAAATCATTTCCCCTACATATTCCAGGCTAGTGTTCTCCCTCTCTTAGCCCCTCGATTTTTTTATCTTTGAGGGCTTAAAGACTTTCAGGATTGTTTTTAGGAATCTGTTCTAGAATGTCTGTCTTGCCCCCGGCCTCATATCAACTTGGCCCTGTTAGCAATGAGATGCTTGGTGCGAAATATGAAGAGAATACAACGAAGGGTTGCCTAGGTCATCGTGCTTACTAGCTTAACAAGTTGATTTCAATGGTGAACGTTTCAAAGCCTTACTGATCTTAAGTGTTATTATAAATGAAGTCAAGCTGCAAAGAACATATATATAAATAAGCACTTGTTGTACAGATACTTTATTTTGATTGTACTTTATAATGTCATATTTTGTGTCTAGTTCTTGTGTATTAATTTATCTGATGTATGTACTGGTGAGGCATTAGCATAAGCAGAGTTTTGCTTGTTTGCCGAACCAGATTCTTTATTGAATAAAAATATGTTTAAACCATCTTGACAATTATGTGACAGTCACTGAAATGGACCGATCCCGGCATCTTCATGATAAAACGCTATATGTGAATTATGAAAGTTTTGCAAATGTACCTTGATATAATTGCGACGACAGGCTTAACTTTCAGCTTTCAATACTGAAAATTTCAGTTTGATTTGACTTTGAAATTACAGGGAAGGTCACAAAACCAATATAGCCCGATGTGTTCTCGTTAAGACAAGGGTAAAATGTCAAACCCTCGTCGTGACCGAGAAATGAAGGTCAAGGTTACAAACATCTATAGGGACCTTTCTTTCAAAGTGATGAATCAACATGTAGTTTTTAACAGTTTTTAAGTCATTCTATTTTAACCTACGCACAGACGGACGGACTGACGGAAGCTTCCAAATACGTTTAAGCAGCGCTTTGCTCTTTTCACTGTTGTGACGCGTTTATTCAATGAGAGTTATACGCATTTCCGGTTTGCAGCGATATTAATGGAGACAACCCCACAATTAAGATGACAGTTTTAAAGTGTTACTTTTAAAATGCTAATAAACAGTTTGTTCACATTTTGTTGAATTTCCTCATTATTTTGAATGAATAAAACCATGATGATCTTTATCATGAAAACCGTGTCGTTAAGGAGCTGTATAATTTGTTGGACTGCACATTAAAGTCATAGTTTGTCTAGTGTTAGGGTTTGTAGGCATTGCAATTGATAATCATTAGCTTTATTACATCTAAGATAATATATTTTAATATTATAAGGCATTTGTATTTTATTTTACAGGACACTTCGTCGCCTTCTGCGAAAGGGTGTGGGATGTTTGACGTCACGGTAATGAGTGGTGTGCTGGAGCAATTTCCGAACAACCTGAGAGATTACAATTCTTCTGAAGAGATGGTCAGTCGGAGGACATCGTTGTTTTTAGCTTTTACGTCGCTGAAATCAAACTGTCTTGTATTTTTGTCGAGTGTTATGTAGGGAAATAGATCAAAATTGATATATATTTTTTATTATATTAAAATTAAAAATTCCTGCCACCACACTTTCCAAGGTCCAAGTGGTGGAGTGAATGAACAGTTGGTGTTAATAATACGGTTTACTTTAGGAATAGGCCTACGTAGCACACTGTTTTTATCAAATATTAAGTTAAAAACGAGTTTTTGAAAGATGGATAAATCTCGTTCATATAGAAAATATAATTATAGACAACCTGGTTTAATCTATACTGTAAGCAAGTACGGATATGACATGCTTCATTGACGATGAATAGTGTTTGTTTTGTAAGTGCTACATAGACATGTACGTATGCTTGATGTTTTTTGTTAAATAAAGCACAATAAATGAACATGCGCATTGATGTATTGTTCATGTTTTGTAGGTTTTATCCTAACAATATGCTATGAATTATGATATATAATATAAAGATCGTGTTTGTTACGATATACATGATGATAGTGTAGATACTGTTGGTAATACGCTTTGTATAAAATAAAGTTCTGCACATCACCTAAACAGGTTTTCTGGTCTTGGTGTTTGAAACGTTAAAAGTTGTCATCTCTACCAAAGGTAGAAATCCTCAAACGAGCAAAGAAGAGTCCAAATCTACCAGTTTGCCTTTGTTAATAGTACTGTTAGTGTATCACTCTGAAGTTCAAGTATCTCCAAGTACTTACAAGTACTTACAAACGTTGTGATATTCCAAATATAGCTAGGTTAAATTAACAGTGTGAAATGCAAGCAAGGTAAACAGCTGAAACACACCATAAAGGCCCGAGATGAGCTAGTTTTTCATCAGAGGTTAGTATAGGAAGTTATGACGGAGCTACCTCTTAGGGAAGAGAATTTGATAAAATGAAATATCACAACGCGATTTATTCAAGCCTTACCATGAAATCAACGGTGGAAGGTAAAGTGACAAATAATAGTTTAAACGAACAGCGCGTCAATCAAGTAATGCACATGTCTTTTCAAAGATATACTAATGTCCAAAAGAAAACTGACAATCAGAAACATATATTTTATTGAAATATGAGTGTTTCCTGTATTCGAAATATAAACATGTTCGTACAATTATCATCCAAAAATTTAAATCAATCAACAGAATGCATTTCCATCTATAAACTTAGTCTAAAACGGATTGTTCCGAAGTCGAACGTGCTAACCACCGTGCTATCTCGCCCCTAACGAAATATAACAATAGTAATAGAATTCTAAACCAGACACTGGATAATTCTCAAAAAATATATTTATGCTATGGAATTATTAATAAATTAGTTAATCAAATAGCAAAATTAACAATTGCCTTCATTATGATATTGTTGATGTACTTGTTTAGTAAATAAGAGATTATCATATTCGGATTAATAACGATTTGAGGGCTTTGCAGGATACATCGAAATGGTCACTGAGCATGATTTTCAGCAGAATGTTGAGAACAATATACCAGGGCAATACATATAAAAACATAAACACCAATTGAATTTCCCTATTATCGTATATTCCCGTTTAATGCATATTCAATTTCAAACGCATGTTATTGGAATATAAACCATCAACAAACATCCGCCAAAGGATAGAATTAAGACAAGAATAGTATCAAATGTGCATGTCTAAATTAACAGTATCAGCTTTGTGTCCGAAGTTGCAATAAAACTTAAATTAACTCGCTCCTGTCTCCAATGCTGTCTCGACTACGCTTGAATTCAGCTCACCATCTTTTGATTGAGGCATATGAAGGACCATCACCGATAATGTTCCTACCATATCATGATGCTTGACTTTTTGTGTTAAATCCTTTCTGTTTCACAGCTCGGGATTTGATTTTGTTCATTTTCTGATAAAAACATAGCCATCTTGATTCAAAGTGGGCGACAGAGTGCGAAGACAATGAGAGTGTAACTGCAAAACGTGATGCAATGCCTTTGAATGGTTTTCAAATCGAGAGAGACTACTCATCAAATACCCCTCCCAAATTGATACCACAAAGTAGCGACGTGTAATCCAGAGGCCTTTTGGTGTTTGGTACCAGTTATGCTTTTTCAATTCCCATCATGTAGTATATCCAGGGACCGTATTATTTTTTCACCAAGAGACCACAGTCTTCGTTAAAACATTACTCCATGTATCTTTAATCAACGTATTCTTCATTTTCGACTTCATGTAACGTTGCATTCTCATCTGTCTAACATTACTTGGTCATTATATTCAATAAGTGCAATTTGCAATAAAAACCCCTTCTCATATCGAATCGATTTCATTCAGGACTATTTTGAAATAGTGTTTAATTCCTAGTTAACCTTTAAACAAAAAAACATTTCAATTCACACGAGATAACAATTTTGTTCACTTCCGTTTGTTCATTGCTTCATGTTTTTGCAACACATGTTATAAGCTCAACCGAATTTAACACCAATATCTTAGAGTTCCAATTTCGCATAACCAAAACAAACGGAAACATATTCATTTCTAAAAAAACTACTCAGATAACACCGTGTTTACTATTATTTTCCAACGAACGTTTTATTGTCTCTTCTGATTTGATTGAAAGAACCATACGCGATTGACTCTACTGCCTTCAGATACAAATATACCCGTCCTCGTCTAAATAATGATCCAAGCTTCGCAATTTGAGTGCAGCGTCCCCGTCGACAATTGGTAAAAAAGCCCGAGAAAATTCTAAAAAAGATTGTTCGAGCGGATTAGACTAAAGCGCTGACACAGAAAGTTGACGAAATGTAACAAGGTTAAAATTACCTTGTCGTGGAGACTTGCGCAGGTTATGTCTTATTGAGGAGGTTTCTTAGTTTATAAATTAACAAAATATACTAAGAACGACTGGTCGCATTGAAATGTCAGCTTCTTCCTTTGACTCATCACAGTTCTTGCAATTCGACTCTCGTATAAAACTGTAGATGTGATCCAAGGGCATAGTTTGTTCAAGAGAACAAGAAGCCGAGCTATGATATATATGTGTATTCTTTGAGCAATATTAATGGCACTGTCACTCTATTTGATGTCTGGATATTTGAGCTGTTTAGATATTCACGAAAACACTGCTTCAAGAAATGCTGTGTCCAGCAGATTCCTAGCATAACCCTGGATTTCTTCCTCTTCCAAGGTTTAGTTAAATGAGTCTTCATAAAACAAGCCTGGAAAAGAAATATGTAGCATTCAATAAGACATGTTACGATAATATACAAAAACTATTTATCTGGGCCTTTTTGCATAAACAAGGTTAACTTATCAATATCAAGTTAAGGTTACCGTAGTAAGTGGAGGTGAACTGATTTTTGCAACTAGGCCTAGTTTAGTTACTAACATCTAACGCTATGAATTAAAACTAATGTCATCAAATGTATGATAAAGGATAGCATATGCGTTATTAAAATATATCTGTAACTTCATCCATTCATTACATACAGTTTAAACATTGCTGTTGTATTCACAAAGGAAAATTCTTTTTTTTAAAGAGAACTTGCTAATGTCCCTTTTTAGATAAAGCGTGTATTTTGATCCTAGACTCGAGGTAGAGAAGCCAATAGGATTGATAAAAAGTTGCATTAATTCTGCATAAACTACTTTGCCGGCAAATAACACTTCGATATAGGTTCGGATATAGCTAAATAAAGATTACTTAATTCTTGTCGACAGTCAGTTTTAGGTATATTCAAAAGCTGAAAACAATACCAGATCAGCCGTTTCCAGCACTCAAGATATCCCATTTTGTGCTTAATGATTTATCATAATATGTGATATCCATCTTCGGGTGTCTTAACTTTTTAAACATCGTTAAAAAGAAAGTCTTACCGAATGATGAATCCATTATTGGGGTTTATTATCAGGCTTTATTTGCTTTGACGCAATGTATGAAAATTTACCCTCGACTTAATAGTAATAGTGCCTTTGATGATCTACGCAAATGTAAAAATACTCTTGTTCTACAAACAAAATGTTCTTATTAAAAAATCATAACAAAGACACAAGCAGGTATTTAGAACGTACCTGCAATACACGCTGTCATGTAACACGCGAAGTTTCCAGCAATCATTCCCTTGATGACGATTTTTGTGATGAAGTTCTTTTTCTTCGGTATCAGAGCCAAATATGTACCAAGGGATATCCCAATGCTGACGAAGTTTGAAAATCCGCACAGAGCGAAGGTTCCAATAGCTGTGGTCCGTGGCTAAAAGCAAAGTGAATACGGATCCATGTACAGCTTTGTCAAAATTTCTCTGAGATATCATCTTCCCATGCAGAACATATTCTTACAACCGCCCCAATGACTTGCTAGGCCTTGCCGCATTTCCCGAACTTTTATGTGCTTGTTGCCAATGTTGCTGCGACGGATCGTGATTATATAGCCCAACGAGAAATCGTATGAGAATTGCAACTTTTTGCCGAAGGGGACGACGCACTCAAAACACGAATTTGGACTGGTTGATAACAAGGATTGAATTAGCCAGTGATAGAGACTGGTGTAATTTAAAGCAATTAGGGGGAAAATTGGGAGATGCTGCATTAACTAGAAAGTAAAAGTTCCCTCTAGAAATGCTAACGTAATAGAACCCAACGACCCCTTTTCATTGAGGACACCAATGTCCTAAGATGATATATACTGTTTTCAATACCCGGGTTGCCTGTCCCTATTTCACATCTTTGCCGCTTGATGGCATCAAATCTTCCTAGAGTGGACCCAGCCAAAGGCGTTATAGTGGTAAGGTAGGGAACTCAGTTACTGATAAAATCATTGTTCAAAAAACGGTCTCATTAAACTCGACCGTATTCCAAGGAAATAAAGGTATTTACGATATGACTCTAGCGAGATTCTTCCCCACAATGCTCTAAAAGCAGCGTCATTGCTAGTCCATTCTGACATAATCTCAACTAGCCAACCACAAAGACTTCGGCAAAGCCTTTGAGGTCAGCAACTCAGGGCAAGTAACTCCCGCTAACTATTCGTTAGTCTTGAGCGCCGACATCCTTTTAGATACGACGATGTCATTGGTCCACTATAGTCTAGATTGCTGTTGATTACTAAACTGGTGTCAGGACTACTTTCGGACCAATGTGGAGAGGTAAATCCCTGATAGAATAAGTTCAAATATTGCTAAAGTCAATTTTATTACATTTTCATACCCAGAACACGATCGCTTTTAATCAGATCGATTCAGAAACTGTACAGGTTTGAATTTCGTTGAAGCCAGGTGATCCTTCCGCCATCTTGACCATGTGGATATAGTACTCGGACAAAAGTGAGTTTTCACTTGTGAAATTCCCAGTGAATTACATGTTACTTAACTGTTTTAAGAATAGTTTTCACTGGTTGGTTTCAGGCAGAAATGATCTCTAAAGTTATCCATAAGGTTAGAAATCACACCAGCCACAGATACATAAATTCCATTTAATAATCAGATGATTTTTAAAAAAACAACAGCTATTCAAACGTCACATATGCTTAAAATACGGCAAATTTGTCTCAGTCAACAGTCAACGGTCTTTGGGACAGTCGCAATATAGATTTCATATGTTTGGCTTAATGAGCTGTCATTCGAAAACTTATCAACGGAAAATTAAAGGTAATTATGTACGCGTAGCCGAGTTGATTTCTTAGATGCGTTTAAAAAGTGAAAATAAAATTATTTCATCTCAATTGATTAAAAATATTCTTGCAACAGTTAGTAATTATGTAAGTCTATCGGAATTCCACCAGTAATGAATGACATCATTCTCCCCAAACACAGGTAGCTCTGTCATAAATTCCTATACTACCTCTGTCTTTATACGAGGGTTTCTCGGGCTTCCGGCAATTGCCCCTCACAGCGCATTGTGACGATGCAACTTAAACTACTTGGCAATATTTCAGCCTACACAATGATGCAGTCGCAAAATGGTCGTATGTGTTCTGTAAAGGAGAATCAAAGTGCAAGGTAAATATTCGAATAAAGTATGGCTTTTGGAAATCGTACGGATATAATCTAGACTATTTGAATGATGACTTTTGAAACGGCGTCGCTTATTGCACAACCAACGTTCATTGCATCCAGTCTGATTTCTACATTTCTAGCTCATGAAACCTTCGTATTAGGACAGAGGTAGTATAGGAATTTATGACGGAGATACCTCTGTTGGGAGAGAACGGATTTACATTTGGCCAGATTACCCTTTGGTGGACGCCTCATACATACCGAGAGAATCCCGTCCACTAGGGTTTTGTTGAGTCCGTCAAGAACGATGTCATCGTTCACGTAGTGCCAGGTGTTGTTCGGGTTAGCCGTGTACTCGGTGAAGATTTCAGTGTTCTTTATGAAGTCTCCAAGGTAAGTGAATCCAACAAGGTTTGATGTGGTCAGTTTGACCGCTATCACTTTGGCCATTCCCCGACAGTCGGCCAGCTCGATCCCCATCAGAAGGGGGAGAGGGAACAGGATGTAGGAACAGATATACTGCCGAGAGAAAAGACTGTTTTGAATGTACAGTACACTTCTGTGCAGATGAAACTTTGCCACAAATGAAACAAGGTAATGAAAAAAAATTAAAACGATTTGAACATTCGTTGCTTTACGAAGCTCAAATAGATAAAAGAATATCAATGGAAATGACATGTCATGTAAATGAAAAGAAATACCAGTCCTTCAATCACTATTCTTTTTCAATATGATACAACAAATTTAACAGATAAAAACAGCATTAAAGACTTTGCAAACCACAATGGATTAACTAAACATGCAACCACATTTAATGTTAAATAACTATTAGTCAAGTTGTAACTTTTTATTATTTATCAACCATTGTATTACTTGAATTACAACTATTATGCCCAAAAATGAAAATATGAAAGTTTAAAAAAATAAACCTGATTGTTAAAAATATATTTAATGCCAAATGTGAATAACTATGCTAGAAAAGATGACGAAGTCTGTAAGTGGAAAATGATTAGCGCAATCTATGTCCTTGAGGATTGTTTGAAAGTATTAGCTGAAAACTGGATTTTATAAATGTAAATATTCAAGTATTTTTAACAACAACAATTAAAATTGAAACAATATAATGGAAAAAAGCGAACTTGTCAAATCGCCCCAAACTCGCAGATCCTTTAAAGTTTAAACAATAAAGTGAAAACTAAAATCACAAACCTGGAATCCAAAATTGATCAATCCAACTCGCCCCCCAAACCAGACCAGCGTGGCGTTGACGAAGCGAAGAAGAGCGTAGAAGGTGTAGAGGTTAATGAGAACACTGGCGAACACTCTGATGGAGTCCATGGCCCCTGTAGCGGCGGCCTCCAAGATGTTGCTGTACTTTCTGCAAGTCCAAAAGAAAACTTTAAGATTTCTAACTCCTAATAGATGGGCTTTAGCATGGCCAGCTAAGGAGAACAAATTTGAGGGTCCAGATTATACTCGAAATATTGATATCTACAGAACCGTTGCAATATATATGAAAAAGTTTGGTGAAGTTAGAAAATCGCAAAGGTGATGGAGATATCGTTTCAAAAATAGAAAAAGTGTATTTATAGCACAATTCCTCGTGCTTACTGAATACGCTAAATGCCGATACATATGATCAGAGAGGTCTACCCGTTGTCAAGCAAAGATGTATCAAAACACGGTACCGCTTCATGTACTGCAGTTAATTACATGATTAATATTTCATTATAATGTTGCAAGTAATATGTCATACGGTTCATTCTTCTAGCCGAGAGTTTTCACTAATATTGTGGGATAGATATATATTTTGTCAGAAATAAAGCCCGTAATATTACATAGCAATAAATCCTGTGTAGTTTACCCTAAGTACGCGAACCTTGGGTGTCAGTACGATGAACCATAGAGCAGCATTGCTCTTTACTCTGACTGTATGTTGAAAGTTCACTAACACAAATGACGTTGGCACTTGACACGATTCGAAAACAAAAAAATCAATGAAAGTTGAAGGTACAAACACAAATTCAACTTTGAATGCTTGGTCTAGGTTGCGATTCCTCTTCTCTGGAACGATAATCTTGGCTATTGCCAGAGCAGCAGGGGCCGATAGAATACACGCAGTGATAACGTGTTCTGCTTTCGCCTGAAAACAGAAAAGGTATAGTTAATTTTGAAGCGTACTGTATTTACGTGTTAACTGCTTCTCAATGGCTTACGCAATGTTTCGAAATGTTCCACTCCAATTCAGAATAAGTCTAAGAAACACTACAAATTCAAATGCTGTTTGCTTAAAAAGGGTGATCTTTATCGGTGTAAAGCATACGTACGCCAACTTGAATATAGAGACCAATGGTGGTTGTGGAGACTGAGGAAAATCCGCCGACCATGAGGGCAAATACTTCTGATGAACTCATACTGGCAAGGAATGGTTTCACGGCAAGTGCAGCTTGTGTCTAAACAAAAACAGTAATTCTTAGTAAGGCCGTGCTCTTTTTTTACAATTTAGATACTTTTATAAATTCACTACACTACTGTTCAAAAGAAACTATACCACATAATTATGATACATAGGACATGGAACAGTTCCACGGTAAGCGCACTCTACTTGTGTATAAAATATATACAAATACAAAACTCTTTACAAAAGGGTTATAATCATGTCTTATATAAACAATATTGTTAACCACTACGTGATGATGATAAAATTACCTGCTTCCTTAAAGGGGAAGGTAAAACAGGCCCGATTTACCCATGGGTAAGCAATTACGGCTCCAAGAGCAGTGATTGGCTACTAGCAGACTGGGGGAGATCTTATCACCCAATGTGCCACACCTTCTAACGGTCGCTGGAGTCAGGGAGGTCAAAGGTTATGGGAATTTTACTATGAGAGTTCTACACATATACTACAGTAAAATGAGATTTCACGGCAAAAATCAAATAAGTGAATGAATGTGCTGGTAGATGATATTTTCTTAGAATGACTTGAATGATATTGTATTTCCCTATAAAATTAATTTTTTTTAAAAATTCCCCATTTTAAATATTTTGCCTTTATTAGTCCCTTGATAGTTTGGTGTTTGTTGTGGATTTTCAAGCTTTGTATACATCAGATTTTTTACACTGTAAGGTCTTATGATCCTTCAATAATTGTTAGCCAATACAAAGTACATCCATGTGCCTAGTTTCATCATATCATTGGTGACAATAAAAAATAAGGTTCAGCACAATCACTACTCTAGTGCTAAAGGCCCATTCCCACAGGCAGTAGTGGACAGGCTGGGGTCACAGCTGTCTTGGAGTGGGGAGGGGGGGTTGTTTTACATGGGAAAGAGAGGACTACTGGGGTGAAATTGATATCATGAATGGAAAGTTCTTAGCCACTCAGAGACTGCTGCCATGGCAACACTCACTTATCTGATCATTTGACACATACAGAGGTTAATTTGAATCTTAGGTAGGTAGGTGTATTTGAATATCATTTTTAAAATTCTCTTTACAGAGTAAATGTATTTTTTCAGAAATTACAGCTTTGTGCTCTTCAAATACTGGTGTATATGGATGCAAAAAATCATTCTTAAATTACAAGTAATTGTTTTGATAATTGGCTAGACAAGAGTGTAACCAACTATATCTCAACTGAAAAGACACTCTTTACTGGGAAAATTGACTCCACCCATTCTGTGTATAGGGATTTACCTTCCCCTTTAAGTCAAAGTTTTCTTAAATGTTGGTTCAGTTATGTTGAGGAGTTGTTTAATCCAAATGCTGAACTCGAAACCCGTTTGGATAAAATTCGTGTAAAGTCATTTGCAACTTAATCGCTTTCGCTCACTAAGTACCAAAATATTCTTTCTCAAATATACAAATGACATTGCACTAGCACAATTTATTGCATTGCAAGTCATGAGAAGTTTTATAAAACCTGACATTATATTTGATTTCAAATAAACGAAATAAAATATTTTGTGCGATCAAAAAACAAGCAAGATAGACAAATGTTTTTAAAAACTGACATAACAAAACGTTTCCCCAACGCCTCATTAAAACTATATGTAAAACAAATAAGTCATGTGTGGTAACAATGAAAACAAACCATCTGTAAGCTCCATTCGTAAAGCTTGTTTTAACTATTCAGCGAATATTAGTTTCTTATTACCGATCCAAGAAAGATGTTAGCGACTACACTCATAGACTCAGCCGGACTACAGTCAAGAGCAAAAGAAAGGAACCGTCCAAATGTCCTGACTATCCAGCCCATCACTCCGATATGGTAGAGGACTGTGATGAAGGAATTGATCAGAAATATCAGGGGCAGCGACTGAAATAAAACAGCTAGAATGTGACTATGGCAATGAAGACCAATTATGCTGATGGTGTAAAATAAAAACAAGTAATAATCATATAAGGTAACGATCGGGTATGTATTGATTAACCATGTAATTTAGAAAATTTCTAAGATCATCAAAGTACGTTCCGAATGACAGTGGGTTACCAAAGTGTATTGTTGCTATCAAAGGACACCGTTACCCTTGCAGCACGGCACCGTCTTGAATCAGTTAATCCTGGCGTTTAAGTTAGGAACATCTTGTGTCTTTAGACTTACATTGCTGGTGCAGGGAAGTTAAACATTTACTGAGAAAAATTAAACTATATGAGAAGACGATAAAATTTGTAAATGTGTATGTGGTGATGATTATGATGATGTTTTGATGGTGGTTATGATACTGATGATGGTCAGGAGGAGATGAGGACGCTGCTACTGATGGCCATGATGTATGAGAGGAAGATGATGTTGTCGTTGCTGATAATGAGGTTGATGCTGCTAATGAGGTCACTGATTAAGAAAATGACGATGTTGACAACAATGTTGATATTGATAATTGTGCTTAAAGGCACTAGTGCACGCTTTTACGGTTTGAATTGGCTATGTTAAGGTTTAAGAGGACTTATGCAATCACTTAAGCTTTCTATCGATGCAATGAAATACTTAAAATTCTTTGCAATTGACCTGCAATCAACAATGAAAAAATTTAGGCAGCCGCTGTCGGCTTGGACATATAACAAATCTAAGGTTAGCTGTGCACTAAACGGATAAATTATAGACAGTTGAAAGCGGCTGAACACTTATTATGTGCAGCTGTTGAATTTACCTAAACTCTGAACTGAGAACAAATAATAAATTATGTTTTATGAAAGCAATGTTTTAAATAAACCGACTTAATAACACAGCATTAGCATTGCTATTAGATTGACCAAAGCGGCTGCCGTTTCCGCTTTTTTGGTTATAAGCAAAATCTTAATATTTCCGATATCGTAGTTCATGCGGATTTATTGTACCGTAACATTAAATACTTCCGGTCTTCAAAAATCAACTTTACTACCTGAATACGTAAATATTCGTTAAATAACTTACGAGGTAGATTATTTGAGTGAGGTTCTTGAATAATATCGAGAGATATGCAGTATCTGTGCATTCGTTGTGTTAAAGAAATATCGGTGTGCACTAGTGCGTTTAAGATTTTTCTCGTGAAGACAATACTTGTGGTGTACTTTACGACGATGGCATTGTCGCTTTCATGATGGTACTCCATGGTTATTTATTGTAATTGTATTTCTCACCTTGAACACAAATCGATGTTCCCCGTAGCTGGAGCCAAACACATACTCAGAAGCCTGGTATCCATATTCCAAAAGTTCATTGACCCTGTCCGAAAGCCAAGTGATGCCCTGGACACCCCACGTGGTTCTCAACACTACGATAGCCAGAATGAACTGTATGGATGCACCCCAGAACACCGTCCGCCATTGTGCCTGGCATTTTGAAGAAAGATACCATCATAATGTTTGATAAGTGTTCATTTTTGACAGATTTTGTAGAATATCGAGGAACCTATTACAGACAAGGCAGGAGAAATTTAATGTATACATTTTGTTCATCAAATCAAGCATATGTGCTCCTGTACACACCATTGTCAACTCATGTTCTTTTAAAGAGCCACTCCAAAACATCTGAACTTTTCATGTCCAAAAGACATATATATTACAAATACTTGTTTTTCCATGGAAAATCTAAAAACAGCCTTATAAATGCACAGAGGTGTAGATATCACGTCCAATATACATGGATACTAGTTATATAACCTAACAAACTCTATCAACTCCTAACTGCCCTCCTGGCTGTTTTAGATAAGTCTCCAAAATTACGTTTGACTATTTGACGCGCGTCACTGTCCGGTTTTCGATCATAATTGCCTCGTTCTGCCTTCATATTGTTACTGTAAAAAACCAATAAGCTTTTAAATGTGTCTTTTTGGTAAGAGTCGATGCTTCGCGTTCAAATGACACCATTGATTAAGTTTGGCATATATGACTCCCAACAGCAAAGATCAGATATATCTTTATGTGATATCAAATGTTCTCACATAAAAAATGTTGGACGGTTGGTTGAGGTTGAAAGAGTAACAACTTTTGAGAATTCGGCAATAGTACGATTGGAAGTGAATAAAGTGTAGTGAACACTACGGCTGCATCCCGAATGTTGTTTTACCATCATGCAAATATCATGTAATTTAGATTTTGTTTGGACGTCATTTGTATTACTTCATCTTCTCCTTCTTTTAATTTTGACCACTGGTCGCTTCAACGAGTTGTTGGATTTGATTGTGGGGTTTAAAACAGACGATGTTATGGTACATTGAATCATCACTTCTGAAGTAAAAACACATCATCGGCTGTACATCATTCCTTACTAGACGTCACAAATAACATCATAGCAAGTATGTTAACAAACTTTTGGGATGCAGTTTTATCAATCGGGGTCATTTTACTTTTCAACTAGACCAAATATAACATTTATTAATTTGAGAAACTATGAATAAATGTCATCTACATGTTAGCACATATGTTTGACAATCAGGTATAAAGTCCTACCAACCTTGGAAACCTTGTTAGATAGGATACAGGCGAGAATGATGTATCCAAAAAGTCCGGCCAGTGAAGACAAGTTGCTCGGCTTCTTCATCCCAATCTCCACCACAACGTAGAAAACCGCGAACGCAGTCATTGCCAGATATAGAAACCTGGAGATTCAATTACAAGGGCTTTACAATCTTCAGTTAAAAGCTGTTTTCATTTAAAGGAAAATCCTGCTTTATCAGCGTTTTTGAACCCACAGAGCCAAAGCCAAATGCCTGGTATCGGCGTATTCATTAACAGCTCCATAGTTATGGTTCATGTAAGTTTTTAGGTTAATGAAACATCCTTATTTAAGGAGCTTGAAGCTAATATTTCGGACAGCTGTGCTGGTATTGCTTTATGTGAGCTGTTTCATTGCCTGGTTATATACCTAGCGATTCCAGGCATGAGACCGCAGGAAGATCAAGGGTTTTGAAGGAGCTTTTCGGATTCAAATACGCTAATGGAGCAGTTTTTGAACCATACTTCGGAAGAATATGGCACTTATTGGAATTATATATCATCACTCACTTTAATGATGAATATTTTATACGCTTTCTAATTGTCACTAATTATCTATATTGAACGTGTTTGTATAATCGTATAATTTACGTGTATGATTTCCCATCATTTTATCTATAAAGCACATATATGTTATTATTGAATATTTTTCCAAATCTTAATCTCATAAACACGACTAATGATGATAATGATTCCATAATTCGTGTGGTTAAAAGCGTCCATTTATTAGTAAAACGTCATCTCTTAATAATGTTCCCATGGGATTTGAAGTTCAAAGAACGATTGTTGTAGGTTTCAGCCAGATATAGTGTTGTTCACGATGAAAATATATAAACAACTACTCACCATTTTGAGAATCTTTTGCCATAAACACAAGCTTTGGAATCCTTGTGGGCGTCTAAAGTCTTGTTGATGTGCCCTCCTACAAAACTGTGCACGACGATGACGGTGCCAAGAGCCGTGAAGACCAAAAGCCTCATCGATGCCTCGGTGCCAAACTCATGATACATGGCATAACCAAAGTAGCAGAAGAAAAGGGCCAAGAAAAGGTACTTCAGATATGGCGACACGACTTTAAAAGCTCTACTTGCACTCTCTGTAAGCGAGTTGCTCAGAGTTGTCAATTTTCTTGTAACAACATTCATGTTTTTCTCATCGGATTCGTCATCCCAGTCACTTTCTTCATCAACATTATCGTCGTCATCATCGAAAGTGTTGTGTTTCTTTTTCTTTTCAGTATACTTTTCAGGCTTTCCATTTCCAATTGCAACAATGACGTCGTCATTTACGTCAGTAAAGACGGCATCGCCGTTTCTGGACTTTTCGTCACCAGATATATTTTCGTCAGTTGTGTATAGTACATGATGCAATGTGGTCGTATCTTTTCCGTTTGTTGAGAGTATTTTCTGATGCAAAGGAGGTGTTTCTTTTGTTACAACGGATTCCATGAGGGGCTGAAAATTTGAATACATCGTTATGTCCTAGAACTAGAAATTGACAGTTCTCAGAAGAATTTTAAATGACGAGAAGGCAAAATTATCTTCCAATTATTAAATTATCAAGCAACATGCTAAAGGGTTATAAGTTTGTGGATATTCTTTCAACACCCAAATATACATGCCATCAAGGATTAAATTTACGTATAACAAAAATGCCAAATCAAAGATCTCGAAGATTATGGTACGGCAAGGTTACTATTATTATAGTTCATATCAATTATTTCTTTAGTATTTTTAACGACATGATGTTGAATATTATTTAAAATAATCAAACTATTCATTTCAGCCATGATAGTTTTAACAGAAATTTTATCAATTGAAAAGGCACCCATATGCAATTGAAGAGTTAACGCGTTAAAAGAGTTTTAAGCTACGCGCCTCTTAGAAAAGCAAAGAACTGAATTGGGCAGTAGCACGTTTTTTTACAGATTTATTAGATTTATTCTGAGGGTCTAAAAATCGAACTACTCAACCTGATCATCCGTAGTCGTAGAGTAAATAATCAAATATCAAGCACGACATCTTTTAATGATTTAAATAAGGAAATACTTTGCATATACCTTAAAAGCACTAATGCACACCAATTTTTTTGTAAACACAACGAATGCACAGATACTGCATATCGATATTATTCAAGAACCTCACTCAAGTAATCTACCTATTAAGTTATCTAAGAAATATTTACTTATTTAGGTAGTAAAGTTGATTTTTAAAGACCGGAAGTATTGAAGAGTTTGCTTATAACCAAAAAAGCGGAAACGGCAGCCACTTTGGTCAGTCTAATAGCAATGCTAATGCTGTGTTATCAAATCAGTTTTTTTGCAACATTGCTTTCATGAAACATAATTCATTCTTTGTTCTCAGTTCAGAGTTTAGGTATTTTCAACAGCTGCACATAACACTTGTTTAGCCACGTTCAACTGTCTATAATTTATCGGTTTTGTGCACAGCTAAACATAGAATTTTTTATATGTCCAAGCCGACAGCGGCTGTCTAATTGTTTTCATTGTTGATTGCAGTTCAATTGTAAAGAATTTTAAGTATTTCATTGCATCGATAGAAAGCTTAAGTGAATGCATAAGTCCTCTTAAACCGTAAAAGTGTACACTAGTGCCTTTAACCAATAAGTGTACGTTAATTTTTGAAAATGTCTCTTTTGATTGAAAAAAGGCTTGCAATTGGGATTATTTATTTATGTTTCCCTGCGATCACTTACATATCTAAAATTAAAATGATTCTACTGCCCAATTAAAGCAAGCTGTGTATACAAATTCAAGTTGTTGTTTTTATGTTTGGCAAAAGGCTTTTATAATTGGAATTGATTTTGGTCTTCTTTCTGTATGTCAGTCGCTACCAGGTTTAATTTTACTTTTCACATACATTATGTTTTACATCGGTGATATTAAATTTTGTCATATGTACATGATAGAGTGTACTCAACTAACGATAAGATAGGAATCGTGCATTAATGCTTTGGTTTAGATTCATAGAAAAGAGAAACATAACTTTCAAAATGACGATAAGCGTGGTGATATCATAAATGTCACATATCAATATATATATATATATATATATTGGTTATTCGACATTACCGGTGGGGCGGGTAGGCTATCTTGACCCAACACGGACATTCCTTGTCCGAGTGGGATATCGGTCAATTCAAGACCAGTGGTCACCTCGTCCCCAGCAAAGGCCTGGTTAGTAGCCATAGTGAAATCTGTGAGGAAATAAATATACAAGATAACGATAAATATGGTACAGTAAAGTGGTCCAAGTTTACATGAGGTAGTTTAAAATTCAAAATTTTTCTATCCAATTTAGCATTTATACTTGTTATGCGTAACCTTCACCTGTCGGCTATCAGAAATGTATCGAAAATGCATTCCATTAAATACAGAAAAGAAAAGTTTATTTCCTATTCAAATCCTGTAAGTTACATAAAATGTCATCCTTAGTATTCCCAAAAAATGGAAAGATACGATTAACGAATCTGATTACTCAGTCAGAACACATATGCCAATCTATTTTCCCTGGAAAGATACTACTAAAACTTCAAAAGGATCAGGACTATTTTGGAATAGATTCCGTAATGAAACCTTCGAGATACAAACTCAAGACATATTATTTTGTGCCAACGACGACCACTTGCTCTATCACATGATATTATTAGCTAAACGACACATATTCGTATTTTAACAACAAATGTAACAAACCCTCTTTCTCAATATTCCTAAATTTACTAAAATATATATTTGGTATTGAAAAATATATCGCCAGGAGATATTAAATCTCATTAAAAGAATTGGTCGACCTTCAAAAACCTTTGAGGTCGTAATTCAAAACCAGTCTTCGTCGACCCTTGGTGACTTTGCAGGCGGTCTTACAATGATGGAATTTACAGCCGGGATAAGTTTTCAAATCTCAGCTTTCTATATTAAGTAAATATTATATAAAACTTTCCATATTGACCATATTAGAAAATTGTAAAACAAATACATTGATTGAGTTAAAAACGAAACATATGGTTCGTTTTTGAAGCTGTTAATAAGTCAGTTGTAGAGAGAAAAGTTGAAAATGGAATTTTGACAACTGGTCACAACAATGAGCCAAATATGTTACATGCATTTGTGAGTTACAAAATGACACTGCGTTGTTATACATTGAATCATCACTTTTGATTTTCTTTTGCTATGTCCCTATGCGTTAAAGACATCACAAAATACATACCATTTGTACTAAGATTGACTTTTGACAATATTGATAAAAGGTTGTAATATACTCTAGATTGAAGGAGGAAACAATATTTGAGATCAAATTTCAAAAATAATAAAGTTATGATATCTTGCATGATCTATTACAAGTCATTCATACTCAGGTTTGTGTATCAATCTTTCTGAAGTTAAAAACTAATTTCAAAGATTGGAGTTTTAACCTGCTTAGAATGGTGTGGACCTAGACACGAAAAATACAAATCAGTTACTTTTATCGATATAAAGAATTGTCAAACCTATTCACTCACCTTTTACACGCCCAACTATCAAACAACAAGTTGTGTATCGAGTTTTATTACCAATCTAATCTACAATATACTTGATAATATAAAACGTTTAACAATAATCATTGAAATTATGGCATAAATCTGTAAATCAAAACAAACTGTTATTATTTTAGTGATAATATGAAAAACAGTGTCGTGAACGGGTAACGAAGTTGATTTAATGTTTTTGCAAATTCCTGTATAAATTGATATAATAATCTAGCAGCACGTGAAGATATGTGAACCATCGATGCGGTATGAGCTGTTAATATTGGTAATAAAAGAAATGGCTATATTTGACTAAAAGGGGTACAGAGTATGTTGTTGGATTCAAATATCTCAAACTTTGTCAATGGTGTTATTTTATCGAGAAGTGTTGATCGTTTCTGAAAATCAGCATCATAATGCTTATCAGTTCAGTTAATGACTATTAACTGCTTTGAGACGGGATCTGTAATCGAAAACCGAAAAGTGGCGCAAAGATGAACACGGGTTGTAGTGTTCAGTAGGTCATTGAACTATCGTATGTGTAAATGGGGCGTAGAATTTAACTGTTTGATATTGATATGGCAGTTTTCCGATTATCATGGCAACAAGAAAATATAATAATTTGAGCATTTAGGAGACAAAGATGCAGGTTTAGAGAGCAATTGGAAATCAACTAAGGACAGGTGGTATTTGGAATCTTATTTAAGCCTCATGAAAAATCATAAAACAGTCTCTATCACTTTAATTGCATATGATAGTTTACAAGTAGAAAGCAAGAGTTTAACCACATAGCCGAACCTTTCAGCATTCTCAAACCACAGGAGTACCTTGTCATAGAATATTCCTTGTGTTCTGAAGTTTTATTCTTGTTGTTCTCTTCACAGGGAAAATATACGTCGTAATTTTTTAAACCCATTTCTCTGTTCCATTGATGTTTTGAGACATATGTCGCCAATTTAGAAAAAAAACACAAATCATATTAATTATTGTTTAACAACCTATCATATTGCTAAAGATTATACTATGAAAATATTGACACCATAACCATTTTATAATTGGCATTAGTCTTACTTTATTGGTACAGTTTAGATTAGATTTCAATATGTAATATCATCGATGCATAAACGTGTTGTACGGCAAGCAGTTGCATGTAATCAAGTCATTGGATATATGCAAATTTGCTCATTTTAGCGAATCTCGCGGAATAAATGCATTTACACTGAATATATATCACTGTCAGTAGCTAGCTTTATTTTTTGCGATGGTTATTGTGCCGATTTGCTCAAGCACCTTAGAAGTATGTCGAGGCCAAAGTTTTACCTGGGCGTTCTAAAGGTTATTTAAGGTGAGACAGATAATTTGAATGTCTCAAAGGTGAACCCTGTTTTATACAACTCGATCTACTGGCGTTAGAACCTGAAAATATTTGTTGAAAAATTGTTGAAGTATTACTTTCGGTGTCAATGACAGTTGGTTTCTTGGAGTTCGTTCTATTACCGTCGGATCAACAACGTCTACAATACGTTACCATATTGCAGCATCCGAGGGATAAAACCTAACTTAAAAGTATTACTTACAGTGTCATCTCGACTCTTCGATACAATCTATTTGAATGTAGAATTTAGAAAATAAACAGCTAACATTTTGACATCTAAGGGTTTATAAGTGAGAGAAAACACTACTTGTCTGTGTTTGGTAATTTGTAATCCCTCTAAAGTTTTTCTCTTTCACACTCGTACGTCAATAAAGCTTTCACCTATTACTATAACTTTTTGTTAATTAGTAAAATATATATTTTGGGGAACCGTCATATAATTCATATAACCTTAAGATTGAATCATAATCTACCAAAATAGGATTGAAGGGGGCCTGCGCAACCAAATTGTAACGGGAGATGAGTTTCACTACATCTTCAGATGTGAAGCTCTTGACGCAATTACAGCTCTGCATATTCCCCCAAAGTATTGCAAACATCCAAATGTTTAATCCCTTTATAACATTTAACCCCTAAATGTACAAAAGAACTGAAAGGTATTTCTAGATTTATTACAAGCTTACAATTGATGCTAAGAAATAGTCCGTGAGACGCATGTATATTGTTTGACATATATTGTACTGTTTTTCTGCTCTTGTACCACCGTTGGTGTTTTTGAGAGAATAAAGATTGATTGATCGAGAACTTAGCTTTTAAAGCCTGCTGCATAAGTCGTTAATTGTTCGTTTTATTGAGCATTTTTAATTAATTGTGATAAAAGATGTTTACAGCCAAATCCTAGAAAGGTTTGTTTATCATTTTAGAAAAACCATTCAAGGTTAGCCCTTTGTAAAAGCTGATGTCACAAATACAACTTTCCATCAGCGCCACTGTTTTACCGGGAATGCATTCACATACTGACATACATATAAATACTTTTGAAAAGAGAATTCCTATTAATAAGGACAGTTTATTTTTAATGTTGTTTTCAGAAATCATTCAGGGTCACTTATCTTATCTTAAACAATCCTTGGATTCTTAATGGACGTTTTAAGCCACAACTGTACATTTTTCAAAATAGATAGGCCATAATGGCGTTTTATTACATCTGTATGGCTATTAATGAAATGTGGGACGTATATTTTGCGACGTCTATATAATTTGTGATTAAAGGCAGGTATTCGGCAAATCTCAGTCGCTCATTATACAGAAAGACAGGTGAAACGTCTTTTATGTTAACGCCGCTTTTAAGAGTATTTCACGCCTGCTAGTAGTATTTCAAGGAGAAATCCCGCAACACCATGGTGGCTATGCATTGTGGTGAAATCTGCAAGTATCGGCTGGAACTCACAAACCATTGTTGGTACTGCGCTGAAATTTTAGTGAAGCATTGCATCCAAACCTCACTGCCAGTAAAACAGTTCTCTACTGCAGACACAGGTTGCCGATACCCTGGCGGGAATTGAACCACAGATCTCTTGACCCGAAGACAAACGCGTTAACCACTGCGCTATCTCTCCCCCTCCCTTAACATGGGAAGGAGTAACGGGTTAAATTGCAGTTTGTCCTCTTTCAAGTTACACAAAGTATATTTAATTAAAAAAAATTGAAGCTTGGATAGTAGCCAAAATACCGTATGTCCTGCGTTACGTTCAATTCTTTCGTAAACTTGCATTTTCATTACTAAAATGCCAAAATTATTATCTTTACTTGTTTCAATAAGATTCGAAAAGCGGCAATATAAATGTTACCACGTCGGAATTTTACGTCAAAGTTGCTTGTATGAACGTTATGTGATGTTTTAATACTACCAAGCCATATTTGCTGTCTGCTGCCAACAAGATTCCAATACTACATTTGAATTCTCGGCGCGCGCAACTGTGCGGGTTTTTTTTATCACTACTCACGATTTTAATCTATTTATTCTCAGCATACTGAACTGATAAGCATTAACATCGTAATTCAAAGATACAACCAGTCGTTCCCGATATTAAAAGACCATTACTAAAGTATGACACATTTGACTCCAACAATATACTCTATGCACCTTTAAAAAAATGTTGTAATTGCAATGAAGTGTTAGTGTAATAACCCGTTTTATCATGGTTAGGTTTACAACCCGAAGTAAACTAGTTGGAACAGTTTTATCATATGCTCGATTTTGTGGAGTTCGGCCATGCAGTAATAAGGGTCACTCAATGTATATCCTCTAAATGAGTAGAAAACTCATTATTACTTACCTTAACTTGCATCAAAGAGTGAGTGAGTTGTTGTTTAACGCCGCTTGGGCAATATTACAACAATTAACGGCGTTTGCATCAAAGATTAAAGATTCATAATGATTAAAGGTATATGTAAAGCACTCACTGTGTGTGGATTTATCTACTCTATTTCCTCTCTGAGTAATGTCTATCGTATGTATAACGGGCAATGGCCACGAAAACTAATGTTAACAGCCTGGAATGCCGTATGACAACTTCAATTTTTATATATTTTCAAAGGAAATTTGGTTATACGGTCCTCGGTCCTGAAGCTTCTGTGAAATTAATGAGAACAAAATATTCACATCAGACAAGCGAGTTGCAACAATAAATTGTCAGGGGAGTTGTTTGGTTTAAAAACATGCCAGATTTTATGAAGGTTGCCATTTTCTCGAGGAGAACAGACTGTCATTTAAAAGAATACTTGTGATTTTAATCGGGTAAGTGACAATATAAAGGTACGAAGTCGCGCCTGGTCGAAAACCGGACAAAGCACACATTTTTTAGTCGTAATTTTCAAATGTATCTGAAGAAGGTAGAAGAAACGATTTGAGATAGTGTTTGAATTATTCATGCAGAGGGTTGCTTGAACTTGTAACAAGCGGTTACAAGCTAATTAATAACAGACAAATAGTAAGAAAAGACAAAATGACAGCATCCTTGTACCACACATGTTTACAATAAAATAAATGTTCCATGCCCATAAATTTCTTTTGATTTAAACATATTTATTCAAAAGAAAAGATTTGGTACAAGTAATCCAACTTAGTGAGACCCTCTCCTAAAAATCTCTATTATCAGAAATATTTGCCAGGCCTATCTCTACTTATCCTATTTTCAGGTACCCATTTGTCAATCTTGCTGAACTAAGTGTGGTTTAGATGAAGTGCCTTGCCAAATGACCTAGGTCACAAATATTTACCACTCAGAATTCTTATTTCGGGCAATTTGCTGAAAGGTCAGCTTATAAATCATAACACCACTATGCTCCGATTTGGAAAAAGTAAGAAAATTTATATTTAACTAGATGAAAACCCATCTAAAGGTGAGCAAAGACCAACTTTATCAGTGTCACAATAGGTAAGATGGCTGAAAACAAATCCATCCCTAACTTTCCTCATATGTCACAACTTTCGCCTACCCCTAATTAGAGCCTTGCAGCTTAACCCAAATTTTCTGTGCCTGCAGTCGAGGCTGTGGCAATGAATCTTGATTGCACATGAGAAATCTTATGAGAATTGAAATCTTTATGCAGAAGAGGGGAAGAGTGTGCTGTACTTTAGTTTGTGTCATCCTGAACCTTTGTGTTTCTTGTACCACCTTCAGAAAGCTCCCTTACTCATAGGGGGCTTTAAGTGACAGCACCAAATAACGATCAGTTGAAAAAGCCTTTGTGCAAACTGGGCCTTTACTGCACTCAACTTTAACATAATTTGATCATAAAGAAGCAAGAATTTCAATGTATATACACTCTGTTTATTCAATCATAGACATTTCATAAAGGATGGCTAAAAACACCACAACAAGCAGCTGTGGGAGACTGACATAACACAAGGTTATGCCACACTAGTTATTATATACAACAGAAATCCTTCCTGGGAATAAATAAAGGCGGGTGATCTTATGATGATATGGAGGATTTGTGTGTAAAGTCATGAGAGAAAATGCCCAAGCAAAATCTGTGAGTGTCTCTTCAAGAGATCAAAATGCTTCTTCACAAATGCTCCCTTATTTAATTCCTCAGTGACCCTCGTGATGTTGAAACATAATTAAAAATCTGGAGATGCTTTACGATGGCTTGTGATCTCAATTTAGCTTCATCTCATTAAAATCAAAATGACAAAAAAAACCATTTTTTTTAGGATAACCTCAACATAAACATTGAAATATTATCTGGGTCATACATTGATGAATAAGAAAATCCAATCATAAAACTTGGGGTTGTCCTGTAAAAATTTTGTGCATTTAACTATTTTTAACATTTTTAATATCTAATTTGCCTTAACTCAAAAAGATCCAAATCTTATCCTTACAAATATTTTTCTTGCCTATTGGCGACACCAGCGCCTTGATTTTTTCAGAAAGGGAGATTACTCTAGGATAAATGTTTCAAAAAAATAATTTTCACTTAATACTTAATGAAAAGATGCCTTTGAAGGGATATTTTCTTCTTCAACTGATATCCTTCTGTTTGAAAACAGAAATTAGCTGATCAATGTAAAAGTAAATAAATACAATTGAGTTAATCTTCAAATGTGACCAAAATCCCTTCATAAACTTCCAAGTAGAATGTGAGGTCTCAATCATTAATATAATCTCGTGATTAAAATTACCCGTCAATCTTCAGGTTAAAAAGATAATGTACAAAGCATAAAAAACATGCAAAATTTCCCTGGTTTTTAAGACAAATTTTCTCCATTAGATGGGATGAAAAACACACAATGAATATATTACATCTTGTTTGGTTAGATTGACCTAAAACAATGCACACAACATAAAGATTTGCATTCACAAAGGTCAGGGATTTAATGGTTAAAGAGTGATCAGATTGCACGTTTATCAAATATTATTTCTAGGGAAATATAAGCCCAAAAGACGAGTTACAAAAATTACCAATTATTCAGTAATCTGTTGGCTTATATTTTGGGAATCTTTCATATTTTTTTGGAAAAAAGTTTGCTTGAACAGCAATGACTTTATAAAACATTAAATTGTTTTGACAGTTAAGTTTTCCACAATTAAAATAAAAATGTCGACATTTTGGCCTTATCTGTGTAACTCTTGACCCGCAAAAAAATCTTTTTTCTCACTGTTTCTTGATTCTCAAGTACATAGCAAAGACTAAATCAATTTAAAATCTATACCAACTGATGCCAAAAGAGAACTCGATATTGAAAGACTTCCGCAACAGGCATACACAATTTTCAAAATCCCTTATAAAATTACATCAGAGGGACCTAATTCATCTTAATTTTCTCAGTAAATTTTATAAGAGCATTCTAGAGGTTACTCGGCCTACAGGCAAAAAACTTTTAGTTTTTTCAAACAGAAATCAGTTCTTAGTTTTAAATTGCTTTCTTCAGTCTTGATAAGACAACTGAAAGCTGTGTGTTGGTTTCTTCATCTACATAGCCTTCATCTTCATCATCTTCATCTTGGGCTGCTTCTTCTTCATCTCTCGACGGCTCTCTCTCTCCTGCAATGAAAGACAATCATTTTAAATTTTGCTATATCAGTTTTATTATTGAAGTTCGAACTAAAAGGACAAATAATATCATTTCAGATCATTCTCCTTTAATGACAGGTTAATACAAACTATCTACTTAGGAGATAAATCCCTTCTGTTTTTTATTTTGGGGTTGTATGTCGTGCATTTTTCACCCCTAAATTAACATTTCAAACCGAGTCAAACCGAGCCTGCGAGGTTTGAAATGTTAATTTAGGGGTGAAAAATGCACGACATCCAACCCCAAAATAAAAAACAGAAGGGATTTATCTCCATTCTGACATGACTAATTAGAAATATAATGAGAAACTAATTCGCCTTGCGCAACAACAATGTGATTAGGTCGAACCAGTACAGACCGGTTCCATGCACTTGCTGTCGAAACTATGGTGCAGTTTATTTTCAAAGAACACGCTTCAATAATAAAAAAAATCTAAACATAAACCAACAGGTTTTAAATAAAACCCGTAAGTATTTATTTCATTGAGGATAAAATCAACAAAAGACAGGGTTTTTTTCAATCCCGTCAGAGTTACGTTTTTCACGTACATACATAGGACACCTATCACCCCTACAATAACGACAAGGACTGACCAAATCAAGGGACGTTACTCTAAAAGTGGTTGTTTACTGCTAGCGCCAACTTCTCACGCATGATGTGAACTGATTGAATAAACGATCAAGAAAGCTTTATAGTTTGTCATGGTTGAATACACTGTCTGGAAATGTGGTCACTTATGAATGAGACGGGGGGAAAGGGAAGGAAAGTTGAAGAATAACGTACGTTCCCTCTGTTCACTTGACGAATCGCTATTACCGCGCGTTACGGTAAGAAGCGAGCTCGGTTTGAAATTAAATATAGTGATAAAAAAATAAATACTTCGACAAAAAACAAAAAATATACCATAGAATGGATTTATCTTCTAAATTTCATAAAAAAATACGGTATTCTCAATGTCTGTATAAAATTTATTTAAAATTCATTTTGCTGTTGTCTAAGGGAACAGTAAGTTCAGCGAATGGAGTTTGTAAACGTGCGCGTATGAATGTGAATCGGTCGTAAATATTTAGAGGTGATTGTTAGCGAAATAATCACTCCAAAATTGATTGTGGTAACCAATCAGAAAGCAGTATTTTCATTCTAGTTTTTTTAGTGTCATGTTAGAATGTGGCTTATATAGGCTGCATGGTGAAGAAAATAAAATATGCAAAATCTCTGTATTTGTAACTATTATACAAAAATGTTCTGGAGTCTCAACTAACATCCCACAAGACCATACAAACTCTCAGATCATCAAGCCATGAAGCTGGTCACCAACCTGTTTCATTGTTGCTGAACTTTACTGATAGCGACCAACTTAGCAAAGCAGAGCATAGGATCAAATGCCACCAACAAGAAACCATTTAATGGCATTTCTCAAGAATACTTTCATTCTTTTCAGGCAATTACCACTCCAAACTCTCAGATCATCCAACCTTGAAGCTGCTTACCAAAATGGCAAAACAAGGCCATTGTTGCTCAACTTCAGCTGAACTTTACTCATATAAGTTACTCACAAGCTAAGCAAAGCATAGGATTACCACCCACAAACCATCTACACCACAATTCTCAGAGCTCACCTCCATCTTGCGAGCCTTATCTGGATCTTCCTCCGACATGAGTCTCTCCTTCTCTGCTCTCTTCTTCTCCTCACGTCGAGCCTGCGCCGCCTCCTGTCTCTGAGCGTGGGCCTGCTTCAGAAACACCTCCTCGGCCTTCTGACGGTTCTTCTCAGACTTGTTCTTAGCCTGAAGTTAAAACTCATCTTCAAATTTTTGTCATCAGTTATAGCAATGTACATTGTACTTCAGAAGATAATACTATACACAAGGCTCCTATAATCTCTTGATACCAGTCTCTTTGAAAATTATTTTCAAAATTTATGGTTATATTTTTCAATAAACAAAAACCTCATATTAATCCAAACACTTTTTCTTTCAAATTAAGTTTAGTGAAACACATTCACATAGTCGAAAATTTTTACCAATTTTGTAAAAAATGATAAAAAATGAAGTATAGACTTCTCCATAGCCAAGGTAATGACAGTCTCACAGCTCATTGATATAGTCAGTAATGCTAGGGTAGTTTTGCTACATACCTCTCTGCTGAGCTGGAGACGGCCCACTTTATCCATGCAGTAGAAGACAAGTTGCAGCAGTGGTTTGATGAACTCCATGTCAGTGGGGCGGGTCTTACCTTTACCAGGGACTGAAGGATTAAATGTTCGAGGTATAGTAAGCATAGGAATTTGTAGCAAGCATCAAGCATCAATGTTGCTGGTTATTGTACTCTTCTCATGAGATACTACTGTTCCTAATACTTATTTAGCGGGGTGATGTCAAAACATTCCTTATTAACTTGCATTACGTCCCTTTATCTAAATAGGTAGTGTTGATTCTCAACTTTGTTCTAATCATCTCAGATGTTGAAATTTAGCATTCTTACTTCTTAAACATTTAGTTTTGAAAGTCAAATGTAGTTTAAACATTTTTTTGTATTTTAATGTCATCTCTTAAAACAGATATACAGCAATTTCAAAAAACATGCTTTACATTAGGACAAGGCAAAAAAATTCGATCTTGACCTTTAGACTTATTAAGGAGACGTAAATCAGTAGATTTTACTTACCATTAAAACAAAAGATTAGCACCGATTTGGTTGTTGGCATTTTGGTTGGCTGGGACTCGCTGAAACAGTACACATAGATAATGAGGATGAGGAAGCAACTATTCTCTTGAATATGAAACAGATTCCCTTCTGAAATGCAAATGAGAGAAAACGACTCTTTGGTGTCCTAATGATAATGATGAGTAATCAGATGCTCAAAGCGTTACATATTACTCTGATGGAATTGTACTTTTGGTTCTGCAAGGCGCTTGACATATGCACCTGTTATTTCAGGTACCCATTAATCAGCTGGGTTCACAAAGTGCAATTCAGTTAATGTGCCTTGCCCAGGGCCTCCTTTAACATTGCACTAAGGTTACCTAAAGGACTTATGATCACCTTAGGGCTTTGTGAAAGGAGGCCCAGGTATGAGACCAGGGTTACTAGACGAGACTATGGTTAAAATTTTTGGTGTGTTCATGTTCTCAGAATACCAACTGGAACTCATTGTGATACTGATGCTAGCAGTTCTGTCAAACTATAACTTATTGGATGCTTCCACACTGTGATTGTATCTAACACTAACAAAGGACACTTACTCCTGGTTCTTTGGTCCAGAATACTGATCTGAAAAGTGTAGATACTCCACAAGTCCCTCAAACTTGCTCAGAACTTGACACACCTGAAAAAAAAAGCTTTACTTGCATGAACCTATCTTAATAAACATATCACATGACCATTTTCAAAATAAAACTTCAGAGGTGAAATCTTGCTTCTGACATTAAATTTTGAATGTTACTCGGGCAGTATAGATCTAAGCAGTGCAGGACGGGTAGATATTACATCAAACACCCTATTTTTCCATCAAAAACATACCAGGGAGCCAGTGAATCTCAGAGTAAACTCCTTTTGTAAAACCTCCCCCTTTAAAAATCTGATTATGAACAAAATCAACATTAATCAAACAATTTTGTACAAATGGGATGAAACAATTTGTATAATAATGCGAGGACTGTTGAAGAATCACACCTTCTTGTCGAGTATCGCTGTCGTAGCCTCTCCGATCTCGGTCAAGATCTGATAGGAAGGCGGCAGGTCGTAGCGGTCAACATTCTTCTTCTCTGTGAACTGGCTCTAGAAGAAAGGAAATCCAAAGAATAAAACAACCTTAAATGAATAACATCAGAGAAAGGACGGAATCTTGCAAGACAAACAATGATAAACATAAGTCTCTCTTACTTGAAGGTCAAGATTTCACAATCTCTTTGCACTAAGGTATAATGTTAAATGTATGGTATTTACAACTATCTTTGAGGAAAAAGAGCATTCAAAAAAGGATTCCCTCCTCTTTGTACTGAGTGCTGTAAACCAATTTCGAAAGTTAAAGCAATCTTAGGCTAAATTAGTAATTACTATCACACTATCACCAAAACCAGACCTTGTTTTTCTACAATCCAGATTGCTGACCATTGAAACAATATACAAACATGTTTTCAAGTCTTCTACTGACAGAAATGATTTAATAACACTACTTACCAAATCCAACATATCTTTGAACAGCTTGGAAGCTACTTTTTTATGAGCAACAGCAAAGACAAATTTCTCCATTGAGGTCTTGTCCATGTCGACAGTGACAACCTGTAAACAACAATCAATCAAGAATCAATTTCACAGAGGATACATTTTGTTCACATCAATATCTCTTCTTAAAAAAGGGAAAGGCTAACTGTCTTTAACAAAAACATTTTTTACATGAGAGATTTGGGTTACACAACACGATGAATCTTCGGAGCGATAATTATATGAGTAAACCAATGTTATCTTCTTAGGGACTTTCATATTCATAAAGCGGGGGAATGATTAGCTAACACATAAAAGCAGTGTTTGTAACAGCTTGAAAAATACTGGTTGATTTCCGAATGGGCTTCTTGCAGAAGATGTCTGCAAGCCTGTCTGGCTCTTAAGATTTTAGGTACACAAAGTGTCTACACATTGCAAGGCTTGTCAAACTTTAATAATGGATGGTTGATATTTCAGGCCACAAGCCCTGCTAGCCAGTAGGGAAAAAAGTGTTTTAGAGCTCTGCACCTAATAAATATTTCACCGCACTGAAAGGGCTGATTGATGAAGGAAAGAGGGCTTACAACTTGGTCAGAAGCAGGTTTGAAGATTCTAAGGAGACAGTTGATTAGGTCTTGTCTTTTGAGCAGTTTCAGTTCCACCAACATTCCTTCAACACAAGTCCTGCCCGAACACCACAGAGCGTACACATTCTCAGAATCCTTCATAAGGATACCTGATGCTACTTCCTTAGATGTTCCGTCATCACCTGCAATATGATATGATGTTATTTACTTCATAAGGAAAAGATAATACTCAGGAGAAATCAACACTTGATCATAGGTCTATTTGGTACCCTAAGTTGTTACCTGTAAAAGACAGCACTTAACATAGGTGAGATCTATATAAAATCCTTAAAAACTGCTAAAGGTATCCAAGACATTTTGTCCTCCAGTCAAGCTTCAAAATATCAATAACAAAAATAAGACAAGGAGTGTTTTTAGATTGAATGATTTTAACATTAAGAAGTTGTAAGCCCTAAAAGACCTTACAAGTAATATATTTCCTTAATCATGTCCCGGAAACAATTTCAAATGTACTGCAAGGCTGACACATTGAGCCAAAATGTCATAAGCAGGTAGAACAGCTGTAAAGTTTACTCATAATACATGATAAGAAACACTTACCAACAATCGTAAAATTTGATTCAAGGATATCTCTATGAGCACCGAGCCAGGATTGAGCAAGTTTTCCATTCTTTGTTTTGCCAGCAAGAAAATTGAGAAAGTAGACGCCAAGACCAGCGATCATCAGCATCTCCAGATAGAAACTGTCCCAATTGGTTCTTAAATGGAGCGGCACCTGGAAACATAGAAAAGTTTTTCACTCAACAATTCCTTATACAGTTTAAAACTACAATAATCGGTTCTTTGTGACTCTAAGACACCTTTGTCCATCTTTCAATTAAATATAAGTCTTTTGTTACTTTTAAACATATGCCAAAGTGTCTTTACAGCTATCTGTTAGAACTGTTAAGTTTGGTTTTAAAACAATTGTGTATGAACTCATGTTGAAACTTTCTAAACGGCGTAAAACAATGTAATTAGATATGTCACATGCAAAATATCCTCCCTAAAACCTTTCTTCATTTCCACATGAATTGTAGAATCATCACTAAATAAAAAAGCTTAAAAGTGAAAGTTATAATTTGCAAGGTTGGACAGCGTCCCCAGTACAACAAAAACTATAATTGTAGAGTCCTAAATCTGTAAATTACTGAAAACAATACTTTCAACTGAATTAATTTTATGTTCAGTGTTCAGTGATGGTATCCTTGTTTCAACACAAACCAAATGTGAATGTTTATAACAAAACCTTGTTTCACAGGGCTCCAGATAAGATGCGTATCTGCGTAAAATACGCACGGGTAATTTATGTATAAATATGCATTAAAAATGAAATCAACGAGTGACAAATATGCACAACTTTCCCAGAATACGAGTCAGGTATTTGTTTACAGGAGTGATCGTGACTTGTCAAAATAAAGTTCCATTTCTACATGTCCGATCTTTACATCTCGAAAAGTAGCTAACTTGATGCTAACCTGTATAAAACCAAAGATAACCGAGTTTATATTTCATCAAGATAAATCGTAAATAAATCATTAACAGCTTAAACATGCGGAAAATATATCAAAAGATGCAAACTTCGAATGAGGATCTGAAAACAATAAACCTTGAAATACTACTTGTTTTTTTCATGTGGTAATTTTACTTCTCAATTTTGATTTAGAGGAGAGAAATACCACTGAGTCTAAATTATTATCTGGAGCCCCGTTTTAACAAATTGGCAGACAAAACATAAAGACATGCTAACCTTTGCCATCTCGAGATCAGGCAGTTTTTCTTGAGACTTCCCTTTACTTGATCCACGCTCACGGTCAAACCCAACAAACTCGTCCTCATCTTGAAAATGTTCAAACTCATCGTCCTCGGTCTGAAACAGAATATCTGATGTCAAACCTGCTGAACAAAACAAGATTCTTGTGGCTGATTGGTAACACTATCCTTGTTAAGATTGTTAAAATTATGGGTGTAACAATTTATCAAAATATTGATTTATTGCAATTGTCATCTTTGCAATAGTACTCTGTCAAATGGGAAAATGAAAACACTATTGATACATCAATGTTAAGGTAAACTTTTGATATAATGGAAAATGTTACTTTCTTTCTGGATTAGTGTTTACTATGATTTCTTGTACAAGTATTTCAAGCAAGGTTATTTGAATTCATTTCACTTCTTAATTTTCAAGTTGACAATTTTTACAATTGTTTTCAAAATCTTTCATTTTCACACCAAAGTCAACATATTTTAAGTTTTACTACAATTATTCAAAAAAATTATATGCAACAAGAACTATGAAATTTGACTCCATATTAGGCATGGATGCACATGTCAACAGTGTGTGTAGAGGAGCCTACTATCACATGAGGAACATCAGCATGGTGAGGAGGTACCTTGATGAACAAACAACAGTAGCTCTCATCCAAGCATACGCCACCTCTCGTCTCGACTACTGTAACGATCTATTGACCGGTCTTCCTCAACATCTGCTTGCCAAGTTACAGAAAGTTCAAAATGTCGCAGCTAGAATTGTTAGTAGATCCTGATGACAAGATCACATATCTCCTGTACTACAGAAATTACACTGGCTACCAATAGCTTTCAGAATTCACTACACACTCATGCTTCTTGTCTTCAGATGCATACACGGTAATCCATGTCTACTTGATGAACCTTATCTCACAATACCGACCCGTTCGCTCTCTTCGCTCAAGTGATACTAATCTGCTGTACATTCCAATCTCCCACTCAAAGAAGTTTGGGGACCGTGCTTTTGACTATGCCGGGCCCTATCTCTGGAACAAACTCCCGTTAGACCTTAGATTGCAGGTGGAGGAACAAAAATTCATGAAACAACTGAAGACACACATCTATCAATTAGCATTATTTGTCAGACTCAGCTGAGCACTTTTGGGCGGTGCTTTATGCCAGATAATAGCGCTATAGAAGTACTTGGATGTATGAAAATTTCAATCGACATCTAACACTGGTCAAACGTTATTCGAGGGCATTCCTAGAAAGAAACATTTGAACACAATTTTTTCCTCTTTCCAACAAACCTCTACTACCGCTTCCTCCTCTTCTTCATCCTCGCTGTCATCAGGAGTTACCTCCCTTGTATTAACTTTCTTCTCCAGGATAGGTTCTTCTTCAACAGTTGCATCTTCTTCTGAAACACGAAACCATTCCTTACATTAGAAATCACAGATGTTTACTTTGAACTTAATGAATGAAGAATAAAAGATTTTAATAACCACTGACTTTGATGGCATGGAGTCAAAGTTAAATTGATCTTTTATTTTCATTTGAAAAAAAAAATTAAAGGAGCTAACCAAAGCAAAATTTATGATGGCGATCAAGTTACATTGCACAATTCTAATTATCAACAAGAAAAAGTTTCAAATTCTAATAAGAATTATAGAATTTCATAAAGAAATACTTTTACTTCAACTTCCTTTTGATCCCTAGGTCTACTAGCAATAAATGTGTTATCAAATAACAATACCATTTAAGTTGAATCGACACTTAGTAAACAATGCTTGATTCAAGTTTCTAAATGTTTTTAAAAAAATTTCAATGTAAAAAGAATCTTTTAAACTGCTTGATGTGAGATCAATGTCAAACCATTCTCTAAGATAACGAATTTAAATAAGAAAGAATAAAATTTTTAGGTACACTTTTCGGTTATCAACGGCCTACCTTCATCTTCAAAATCTTCAAACTCTGCAAATTCATTGTCATCCACATCAACATCATGCTGTCTTGATATTGAAAGTGAGGCTAGACTCAGGAGCAGGGTCAAAACTAGGAGACGTCTTGGCAACATTTTCAATCACCTGATTTCAATGAAAAGATTAGAAATGGGGTAAATATTTTTAAAATCAAAACAACAATCATTTTGATCCTTTTTACCAAGATTGGGTTCTATTGTATAAAATTTGGTAATCCGAAATTTCATCAGTTACAGTGATCTTGTTATTTCTCTCATAAGACTTCAGACCTTGATCAAGATTTTAGCCTTTGATTACTTGTTTACCACCAACCTATTGGTTCTTCATAATATTTTTAACATAGCTTGAACAATAAAATATCTAAAGCCTGAATTTATTGACTGTTCATAGAGTTGTAACTGAAGTCATTGCAGAGACTTTTTAGACAGGTTGGGGAAATCCTGAAATGGACGTATACAATTATTGGCACAGTGATAAATGACATATTTGATTGCACGGAAAAACATACACTAATATTCTGGCCAAAATGTTCACTATACGTCAATCTAAGTATGGTTTTCTACCTAGATTGGTCTATTATACATCCATTTCAGGATTTCCAGTTCATGTTAGAGGTGGGTAGTCCTGAATTTGATCAAATTTAGCTGAACCCATCAAAATTGTTAATTGTACAATGTAACAATAGGCTACAGTTTAGACCCACTATTACGACACTATCATTTATAATGGACATAAGAAAAGTTTGGAATGCGAGGCTATTTTACATTTGTTATTCAAGTGTTTTAAAACATCTGCTACCATATGCAAAAAGACAATACTAGTCTGGGCGTGGCAGTGAAGATTCTGCCGGCTTACAAGTCACGAAAACAGGAGCTTTCACAAAATTGAAGCCATGCATATTTGTTTTTGCCCACTATAAAGCAAGATAAACATACACGACCTAAATAATTAATGAATAACAAGGAGAATAGTTTAATCATAAACTTTGGGATGAGTATGTACGATATATCAACTGAGAAGTAATGTAAAACAAGATTTTTGTGAACTCACGCATGCAACCCAACGCTATGGCCTTTCGCGTCTTCCACCTTGAAGAGTTCTATGGGTTACACTAAAAGAAGAAATGTACACGTAATAGTGAATTGCAAAAACGAAATATTGTTATTGAAACATTTGACAGATTTCGATTGATTCACTGAGTATACCAGAAGGTAGTTTAAAGAAACATATTTCTTAAAATGTTCCGCTAATTTCGTTTTAGCATGAGTGAGTTTAGATTTACTTATTTATTAAATAATGGCTAAGATACCACCGATCGTTTTCGGTGGCCCGTTCGAAAATGTATTTTGAACCCTTGAGGCATTTTCACGTTTTCCATGGTGAAAATACAACTCTTGTCAACAACTTAGCTAAATTTATATTTCAAGCATTCAAAAAATTTTCAATTATTTTTAATTGTAACTAGCCAATTTTTAGTATATTGTTTTATAGCGTTTCAGTATTGGATGAATTAAAAAGACACTTAAGATTATCTTTAGGCCTACTTATAACTTCTTTACAAGAAATGATTCTTAATTTTTAACTCTGATGGAATTTTACTGAATATCACTTTTTTGACACAGAGTATGTTTGATGATTTTTTTGTGTGGCTTAAATAAGAATAAAACTGTCCTCCCCTGTCCTGAGTTAAGTAGTAAATAATGACCTGGTGTCGAGCGGTTATGGCAAATAAACTCGCGAGGGCGTAGCCCGAGCCGAGTTTATTGCCATAACGCGAGGCAATCAGGTCATTATTTGGCTTACACTCCCGCGGAACATTCGTAAAAACATTTAAAACTAAATTATTCATATATATTGCATTTATAAACGTTCTATTTTAACACTTTGCGGCTTTCTGTTTTCTGACCGAACGAGTCACATAAAATATTTACAATACCCGCCTGCTTTAGATTTTAAAGCTAAAAACTTGCCCATTTACATTAAAAACATACAAAACCTATTACCTATTATTATATATATATACAGGGGGAAATCAGTGTAGACATGACACAACAAAAAGTACCTCAGCTGACATGGATCCTCCTTAGCTCAAGAGGTAGAGGTGTTGCTTGACAATACAGAGGTCCCGGGTTCGAATCCCAGGTACGCCCTTTATAAATGTTAAATTTCTGGCTTGTTGAAAATTCAAAATTTTACAAGTCAATTTGTTTGTACACATTGAACATCTCATAACCGACAGGTGTTTAATATCTGAAATGTTGTTAGAAAAACATGTTAAACCTCAGCTCATGTACTCACTCATACCCGACCATGGTAGTTATGAGATAACCAACCTCCGCACATGGTGGTTATGGCATATAACCTTCAAATAAAACAAAGGAAAAAACTTCCCAAGGGGTGTAAGTTCAAATCACCCCTCTAAACTTGCATCTTTATCTCTAAAATGTCCAAATTACCGTATTTTCACGTTTTCAATGATAAATTAAAAACAACCATTTAAATGTTAGGAAATTGTGCGTCCAATTTACATGAATATTAGTTAAAAGACCTACTAAACACTACAAATCAATATTTGCCTTTGAGTCTGATGTTAATTAATTTTCAAAATTAAGTTTGAGTCATTGACGAGCGCCATTGTCCGGTTTTCGATCACAAATCACGACTCTAACCTGTTATTGTCAGTTTACTTAACTAACAAGCACTAAATGACTGGGGTTTTTTCTACTTTGATAGAAATCAATTACGATTCAGTATTTCCAGCCTAACAGCGATATACATGTTACAGCGGTTATACTGGGCAAAAACGTCGGCACTGTTGGGAGTGAATGCATCTGATTTAGATTTACTCCAACAAGATACTCTGCGGCCCTTTAAGATAGGAAAGTTTAAAGAACCCCTCCGTATAGTACATCTCTGACACGAACCTGAATGCCATATTGGCCTATATGATGGTATAAATTTGAAAAAGACGAGCTTGTTTTCAATAAAAACCAAAAGAGAGTGATATATGCACACAGGATAAGCTGTTTGATAGGCATTCTAGAAGTTGTCGGTATAAGGACAACAAAGAATTTTATGGATAATCAACTTCTTTATTGTGCTGGTAGCGACGTTGCAATTGCTTGAAAACGGTATAAGAATCTATACGTCGCTACCAATACAATAAAGAAGTTGATTATCCATAAAATTCATTGTTGTCCTTATGCACATAGGAGTCGAAATCACACCTCCAATTTACAGGAATACCATTTATATAATCTCTGAAACACTTTCAACTGCCTTTCTGACTGCTATAAGCAATTTCTAAAATTACGTTTGAATAAAAGCCTAATAAAACCCTCTGTACTATACCAGGGTAATGACAAATATGCAGTGTGGAAAAAACAAACTGATAAAAAATGCATCAAATGATGTAGCATTAACAGGCACGGACGTGAGTGTGTATTATTGTCATTTGTTTGTTCTTGTGATTCCACTAGCTCTTATCTTCTTCGGAAAATATTAAATTGCGGTTTTATTTATTTATTTATTATCGGCTGTCATTTCGAGAAATATAAAATATAAAATATAATTTTTAAGTAATTAAGATCTTGATTTTTATTTAATTTTAGGTTCGTATGTTTTCATTCATAGGTTTTTGGAAAAACAATCTGCAACCGAATGAATAACAAAACTTGGTCCACTTGGACGCCGCAAATAATATGGAAATAGATTAGCAATCTTAATTAACCTTAAGTACAACCTGATGCTTCTTTTTTAACGTTAATCATATTTCCAAAAATTAATATCTGCATAAATTTGTAAAAAGAAAATATTGATTTTATTTGCTTTTCAATTCGGCAGTTAGTATAACGTTTTCTTAACGATTGCCAAAGCGCTCGTAAAATATATGAAATAGGCGGTCATTGTATCATTTATATATCTTGTGAGCTAGCAAATGATTAACATAATAACAACTGCTTTTAAATTCTTGACTCTTTAAATAGGCAGAAAATACAAGAAATTTATTCTGATATTTATTTCAAGTTAATAGCGTTTTATCCAATTAATAACATTGTCCTGCGTTGCACCTACCTTTGAAAGAAAGAAAACTTGTTTCGTTAATTTACATTATTTTCAAACCACATTTTTCTTAGATTATATTGTCTACAACACACATACTATTTTCTCCCTTTTCATTATAAATAATTTTTACAGGTATTTATTTTTTGAAAAAAGAATTCAATTTTCCAAATGAGACCAAAAACAAAGATTTCAATAAAAATGGATTGTTAAAAGTCACCGGGTATGTTTCCTTAACGTGTTTGTTTTTATGATAGGTATGGGATAAACTTGGATGCCTTAACGAGTTGTGAACTATAAAGTTTTATTCATCCTATCAAATGTAAACTTCTAAAGGTAAAATTACACCTTACTTTGCTCTAGCATGATAGTTAAAACTGCATGATTGTTTATATTATAACATATTTTATTTAGACTAACATAACAAATTAAATGAAGCGCACGTAAAATAGGAAACATTTGCCAAGTTTCTAAAACATTGATAAACAAAAAGTCGATAAAGTCTAAAAATCTTGGCAAAATAATTTTTGCATTTTAGGGATGATGTAAGTTAAGCGGGATGACTTGTATTAAAAAATATATATTTTAGTTCATTCAAACCACATGACGAGTCAAGTAAAGAGATGTTTGAAACTTATACATTTGGAAAATTTGAAGTTGTTTTCAAAAAACGTGCTGCTTCACCTTTGTGACACATATATATGGTTATGCATATTTATTTTTGTTTTAGAAGGAACTAATATAATGCCCAAAAATTAAAAAAAAATTGTAGTCAATGTTTCTTGTTAGAACGCCGATTGTAACTTGTACGAGGGTATCTGACATGAAAAAGGACACATTTTGACTATTTTCCCTTGGAACAATGGAATAAATTGTGATATACGTTGATGTCAAAGTCTTAGCTTAATAAAGTTATGCATGTGTGAAGGACATTTCATGTTTGCTTTCATTAGAGGCACTTTAAAGGGATTTTCATTTGCAACTCACCTCACGATATTAACCTCTGCTATATATATAGTTTTCCGCGTCGCTTACTTTGATTGCATCCAAACAGGCTCTTTCATTTCAAAATGGAGTAACGCTCGTTTGTATTACGACAGACGTTGTAAACGAATTTTTAACAGAGGGACCTCTGTTGGAAGAGATTGTCTCAATCCTACAAAGATGGCATTTTCCAAATTCGAGGTTCCGAGCACTAATGGTTTCTTGATAAAAAAGACACAAAATTTAAGGGTACTTTCTCCTGCTGCTGAGCGTTGATCTAAATCTAATCAATAAAGTTTAGTCTCCATTCAAAGATTTTATTCTGAAAATTTGAGGGTGAGGTGAGTTGGTGTTTAACGACGCTTTCAACATTATTTCACTTATATCGCGGCTGCTAGTATTATTTCAGGGAAAAAGCCTGCAACACCATTGTGGCGGTGAAACCTGCGAGCATCGGCTGGAACTAGCGAACCATGGGTGGTATTTGCTGAAATTCAGTGTAGCATTGCATCAAAACCTGACTGCGTGTAGAACAGTTCTCTACTGCAGACATAGTTGCCGCCACGGACCTTCTGATCCGAAGCCAAACGTGCTAAGCAATGTGCTATCCTGCCCCCTCTGAAAACTTCAGGTTCCTTGATTTTGGTTTATCACCCTTAATATGCACCCTTGCCACACACATATTATTGGAAGTAGAACTAAGAAATCTACACACCAGTCTCCAATTTACAATTGATCTCCAAGTCACAAAGATGTTACTCTTTAAAGTTCACGCAGCCTCCTATGGCAATTCTGTGGCAATTCGTTATGGGGAAAAAAAAATCAAGATTTCAGGGAAAATGCCTGCCACGCCTATATTTGAGGGGTGGGGTCAGTCCCAAAATTACAATTTCAGATCATCTAGGCATTACACAAAATTCCAGAGGTGCAAAACATTCTGGAGGAAAAGTTAAATTTTTTTAATGCTTAATAGCAGACAAAACCAAACAAGTAAGGGAGCAACAAGTAAGGGAGCGACAAACCGTAAGGGAGCGACAAACCGCCATAACATAGCAACTTCCAACCTTTCAGCTAAAACATTTTCTAATTTTCCCAGGACGAAAGATTACACCACAATTATTTTTGACAACTCCTTGCAGCTAAAACCTTCAAATATCCACCATCATTGGATCCAGCTGAATTGACTTCACAAAAGAACATGACAGTTTAAAAAAGGCATAAAAATCTTTATTACAACATGATGAACAAAAATGGCAAAGCAAGAACAGATGACAGTGAAACACCTCTTATAAGCTTGATAATTATACACCCGATGAAACTCAAAACCTTTCTTTTCAAACAGATCACTGATGTGTTTTGGATGTACAAATATTCACGAGATATTCTAGGCATAGCAATGGAGTAATGGTATATCTTTAAATGAAAGCAAAAAGCAAGACTACAGACTAAACAGCTGAACATTGAAACAGATGAGTGGTTATTGTTCACAGGCTATGTGGTTCAACGGTTTGGATATAAGTAACACTGAATCAGACACTCAGACATGAATGAGTCAAAGGAAAATCTATGAGTTATCCCCCTTTGACCATTCAAATATTCTCATTTCAAAACAACAACAAGTTTTAGGAATGAGCAAGATAATTTGAAATATCTAAAATTCAACATGGTCACAATATTGTTTTAAAAAACTACAAGTTCTTAATATTTTCTTCAATATTGGAATGTAAACATGCTAAAATATTCCTTAAAAAAAGCAATGTTTTTAAAACAAAACTGGAATGCATCTTTAACTGCAACAATACATATAGTTAAGAACACGATAAAAAGATTTTGGAATGTACTAAAAGTGGTATTTGCTTTAAAAAAACACAAAATAAAAACCAATGAGCATTCATCCAGATCATTTGCATCCATTCTGAAGCCTCACAGTAACACATGGCATAAAGGGTATAAAGATGGTTACACTTATACATCAGTCATCAGAAACATCAGACTCCACACCAAGGGACTTGTATAGCACTTCTTCAAAGAAATACTTCAGGATTAAACCAACAAATTGGGAAAAGTCAGCCTTTGTGGTTTCCAATGTTTTCAGTGGTTTTTTTACTTCCTATTCAAACAAACTAACTCGAAAAATTTACCGTAAAAAGTGAGTCCTTAGTGATATATGACAATGGCTTTTGACATTCACCGAAAACCATAAGAAATGGCTATGATTTGATTTGTTTTGTTCCCATTTATTGTGAGAGTATATAAACACGTGACTCAATTATGCGTGATGTTATGGCAATAAGTAGCTGAGGTTTGTAAAACTGAGCCCTGACAATAGTTATGAGTTTGAAAACATCTACATGCTAAGATATTAGCCTTTCCTGCCAACAAACTTGTTACCAGCCTCCATTAGACATTACAAAAGGAATCCATTCTGATTCTGACTAAAAACAAGACCTTGGACTTGGTATGTATGGCTGGAGCACAAGGCAGCCCAAACAGATCATCTCGAAAGGAAACAAACTTTACACACCAAACCATGTGGCACCTTCCAGCCAAAGAGGGTAAATTCATTGGTAAGGAGTGTGCTCCGTCTCAGTTTATTCTTCATCAAGAGGAGCTCATTAAGGCTGTTGTCTGATTTTACTAATTCTTAGTACCAGAACCTAGATCTTGTTTTTAACCCATTCGGTTGGGAAGATGCAGTTGTCGTAACATTTCTATTATGACAACTTGCCATTGCCTTAGAAACAAATGCTTAGCACCACAATGGCATCGTCATGGTAACAATCATTACCATGGCAGCCACATAAGGGTCACCGCTAGTTACCTCATAATTCTACAACTTTTGCTGTACAAGATGCATCCAAATATACATATTATATTACATAAGTATATATATACTACCATAACGTGCTACTGTGCAATTATTCATTTACAAAGCATTATATATAAGTGGATAACTGCTAATCATATTAGCAAATCTACAGACAAATGAGCACTTGTATTGTCTTGCCAATCATTACAACAAAAAAAACTAAATATCTACAGCCTCAGTTGTACCATATTTGAATTGTTTTTCACAAATACACTTCTGAAATGTCCACATTATACAATTTAACATGTTTTGAACGATCACGGGACAATGTTCGTTGACACAGCCTCAAACATTTTAGACATATTCGACTGCTTAAACTTTACAACACAACACGGGAAAATTACTTTGACTTTGAACATCTTGACTTTGTACGACTAATACTCAATGTTCCCTGAATGTTCATACACAGTGTGGATTTCAATGTTGACTCACACATCACAAACAAGAATACAGGAACTATTTAGCGCTTGAAATAATGTCAAGTTATTGCTTATAAGTGGTTGTTGACATCACTAACGCAAAGTGAAGAGAAAAACTTTTATAGAAAAATAAGACAACAAATTTAAGGCTTTTCCTTGACTGGCAAGTTCACTTGGTGTTAATATGCAAATGAATATTGTGAAGGTATTCAAAAGCCTACCTATTCTTTAACATCTCTGCCTCCTATGTAACTTGACTTCACATTTTTCCAACAATTATTTTAAATATCAGTTATCCAGTCCATGTTATTATCAGTGTTCACAAAGAATTTTGAAAAACAAATCCCTCAAAAAATACAAGACAGTGTTGACCAGCTCAGCAGGCGTCAAGATTGGCAGAGGTCAAAGGTGAAGGTCAAATCTCAGTTGTGAATCATGGTATCCATGACAACAAAGGTTAAGCTGACTTCAAGCACTTTTCTGGTGGCACAACACAATTCTTCAGAGTTTCTTCCAGTCTGGCCAATTCAATTGTTCAAAATTTGTTAGGTATTCTAGGATGATTCAAGAAGGGACATCATTGCTAAAACACTGCAGGCTAGAACAAACAGTGATGCTGCCAAACTCGTTGCTCCGGAGGTGTTCTCTGAAAGGAGAAGTCCATTCATCAAAATACTGTTTCTACAGTAACTATTATTGGATATAAATGGTTATATATTTTGTTAGTATAAAAACCAAGGAAAAAAAATTAACAAAAAATGTAAGCAGGGATTGAAAATTATTATGAAGTAGGAAAAACAGTATGGATATGAAAACTATGGTTTTAATTTTTTGGGTTCTGTGCAGCATAACTGTTTTACTTAAATGTTTCAAATATCAATAAATTCAGTACTTGTTAATGGTTTCAATATTTGAGACATAACTATAAAGGAACAGTTTGCAAATGGCTTGTTTTGGAGGCGGCTTTCATTTTTGCATTTACACCTTTAAACTTACTTTAGTTCATTTTGATATAAAGTACATATGCTGTCAAGAAACATATCTGACTCATTTTAAATTTGGCTCTGACAAAAATAAAACTGTTCCTTTAGCTAGAATTAATATACATCTTGACAAGTAAACTGTTGAGAATTGTCAACTCATCAGATTTAACAGACTAGGTTTTTGTGCTGTGGAATGGTCATGGAAAGCAAAAGCTTTAATCATTAACTAAATACCATGATATTCTTTACATAATAATCTATGTAAAAAGCTTGACATTTAATGTCATTTGCAAGCTTCAGATATTTCTTTTGAAAATCTACAATGGCACTGTCGATTAAAAACTAAAATTAAAAAGGTACATGATGTAATTAGTTGTTAATGACATTTAAAAAAAATAATATCATTTTCATCTCAGAAAACTAAAATCAAATATTCATAATAACTTAACGTGAAAGATTGATTTTACGTATTATTTCAACACTGATTCTTGTGTCCTTATAAAGCACATCAAAATGATATTTGAAGATTTATTCAATTTTCACTACAGTTTTTCTTATGTTTTTTTTCAAAGTTACTTTCAAAAACTTAAAAATCCTGTCAATAAAATTACTGCTAAATTAACTACAATGCAATCTCGTAAGCAGGCAACTCGAGGGAGAGAAAGAGGAAAGAGAAACATTGTTTAAACCTGCACTTGTTGGATCTAGAATAAACAAAGTTAACATACCAACCATTATTACTTGACATTGTTGACATTTGTAATCAATGTTCATAAATAAATTTCTTAAAAACATTCATGATTCCATAAAACAATGCAAATCAGTAATCATAGTTTGCAAGAGGCTATATCTGCAAGCAAGACAGCAAAAGCCTTCTTTTGCAGCTTTTCAGAATCAAAGCAATAAATATGCAAGAATTCACACATGTATATGATTATGTTTAGAAAATATAGCAACCTATGGAATAATGAAGGATTGGATGATTATGAAAGGGATAAGGGAATACTAAAGGACATCAATACATAAAGGCGAGTTATTGAATTTTTGAAGGGATAGATGTCTATTTTGAGTTTTCTTGGGGATCAAGAGGTGGAAGGAATATCAGAAAATTGGATAGTTGGAGTGTGATTTTATGATATATACTTTGGTTTATAAAGTTGAAGGGATGAAATGGATGGTGGAAGCTATGATATGCATCTACAAAATAAATCTGTTTTGGGGAGAGTATGGCTGGTAGAATATTCTTTGTGAGGACTTCATACATAATTTTTATCTCCTTAAAAGTGTTTATGAGGTGATAAAAAAACTGACAGGTTTGATTGATAAACAATAATCACCAACATATGGTAGTTTAAAAGAAATCTGATATGAAGGTGTAATATCATTTCATCTTATAATGGGGATATATCTTAATACTTAATTACTGAATTAATAGAAGATCTTAATCATACATAGTTTGGGGTTTTATATGGACCATTCATTTATCTATAAAAGCTTTACATTTTTTCTGCATACCTTCGACATTGTTGTTTTTGTGTTAACAAATTTAACTATTCAATTGTAAGTATCATTTTGTTTTATATCAAATGGTGTTAAAATTAGTGTGTACCCATTTCCATTTTGATTACTTTCTGTGAAATAAATAACTGCATGCACAAACATGTAATTAGAACAAAAGAGAAGTGAAGAAATTTCTATCTCTCCATACTTTTAATTTCACTGGGGCTTATATCACCCTGGGATGAAATCCCTGTTTGTAACATGGTTGTTGCAATAAAAAGTTCTTCCTTAAGGGGCATTTTAAAAGCTGGATTGATGAAGAAGAACGAATAATTTCTTATGGATAGTCAACTTCTTTATTGCATGAATTGCAACGTTTCGGTGTAGATACTAACACCGTTATCAAGCACCGTTAATTCTGCAAGTGCTTGATAACGGTGTTAGTATCTACACCGAAACGTCGCAATTCATGCAATAAAGAAGTTGACTATCCATAAGAAATTATTCGTTCTTCTTCAATAAAAAGTAGATTAAATAAAAGAGTGAAAAAAATTGTTGCATCACATAATTAACTGAGAGCCAATTTTTAAATGTTTCTGAAGGACAAAAAGCTACTCAAAATATTCTGAACATAGATTTGTATAAAAAATTGAAATAATGTTAAATATTCATAAATAATATTTAATATTTTCAAAACAAAAAATACAACAGACATAAACCTAACTTGATGTCTGAATGGAAATCCTTTTCTTCCAAAGTCACAACAATGAATAATGAGGGTTGGTGAAAGTGTGGGACATACTATTGTTAGCGTGAACATTTTGGACGTGGGTTAGTATGAACTTGTACATGAAATTAGCAGAAACGTTGGAATTATTTGTAACCATAGTAACCACTGGCCCCAAACTGTAGATACTTACTGTTATCGTCTCCTGTTAACAGTTTAAGTTAGATTATCAGAAACCATCTATTTTTTTAAGGATAATGTTTAAAACTAAATTATTTTCTTAATTTCATTCATTCAAATGAGTCTTTGATTTTTTTGGGGGATAAATCTGTAACCCAAAAAACTTCCAAGCACGTATGTCTCGGTGAAATACTCAAACAATTTAAGAATGAAATTTACATTCAACTATACAATAGTTAAATATGCATCAGAAAGTTCAGGTTTGTTAGAGAAAGATTACAAATATTTTTTTCAACCTTAAAAGCAAAAAGGCATTTTGTCGTAATCAAAAAGCAAGTTGTCATGCAGTATATTTGGTAACATTTCATAATTTTCTTGTGTTTATTAAGCATTATTGTTTGAATTTACATGAGCAATTTCAGGATTCTTCTTTATACACCACAAAATCCTCGAAGAAATTATTCTCAAACTAAATGTTTCAAGAATAAATCTCTGCTTTCTTTAAGGCTTGGAAGAAATGTTTACTGATATTCAAATATTCAAAGTTAACAAACCTCTATATGAAACTAAGTCAACATAGTTATTCAAGCCATTCTAAGCAATAGATTTCCAGTCTAGAATTACGTGAGACCCATCCTTAGCTACATTCCTCATTTCTATTGCTCCTAGATGGGGTCCTTGGAGAATTTGCCAAGCCTTTTGGCTATATGTCCTGTAACTTTTCAGAGTGGGCTTTCAGCAACATTTGTAAAAGGTTTCATCTATCTAGAACTGGTCAGAGGATGACAGGGATGCCTTTCAACAAGGGCTACAGTCAATTGTATCCAGTTCTTTGCGCGATATTGTAACGAACATAAATATCACAATGTTTATACCATCACAAAATATATTTGAAACATCTTCCGGTGGAAAAAGAACACTTTTTGTAAAAGCAACGAAGCGTTACCATCAAAATTTTCTGGACTTATACTTACTACTGTGTTTAAATAAGTCTACAATCACAGCATCAAGGAAATTGGAAAACTGTAGGCATAAACTTTTTGTAATTGTTTTCACCAAAATAATCAAAATACTTGACTTACTATACTCAAAAAAAGGGTCAGGGATCCCCACATTATTCTGTGCAAACAATTTTCATGAACTAAAGAACATCTTATTTTTGAAAAATGGAGCAGTCCTTAATCCACCTCATTATGTTGACAATTTAAAAAAAACTAAACTCACCAACGATTCCTTCCAGAATAGCAGAGTGTGCGGAAACTTCTGGAAAACTGGCCGTAACTCCAGCAGGCACAGCGACTCCAGCTTTGCAAACTAACTTCTTGCCAAACATCTGATGATTAAAATTTAACATGGCCAAAACGGCCCCCTGGTAGGATCTGCGTGGAAGAGCACTGCCTTCGTCCAAGATGGCATTCATATCACCATTGAAAACTTCATCTCCCATCATCAGTGTAACAACAGGTTCTGGGTTACTGCCAAATGCTACACACCCTACTGATACCCTTCCAACTCTGAACGCAAGCTTATCGCCGTCATTTTCAACGACACTATTTTCAACTTTCATTTCAACTCGGTCGACACCACCTGGAACCAGAACGTGCATATTGAGTTCTTCTTCATATCAAGTTCATGTTCATGTTCATATCAAGTTCATGTACATATAAAGTTCATGATCACATCAAGTTCATGATTTTATTAAGTTCATGATCATATCAAGTTCATGTTCATATCAATTTAATGTTCATATCAAGTTCATATTCAAAGTCAAAACAAAGCCGAGCAAATACATTCCTAAAAGACGCCTTATGTCACTTGATGTTTCCTGATCTTAATCCAACACAGTACATCCCATACTAAATCCAATTTGTCCTTTCATCCATTTCAAAATCTTGACTTTATTCCAAGCATCACTTACATAAAATTAGTGGCCTGCAAACAGGGAAATCTTTTGTGAAAAATGTATTTGTGTAAGTAATTAGAATGTAACCGGATACATATTTCATCGCTTCCCACCTTTCAGATTACATACGATATCACAGTACCATTGCCTCTAAGTATGTGTTACCTTTTCTTATGATTTTGATTCTGTCAAGGTAGCCGACTGCCTTAAAAAGCGGCTAATTTGGAAAATTCACATCTCACGATATGAAAATATTTAAAAGCAAATTTGGCTGTAACATTACCTGCTTAAAACTATATTCTTTAGGGATAAGTAGACATAAATGGTAAACAATTCAAGGAAACAGTCGTGAGAGATTCCTTGATTCAATTCACTTTCATTTGCATGGAAGGTGAACATTGGAGCTTCGATAACAATGGAATTGTAACACACTTCATGCTAAGAATATTTCGAAAATTAACCTATATGAGAAAAATAATTAACTAAAATAAAGTAATAAAGAGAAAACTAAAGTTCTTTTCAACTGATTCACATTTTCTGTAACCCATGAATGATTTGGCATCAAAGTTGCTTTTGCTCACGGGATACCAAATCATTAACTCCTTCTTGGTATTACACAAAAGGTTGTTTAGTATCCTGCATGCTTGATGATAACTTACCCAAAACCGTCACTGGGGCTGTAACTTTCTCATCTGTAGCAACACCAGTGGATTTTTTCACTTGGCAAATAAATTCCCCATCAATGTCAGCAGTGACTGCAAACAAAACCTTTTCATTACAAAAACTTTTGGAAGAACTTATCTGCAATTAAGTTTACCTTGCTGATGGCAATAAGCACATATTATTATCCAATAAATTTAAAACATGTATATGTTAATGTTAATGTTGTTACGATCAGTCACTGTTATATTCTCCTAATATTCCACCTATCATCAAGGTATAAGAAGCATATAACTTTAAGTAACAGAAGGTTTTGAATTTAATGTGTCTTTGATACTTATAAAAACACTATCGCACATCATTGCATTAGACTCGCATATTCATCCCGAAATGCAAAAACATGCACAAAACCAGAAATTTATTATGTTTGCAACTTTTCCCTGAAGAGGGCGCTGCATTTAAGGCAGGAAAATTTAATCCGGGGAGCACGGCATGAATTGGACTCCAATAGACTGGCACAAATTATATCTTAGTTGAAAACAACCTGGTTACAGTGGTACTGAGGCCTTACCTGAAGAGATGGTTATTGTGACCGAGCAAACTGGGTTATAAGCGAATTCCAAATTGTATCCATTTTCTTTATACTTTGCCACCAAGTTGGCTTGTTCAGAGACGATGTCTTCCTGTCCTGACTTGGCACTCTTGTGGGAAATATGAAGAATATTGTCAGCCATAAAAAGTGGTCCCTCATTGATAGCACATTTGAAAGTGATTGAATCACCCTCTTTCACATAAGGTTCTGGGGCGACCTCGAAATGTGGTTCATAAGGTTGAGACTCAACACCTTCAAAGAATAAGAAAAGAAACATTAATTTATTTTTGATATAGTTCCATTTGCATACTTCAGAAAAATCAATACAAGCAATAATCACTCACAGAGTTGGTAGACTTTGTTTTGTTTACCAGCTACAATGTCTGAAAGGTAAATGGAGAAAAAAGTACAATTGCTTGAACTTAATCATTTTATTCGTTCAATGAAAACTAGTCCAAGCCTTTTCAAAAATATTTTATTAAAAAAAAAAACGAGTTACCCATTTCCCCCCTAAAATGTGCATATATACTCAACAAAAAATAAAATAGTTATGGACCATCCAAATATTTCATATCAAAGTATCTATAAGACACAATGTGATAAATATTTTACATCTAGGTGGTCTTTTACTTATTATGTTCAGTATATAATATAGATCAAAGCAATTGTATGTGGTATATCAAATTTCGATAATGTGTCATTGTCTATACAGTAATTGTGCTGTTAGCTGAGTGGCTATCACAACAAAACTCCAGGGCCATTGATTTAGGCCAGTTGTAAAAAAATAACATTGATCTATTGTGTGTTTAGACAAGAGAAAAAAACAGCCTCATATAATAAACCCTATTAGATTTTTTATTTGAATGAATGTAATAGTTATATAATAATTCAACCATTTTAAAGCTGAATCTTGAGCTAACTAGCCATCTTAATGAAATATTTTAAGTGTCTCAGGAAATTCCTGGCCAGATACCATGCTACATACATATCTTTTTGAGGAAGACAAGGAATTATTTATCAGACTGATAGCAATGTTTGGTTGAGGTTCTTGTACCGTATTACATATCTTTTATTCAGAATTTCTTCCAAGCATGTACATTGTGGCACTTAAAGATTGTTTTCACATTTTCTTTCTTTATTTTTTCATGGAGAGTTAACTAGCACTGAAGAAGTAAGAACTGCTCCAATGAACGAACGCGTAGGCGGACCAAGGCAAACGACGTGGAGTAAGCGGAGCGGAGGCTTCACTCAACCCAAGTACCCACCCAATAATAGGTTCTATAGTGCAAAAAGGTAATCGAAATGAAGCTATGCATACAGGGATTGAACACGAAATCAAATATTTGATCAAGTGAACACTACCTTACTCAAAAAGTCAATGCTATTATTAGACTGATTGACGAGGAACGAGGAACTGCTTTCATTGCGGGATGGGCCGTGGACAGCCGAGAGCAGATCTCTAGTCAGCAGCATGCCAACGTTCGACTCAGTGAAGAACATGCTGTACCTTTCCCGCCATTCAACCTTTCCCGCAATCCCAAAATCAAGACGAGAAATCACGATTCCTGAGGAATATGCGACGACAGATGAAGGCGAAGGCAGTCCGCCTACAACCAGGACGTGGACATCACCAGATTCGTCCAACGTGGTGCTGTCCTACCTTTGGTGCCAGCCAATGATGTACGTTTATCACTTTGTTTACCCTTCATGAATAAAAGTTTCACAGTCATGATTTAATGGCTATAAAATGATATTCAATGTTCATCAATATCATATTGAATGTTATGTTTTTATTGTTTATAGGTTGAAGACGTATGGCTCAATGCCCTCGGGGACATGCCGGACAACCCCCGATGCCTCCAGCTCGCCGACTACGTCACGACGTTCTGTACTAAATCACAAGAGTGTCTTCTTGAAAAATTACACCTTGACGCACTGCGAACTATTTGTGGTGCTGTAAAGGGCACAAATCATCAAAAATTGTATGACGAGACTGGCTTCACTTCACTGTCGACGAGACGATATTACCATAAAATGTGCCTGTTTTACAAAATGAATTCAAATTTTACGCCTGATTATCTGTCGGAGCTTATCCCACCCACGATATGCCGCCAATCACTCTATGAATTAAGAAACTCTGAAGCCATTCAGGTCCCTAATTGTCGTACGGATATATACAAAAATTCATTCTTGCCGTCTGCTATTGTCGAATGGAATAATCTTGATTTAACTCTAAAGAATTCAGAATCGTACGTTATGTTCAAAAACAAATTATATAATTACGGACCGAGAAACGAGCAAATTTTACATTGCCGTATTCGATTGGGATGCAGCAACTTAAATGGACACAAATTCGATAGATTTATTGGCAACGACTCGCGCTGCTCCTGTAGCTTCGTTTATGAAGATGCACATCACTACTTTTTTACCTGTCCAAATTACATAAATATTCGTCATGAAAGTTTCTTTTACGCTAATGGCCACAACTTGAAAACTGTTTTATTTGGTAATAAATCCCTGTCAAATGATATCAATACAAGAATAATATCATCTGTTCACAAATTTATATTGTTAAGCAGACGCTTCGCCTGAAAATGTATGGCAATTATATGTTTGTTTTCTACTTTGTATATATCAATGCATCCTAATGATGTAAACTTCCTGTAGCAAAATGTATGTTTTGGGGAGAGACATTTACATAGGGGAAACCCTGTTTGTCGATCCCTCTGTACCTGAGTACATGAATAAATATTGTTTAAACCACGACGTTCTGGGTTGAAGGTGACCTGCCTGTCACATCATGGAACCATCATGACACAGCTGGCCCAAGGACCAACAACCACTTAGAAGGATGACACGGACGTCTGAAGAAGATTATATCTAAAGCCCATCCAAATCTCTTCCAGATGTTTGCATTTTTGAAGAAGGAGCAGAAGCTGAACGAAATCCGTCTTGTTCAGTATGCCGGTGGCCAGCGTCTTCCCCCCAAGAAGAGGAAATACTTCAACATCAACAGCAGAATCACCATGTTGAAGGATGACCTGGCTGCTGGAAGAATGGGTCTTCTTCCATATGCAGATGCCGTGGCATATTTGTTAAAACTGCAATGATGTGTGAGTGAAATGTGTAAATTGTCAATTATTAAAGATAAAATATGTCCATCCCTCCATAAAATGATATCAAATTTGTTACATCTTTGTTAATTATTAAAATATGACCACGTGTTAACTATGTCCATTCCTCCATATAAAATGGTTGTCAAAATTGTTACATATTTTTAGATAAAAAGTGCTTGAATGAATTGTTGAACATTGTATTCCATGAATAAATTCAAACTTCTCTATATTCACTTATGTTTTATGTTACACCTTATCTTTCAATTTCGGTTCATTTCCAGTTGCGAATTTGGTGCTACCCGCATGCTTATCATCACAGATTATGCCCATTGTTTCCCAAATTCAGTCGACTAGAAAATCCCCATGTGTCGCCCTCACTTGTTGTTATAGACTTCACAATTGTCTCCTTCCAGGTAATGAACCATATCCTTGTATGACAGACGAGTAATTTTCACTCTGTGACTGGACTCGAGTATTGCTCGCTTGCAAATGAGGATAGTCGTGGCTTTTCTATCAACGAATGGATACAATGTCTTAATCGGGCAATTTCATGCACGTGATTATATTACTCAGCGAGGACCTGGTCACTTGATCGTTATAAAACCTGTTGAATTTTTCTGGTAAAACGATGGTTTTATTCTCGTCTAAGATATTTGTATAGATGTTTCATTTTCGTTTCATGATTTACTTTGACGTTAGATATAGGCTACCTATATCATAGCAATTCAAATTGACAATGCCCATTCAACGGACAAATATTCGTGAGATGAACTCCAAGCACTCGTTCAAAAGTCATCGGGACGAATGCTACACGGTCAAATATCGCCTAAAACAAAATCAATAGTTATTATGTATTACGGCGATGACAAATTTCGCCTGGATGCAAATTATTAATATTCCCTCATGATAATCGATTGCTATATAAACACGTGTTATGACTTTGACAAACACTTCTTTAAATCAGCTATCTGACGATTTCCTGATTGTATAAATCTAGTCTACATTCAAATTCCTGCATGCATGAGCGTTATCACGTGATAATTGTACTGCTGTTTACATTTACACACATACATACATAAAATGTACTTTAATATTTTATTATATTGGGTGATGAAATAATAAATGATATCTCTTATAATGTAAACATATACAGTCCATATCATGGCTATTTTTATCATGTCATTATGTGTAACATATGTCATTCAAGTTGAAATATGTTTAAATGTGCTTTATTGGGCCCTGACTAAATCACATCGAAATAACCAAATTAAAACACGGCTAAATCGACACATACTCAAACAATTTAAGAATGAAATTATTGCATTCAACTTTACAATAGTTAAATATGCATCAGAAAGTTCAGGTTTGTTAGAGAAAGATTACAAATATTTTTTTCAACCTTAAAAGCAAAAAGGCATTTTGTCGTAATCAAAAAGCAAGTTGTCATGCAGTATATTTGGTAACATTTCATAATTTTCTTGTGTTAATTAAGCATTATTGTTTGAACTTAAATGAGCAATTTCAGGATTCTTCTTTATACATCACAAAATCCTCGAAGAATTATTCTCAAACTAAATGTTTCAAGAATAAATCTCTGCTTTCTTTAAGGCTTTGAAGAAATATTTATTGATATTTAAATATTCACAGTTAACAAACCTCTATATGAAACTAAGTCAACATAGTTATTCAAACCAGTCTAAGCAATAGATTTCCAGTCTAGAATTACGTGAGACCCATCCTTAGCTACATTCCTCATTTCTATTGCTCCTAGATGGGGTCCTTGGAGAATTTGCCAAGCCTTTTGGCTATATGTCCTGTAACTTTTCAGAGTGGGCTTTCAGCAACATTTGTAAAAGGTTTAATCTATCTAGAACTGGTCAGAGGATGACAGGGATGCCTTTCAACAAGGGATACAGTCAATTGTATCCAGTTCTTTGCGCGATATTGTAACGAACATAAATATCACAATGTTTATACCATCACAAAAATATATTTGAAACATCTTCCGGTGGAAAAAGAACACTTTTTGTAAAAGCAAAGAAGCGTTACGATCAACATTTTCTCGACTTATACTTACTACTGTGTTTAAATTAGTCTACAATCACAGCATCAAGGAAATTGGAAAACTGTAGGCATAAACTTTTTGTAATTGTTTTCACCAAAATAATCAAAATACTTGACTTACTATACTCAAAAAAAGGGTCAGGGATCCCCACATTATTCTGTGCAAACAATTTTCATGAACTAAAGAACATCTTATTTTTGAAAAATGGAGCAGTCCTTAATCCTCCTCATTATGTTGACAATTTAAAAAAACTAAACTCACCAACGATTCCTTCCAGAATAGCAGAGTGTGAGGAAACTTCTGGAAAACTGGCCGTAACTCCAGCAGGCACAGCGACTCCAGCTTTGCAAACTAACTTCTTGCCAAACATCTGATGATTAAAATTTAACATGGCCGTAACGGCCCCCTGGTAGGATCTGCGTGGGTGAGCACTGCCTTCGTCCAAGATGGCATTCATATCACCATTGATAACTTCATCTCCCATCATCAGTGTAACAATAGGTTCTGGGTTACTGCCAAATGCTACACACCCTACTGATACCCTTCCAACTCTGAACTCAAGCTTATCGCCGTCATTTTCAACGACACTATTTTCAACTTTCATTTCAACTCGGTCGACACCACCTGGAACCAGAACGTGCATATTAAGTTCATGTATATATAAAGTTCATGTTCATATCAAGTTCATGTTCATTTCAAGTTCATGTACATATCACGTTCATAAACATATAAAGTTCATGTACATCTAAAGTTCATGTTCATATTAAGTTCATGTTCATATTTAAGTTCATGTTCATATTAAAGTTCATGTCCATACCAAGTTCCTGATCACATCATGTTCCTGATCACATAAAGTTCCTGATCATATTAAGTTCTTCTTCATATCAAGTCCATGTGCATGTTCATATCAAGTTCATGTACATATAAAGTTCATGTTCATATCAATTTGATGTTCATATCAAGTTCATATTCAAAGTCAAAACAAAGCCGAGCAAATACATTCCTAAAAGACGCCTTATGTCACTTGATGTTTCCTGATCTTAATCCAACACAGTACATCCCATACTAAATCCAATTTTTCCATTCATCCATTTCAAAATCTTGACTTTATTCCAAGCATCACTTATATGAAATTAGTGGCCTGCAAACAGGGAAATCTTTTGTGAAAAATGTATTTGTGTAAGTAATTAGAATGTAACCGGATACATATTTCATCGCTTCCCACCTATCAGATTACATACGATATCACTGTATCATTGCCTCTAAGTATGGGTTACCTTTTCTTATGATTTTGATTCTGTCAAGGTAGCCGACTGCCTCAAAAAGCGGCAAATTTGGAAAATTCACATCTCACGATATGAAAATATTTAAAAGTAAATTTGGCTGTAACATTACCTGCTTAAAACTATATTCTTTAGGGATAAGTAGACATAAATGGTAAACAATTCAAGGAAACAGTCGTGAGAGATTCCTTGATTCAATTCACTTCCCGAACAAAGTAACTATTATCTCAGAAACAGCTATTCCATTCAATCAATTAATCGTAAAACACAGAGATACTCTCAATCGTTCTTACCCAGCACAATTATGCTATGGAATTCCTTACCAGATGAAATCATTCATGCTCCTACCCTGAATCAATTCAAGACTATGTTGAACTCTACAGAAACGCACAATTTCTTCAACTTAAACTCGGGAACTAGATTTAGTCAAATTATTCATTGTCGCCTCAAACTCGGCTGTAGTGACTTAAATGGAGACAAATTTTATCGACACATATCGGAAACATCGAGGTGCTTATGTGGACACTTCAACGAAGATGTCACCCACTATCTGTTCATTTGTCGGAACTATCAAAACTAAAAAATAATATGTACTTTTATATCCAGGGTTATGATTTAATGACAGTTCTATATGGCAACGGTAATCTTAGTAATTAAATAAACAGTTATATTCTCAGTTCCTTACATGAATTTATAAACAAAAGCAACCGGTTTTCCTGCTTTCAAAACTAAAGGAAATATTCCAAATCCTACGTTTACATATATTAAGCTGCAGATTCATCACTAGGCATACCCAACACCTGACGAACTGAACCATCCCCTTCATATACATATATCGTTTTTCTTCAAGTTTCATGTGTCATAACTACTGATTTTTTTCCCAGTCTGTTCTTGATGTATTGGAGCGGCATTAATATAAGCCAACGGCTTGTTCGCCAATCCAAAATTTTCTTTTTGAAAATAAAAATATGTTTAAACCAATTCACTTTCATTTGCATGAAAGGTGAACATTGGAGCTTCGATAACAATGGAATTGTAACACACTTCATGCTAAGAATATTTCGAAAATTAACCTATATGAGAAAAATAATTAACTAAACTAAAGTAATAAAGAGAAAACTAAAGTTCCTTTCAACTGATTCACATTTTCTGTAACCCATGAATGATTTGGCATCAAAGTTGCTTTTGCTCACGGGATACCAAATCATTAACTCCTTCTTGGTATTACACAAAAGGTTGTTTAGTATCCTGCATGCTTGATGATAACTTACCCAAAACCGTCACTGGGGCTGTCACTTTCTCATCTGTAGCAACACCAGTGGATTTTTTCACTTGGCAAATAAATTCCCCATCAATGTCAGCAGTGACTGCAAACAAAACCTTTTCATTACAAAAACTTTTGGAAGAACTTTTCTGCAATTAAGTTTATCTTGCTGATGGCAATAAGCACATATTATTATCCAATAAATTTAAAGCATGTATATGTTAATGTTAATGTGGTTACGATCAGTCACTGTTATATTCTCCTAATATTCCACCTATCATCAAGGTATAAATAGCATATAACTTTAAGTAACAGAAGGTTTTTAATTTAATGTGTCTTTGATACTTATAAAAACACTATCGCACATCATTGCATTAAACTCGCATTTTCATCCCGAAATGCAAAAACATGCACAAAACCAGAAATTTATTATGTTTGCAACTTTTCCCTGAAGAGGGCGCTGCATTTAAGGCAGGAAAATTTAATCCGGGGAGCACGTCATGAATTGGACTCCAATAGACTGGCACAAATTATATCTTAGTTGAAAATAACCTGGTTACAGTGGTACTGAGGCCTTACCTGAAGAGATGGTTATTGTGACCGAGATAACTGGGTTATAAGCGAATTCCAAATTGTATCCATTTTCTTTATACTTTGCCACCAAGCTGCCTTGTTCAGAGACGGTGTCTTCTTGTCCTGACTTGGCATTCTTGTGGGAAATATGAAGAATATTGTCAGCCATAAAAAGTGGTCCCTCATTGATAGCACATTTGAAAGTGATTGAATCACCCTCTTTCACATAAGGTTCTGGGGCGACCTCGAAATGTGGTTCATAAGGTTGAGACTCAACACCTTCAAAGAATAAGAAAAGAAACATTAATTTATTTTTGATATAGTTCCATTTGCATACTTCAGAAAAATCAATACAAGCAATAATCACTCACAGAGTTGGTAGACTTTGTTTTATTTACCAGTTGTCTGAAAGGTAAATGGAAGAAAAAGTACATTTGCTTGAACTTTATCATTTTATTCGTTCAATGAAAACTAGTTCAAGCCTTTTCAAAAATATCTTATTAAAAAAAAAACGAGTTACCCATTTATTCTCTTAAACATGTGCATATATATACTCAACAAAAAATAAAATAGTTATGGACCATCCAGATATTTCATATCAAAGTTGCTATAAGACACAATGTGATCAATATTTTACATCTAGGTGGTCTTTTACTTATTATGTTCAGTATATAATACAGATAAAAAGCAATTTGATGTGGTATATCAAATTTCGATAATGTGTTTAGACAGGTAGCCATTTAGTAAGGACAAAGAGATTCAATAAAGACTAACTAAATTTGTTGGTCCCTTGGAGTTTATATCCGTGTTCTACTATATTGTGACAGGGACATATTACATATGTCTCTGTGTATTGTAATTAGTTAGTGCTAGTTAGCTTTTAAGAATTGTAAAAAATCATTTATGTTCTACCTTTATTTCAGCATTTGAAAGGCGCTGAAATAATCATGTGAATAGAGCTTTTAATATATCAATTTATTTCAGGTTACCACGGAAGCTGAAATGTTCTAATAATTATTCATATGTTTTAACATGTTTCTTGATTTCAGCTTAACATGAAAGCTGAAACGTCACGGATTGTGAAGATCATCAATTTCATAAGTTTTAGTCATATTACTATACAGTTCACCCAACCATGACAACACCCGTCATGATTGGCTTATTCAAATACGCACGCTTTTTCTATGCATGAGCACTGCGCACCCTGACACGTCGCACAGTCACCAGACAAGACGGACGCGTTAAGTTTTCAAAGATAATATATCATATCAGGTTAGTAAATCAACTATCTTAAAATAATCTTTATATATCTAATGTAGCAATAACACAAATAATCATAATCATAAATACATAATATGAATTTGGTAAGGTAATTAAAACCTCAGGGTAATAAGCGTGTGCTGTAATCGGCACATGGGTTAAGATAAATTATCTCTTTTAGTGTGTATCATAACTATCATTTTATCAACTTTATATCATATTATGCATTAAAGCGAGGCACTGTAAGTATGCTTTGAGCGTGAATGTGATTTAGCTTTCTTTTCACAGGTTGCACAAATAATGGCAAAGTATATCATTGTAAGATTTTAAGGTGTATAAAGTGTATCTGTTCATGTATATGATTTATGTCTGTACGGACAATATGGTGTATTAAACAATATCAATTATTTCCAGAAATTGTAATAGCATCGTCTGCTATGGCAGCCAGGTTGGTACACGGGCCTCTGTGCCACACATAGGGTATGTACCTATATATATTATTTCTGTCATGTTCATGTATTGTATGACGTGAAACGTTGTCGTACCTTTATGTAAAGATTAATGGTAATTATTGTATTATATCCGGCGATTGTAATCTATATCATATATGTTGTTATATGGTCATGTCAGGAGTTGTCGCCCCTGAACATAGTGAAGTTACTTTTATACATCTTATATTCGTGTAATGTTTGGATGCAAAGGGAATATTTTGCATTGTAATGTATGTGTAATTGTAATGTATAAACATTTATAATGTTAATGTACTGTATCTATACTATAAGATGCCTTGGATATTTTGAATTATGTTATATTGGTTTTATATTGTTGTAATAATTGTTTCAGGGTTTCGATTGTGTACCTTAAGATTCCTACCACTTGGAATAAATCGAACTCAACCCTGCACTCACATCGTGTTGTCTTTGTGACCCTGCTACAATATATTGATGGAACTGAACATTGTTTGTTGACAAATACTTTGATGTAAAAAAACAAACAATAAGAAAAGTTTTTATTAATTTTTTCAAAAACAGGTTCTGAAAACTAGAATATTTAGATGCCTAGTGCCTAGTGTTTATACATTTACATACAAAGAAGACATAACCTGCAGTCAAAACTACTTTCAGAAATCTACTTGCAGTGGTCTAATGAGACAAAATTGTGCTTATCCATTAGTTAATGTTATTGTCTATTGTTTTTGGCTAGTTGTGAAACATTAACATTGATCTATTGTGTGTATAGACAAGAGAAAAAGTTTTTTTATTTGAATGAATTTAATAGTTATATAATAGTGTCAACCATTTTAAAGCTGAAGAGCTAACTAGCCATCTTAATAAAACATTTTAAGTGTCTCATAGGAAATTCCTGGCCAGATACCATGCCACATACATATCTATTTGAGGAAGACAAGGAATTTTGATTTCATACTGATAGCAATGTTTCGGTAGAGGTTCTTATACCGTTTTACATATCTTTTATTCGGAAATTACTCCAAGCATATACATTGTGTCACTTAAAGATTGTTTTCACATTTTCTTTCTTATTTTTTCATGGAAAGTCAATTAGCACTGAAGAAGTAAAAACTGCAGCAATGACAATTACCCATTTTATGACAGTTTTTTCTCCATTAGATGGAAATAAATAAGGACAAAAATTCCACACATATCTTGCCACAGCTGGCAATGACAGCAGCAGGATTTACTGCTTAAAATGAAAGAGGTTAAACTTCAGGAATACAAACATGACCCTGAAACTATATTTTAATGAGTAGCAAAAATAAACAAGACAAATGTTTGAACATATTAAGTTACTTAACATAAAATTAAAAGTATGTGCAAGCTAAGGACTTCTTCATTCTTCATGTTCGGTGGAGCGGAACGTTGGTTTAGACCCTGTTATGAGTGGGCGTGTTCACTTAAGCGTGACTAGTGACCCTTGAGCTATCAACATCATGAAATTGATGCATTTATCATGCCCGTTTGCTTTTGAATTCTGCAAATGCTATCTTCCTCAAACTACTACTGGACAATTTATAAATTATAAATTATATCATGTTTTTTTACTTCTGTTTTAGCTATAGGTGTTATGCCCCTAAAAGGTTGTTATAATAATGATTATACCATATTAAGTTATCAAAAAAATTCTTGTATTTTTGTCTTTATCAGGTTTGTAGTAATTTCTTTGTTTGAAAATTATAAACTAAATTGATTTTGTAAAAAATATTAAGTCAAAAACAGGAAAACATCAAATTTTACAATATATATTTATATTGGAAGTAAGACTTATTCATCGTTTAAACTCACTTAAAATTACTTTTTTTTAAGCGTTTGTCAAACTAATTCATTGCAGACAATTTAATTTCATCAATTCTATAACTGACCTATTCGTCTTGAAGGAAGCCATGGGCCATGATTGTGGATAAGGCTTACTGCAGAATACTGCTTGCGTAAGAGGATAGCTTATAAATGTTGAAACAACATCGGGGTCACGCAAAGTTTGTACATGTAAGATGTTATAAACTAATCGCTGAACTGTTCTTGAACGGCGTTTTTACTTTTGCAACACGTGATTGCTATATAAACACGTGTTATGACTTTGACAAACACTTCTTTAAATCAGCTATCTGACGATTTCCTGATTGTATAAATCTAGTCTACATTCAAATTCCTGCATGCATGAGCGTTATCACGTGATAATTGTACTGCTGTTTACATTTACACACATACATACATGAAATGTACTTTAATATTTTATTGTATTGGGTGATGAAATAATAAATGATATCTCTTATAATGTAAACATATACAGTCCATATCATGGCTATTTTTATCATGTCATTATGTGTAACATATGTCATTCAAGTTGAAATATGTCAAAATGTGCTTTATTGAGCCCTGACGAAATCACATCGAAATAATCAAATTAAAACACGGCTAAATCGACACATACTTTCATAAAAAGATATGCGTGTAGAGACATATCAAAAATATGATTAAGATACGATAAAGATAAATCGATTTTTATAATATCTTTTTTTTAATTGTTTCAGGGAATAGAAAGTTCACAAATTAAGCCCCTGCCGAAATCCCTAAAACTAACTATTACTTTCAGCTTGGGTAATAAGCTTTAGCATAAACCAACATTTTCAACGAGATTATCCCAAACATAAACATATAGCAATTGATGAAGTAGACAGACAGACAGACAGACAGATGAAAGTAAAGTTATGGTTATAACATTTATAAAAATAAATCTATTGGACTAAAATCATGAATTATAAACATAAGATTGACGTTTAGAGAGAATAAAATGGCAGGTTTTGGCAGCAGTAAAACATACATTTGGGCTTGATAAGATAAATTGTAACTTTTGTACATCACTAAAATCATTAAAACTATCACACTCTGCTATACATTTTCTTAGTAAAATCGACCTTTCACACGAATACAATGGACATTTCATTAACACATGGCATTCATCTTCGATTTCATCTTTACAAAATAAACACACTCTTTCATTAATGTTAGTGCCAGTCTCAACTCGAATCGGGGCAACTCCACATCTGAAACTAGCTAAAGCTCTTCTATGTGACCTGGGGGTGGGAAGTCCTACATAGTGTGAACATTAAAATTATCCTTAAAAGTGCAATATAACCTTAACTTATTTCCAACAACACCAGTATGGCTAAAAGGTTGGGATATCTCTTGTCTCCATCTGATAATTAACCTATCTAACATAACCCGTTTAACTTCGGAAACTACAAACTTAACATGGTAGTTACAAAAAACATTTGCAAAATGAGATAACTCTAAATCTGAAAATTTGTGATGAATTTTATAATTCCAATTTCTCTTCTTATTAAGTGCATGATTATATCCCAAATTAAAAATCTTAGCAGTTAACCTATCATATTCAATATTACATAAACGCCTGTAAAATCTCACCAGGCTACACCACTGTAAAATATAAGATGGCGTCCAACCCATATCCCCAATAACAGCATTGTTAGGAGTAAACTTAGGTAGACCTAAAAAGAAGCGCATTGCTCTATTTTGCACTGCATTAATGAAGGAAATATCATAAACACCCCATATAGAAGCACCATAGTCCATAGTGGACCAAACCATAGAATTATACAATTTTGTGTAGGTGTGGTAATTCATGCCACCTAACAATTTGAACTTTGTGATCAGCAAACCTAACGCCCTACTTGCAGAACTGGCAACAGCTTTTGCCATACGTTTATAATCTAAATATTCAGTTAATAACAATCCAAGATAATTATAACAATCAACAACTTCTAAAATCTGATCACCACATTTAAAATCACACATTGTCCTAGAAATAGAAGGTACCCTAAAATGTACAACTTTAGATTTTAAACCATTTACAATTTGATTTTTAACATTGTTGTTTTAAATATGACAAATTATGCTCGACTAACACAATTAACCCTTAGAGTGCCCGGGGACCATATAAGGTCCCCTCCCCCAAACACCCTACGATGCCATTTTGCTATACAAACATTTTTCATGAACAATAAAACATCGAATTTTTAAAATTGGGGTGGGCCTGTATCCCCTAATTGACCATATAAGCAACTAAAGTGCAAATTTTTCATTATGTTGACAAGCTTAAGAAATTAAACTCACCAACAATTCCTTCAAGGATAACATAGTGCGAGGAAGCTTCAGGAAAACTGGCTGTTACTCCATCAGGCACAGCGACTCCAGCTTTGCAAAATAAATTCTTGCCAAACATCTGATGATTAAAATTTAACATGGCCGTGACGGCCCCCTTGTAGGATCTGCGTGGAAGAGCACTGCCTTCGTCCAAGATGGCATTCATATCACCATTGATAACTTCATCTCCCATCATAAGGGTAACAAAAGGTTCTGGGTTACTGCCAAATGCTACACACCCTACTGATACACCTCCAACTCTGAACGCAAGCTTATCGCCGTCGTTTTCAATGACACTATTTTCAACTGTCACTTCAACTCGGTCGACACCACCTGGAACCAGAACGTGCATATTAAGTTCATGTATATATAAAGTTCATGTTCATATCAAGTTCATGTTCATATCAAGTTCATGTACATATCACGTTCATAAACATATAAAGTTCATGTACATCTAAAGTTCATGTTCATATTAAGTTTATGTTCATATTTAAGTTCATGTTCATATTAAAGTTCATGTCCATACCAAGTTCCTGATCACATCATGTTCCTGATCACATAAAGTTCCTGATCATATCAAGTTCATGTTCATATCAAGTTCTTGTTCATATAAAGCTCATGTTCATATAAATTTCATGTACATAAAGTTATGTACATATAAAGTTCATGTTCATATAAAGTTCATGTTCATATTAAGTTCATGTCCATATCAAGTTAATGTCCAGATCAAGTTCATGTCCATATCAAGTTCCTGATCATATCAAGTTCATGTTCATATCAAGTTAATGTTCATATCAAGTTCATGTTCAAAGTCAGAACAAAGCGGAGCAAATACATTCCTAAAAGATGCTTTATGTCACTTGATGTTCCCTGATCTTAACCCAAAACGGTACATCCTATACTAAATCCAATTTGTCCATTCATCCATATCAATTATTCTGAGCATCACTTATATATTAAATTTTAGTGGCCTGCTACCAGGGAAATCTTTTGTGAAAAATGTATTATGTAAGTAATTAGAATGCATCAGGATACATATTTAATCGCTTTCCACCTATCAAGTTACATACGATATCACAGTAACATTGCCTCTAAGTATGGGTTACCTTTTCTAATGATTTTGATTCTGTCAATGTAGCCGACTGCCTTATAAAGCGGTTAATTTGGAAAAATCACATCTCACAATATGAAAAAATTTAAGAGTAAATTTGGCTGTGACATTATCTGCTAAAAACTATATTTCTTTTGGGATAAGTAGACATAAATGGTAAACAGGAGAGATTCCTTGATTCAATTCATTATTATTTGCACGGAAGGTGAACAGTCCACGTACATTGGAGCTTCGATAACAATGGAATTGTAACACACTTCATGCAGAGAATAATTCGGAATTTAACCGATATGAGAAAAATAATTAACTAAACTAAATTATAATAAAGAGACAACTAAAGTTCCATTCAAATGATTCACATTTCCTGTAACTCATTAAACGATTTGGCATCAAAGTTGATTTTGCTCATGGGTTACCAAATCATTAATTCCGTATTGGTATTATACAAAAGGTTGTTTAGTTTCCTGTTTGTTTGATGATAACTTACCCAACACTGTCACTGGTGCTGTAACTTTCTCATCTGTTTCACCACCAGTTGATTTTTTCACTTGGCAAATAAATTCTCCATCAATGTCAGCAGTGACTGCAAACAAAATCTTTTCATGACAAAAACTTTTGGAAGAACTTATCTACAACTAAGTTTATGGTTGAAACTTTTCCCTGAAGAGGGCGCTGCATTAAAGGCAGGAAAGTTTAATCCAGGGAGAACAGCATGAATTGGACAACAAAAGACTGGCACAAATTATATCTTAGTTGAAAATAACCTGGTTACAGTGGTACTGAGGCCTTACCTGAAGAGATGGTTATTGTGACCGAGATAACTGGGTTATAAGCGAATTCCAAATTGTATCCATTTTCTTTATACTTTGCCACCAAGCTGCCTTGTTCAGAGACGGTGTCTTCTTGTCCTGACTTGGCATTCTTGTGGGAAATATGAAGAATATTGTCAGCCATAAAAAGTGGTCCCTCATTGATAGCACATTTGAAAGTGATTGAATCACCCTCTTTCACATAAGGTTCTGGGGCGACCTCGAAATGTGGTTCATAAGGTTGAGACTCAACACCTTCAAAGAATAAGAAAAGAAACATTAATTTATTTTTGATATAGTTCCATTTGCATACTTCAGAAAAATCAATACAAGCAATAATCACTCACAGAGTTGGTAGACTTTGTTTTATTTACCAGTTGTCTGAAAGGTAAATGGAAGAAAAAGTACATTTGCTTGAACTTAATCATTTTATTCGTTCAATGAAAACTAGTTCAAGCCTTTTCAAAAATATCTTATTAAAAAAAAAACGAGTTACCCATTTATTCTCTTAAACATGTGCATATATATACTCAACAAAAAATAAAATAGTTATGGACCATCCAAATATTTCATATCAAAGTTGCTATAAGACACAATGTGATCAATATTTTACATCTAGGTGGTCTTTTACTTATTATGTTCAGTATATAATACAGATAAAAAGCAATTTGATGTGGTATATCAAATTTCGATAATGTGTTTAGACAGGTAGCCATTTAGTAAGGACAAAGAGATTCAATAAAGACTAACTAAATTTGTTGGTCCCTTGGAGTTTATATCCGTGTTCTACTATATTGTGACAGGGACATATTACATATGTCTCTGTGTATTGTAATTAGTTAGTGCTAGTTAGCTTTTAAGAATTGTAAAAAATCATTTATGTTCTACCTTTATTTCAGCATTTGAAAGGCGCTGAAATAATCATGTGAATAGAGCTTTTAATATATCAATTTATTTCAGGTTACCACGGAAGCTGAAATGTTCTAATAATTATTCATATGTTTTAACATGTTTCTTGATTTCAGCTTAACATGAAAGCTGAAACGTCACGGATTGTGAAGATCATCAATTTCATAAGTTTTAGTCATATTACTATACAGTTCACCCAACCATGACAACACCCGTCATGATTGGCTTATTCAAATACGCACGCTTTTTCTATGCATGAGCACTGCGCACCCTGACACGTCGCACAGTCACCAGACAAGACGGACGCGTTAAGTTTTCAAAGATAATATATCATATCAGGTTAGTAAATCAACTATCTTAAAATAATCTTTATATATCTAATGTAGCAATAACACAAATAATCATAATCATAAATACATAATATGAATTTGGTAAGGTAATTAAAACCTCAGGGTAATAAGCGTGTGCTGTAATCGGCACATGGGTTAAGATAAATTATCTCTTTTAGTGTGTATCATAACTATCATTTTATCAACTTTATATCATATTATGCATTAAAGCGAGGCACTGTAAGTATGCTTTGAGCGTGAATGTGATTTAGCTTTCTTTTCACATGTTGCACAAATAATGGCAAAGTATATCATTGTAAGATTTTAAGGTGTATAAAGTGTATCTGTTCATGTATATGATTTATGTCTGTACGGACAATATGGTGTATTAAACAATATCAATTATTTCCAGAAATTGTAATAGCATCGTCTGCTATGGCAGCCAGGTTGGTACACGGGCCTCTGTGCCACACATAGGGTATGTACCTATATATATTATTTCTGTCATGTTCATGTATTGTATGACGTGAAACGTTGTCGTACCTTTATGCAAAGATTAATGGTAATTATTGTATTATATCCGGCGATTGTAATCTATATCATATATGTTGTTATATGGTCATGTCAGGAGTTGTCGCCCCTGAACATAGTGAAGTTACTTTTATACATCTTATATTCGTGTAATGTTTGGATGCAAAGGGAATATTTTGCATTGTAATGTATGTGTAATTGTAATGTATAAACATTTATAATGTTAATGTACTGTATCTATACTATAAGATGCCTTGGATATTTTGAATTATGTTATATTGGTTTTATATTGTTGTAATAATTGTTTCAGGGTTTCGATTGTGTACCTTAAGATTCCTACCACTTGGAATAAATCGAACTCAACCCTGCACTCACATCGTGTTGTCTTTGTGACCCTGCTACAATATATTGATGGAACTGAACATTGTTTATTGACAAATACTTTGATGTAAAAAAACAAACAATAAGAAAAGTTTTTATTAATTTTTTCAAAAACAGGTTCTGAAAACTAGAATATTTAGATGCCTAGTGCCTAGTGTTTATACATTTACATACAAAGAAGACATAACCTGCAGTCAAAACTACTTTCAGAAATCTACTTGCAGTGGTCTAATGAGACAAAATTGTGCTTATCCATTAGTTAATGTTATTGTCTATTGTTTTTGGCTAGTTGTGAAACATTAACATTGATCTATTGTGTGTATAGACAAGAGAAAAAGTTTTTTTATTTGAATGAATTTAATAGTTATATAATAGTGTCAACCATTTTAAAGCTGAAGAGCTAACTAGCCATCTTAATAAAACATTTTAAGTGTCTCATAGGAAATTCCTGGCCAGATACCATGCCACATACATATCTATTTGAGGAAGACAAGGAATTTTGATTTCATACTGATAGCAATGTTTCGGTAGAGGTTCTTATACCGTTTTACATATCTTTTATTCGGAAATTACTCCAAGCATATACATTGTGTCACTTAAAGATTGTTTTCACATTTTCTTTCTTATTTTTTCATGGAAAGTCAATTAGCACTGAAGAAGTAAAAACTGCAGCAATGACAATTACCCATTTTATGACAGTTTTTTCTCCATTAGATGGAAATAAATAAGGACAAAAATTCCACACATATCTTGCCACAGCTGGCAATGACAGCAGCAGGATTTACTGCTTAAAATGAAAGAGGTTAAACTTCAGGAATACAAACATGACCCTGAAACTATATTTTAATGAGTAGCAAAAATAAACAAGACAAATGTTTGAACATATTAAGTTACTTAACATAAAATTAAAAGTATGTGCAAGCTAAGGACTTCTTCATTCTTCATGTTCGGTGGAGCGGAACGTTGGTTTAGACCCTGTTATGAGTGGGCGTGTTCACTTAAGCGTGACTAGTGACCCTTGAGCTATCAACATCATGAAATTGATGCATTTATCATGCCCGTTTGCTTTTGAATTCTGCAAATGCTATCTTCCTCAAACTACTACTGGACAATTTATAAATTATAAATTATATCATGTTTTTTTACTTCTGTTTTAGCTATAGGTGTTATGCCCCTAAAAGGTTGTTATAATAATGATTATACCATATTAAGTTATCAAAAAAATTCTTGTATTTTTGTCTTTATCAGGTTTGTAGTAATTTCTTTGTTTGAAAATTATAAACTAAATTGATTTTGTAAAAAATATTAAGTCAAAAACAGGAAAACATCAAATTTTACAATATATATTTATATTGGAAGTAAGACTTATTCATCGTTTAAACTCACTTAAAATTACTTTTTTTTAAGCGTTTGTCAAACTAATTCATTGCAGACAATTTAATTTCATCAATTCTATAACTGACCTATTCGTCTTGAAGGAAGCCATGGGCCATGATTGTGGATAAGGCTTACTGCAGAATACTGCTTGCGTAAGAGGATAGCTTATAAATGTTGAAACAACATCGGGGTCACGCAAAGTTTGTACATGTAAGATGTTATAAACTAATCGCTGAACTGTTCTTGAACGGCGTTTTTACTTTTGCAACACGTGATTGCTATATAAACACGTGTTATGACTTTGACAAACACTTCTTTAAATCAGCTATCTGACGATTTCCTGATTGTATAAATCTAGTCTACATTCAAATTCCTGCATGCATGAGCGTTATCACGTGATAATTGTACTGCTGTTTACATTTACACACATACATACATGAAATGTACTTTAATATTTTATTGTATTGGGTGATGAAATAATAAATGATATCTCTTATAATGTAAACATATACAGTCCATATCATGGCTATTTTTATCATGTCATTATGTGTAACATATGTCATTCAAGTTGAAATATGTCAAAATGTGCTTTATTGAGCCCTGACGAAATCACATCGAAATAATCAAATTAAAACACGGCTAAATCGACACATACTTTCATAAAAAGATATGCGTGTAGAGACATATCAAAAATATGATTAAGATACGATAAAGATAAATCGATTTTTATAATATCTTTTTTTTAATTGTTTCAGGGAATAGAAAGTTCACAAATTAAGCCCCTGCCGAAATCCCTAAAACTAACTATTACTTTCAGCTTGGGTAATAAGCTTTAGCATAAACCAACATTTTCAACGAGATTATCCCAAACATAAACATATAGCAATTGATGAAGTAGACAGACAGACAGACAGACAGATGAAAGTAAAGTTATGGTTATAACATTTATAAAAATAAATCTATTGGACTAAAATCATGAATTATAAACATAAGATTGACGTTTAGAGAGAATAAAATGGCAGGTTTTGGCAGCAGTAAAACATACATTTGGGCTTGATAAGATAAATTGTAACTTTTGTACATCACTAAAATCATTAAAACTATCACACTCGGCTATACATTTTCTTAGTAAAATCGACCTTTCACACGAATACAATGGACATTTCATTAACACATGGCATTCATCTTCGATTTCATCTTTACAAAATAAACACACTCTTTCATTAACGGGGCAACTCCACATCTGAAACTAGCTAAAGCTCTTCTATGTGACCTGGGGGTGGGAAGTCCTACATAGTGTGAACATTAAAATTATCCTTAAAAGTGCAATATAACCTTAACTTATTTCCAACAACACCAGTATGGCTAAAAGGTTGGGATATCTCTTGTCTCCATCTGATAATTAACCTATCTAACATAACCCGTTTAACTTCGGAAACTACAAACTTAACATGGTAGTTACAAAAAACATTTGCAAAATGAGATAACTCTAAATCTGAAAATTTGTGATGAATTTTATAATTCCAATTTCTCTTCTTATTAAGTGCATGATTATATCCCAAATTAAAAATCTTAGCAGTTAACCTATCATATTCAATATTACATAAACGCCTGTAAAATCTCACCAGGCTACACCACTGTAAAATATAAGATGGCGTCCAACCCATATCCCCAATAACAGCATTGTTAGGAGTAAACTTAGGTAGACCTAAAAAGAAGCGCATTGCTCTATTTTGCACTGCATTAATGAAGGAAATATCATAAACACCCCATATAGAAGCACCATAGTCCATAGTGGACCAAACCATAGAATTATACAATTTTGTGTAGGTGTGGTAATTCATGCCACCTAACAATTTGAACTTTGTGATCAGCAAACCTAACGCCCTACTTGCAGAACTGGCAACAGCTTTTGCCATACGTTTATAATCTAAATATTCAGTTAATAACAATCCAAGATAATTATAACAATCAACAACTTCTAAAATCTGATCACCACATTTAAAATCACACATTGTCCTAGAAATAGAAGGTACCCTAAAATGTACAACTTTAGATTTTAAACCATTTACAATTTGATTTTTAACATTGTTGTTTTAAATATGACAAATTATGCTCGACTAACACAATTAACCCTTAGAGTGCCCGGGGACCATATAAGGTCCCCTCCCCCAAACACCCTACGATGCCATTTTGCTATACAAACATTTTTCATGAACAATAAAACATCGAATTTTTAAAATTGGGGTGGGCCTGTATCCCCTAATTGACCATATAAGCAACTAAAGTGCAAATTTTTCATTATGTTGACAAGCTTAAGAAATTAAACTCACCAACAATTCCTTCAAGGATAACATAGTGCGAGGAAGCTTCAGGAAAACTGGCTGTTACTCCATCAGGCACAGCGACTCCAGCTTTGCAAAATAAATTCTTGCCAAACATCTGATGATTAAAATTTAACATGGCCGTGACGGCCCCCTTGTAGGATCTGCGTGGAAGAGCACTGCCTTCGTCCAAGATGGCATTCATATCACCATTGATAACTTCATCTCCCATCATAAGGGTAACAAAAGGTTCTGGGTTACTGCCAAATGCTACACACCCTACTGATACACCTCCAACTCTGAACGCAAGCTTATCGCCGTCGTTTTCAATGACACTATTTTCAACTGTCACTTCAACTCGGTCGACACCACCTGGAACCAGAACGTGCATATTAAGTTCATGTATATATAAAGTTCATGTTCATATCAAGTTCATGTTCATATCAAGTTCATGTACATATCACGTTCATAAACATATAAAGTTCATGTACATCTAAAGTTCATGTTCATATTAAGTTTATGTTCATATTTAAGTTCATGTTCATATTAAAGTTCATGTCCATACCAAGTTCCTGATCACATCATGTTCCTGATCACATAAAGTTCCTGATCATATCAAGTTCATGTTCATATCAAGTTCTTGTTCATATAAAGCTCATGTTCATATAAATTTCATGTACATAAAGTTATGTACATATAAAGTTCATGTTCATATAAAGTTCATGTTCATATTAAGTTCATGTCCATATCAAGTTAATGTCCAGATCAAGTTCATGTCCATATCAAGTTCCTGATCATATCAAGTTCATGTTCATATCAAGTTAATGTTCATATCAAGTTCATGTTCAAAGTCAGAACAAAGCGGAGCAAATACATTCCTAAAAGATGCTTTATGTCACTTGATGTTCCCTGATCTTAACCCAAAACGGTACATCCTATACTAAATCCAATTTGTCCATTCATCCATATCAATTATTCTGAGCATCACTTATATATTAAATTTTAGTGGCCTGCTACCAGGGAAATCTTTTGTGAAAAATGTATTATGTAAGTAATTAGAATGCATCAGGATACATATTTAATCGCTTTCCACCTATCAAGTTACATACGATATCACAGTAACATTGCCTCTAAGTATGGGTTACCTTTTCTAATGATTTTGATTCTGTCAATGTAGCCGACTGCCTTATAAAGCGGTTAATTTGGAAAAATCACATCTCACAATATGAAAAAATTTAAGAGTAAATTTGGCTGTGACATTATCTGCTAAAAACTATATTTCTTTTGGGATAAGTAGACATAAATGGTAAACAGGAGAGATTCCTTGATTCAATTCATTTTTATTTGCACGGAAGGTGAACAGTCCACGTACATTGGAGCTTCGATAACAATGGAATTGTAACACACTTCATGCAGAGAATAATTCGGAATTTAACCGATATGAGAAAAATAATTAACTAAACTAAATTATAATAAAGAGACAACTAAAGTTCCATTCAAATGATTCACATTTCCTGTAACTCATTAAACGATTTGGCATCAAAGTTGATTTTGCTCATGGGTTACCAAATCATTAATTCCGTATTGGTATTATACAAAAGGTTGTTTAGTTTCCTGTTTGTTTGATGATAACTTACCCAACACTGTCACTGGTGCTGTAACTTTCTCATCTGTTTCACCACCAGTTGATTTTTTCACTTGGCAAATAAATTCTCCATCAATGTCAGCAGTGACTGCAAACAAAATCTTTTCATGACAAAAACTTTTGGAAGAACTTATCTACAACTAAGTTTATGGTTGAAACTTTTCCCTGAAGAGGGCGCTGCATTAAAGGCAGGAAAGTTTAATCCAGGGAGAACAGCATGAATTGGACAACAAAAGACTGGCACAAATTATATCTTAGTTGAAAAAAACCTGGTTACAGTGGTACTGAGGCCTTACCTGAAGAGATGGTTATTGTGACCGAGATAACTGGGTTATAAGCGAATTCCAAATTGTATCCATTTTCTTTATACTTTGCCACCAAGCTGCCTTGTTCAGAGACGGTGTCTTCTTGTCCTGACTTGGCATTCTTGTGGGAAATATGAAGAATATTGTCAGCCATAAAAAGTGGTCCCTCATTGATAGCACATTTGAAAGTGATTGAATCACCCTCTTTCACGTAAGGTTCTGGGGCGACCTCGAAATGTGGTTCATAAGGTTGAGACTCAACACCTTCAAAGAATAAGAAAAGAAACATTAATTTATTTTTGATATAGTTCCATTTGCATACTTCAGAAAAATCAATACAAGCAATAATCACTCACAGAGTTGGTAGAATTTGTTTTATTTACCAGTTGTCTGAAAGGTAAATGGAAGAAAAAGTACATTTGCTTGAACTTTATCATTTTATTCGTTCAATGAAAACTAGTTCAAGCCTTTTCAAAAATATCTTATTAAAAAAAAAACGAGTTACCCATTTATTCTCTTAAACATGTGCATATATATACTCAACAAAAAATAAAATAGTTATGGACCATCCAAATATTTCATATCAAAGTTGCTATAAGACACAATGTGATCAATATTTTACATCTAGGTGGTCTTTTACTTATTATGTTCAGTATATAATACAGATAAAAAGCAATTTGATGTGGTATATCAAATTTCGATAATGTGTTTAGACAGGTAGCCATTTAGTAAGGACAAAGAGATTCAATAAAGACTAACTAAATTTGTTGGTCCCTTGGAGTTTATATCCGTGTTCTACTATATTGTGACAGGGACATATTACATATGTCTCTGTGTATTGTAATTAGTTAGTGCTAGTTAGCTTTTAAGAATTGTAAAAAATCATTTATGTTCTACCTTTATTTCAGCATTTGAAAGGCGCTGAAATAATCATGTGAATAGAGCTTTTAATATATCAATTTATTTCAGGTTACCACGGAAGCTGAAATGTTCTAATAATTATTCATATGTTTTAACATGTTTCTTGATTTCAGCTTAACATGAAAGCTGAAACGTCACGGATTGTGAAGATCATCAATTTCATAAGTTTTAGTCATATTACTATACAGTTCACCCAACCATGACAACACCCGTCATGATTGGCTTATTCAAATACGCACGCTTTTTCTATGCATGAGCACTGCGCACCCTGACACGTCGCACAGTCACCAGACAAGACGGACGCGTTAAGTTTTCAAAGATAATATATCATATCAGGTTAGTAAATCAACTATCTTAAAATAATCTTTATATATCTAATGTAGCAATAACACAAATAATCATAATCATAAATACATAATATGAATTTGGTAAGGTAATTAAAACCTCAGGGTAATAAGCGTGTGCTGTAATCGGCACATGGGTTAAGATAAATTATCTCTTTTAGTGTGTATCATAACTATCATTTTATCAACTTTATATCATATTATGCATTAAAGCGAGGCACTGTAAGTATGCTTTGAGCGTGAATGTGATTTAGCTTTCTTTTCACATGTTGCACAAATAATGGCAAAGTATATCATTGTAAGATTTTAAGGTGTATAAAGTGTATCTGTTCATGTATATGATTTATGTCTGTACGGACAATATGGTGTATTAAACAATATCAATTATTTCCAGAAATTGTAATAGCATCGTCTGCTATGGCAGCCAGGTTGGTACACGGGCCTCTGTGCCACACATAGGGTATGTACCTATATATATTATTTCTGTCATGTTCATGTATTGTATGACGTGAAACGTTGTCGTACCTTTATGCAAAGATTAATGGTAATTATTGTATTATATCCGGCGATTGTAATCTATATCATATATGTTGTTATATGGTCATGTCAGGAGTTGTCGCCCCTGAACATAGTGAAGTTACTTTTATACATCTTATATTCGTGTAATGTTTGGATGCAAAGGGAATATTTTGCATTGTAATGTATGTGTAATTGTAATGTATAAACATTTATAATGTTAATGTACTGTATCTATACTATAAGATGCCTTGGATATTTTGAATTATGTTATATTGGTTTTATATTGTTGTAATAATTGTTTCAGGGTTTCGATTGTGTACCTTAAGATTCCTACCACTTGGAATAAATCGAACTCAACCCTGCACTCACATCGTGTTGTCTTTGTGACCCTGCTACAATATATTGATGGAACTGAACATTGTTTATTGACAAATACTTTGATGTAAAAAAACAAACAATAAGAAAAGTTTTTATTAATTTTTTCAAAAACAGGTTCTGAAAACTAGAATATTTAGATGCCTAGTGCCTAGTGTTTATACATTTACATACAAAGAAGACATAACCTGCAGTCAAAACTACTTTCAGAAATCTACTTGCAGTGGTCTAATGAGACAAAATTGTGCTTATCCATTAGTTAATGTTATTGTCTATTGTTTTTGGCTAGTTGTGAAACATTAACATTGATCTATTGTGTGTATAGACAAGAGAAAAAGTTTTTTTATTTGAATGAATTTAATAGTTATATAATAGTGTCAACCATTTTAAAGCTGAAGAGCTAACTAGCCATCTTAATAAAACATTTTAAGTGTCTCATAGGAAATTCCTGGCCAGATACCATGCCACATACATATCTATTTGAGGAAGACAAGGAATTTTGATTTCATACTGATAGCAATGTTTCGGTAGAGGTTCTTATACCGTTTTACATATCTTTTATTCGGAAATTACTCCAAGCATATACATTGTGTCACTTAAAGATTGTTTTCACATTTTCTTTCTTATTTTTTCATGGAAAGTCAATTAGCACTGAAGAAGTAAAAACTGCAGCAATGACAATTACCCATTTTATGACAGTTTTTTCTCCATTAGATGGAAATAAATAAGGACAAAAATTCCACACATATCTTGCCACAGCTGGCAATGACAGCAGCAGGATTTACTGCTTAAAATGAAAGAGGTTAAACTTCAGGAATACAAACATGACCCTGAAACTATATTTTAATGAGTAGCAAAAATAAACAAGACAAATGTTTGAACATATTAAGTTACTTAACATAAAATTAAAAGTATGTGCAAGCTAAGGACTTCTTCATTCTTCATGTTCGGTGGAGCGGAACGTTGGTTTAGACCCTGTTATGAGTGGGCGTGTTCACTTAAGCGTGACTAGTGACCCTTGAGCTATCAACATCATGAAATTGATGCATTTATCATGCCCGTTTGCTTTTGAATTCTGCAAATGCTATCTTCCTCAAACTACTACTGGACAATTTATAAATTATAAATTATATCATGTTTTTTTACTTCTGTTTTAGCTATAGGTGTTATGCCCCTAAAAGGTTGTTATAATAATGATTATACCATATTAAGTTATCAAAAAAATTCTTGTATTTTTGTCTTTATCAGGTTTGTAGTAATTTCTTTGTTTGAAAATTATAAACTAAATTGATTTTGTAAAAAATATTAAGTCAAAAACAGGAAAACATCAAATTTTACAATATATATTTATATTGGAAGTAAGACTTATTCATCGTTTAAACTCACTTAAAATTACTTTTTTTTAAGCGTTTGTCAAACTAATTCATTGCAGACAATTTAATTTCATCAATTCTATAACTGACCTATTCGTCTTGAAGGAAGCCATGGGCCATGATTGTGGATAAGGCTTACTGCAGAATACTGCTTGCGTAAGAGGATAGCTTATAAATGTTGAAACAACATCGGGGTCACGCAAAGTTTGTACATGTAAGATGTTATAAACTAATCGCTGAACTGTTCTTGAACGGCGTTTTTACTTTTGCAACACGTGATTGCTATATAAACACGTGTTATGACTTTGACAAACACTTCTTTAAATCAGCTATCTGACGATTTCCTGATTGTATAAATCTAGTCTACATTCAAATTCCTGCATGCATGAGCGTTATCACGTGATAATTGTACTGCTGTTTACATTTACACACATACATACATGAAATGTACTTTAATATTTTATTGTATTGGGTGATGAAATAATAAATGATATCTCTTATAATGTAAACATATACAGTCCATATCATGGCTATTTTTATCATGTCATTATGTGTAACATATGTCATTCAAGTTGAAATATGTCAAAATGTGCTTTATTGAGCCCTGACGAAATCACATCGAAATAATCAAATTAAAACACGGCTAAATCGACACATACTTTCATAAAAAGATATGCGTGTAGAGACATATCAAAAATATGATTAAGATACGATAAAGATAAATCGATTTTTATAATATCTTTTTTTTAATTGTTTCAGGGAATAGAAAGTTCACAAATTAAGCCCCTGCCGAAATCCCTAAAACTAACTATTACTTTCAGCTTGGGTAATAAGCTTTAGCATAAACCAACATTTTCAACGAGATTATCCCAAACATAAACATATAGCAATTGATGAAGTAGACAGACAGACAGACAGACAGATGAAAGTAAAGTTATGGTTATAACATTTATAAAAATAAATCTATTGGACTAAAATCATGAATTATAAACATAAGATTGACGTTTAGAGAGAATAAAATGGCAGGTTTTGGCAGCAGTAAAACATACATTTGGGCTTGATAAGATAAATTGTAACTTTTGTACATCACTAAAATCATTAAAACTATCACACTCTGCTATACATTTTCTTAGTAAAATCGACCTTTCACACGAATACAATGGACATTTCATTAACACATGGCATTCATCTTCGATTTCATCTTTACAAAATAAACACACTCTTTCATTAATGTTAGTGCCAGTCTCAACTCGAATCGGGGCAACTCCACATCTGAAACTAGCTAAAGCTCTTCTATGTGACCTGGGGGTGGGAAGTCCTACATAGTGTGAACATTAAAATTATCCTTAAAAGTGCAATATAACCTTAACTTATTTCCAACAACACCAGTATGGCTAAAAGGTTGGGATATCTCTTGTCTCCATCTGATAATTAACCTATCTAACATAACCCGTTTAACTTCGGAAACTACAAACTTAACATGGTAGTTACAAAAAACATTTGCAAAATGAGATAACTCTAAATCTGAAAATTTGTGATGAATTTTATAATTCCAATTTCTCTTCTTATTAAGTGCATGATTATATCCCAAATTAAAAATCTTAGCAGTTAACCTATCATATTCAATATTACATAAACGCCTGTAAAATCTCACCAGGCTACACCACTGTAAAATATAAGATGGCGTCCAACCCATATCCCCAATAACAGCATTGTTAGGAGTAAACTTAGGTAGACCTAAAAAGAAGCGCATTGCTCTATTTTGCACTGCATTAATGAAGGAAATATCATAAACACCCCATATAGAAGCACCATAGTCCATAGTGGACCAAACCATAGAATTATACAATTTTGTGTAGGTGTGGTAATTCATGCCACCTAACAATTAGAACTTTGTGATCAGCAAACCTAACGCCCTACCTGCAGAGCTGGCAACAGCTTTTGCCATACGTTTATAATCTAAATATTCAGTTAATAACAATCCAAGATAATTATAACAATCAACAACTTCTAAAATCTGATCACCACATTTAAAATCACACATTGTCCTAGAAATAGAAGGTACCCTAAAATGTACAACTTTAGATTTTAAACCATTTACAATTTGATTTTTAACATTGTTGTTTTAAATATGACAAATTATGCTCGACTAACACAATTAACCCTTAGAGTGCCCGGGGACCATATAAGGTCCCCTCCCCCAAACACCCTACGATGCCATTTTGCTATACAAACATTTTTCATGAACAATAAAACATCGAATTTTTAAAATTGGGGTGGGCCTGTATCCCCTAATTGACCATATAAGCAACTAAAGTGCAAATTTTTCATTATGTTGACAAGCTTAAGAAATTAAACTCACCAACAATTCCTTCAAGGATAACATAGTGCGAGGAAGCTTCAGGAAAACTGGCTGTTACTCCATCAGGCACAGCGACTCCAGCTTTGCAAAATAAATTCTTGCCAAACATCTGATGATTAAAATTTAACATGGCCGTGACGGCCCCCTTGTAGGATCTGCGTGGAAGAGCACTGCCTTCGTCCAAGATGGCATTCATATCACCATTGATAACTTCATCTCCCATCATAAGGGTAACAAAAGGTTCTGGGTTACTGCCAAATGCTACACACCCTACTGATACACCTCCAACTCTGAACGCAAGCTTATCGCCGTCGTTTTCAATGACACTATTTTCAACTGTCACTTCAACTCGGTCGACACCACCTGGAACCAGAACGTGCATATTAAGTTCATGTATATATAAAGTTCATGTTCATATCAAGTTCATGTTCATATCAAGTTCATGTACATATCACGTTCATAAACATATAAAGTTCATGTACATCTAAAGTTCATGTTCATATTAAGTTTATGTTCATATTTAAGTTCATGTTCATATTAAAGTTCATGTCCATACCAAGTTCCTGATCACATCATGTTCCTGATCACATAAAGTTCCTGATCATATCAAGTTCATGTTCATATCAAGTTCTTGTTCATATAAAGCTCATGTTCATATAAATTTCATGTACATAAAGTTATGTACATATAAAGTTCATGTTCATATAAAGTTCATGTTCATATTAAGTTCATGTCCATATCAAGTTAATGTCCAGATCAAGTTCATGTCCATATCAAGTTCCTGATCATATCAAGTTCATGTTCATATCAAGTTAATGTTCATATCAAGTTCATGTTCAAAGTCAGAACAAAGCGGAGCAAATACATTCCTAAAAGATGCTTTATGTCACTTGATGTTCCCTGATCTTAACCCAAAACGGTACATCCTATACTAAATCCAATTTGTCCATTCATCCATATCAATTATTCTGAGCATCACTTATATATTAAATTTTAGTGGCCTGCTACCAGGGAAATCTTTTGTGAAAAATGTATTATGTAAGTAATTAGAATGCATCAGGATACATATTTAATCGCTTTCCACCTATCAAGTTACATACGATATCACAGTAACATTGCCTCTAAGTATGGGTTACCTTTTCTAATGATTTTGATTCTGTCAATGTAGCCGACTGCCTTATAAAGCGGTTAATTTGGAAAAATCACATCTCACAATATGAAAAAATTTAAGAGTAAATTTGGCTGTGACATTATCTGCTAAAAACTATATTTCTTTTGGGATAAGTAGACATAAATGGTAAACAGGAGAGATTCCTTGATTCAATTCATTTTTATTTGCACGGAAGGTGAACAGTCCACGTACATTGGAGCTTCGATAACAATGGAATTGTAACACACTTCATGCAGAGAATAATTCGGAATTTAACCGATATGAGAAAAATAATTAACTAAACTAAATTATAATAAAGAGACAACTAAAGTTCCATTCAAATGATTCACATTTCCTGTAACTCATTAAACGATTTGGCATCAAAGTTGATTTTGCTCATGGGTTACCAAATCATTAATTCCGTATTGGTATTATACAAAAGGTTGTTTAGTTTCCTGTTTGTTTGATGATAACTTACCCAACACTGTCACTGGTGCTGTAACTTTCTCATCTGTTTCACCACCAGTTGATTTTTTCACTTGGCAAATAAATTCTCCATCAATGTCAGCAGTGACTGCAAACAAAATCTTTTCATGACAAAAACTTTTGGAAGAACTTATCTACAACTAAGTTTATGGTTGAAACTTTTCCCTGAAGAGGGCGCTGCATTAAAGGCAGGAAAGTTTAATCCAGGGAGAACAGCATGAATTGGACAACAAAAGACTGGCACAAATTATATCTAAGTTGAAAATAACCTGGTTACAGTGGTACTGAGGCCTTACCTGAAGAGATGGTTATTGTGACCGAGATAACTGGGTTATAAGCGAATTCCAAATTGTATCCATTTTCTTTATACTTTGCCACCAAGCTGCCTTGTTCAGAGACGGTGTCTTCTTGTCCTGACTTGGCATTCTTGTGGGAAATATGAAGAATATTGTCAGCCATAAAATATGGTCCCGCATTGACAGCACATTTGAAAGTGATTGAATCACCCTCTTTCACGTAAGGTTCTGGGGCGACCTCGAAATGTGGTTCATAAGGTTGAGACTCAACACCTTCAAAGAATAAGAAAAGAAACATTAATTTTTTTTCGATACAGTTCCATTTGCATACTTCAGAAAAATCAATACAAGCAATAATCACTCACAGAGTTGGTAGACTTTGTTTTATTCACCAGCTACAATGTCTGAAAGGTAAATGGAAGAAAAAGTACAATTGCTTGAACTTTATCATTTCATTCGTTCAATGAAAACTAGTCCAAGCCTTTTCAAAAATATTTTATTAAAAAAAAAACGAGTTACCCATTTTTTCTCTTAAACATGTGCATATATACTCAACAAAAAAAAAAATAGTTATGGACCATCCAAATATTTCATATCAAAGTTGCTATAAGACACAATGTGATCAATATTTTACATCTAGGTGGTCTTATACTTTTTATGTTCAGTATATAATACAGATAAAAAGCAATTTGATGTGGTATATCAAATTTCGATAATGTGTTTAGACAGGTAGCCATTTAGTAAGGACAAAGAGATTCAATAAAGACTAACTAATTTTGTTGGTTCCTTGGAGTTTATATCCGTGTTCTACTATATATTGATGGAACTGAACATTGTTTATTGACAAATACTTTGATGTAAAAAACAAACAATAAGAAAAGTTTTTATTAATTTTTTCAAAAACAGGTTCTTAAAACTAGAATATTTAGATGCCTAGTGCCTAGTGTTTATACATTTACATACAAACAAGACATAACCTGCAGTCAAAACTACTTTCAGAAATCTACTTGCAGTGGTCTAATGAGACAAAATTGTGCTTATCCATTAGTTAATGTTATTATCTATTGTTTTTGGCTAGTTGTGAAACATTAACATTGATCTATTGTGTGTATAGACAAGAGAAAAAGTTTTTTATTTGAATGAATTTAATAGTTATATAATAGTGTCAACCATTTAAAGCTGAAGAGCTAACTAGCCATCTTAATAAAAACATTTTAAGTGTCTCATAGGAAATTCCTGGCCAGATACCATGCCACATACATAATATGAGGAAGACAAGGAATTTTGATTTCATACTGATAGCACTGTTTCTGTAGAGGTTCTTATACCGTTTTACATATCTTTTTTTCGGAAATTACTCCACGCATATACATTGTGTCACTTAAAGATTGTTTTCACATTTTCTTTCTTATTTTTTCATGGAAAGTCAATTAGCACTGAAGAAGTAAAAACTGCAGCAATGACAATTACCCATTTTATGACAGTTTTTTCTCCATTAGATGGAAATAAATAAGGACAAAAATTCCACACATATCTTGCCACAGCTGGCAATGACAGCAGCATAATTTACTGCTTAAAATGAAGGACGTTAAACTTCAGGAATACAAACATGACCCTGAAAGTATATTTTAATGAGTAGCAAAAATAAACAAGACAAATGTTTGAACATATTAAGTTACTTAACATAAAATGAAAAGTATGTGCAAGCTAAGGACTTCTTCATTCTTCATGTTCGGTGGAGCGGAACGTTGGTTTAGACCCTGTTATGAGTGGGCGTGTTCACTTAAGCGTGACTAGTGACCCTTGAGCTATCAACATCATGAAATTGATGCATTTATCATGCCCGTTTTCTTTTGAATTCTGCAAATGCTATCTTCCTCAAACTACTACTGGACAATTTATAAATTATAAATTATATCATGTTTTTTTACTTCTGTTTTAGCTATAGGTGTTATGCCCCTAAAAGGTTGTTATAATAGTACGTTTTTGAGTAAACGTCATTATTTGTACTTACCGTCGACAACTCACCGTAGCCCCTAATTGCCTATCAATTATCTCTCGACCATATTACACAGAGAAGAAAGACGGGAGTTACCTGCCCACCCCCGCGCCACCTATGGTCACGTGACCAAAACCTCATCCGAACTACCTGGAGCGAACGGAAACCTGAGCGAACCTACTCGCAGGAGGGGAGGCATGAGTGGGAATTAAAGATTGGTGAGTCGTCGACGGTAAGTACAAATAATGACGTTTACTCAAAAAAGTACTATTATTTAATGTACTGTTACCATCTACGACTCATCGTAGCCCACGACTCCCACAGAGGTGGCGGGCTGCGAGAGGCAGGCGGCAGGTGAGCAGGTACACCCTACACCAGTCTAACTAAAGGTAGGAGCACAGGGACCCCCGACAAGGGTGGTAGCCCGCCCCGACTCAGTAGAAAAGACAACCAAGACAACGGAAATGCGGTGCAAAGTTTATTGAGCTATCAAAAACAACTGACTCGCGAAAGTGAACTAGCGGTAAGCCGCAACCCCTCTGAGGGGAGCAGGACCCGCTGTGCATTGCTGTGCGAATACCTGCGGCCACAGCCTGGCAACGCCCGCAAGGTCTTCCGTGGACAAGTCTCGGAGGTAGTGGTTTGCGAAGACCATGCCGGACTTCCAAAAACAGCCCGACATGATGTCCGCCACAGCGATGTTACTGTGAAAGGCCATGGTAGCCGAGACCGCTCGGATCTCATGAGGGTTTGTTCGAGCTGGCGGTGCTAACTCCTTCGCTTTGTAAGCCTCGAGAATAGCCGACCGCAGATAGACGCTCAAGGCTCGTCTATCGATCTCCTTAGTGCTTCGCTGGGAGTGAGGCAGGAAAAGCCTCCTCCTACTCTGGCGGAGGGAACGCGTACGTTCCGAATAAATGCGGAGAGAAGGCGACAAAGGACCCCCACTGTACGTCGTACAGTCTGCGCGTGGTGACACGCTGCGCAGTGGAAACGGCAGCCGCGACTCGCTTGGAGTAGCCCGCCCGTTTCAACCCCTTTTGAAGACAAGCCAAGCGTGAAGATTCAGAGCTTGTGGGTTCTCGTGCACCCAGCCGCTCGTCTTGCTCACTAAGAGATTCCACCTGAGGGGAATGGCGACTGGCTCCTGCTGGCACATCCTCCGAAGAGGTACGAACCATGGCCTCGTTGGCCAGAGGGGAGCTACCAAGATTAGCCTGAGCGATCGAGTCGCCTGGATCTTGGCCACCACTTGAGTAAGAATCGCTGGGGGAGGAAAGGCGCAGGCGTCCATCCCCTCCCACTCTAACGACAGAACGTCTAAGGCCCAAGCACCTGGATCGGGGACGGGAGACACGTAGACCGGCAGCCGGTTGTTGAGCCGTGTCGCAAAGAGGTCTACGTGCAGCTTCCCGAAGTGCTGGCACACCTGTTGGAATACTCGGGGGAGAAGTCTCCACTCCGCTAGGCCTCCCGCTACGAGGGCGTCTGCTAGGACCTTCCTCACCCCCGCTCGCACTGACCTGTGCAGCCCGTCTGTCAGACGGAAAAGATCTAACGCCAACTGGAGTATGCCGACTGCCCTGGTCGAACCTTTATCCCCCAAGCCGCTGTCGAGCTGTCCGTGTGCACGAGAAGCACTTGACCCGACAGCAGAGCGGACCAGTGGACGCGTCCACGAAGAGATGGGCGGTCGCCACGGGCCGCCGGAGCGGAACGCCTGAGAAAACATTCGCCTCCACCATCCACCAGGCTAGGTGAGGGATGAGGGCCTGCTGAAGCGGAAAAACGTGTCTGCACACGTCTTCCCTCATTTGCGGGTTCAGGAAGACCTGAAGTGGTCTCAACTGCAGCCGTCCCCTCGCGGTGAGGTCCTGAGCTGAGGTGAGTAACCCCATGATCAGCTGCCACTGCTGGAGCGGTAGCGGACCCCTTAGGAGTAAACTTAGGTAGACCTAAAAAGAAGCGCATTGCTCTATTTTGCACTGCATTAATGAAGGAAATATCATAAACACCCCATATAGAAGCACCATAGTCCATAGTGGACCAAACCATAGAATTATACAATTTTGTGTAGGTGTGGTAATTCATGCCACCTAACAATTTGAACTTTGTGATCAGCAAACCTAACGCCCTACTTGCAGAACTGGCAACAGCTTTTGCCATACGTTTATAATCTAAATATTCAGTTAATAACAATCCAAGATAATTATAACAATCAACAACTTCTAAAATCTGATCACCACATTTAAAATCACACATTGTCCTAGAAATAGAAGGTACCCTAAAATGTACAACTTTAGATTTTAAACCATTTACAATTTGATTTTTAACATTGTTGTTTTAAATATGACAAATTATGCTCGACTAACACAATTAACCCTTAGAGTGCCCGGGGACCATATAAGGTCCCCTCCCCCAAACACCCTACGATGCCATTTTGCTATACAAACATTTTTCATGAACAATAAAACATCGAATTTTTAAAATTGGGGTGGGCCTGTATCCCCTAATTGACCATATAAGCAACTAAAGTGCAAATTTTTCATTATGTTGACAAGCTTAAGAAATTAAACTCACCAACAATTCCTTCAAGGATAACATAGTGCGAGGAAGCTTCAGGAAAACTGGCTGTTACTCCATCAGGCACAGCGACTCCAGCTTTGCAAAATAAATTCTTGCCAAACATCTGATGATTAAAATTTAACATGGCCGTGACGGCCCCCTTGTAGGATCTGCGTGGAAGAGCACTGCCTTCGTCCAAGATGGCATTCATATCACCATTGATAACTTCATCTCCCATCATAAGGGTAACAAAAGGTTCTGGGTTACTGCCAAATGCTACACACCCTACTGATACACCTCCAACTCTGAACGCAAGCTTATCGCCGTCGTTTTCAATGACACTATTTTCAACTGTCACTTCAACTCGGTCGACACCACCTGGAACCAGAACGTGCATATTAAGTTCATGTATATATAAAGTTCATGTTCATATCAAGTTCATGTTCATATCAAGTTCATGTACATATCACGTTCATAAACATATAAAGTTCATGTACATCTAAAGTTCATGTTCATATTAAGTTTATGTTCATATTTAAGTTCATGTTCATATTAAAGTTCATGTCCATACCAAGTTCCTGATCACATCATGTTCCTGATCACATAAAGTTCCTGATCATATCAAGTTCATGTTCATATCAAGTTCTTGTTCATATAAAGCTCATGTTCATATAAATTTCATGTACATAAAGTTATGTACATATAAAGTTCATGTTCATATAAAGTTCATGTTCATATTAAGTTCATGTCCATATCAAGTTAATGTCCAGATCAAGTTCATGTCCATATCAAGTTCCTGATCATATCAAGTTCATGTTCATATCAAGTTAATGTTCATATCAAGTTCATGTTCAAAGTCAGAACAAAGCGGAGCAAATACATTCCTAAAAGATGCTTTATGTCACTTGATGTTCCCTGATCTTAACCCAAAACGGTACATCCTATACTAAATCCAATTTGTCCATTCATCCATATCAATTATTCTGAGCATCACTTATATATTAAATTTTAGTGTCCTGCTACCAGGGAAATCTTTTGTGAAAAATGTATTATGTAAGTAATTAGAATGCATCAGGATACATATTTAATCGCTTTCCACCTATCAAGTTACATACGATATCACAGTAACATTGCCTCTAAGTATGGGTTACCTTTTCTAATGATTTTGATTCTGTCAATGTAGCCGACTGCCTTATAAAGCGGTTAATTTGGAAAAATCACATCTCACAATATGAAAAAATTTAAGAGTAAATTTGGCTGTGACATTATCTGCTAAAAACTATATTTCTTTTGGGATAAGTAGACATAAATGGTAAACAGGAGAGATTCCTTGATTCAATTCATTTTTATTTGCACGGAAGGTGAACAGTCCACGTACATTGGAGCTTCGATAACAATGGAATTGTAACACACTTCATGCAGAGAATAATTCGGAATTTAACCGATATGAGAAAAATAATTAACTAAACTAAATTATAATAAAGAGACAACTAAAGTTCCATTCAAATGATTCACATTTCCTGTAACTCATTAAACGATTTGGCATCAAAGTTGATTTTGCTCATGGGTTACCAAATCATTAATTCCGTATTGGTATTATACAAAAGGTTGTTTAGTTTCCTGTTTGTTTGATGATAACTTACCCAACACTGTCACTGGTGCTGTAACTTTCTCATCTGTTTCACCACCAGTTGATTTTTTCACTTGGCAAATAAATTCTCCATCAATGTCAGCAGTGACTGCAAACAAAATCTTTTCATGACAAAAACTTTTGGAAGAACTTATCTACAACTAAGTTTATGGTTGAAACTTTTCCCTGAAGAGGGCGCTGCATTAAAGGCAGGAAAGTTTAATCCAGGGAGAACAGCATGAATTGGACAACAAAAGACTGGCACAAATTATATCTTAGTTGAAAATAACCTGGTTACAGTGGTACTGAGGCCTTACCTGAAGAGATGGTTATTGTGACCGAGATAACTGGGTTATAAGCGAATTCCAAATTGTATCCATTTTCTTTATACTTTGCCACCAAGCTGCCTTGTTCAGAGACGATGTCTTCTTGTCCTGACTTGGCATTCTTGTGGGAAATATAAAGAATATTGTCAGCCATAAAAAGTGGTCCCTCATTGACAGCACATTTGAAAGTGATTGAATCACCCTCTTTCACGTAAGGTTCTGGGGCGACCTCGAAATGTGGTTCATAAGGTTGAGACTCAACACCTTCAAAGAATAAGAAAAGAAACATTAATTTTTTTTCGATACAGTTCCATTTGCATACTTCAGAAAAATCAATACAAGCAATAATCACTCACAGAGTTGGTAGACTTTGTTTTATTCACCAGCTACAATGTCTGAAAGGTAAATGGAGGAAAAAGTACAATTGCTTGAACTTTATCATTTCATTCGTTCAATGAAAACTAGTCCAAGCCTTTTCAAAAATATTTTATTAAAAAAAAAACGAGTTACCCATTTTTTCTCTTAAACATGTGCATATATACTCAACAAAAAAAAAAAATAGTTATGGACCATCCAAATATTTCATATCAAAGTTGCTATAAGACACAATGTGATCAATATTTTACATCTAGGTGGTCTTATACTTTTTATGTTCAGTATATAATACAGATAAAAAGCAATTTGATGTGGTATATCAAATTTCGATAATGTGTTTAGACAGGTAGCCATTTAGTAAGGACAAAGAGATTCAATAAAGACTAACTAATTTTGTTGGTTCCTTGGAGTTTATATCCGTGTTCTACTATATATTGATGGAACTGAACATTGTTTATTGACAAATACTTTGATGTAAAAAACAAACAATAAGAAAAGTTTTTATTAATTTTTTCAAAAACAGGTTCTTAAAACTAGAATATTTAGATGCCTAGTGCCTAGTGTTTATACATTTACATACAAACAAGACATAACCTGCAGTCAAAACTACTTTCAGAAATCTACTTGCAGTGGTCTAATGAGACAAAATTGTGCTTATCCATTAGTTAATGTTATTATCTATTGTTTTTGGCTAGTTGTGAAACATTAACATTGATCTATTGTGTGTATAGACAAGAGAAAAAGTTTTTTATTTGAATGAATTTAATAGTTATATAATAGTGTCAACCATTTAAAGCTGAAGAGCTAACTAGCCATCTTAATAAAAACATTTTAAGTGTCTCATAGGAAATTCCTGGCCAGATACCATGCCACATACATAATATGAGGAAGACAAGGAATTTTGATTTCATACTGATAGCACTGTTTCTGTAGAGGTTCTTATACCGTTTTACATATCTTTTTTTCGGAAATTACTCCACGCATATACATTGTGTCACTTAAAGATTGTTTTCACATTTTCTTTCTTATTTTTTCATGGAAAGTCAATTAGCACTGAAGAAGTAAAAACTGCAGCAATGACAATTACCCATTTTATGACAGTTTTTTCTCCATTAGATGGAAATAAATAAGGACAAAAATTCCACACATATCTTGCCACAGCTGGCAATGACAGCAGCATAATTTACTGCTTAAAATGAAGGACGTTAAACTTCAGGAATACAAACATGACCCTGAAAGTATATTTTAATGAGTAGCAAAAATAAACAAGACAAAAGTTTGAACATATTAAGTTACTTAACATAAAATGAAAAGTATGTGCAAGCTAAGGACTTCTTCATTCTTCATGTTCGGTGGAGCGGAACGTTGGTTTAGACCCTGTTATGAGTGGGCGTGTTCACTTAAGCGTGACTAGTGACCCTTGAGCTATCAACATCATGAAATTGATGCATTTATCATGCCCGTTTTCTTTTGAATTCTGCAAATGCTATCTTCCTCAAACTACTACTGGACAATTTATAAATTATAAATTATATCATGTTTTTTTACTTCTGTTTTAGCTATAGGTGTTATGCCCCTAAAAGGTTGTTATAATAGTACGTTTTTGAGTAAACGTCATTATTTGTACTTACCGTCGACAACTCACCGTAGCCCCTAATTGCCTATCAATTATCTCTCGACCATATTACACAGAGAAGAAAGACGGGAGTTACCTGCCCACCCCCGCGCCACCTATGGTCACGTGACCAAAACCTCATCCGAACTACCTGGAGCGAACGGAAACCTGAGCGAACCTACTCGCAGGAGGGGAGGCATGGGTGGGAATTAAAGATTGGTGAGTCGTCGACGGTAAGTACAAATAATGACGTTTACTCAAAAAAGTACTATTATTTAATGTACTGTTACCATCTACGACTCATCGTAGCCCACGACTCCCACAGAGGTGGCGGGCTGCGAGAGGCAGGCGGCAGGTGAGCAGGTACACCCTACACCAGTCTAACTAAAGGTAGGAGCACAGGGACCCCCGACAAGGGTGGTAGCCCGCCCCGACTCAGTAGAAAAGACAACCAAGACAACGGAAATGCGGTGCAAAGTTTATTGAGCTATCAAAAACAACTGACTCGCGAAAGTGAACTAGCGGTAAGCCGCAACCCCTCTGAGGGGAGCAGGACCCGCTGTGCATTGCTGTGCGAATACCTGCGGCCACAGCCTGGCAACGCCCGCAAGGTCTTCCGTGGACAAGTCTCGGAGGTAGTGGTTTGCGAAGACCATGCCGGACTTCCAAAAACAGCCCGACATGATGTCCGCCACAGCGATGTTACTGTGAAAGGCCATGGTAGCCGAGACCGCTCGGATCTCATGAGGGTTTGTTCGAGCTGGCGGTGCTAACTCCTTCGCTTTGTAAGCCTCGAGAATAGCCGACCGCAGATAGACGCTCAAGGCTCGTCTATCGATCTCCTTAGTGCTTCGCTGGGAGTGAGGCAGGAAAAGCCTCCTCCTACTCTGGCGGAGGGAACGTGTACGTTCCGAATAAATGCGGAGAGAAGGCGACAAAGGACCCCCACTGTACGTCGTACAGTCTGCGCGTGGTGACACGCTGCGCAGTGGAAACGGCAGCCGCGACTCGCTTGGAGTAGCCCGCCCGTTTCAACCCCTTTTGAAGACAAGCCAAGCGTGAAGATTCAGAGCTTGTGGGTTCTCGTGCACCCAGCCGCTCGGCTTGCTCACTAAGAGATTCCACCTGAGGGGAATGGCGACTGGCTCCTGCTGGCACATCCTCCGAAGAGGTACGAACCATGGCCTCGTTGGCCAGAGGGGAGCTACCAAGATTAGCCTGAGCGATCGAGTCGCCTGGATCTTGGCCACCACTTGAGTAAGAATCGCTGGGGGAGGAAAGGCGTAGGCGTCCATCCCCTCCCACTCTAACGACAGAACGTCTAAGGCCCAAGCACCTGGATCGGGGACGGGAGACACGTGTCGTGAGCCGTGTCGCAAAGAGGTCTACGTGCAGCTTCCCGAAGTGCTGGCACACCTGTTGGAATACTCGGGGGAGAAGTCTCCACTCCGCTAGGCCTCCCGCTACGAGGGCGTCTGCTAGGACCTTCCTCACCCCCGCTCGCACTGACCTGTGCAGCCCGTCTGTCAGACGGAAAAGATCTAACGCCAACTGGAGTATGCCGACTGCCCTGGTCGAACCTTTATCCCCCAAGCCGCTGTCGAGCTGTCCGTGTGCACGAGAAGCACTTGACCCGACAGCAGAGCGGACCAGTGGTCGATTGCTAGCCTGATAGCTTCCATCTCCAGCTCGTTGATGTGTCGGGTGTGCTGACCCGAAGACCAGACACCCGCTGTCTGTTCCGTTCCCAGATGGGCTCCCCAACCCTGCGTGGACGCGTCCACGAAGAGATGGGCCGCCGGAGCGGAACGCCTGAGAAAACATTCGCCTCCACCATCCACCAGGCTAGGTGAGGGATGAGGGCCTGCTGAAGCGGAAAAACGTGTCTGCACACGTCTTCCCTCATTTGCGGGTTCAGGAAGACCTGAAGTGGTCTCAACTGCAGCCGTCCCCTCGCGGTGAGGTCCTGAGCTGAGGTGAGTAACCCCATGATCAGCTGCCACTGCTGGAGCGGTAGCGGACCCCTGAGCCCTCGCTCCAAGAGGTTGTCTATCCTCTCCATCCGTTCTCGGGGGACAAACGCTCTGTACTGAACAGTGTCCAGGATAGCGCCCAGGAAGGTGAGCGAGGTGGTTGGCTGTAAGTCTGACTTGGACAGATTTATCAGCCACCCCAGTCTCCCTAACAGAGCGATCACAAAATCCCGCTGCTCCCTGAGAACCGCAGGTGAGCGGTGGTGACCGAACCCGTCGTCCAGGTACATCGCGAACTGAACGTCGTGCTGGTGAAAGAATTGCACCACTGGATGAGTCACTCTGGTGAACAACCACGGAGCGGAAGATATCCCGAACGGGAGCACGTTCCACTGAATGTGCCCCCCCCCCCCCCCCCCCCCCCCGGACGAAACGGAGGTACTTGCGGTGATCTCAAAATATGGGGATGTGCAAATACGCGTCCTGCAGGTCTAGGGATATCATCAGTCAAGAGACGAAAATATGGCGGCCCAACGAGGTAGGAGCGGTTGAACACCGACATGTCGTGAATAAGCCGCCATTTTCCCGAATCTCTCTAGGGTCGGACGAACACCGGGGAGTAGAACCCCGGAGTGAGGTTCTGGGGCGGGATTTCCTCCACTGCCTCCTTGGAGATGAGAATCTCCACATGCCTTAACGTCAGAGTGAGCCTGTCCGCCGCTAGCGGCCACTCCGTTGGGCAGCAGGTGAGCGGAGGGGGAGACGAGATCGGTACTTGATACCCCCGCTCCAGAATCTGACAAACGAACGGATCTAAGCCTAGCTGTCGCCAGTTCGCCGCGAACTGCCCTAGGCGCCCTCCGACAGGCCCATCCCAGGGAACGATCGTAGGCAGGGGAAGCTGCGGTGGTTGCCACAAGTCACTTCTTTCTTGGGATGTGGGGTCCCTTCCCCCGCTTGACGTGCTGGCCGCCCCCGAAGCGACCCTGAGGTTGCTGCAGATCTCGACAGGGAGATTCGTCCGTCCAAGGAACCCATCTCTGCGGAGATTGGTGTTCCCCGCGGATATCCGCCCCGCGCTCAGCATGACCT